>CP137678.1:14458561-14559288 GCA_037976565.1 Mesocentrotus franciscanus
TTTATTAAACCTGCGTTAAAAACGATGGAGTTTATTTTATCTCTTACACAAAGTGCTGAGTTTCGTTTTCAACATAAGGTCAATGCTGTAAAAATAGTGCTAAACAACTTATTGAGTCATGGATGTTTCAGTTTCATCGTCTTTGAAGTTCTCAGAAATGTTATTTAGAGCAGAGTAAACGCACTCAGGCCAGTGAGATGAAAGACATGAGAAAACCTACCCCTTCTATTTCTCCCTCTATCTCTCTCTCTCTCTCTCTCTCTCTTTCTCTCTCTCTCTCTCTCTCTCTCTCTCTCCCCTTATTTCCTCGCATTCTCTCTTCCTCTCCTTTTGTCTCCCCTCTCTCCTTCACCCTCTCTCTGTACCTCTCTCTCTCCTCCCCCTCTCTCTCCCTGCCCCTTCTCTTCTTCTCTACAATTCCACCTTCATAATATCCCCTCTCTCCTTGAGCCTTGTTCCTTGTCTCTTATCCGGTTGGTATACCTGATTAGATTATCCATTTAATAGAGAGGGATCAAGGGATGATTAAGAAGGGATTATTAATAAGTGATCCTCCTTCCTAAATGCGAGTAACGCTCTCCCGACCTTGGGGGATGTTCGATTTAGATGAAATAGTTCGGGTCGTAGTATAGGACATGCTCCGATTTAAAAAAGAATGTTGAGTTGTGGTAAATGTGTAAAAAAAAAATAATTGTGAGCTTTCCGATTCCTTTCATGATGTCAGCTTAGAAGAAGATCATGATAGAAATGCCCCTTGAAAGAAGTGCTCTTCGAATGCCATCATACTAAAATCATACATACTGCCATCATACTTGATACAATCACTGGAAACAGACTTTTACATAAGGCCCGGCCTTCCTATCTTGTCTCCAAATACATGTTTAGATTTATTTTCCCTTGTTCTTCTTGTCTACTCCGCTTGTGCTATTCTCATGTTATATATTCATAGGCCTATTTTGTTTATTTTTAATGAAAGTATTGAATAAAGTGAACTTGATCTTGAACTTAAAAATATGCCGAGAAATATGGCTAAAATGTGTGGCCAAACGTTCAAGCCGCATGGTATAAAATAATGAGCCCCTATTCACTGGTTTTCAAGCTAGGCGTTGTGGCGTGCGCCTGTAATCCAGCTAACAGTGGAAGTTACAAACTGATTCAGCCGAGGACGCAGGTTCGAAACTGAGTCACGTCTTTCGGATGGTGACGTTAAAGGTCGGTCCCCAGACGTAAATAATCATATCTGATTGATACACGTCTGTAAAAACCCAATACACACACACACGGTTTTCAAGCCCGCGCAAAAGACAGTGTGCACCACCTCAAGTCATTTGGCGAAGTTATTCTTACATTAATTAATTTAAAAAAAAATATTTGGACACCTGTTTTTTTTTGTTAAACATCCCTCTAGCTCTATCCTAGAATTTATTGAATCTTTGGAAAATTATTCCATGAAATTTCAAGAACAAAGAATTTTTGTACAACAAAACAGAAAAAAGAAGGAGGGAAACAAAATGTGGGATGTGTTCAACCTCATGCAGTCACACCGCCAAACCGGTCCCCAACCGACTCCAAACCGATCGATTCTTGACTGAACACGATCGCCACTATAACTTTCGAAAATCAACCTAAGGGCAATTTGTTTGTCTCATAGAAATCCCGTTCAGATTACGTAATACGTCATTGTCATGTTCGCTCATTTAAATAGGTCATACACAAAATTATGAATAATTTTTCGAAAAGCAGTTGCTACCGGTTTAGTAACGTACAGTTCGGGTCATTGTCGGTTTGGTGTTAGTCTAGTCTAGTTTGCAGACCATGCCAATCGACTTGCGCAACAGTGTCTGCCCTGTGAGACTATGCTGACGGCATATACTGCATAGACTTTGTACTTTAGCTGCACCGAACAGACACTGACTGATCTAGGCTCTGATCAAGGCTTTAGTATAGGAATTGTGGTAAGTTGTAAAATTAGAGTCTGAGTCTGCGGCTGCAGACTACAGGTAGGGTCCCTGGTATGACTGAGGTATATGAGAAAGGGTTCTAGGACGCCTACCACATGGACATCCACCCCGGAGAACCACCCCCAGTCAACTACCCCCTAGGACAACTACCCCCTAGGGCAACACCCTCTAGGACGGCTACCCCCGGGACAACTACCCCTCGGACAACTACCCCCTGACAACTATCCTAGGGGGTAGTTGTCCGGGGTAGTTGTCGGGGGTAGTTGTCCTAGGGGGCAGTTGTCCTAGGGGTAGCTGTCTGGGGGTAGTTGTCCAGGGGGTAGTTGTCCCGGGGTTAGTTGTCCTAGAGGGTGGTTGCCCTAGAGGGTAGTTGTCCTAGGGGGTAGTTGACTGGGGGTGGTTATCCGGGGGTGGATGTCCAGGGGGTAGGTGTTCGGATACGATGAGGAAGAGTACTTGTGCTTGTTTTGAAGGCAAATTGTGATTGACCTCACTTTGAGTTTCCTGTAATTAGACACATAACCAATCTAATAACAAGCAACAAAGTAAGATTTGGGTGAAGGGAATAGTACAATCATTCTTTATTTATTCGTGTGTCTTGACCCCCCCTCTCTCTCTCTCTCTCTCTCTCTCTCTCATTTTCTGTCAATTTTCTCTCCCCTAGCCATCTCTGATGTCACATCCCCATCTCGCTCTTTCTCTCTTTCTTCAACCATCCACCCCTCTCTATCTTCGTCTGTATCTTGAACTATCTGTCTCTCTCTCTGCCTCTCTCTCTCTCTCTCTCTCTGCCTCTCTCTTTTCCTCCAATGCTATGGGTGCATTTTCATCAACCTCCCTCTTTCTCTCTCTACCTATCTTTTTGTCAATTATCTCTCCCTCTATCCCTTTCTGACATCACCGTCTCGCTCTCTCCTTCTTCAACCATCCACCCCTCTCTATCTTCGTCTGTATTTTGGACTATCTCTCTCTCTCTCACTTCTCTCTCTCACCCATCTCTCTCTCTCTCTCTCTCTCTCTCTCTCTCTCTCTCTCTCTCTCTCTTTCCCTCCAATACTATGGGTGCATTTTCATCAGCCTCTATATTTCGGTAGCTGCATATCATTTATTAGACAAGTGCAAACAAAGAGAACTTATTTCGAGGTTTTATTCTCCCATTATTTTGAGTGAATATAACTGGGACTCTTTTATTTCTATTTAGTTTCATCTTTTACATGGCACAAATACGTTGAATCTTTGAAATACATGTATAATTTATAATACACAAAGAATAAACAACGACATTGAAAAGAAACATTTCCTCACAATTGTGAAAAACTAACAGACCATTACAGGTTTTGGTAATAATTAAATCCCATGAAAACATTTTGGCATAGCGTATTATTTGCAGTAGTAATAAGAATAATATTAGTATTATTTTTAGTAGTAGTCGTCATCGTTGTCGGCGGCGTCGTAGAAGTGGTGGTAGTAGCAGCAGCAGTTTTTTTTCTTCAAAGTCTAAACAACTTTCTAACCAATCGATATTCTCAACAATTGATATTCTATTATTATTATTATTATTATTATTATTAAGTATTTGGCGTCATCTGTGCCTGGGAGGCGAAAAGCGAACTGAATCACTGTAACCCTCGGGTCTCTCCTCCCGGTATAACTGATAGGGGGTGTGCAGGTGGACCACTACACCGGGGTTTCGCCCTACTCTTATACGAATAGTGCAGTGGGTTCTTAACGTGCAAAGGTGGTGACTCTCCTCTACACGGGGCCTCCATTTAAAGTCCTATCCGAGGGACTGAATATTTTAGCCATAGTTTTTAACCATGAGGGCGTTTTTACTAAATACAGCGATTGTAACAAAGAGGGATCTCTTTGGTAAACATCGCGAAAATCGATACGAGTGTATATAACGCCCTTTCAAAATGATCATGAACATAATTCATTCTTACTCATCTATACATATGTAAACAAAGAAATTGGTGAACACAATTTTTAGTCATGAATAATCTATGATTGACATATTATTTGGTAATCGAAAGATAAATGTAGCAATGCACCAACATAAAGATATATGCGCCTTCAAATACTTTTCTGAAACAATGATATTGATATCCTTTAAATAACTATAATACAAATAATATATGTACAATGAATAATACGTCATAGAATCAGTCTCCCAGTTCATGCAATTTCAATAAAATAGAGTAAAATCAGCTAATTGAATACCGACAGAAACAAAGGAATTGCAATAAAACGTGAAGAAAAGGCAATCTTTAGTTTTATTTAAACAAACAAAAATGTAATATACTAATATCAAGTAAAAAAATCCTGTAAAATATTAAATCGAATGTTATGATAATAGCATAATATCTGTTGAAGAATTGGATGCATTTATCATTATTTAGCAGAGGGGAAGGAAACCCCCATAAATTCGAGAACATTAGTAAGTTGAAAGACTATGGACTTCTAGGATTTCGAACATTTCGAACATTTTCGCATTCCTCAGAAATAGTGACTCGGTAACATTGTTGAAGGTTGATGATAAAACTGCGTAATTTTTGTATGAAATGTTACTTATTATATTTCTTCTACTGTACTAACCCTCTGACATGCAAACAAAATCCGGAATAAATTCTCAAACGACAATTAAAGATATTTATGGTTTTCTTTGAAGGCGTCACTGTGCAACACCCTCTAACAGTAAATTCTCCCAACCATTTTTGAATTTTCCCAACCGTTTTCCCATGAAAATAAGACATAAGACATGCTTTTCAAAATCTGTCAACACTTAAATGTCTGGAATGGTATATAGAGCCAATTCATTCCTTATCGACGATTTATATTTAACTAAAATATAATAAAATTGTAATAATATAGTTGGGAGAATTCAGGAATCGATCAGATCATTTTTTTTTCCAATTCTTACCATTCATAATGGTCTGTTTTCACTTAAACTTTCAGATTATCTTTAATTGTACATCTAGCATTGAAGTCACCACCTTAGCACAATTTTCTCTCATCCGAACAATGTTACCAAGTCCCTTTAATGTATTATACAGGCAGTGTTATGCACGAAGGAAACCAATACAAACCTAGCTCAGATCATTACACTGTCCGAAACAAAGAGACATTGCCTGAAAATGTGGTGATAGTTACAAATAATGTGTTTTTCAAAAAGAGAGTAGAAAACAATAACTCGATTGGCGGAGGAGGGTGGGGGTGGGGTATCCCTACCCAGTGGCGGATCCAGGGGTGGGGGTGGCAGGCCCCCTCCCCTAGAAAAAAAAACATGTAAAAACACACTTTTTGGGGAAAAAAAAGAAGATGGGCCCCCTCCCCTGGCGCTCAAGGGGTGGTGGTGAATTTTTTTCAATTTTCGAAGGCAAAAAAAAAAAAAATTGTGCTCACTACCCCATTAGGCATTGTTTTCTATATAGAGGGAGCAAGTAGTTACAAGTAGTGCAGTGGGGCTTTAAGTGCGTGGACCGTGACAGAGACTATAGGTGACACAGTTCTCAAACTGAATCATCTCACCAAAAACTTTCGCTCGGCAAAGATGTGATGGTCTTACATCTTGGAGACGCGGGGGTAACATTGACCAATCAAAACGAGTCTTATATAGTTGGAAAGATAAAATTACATAGAAAACAGACTTTCTCAAACTAAAAATTAGAAGAGGGCGGTATGCCAAATTGTGACACGGTAATAAAGCTCTGTCGCCCGACCCGTTGATTTTACACAGAAAACGAGCTGAAAATAACAGTAAATTGACTACTTTAAAAAATAAAAACACAATAGTAAATCATAATGAAATTGTAATTTGTTTGCTTTACTATAAAGAACATAGTCTTTGTCGTATTATACTAGTCAATCTAGGCAAAATATGTGGTACTTCTAGCAGAATGGAGATGGATGTGAAAAAAGACGTGTTTTCACGTCATTCTCCATAGAACATTTTTTGCTAATAAAACAAGCACTGTTCAGTGACCCAAAAGTTTTGATATGCATATAAATTATATATATATCTAACGAAATAAAATGTAACCGGTAATATTGAATCGAACCGTCTAGGATTTTAATCTCAACTATTTTAATTATATACATCTCTCTCTCTCTCTGTCTCCGGCCTTCAGTCCGTTGCATTTCTTCCCGGTATTTCTCCTCAAGATACATGGTGCTAAAGATAATTTACCTAGACGGGACGGAGTAGCATAGAGGTAATTTGAAGCCGCTGTATTCCGATGAGATTGCCATTGCGTATGCACCCATATCTAAAGAACGGAAAAAAACACAACAAAACTAGAGATAAGTTCAGAGATGATTAACTTATAAATCAAATTACAGTGGTGTTTGGGTATTAACATTTGATTCAGGATTATTTTCTACCTTGACAAGTTTCGAATTTAAATTGTTAATGATCTTTTTTCCTCACATCTCGCTCCTCCAATGATACCGCCGATATTTTATACTTGGAACGATTTTGTTTGCTCCCGGTACTCATTTTAAGATCAAAGAATGAAGCAGTGTATGTCATCTAAAGAGCAAACAATAAATTGAATGGCCATTCACTCCCCTAATATATCCCACTCATTAATGTACTACCTAGCTTATTCAGTCCTCACTCATTTAGTTAACAAATAACGAGTTAACCAACTATACAACCAACCCACCAACCAATAAACTAACCAACTTATGAGACAGCCAACCAACCAACAAACAAACTTCCATACCGACCTACCGACCAATCAACCAACCAGGCAACTAAGCAAATGTCCAATCAATCAACCAATCAACCAACCAATAAACAACAAACCAACAAACAAATCAACAAACAAATAAACCAACCAACAAACAAACAAACAAAACAACAAACCAATCTACAAACCACCCAACAACCCGTTCAACCTACGAACCAGATAAACAAAGTTAACAACTCACCAACCAAACAACCAACCAGCCTACGAGCCACCCACCCAACCAACCAACCAACAGACCAACCAACCAAAAATCTAACCTACAAACTACCCAACCAAGCATCCAACCAACCAACCCACCAACCTACAAGCCACCCATCCAACCAACCAACATACCAACCAACCACAAATCTAACCTACAAACCACCCAACCAAGAATCCAAGCAACCAACTAACAAACCAACCCACCTACCAACAAACCAACCAACAAACCAACCAACCTACCAACCAACCAACTAACCAGCCCCCACCCAACCAACCAACCAACCTACAAGCCACCCACCCAGCCAACCAACCAACCTACAAGCCACCCATCCAACCAACCAACCAACAGACCAACCAACCAAAATCTAACTTACAAACCACCCAACCAAGAATCCAAGCAACCAACTAACAAACCAACCCACCTACCAACAAACCAACCAACAAACCAACCAACCAACTAACCAGCCCCCATCCAACCAACCAACCAACCTACAAGCCACCCACCCAGCCAACCAACCAACCTACAAGCCACCCATCCAACCAACCAACCAACAGACCAACCAACCAAAATCTAACTTACAAACCACCCAACCAAGCATCCAACTAACCAACCAACTAACAAACCAACCTACAAGCCACCCACCCAACCAACCAACCAACAGACCAACCAACCAAAAATCTAACCTACAAACCACCCAACCAAGCATCCAACCAACCAACCAACTAACAAACCAACCCACCTACCAACCAACCAACGAGCCACCCACCCACCCAACCAACCAACCTACAAGCCACCCACCCAACCAACCAACAGACCAACCAACCAAAAATCTTACCTACAAACCACCCAACCAAGCAGCCAAGCAACCAACTAACAAACCAACCAACCTACCAACCAACCAACCAACCAACCAGCCCCCAAAACAACAACAATAAAGCAACTTACAAACCACCCACCCACCCAACCAACCAACCGAGCAAGCACGCAACCAACCAAGCAAGCAACCAACTAACTAACCTCTCACCAAGCAAGCAAGCGTTGATTGCAACCGTCCAGCCAACCAATCTATCAATCAAGAAACCAACCAACCAACCAACCAACCAACTAACTAACCTCTCACCAAGCAAGCAAGCGTTGATTGCAACCGTCCAGCCAACCAATCTATCAATCAAGAAACCAAGCAACCAAGCAACCAACCAAGCAACCAACTAACTAACCTCTCACCAAGCAAGCAAGCAAGCGTTCGTTGAAACCGTCCAACCAACCAATCTATCAACCAACCAACCAACCAACCAACCAACCAACTAAGTGAACTAACCAACCAACTAACTAACCTCTCACCAAGCAAGCAAGCATGCAAGCGTTGGTTGAAACCTTTACCTCTAAAAATCAACCAGTCACCCTCTTCCAGCTCTGGTAGAAGACAGTGTCGCCTCACGCAGTCTAACCTGCTCGTGGTATTACCCCACAGGACAGACGGTCTCCCATTTCCGTCATTATTTGAACTCTGGTTCAGATGAAAAGAGACCACGAAAAAATGATGTCATGATTATAATACTGATTCTTGCCGTGGCCATAATAAATTAATAATATAACTGTATAAAAGATCGCAATTTATCCTTGACAAAGATCATTGGGAAGCACAAAAATGTCCACTACACAGGTACCCAATTGATTCATAATTTCAAGTATGTATATAGGGACATAGATCCTTATGTACACTGGGGCAAGGAATGGGATGAAATTGTATTTTCAAAATCATCATTACTAACTGTAACCTCTTCTTTTATCCTTGAAATGTGCATCGATGCATCGGGTCATTTTTTTTTTACCCTTTACAGTTATTCATATTACTTCTACATTGATGCTGAATATTGATGATTATGCTGATTATGTGTGTAAACAAAGAGGACGGCAGAATAATGTTAAAATTATAATATCATCGTCTTATTCACCCAGGGTAGCATCATGTGAGTTACTATTGCTAGCTCTTCCTGAGCACCTTGCAATTATAATTAGCCCAGCATTGTCAGGTATCCATTTGATACCTGGGTTGAGGGAAACTAATGCGGGTAAAACGCGTTGTCTAAGGTTTTTTTTCCGCGATCTCTCCCTCCCCCAACTTACCGTTGCAAGCCGAAGATGGCGTGATCTACGAATCCATACGCATCGATGGTACGCCCAGATTTTTACACCGGGCGTATAATTTCGGGGATCACGCAAAATCTTCGGCTTGCAGCAAACAGACGAACATTCAACATGGGGTGACGTTGGTGGAGATTCTTAAAAATCAAATCGGCCAGATTCTGGACTATATCTAAGGATGAAAGAACCGAGCAAAGATCGAAACCAAGACCTCTCGTATAAAAAGTCAAGAGCCTTAACTAGTATCATGAATATAGCAAACCTCAGTTAATGAGGATAAAGACCTATCATTTTCTCACCTTTAACACCTGGGCATCCATCTTAGCACCAAGAAGGAATGCATCTCTCAGTGACGAATATACGTTATTGCTGATATAATAAGCCACTTCTGGAGTTGCGCTGATATCTTTTATATCGTTCCAGTTGTCATCTGTAAAAGTGAAAGTCATTTTAATGGATTATCTTTTGTTAGATTTGTCATGGCATCCGGACCTAGCCTACTCCCTTTTTCCTACACAAATTATTAGATTATCCGCTATTATTATTTTGCTTGTGGAAAGTTTTCCGGCATTGTGCCCCCTTTTACATAGTCTTGAATTCGCCCCTGTTAGCCCCATCTCCGCCTTCCACGCCATATATCTTTGTGACGTTTACAGCAGCTTCACCCAGTGGCGGATCCAGGGGGGGGGCGGGGGCTCCCTCCCCTAGTAAAAACAGGTAAAAACACTCTTTTTTGTAAAAAAAAGAAGATGGGCCCCCCTGGCGCTCAAGGGGAGGTGGTGGTAAAAAAAAAAAAATCGGAGGCAAAAAAAAAAAAATGCTCACTACCACCGCCCCACCGAGCGGAAAATCGGCCGGCACGGTTTTCAAATTTTCGCACGAAGTGGGCCCCTTTTTCGGCCCCCTCTCTTGCCGCCGGCTGGATCCGCCCCTAGCTTCACCCCTCCCCTCTCTCCCACTCCCTCCCTTTCTCTCTCTCCCTTTATGGTAGTCTATGTATCTGTTTATTTCTTTGTTCATCTGTTATCTGGGCTGACTGAAAAAGGGAGGAAGAGGAAGAAGAAGAAAAAAAAAAAAGAAGAAGGAAGGATAGTTCGGTTACCTTTCGGATCTGAGAATGGATTCTTAATAAGGTCACGTTTCCCAATCACACAAACGGCGAGGGAAAAGGCCGACTCGACGTAAAACGTGCCCGGTTCTCCGATTATCCGCGGATTCTGGTTATTTGAATCGGGAAAGTATTTGGCGATTGCTCTCCGTGCAGCAGCAGAATACTTATAATTAATGATGGAGGGGAAGCAAAACGAAACAAATAAAAAGAAGAAAAGTAAGTAAATCAATAAGAAAAAAATCGCATTACGAGAATTTCAATTAGTTCTGTTACCATCAGAAGAAGGTATACACAAACATTATAAACGATTCCCTTCTGGGATATTCATTAGGGACTATCGGCATTTGGTACGCTTTGGAGTTCATTTGTACATGTAACGTGTTTAATCAGAAGATTAGCACAAAAAACATTAATAGGAAACATTGATTAATTAATATTATCTTGCATCATCTGGAATTTCGGAAAGTGGCTATACTCTCCCATCAAAAAAGTTATACGAGATGACAGATTTTTCACTGCAAAACGATATCGAGATACGAGAGAACTTGAAATACTTGTTGTTTTTCTAAGAACTTTTTGTAATCAATGTAACCGCTTAAAAAATATACTTTAAAATAGGTTTAAAAAAAAAAATTCTTTCAAACTTGCGGACAAATAGCGGCGAATCAAGAATTTAGTAGACGAGAGTGGGCACGATTCAGAAAGTTAGATCATATTTTGCAAAGAAGCACGTGATATGCCCCTTTAAAACGATCGTAAAGTCTTTAAAAAAAAAAATCGGTTTCAATATCCTTCTCCTTCTTCTTACTCTCCTCCTTCTTCTTGAATTTCTTCTTCTTCTTCTTAGTAAAATAATTTTGAAATGTACAAGTAACACAATAACATAATATTCCGAACATGATTTCCATTAGTAAAACAGTTTTGCCCTTGAGTCGATTTCTTAAAAGACTTTGCTATCGTGTTACAGGCTTGTATACGGGGCCACGAGTCGGCGTGTCCTTTCCCTAAACCCACCGATAACTCAAAATACCTTTTCGAAAGGGATGGATGATGACTCTTTTCCCGGGAAACCTCCTCCTATATCAATAATACGGAGATCATGCCCGATGTCATGGCCGATATCGTAGGCTGTTCGTGCATCTCGTATGGCGGCGTAGTACGACTCGGGGTTACCGCTTCCACTACCGACATGAAAACTGTGGCACGGAGAGATGAGATGAGATGAGAGAGAGAGAGAGAGAGAGAGAGAGAGAGAGAGAGAGAGAAAGAAAATACGACGTGTTCTCACTGTCGCTCACAAGAGTCACAACTCTTTGAATTGGTTTGATTGAACATACTAAAAACTAAGGATCTATAAGTTATCATTCGCCTTACAACAAAGATCGATTTTATTTTCTCTATCAAAAATATTTTAAAGCAAACAAGACTTTACTCCCAGGGGTCTCAGTCAAATACAAATACTGTAAGCATGCGTGACCAAGAAAACGCGTATAAAGGGGTGTTTTTTTATAGATTGGAGATTGGGCGCGGTCCTCGCGGTCCCGCGTTAAGGGATTAAAAAACGTCAATTTTCAAGAAAAGGGTAGTTTTTCAAAATCCTGCTGTACGCGTTTAGGGGTATTTTTTTTTTAGATCCCGACTCTGAATTGAAAGCTGATCGGGAAGCCGGTTATCTATAACTTTCAGTTACGTCAGCTTGTTAATGTAAAAACACATAAAGAAGCCCCTATACTTCGCGAACCAGCATGTGAATTGCTTATTTACGACCGGGGTTTACGACGACGACGAAATGTGATTCCTTTTTTCAATGAAAGGACTTATGATGGCTGTGCATTAAACCCATTTGGAAGTGTACAGGTTGATGTTATTGCTTCTCTATTGAAATAATTTTTTACATTGTGAATTTTACATCAGAAGCGCAATTTGATTTATTTCACATTGTCAACAACTTAAATGGTAATCCCTATCGCACTTCAAAATGCTCAAGGGGTTACAAATTTACAGTATATGTACTTGTTTAACAGTAAAATTTTGTGAAATACCCGTTTGGGTTATGAATTTGGGAAAAACCACGCGAAATCCTCATTTAGGGTGTATATTGGGTTCAGAAGAAATCCTCGTTCAGGGGGTGTCTGGAAAACATGTGGTCACGCATGCTTACAGTATTTCTACATGACCGAGACCCCTGGGACTTTACTAGAACTCCTTCTCATAAAAAAGGCAGGGGCGTTAATTGAAGGGGATGTCAAACCTACTTAACTTTTTCTGTAAATCACAGAATTTAAAGGTACTATGTCCCATTTGCAGGCCAAAAAAATGAAAAGGTTAAATTCCAACGGCATTTGAAAGATAATACTAATTTAGAACTTCCCTAAAAAAGGGGCTTGAAAATGTCTTTAAGTGGGAAAATAACGACTATTAGTTGTCGAATCGACTTAGGAGCTATAGAGCCAGTAAGTAATAGTCTGATTTTTCAGACCATTGTACCGAATGGTCGTACGTTTTATGCTGCGCAAAGATTCAATCAGTTTAATTTTGGCCATTACAAGAAGTGGGTTATTGATGTAGACAAATGCTCATGTACCCTTTACAGCTCATTTTATGTATGTTATTACCAAAGATGAAAAAAGCCAGTCAGTCACTCAATAGTGTCTGACAGTGAGTGAAGTCTAGCAAGTAAACGGGTTTCCTTGCATAATTTGAATATTAGGACACTGCTAACGTTTAAATTTCACAGATAGGACATACATGACATATTCATAATTCCTGCAAAGTTCTACAGAATTTGATGTTGGCTGCAAAAGGGACATAGTATCTTTAATGAACCACTTTTGTTGAGAACGTTCGGTTAACTTGTCTGCAAATTTTGGTCCGACACGTTTTACCCCCATTCGTGAATGTCTAGCGACGCCGCTGTGCTAACGAGCAAGAACACTGGCTAAAAGTTAAAACTGTCGAGGTAATATATGACTCGACGTGCTGGTGGGCTATATAACTTTTCGTCAAAAATGTAGGGTAAAGGTTACTGTTGCAATGGGGTTTCAGGCTACGTTACGGATTAGGGTATTGGTTAGGCCTTGTTATTGATCAAGGGTTGAAATGAAGAAAAACTAATGAGTTAGTGTAGGCTAACGACAGTGAAAAAAATGTCGCCGGAGCTTGTGTCGTACAGCCGAAAAGCAAGAGGGCGCTTACCATATACCTTCCACGGCCAGGTCTAAATTTTTCGCTACTTCCAATAACCGGCGAACTTCATGAAGTTGGCAACCAAACTTCACCGAGAGAGGGATCACAGCGGTCTTGTCCTCGGCCCAAATCCGTAAGACCAATCTATTTGGAAAAAAAAGAGGTAAATCAGATCACTTCTATATTTGTATGGCAAAATTAATGAAGAAAAGAGCATAAACAATTACAATTTCAGATATATACCTTTTTAATTCCAAAATGTGCCCGAGAAGAGGCACACGAACACGAATTATTTGGTCTACATAATTCCTTTTCTTGCGTGTACATCAGGTATGACGGATTGGATTTTGCCCGAAGGGGGGTTAAGTGTTTTACGTGCCCCCTCCTTGATTCACCAATGTGTGCGAAATATCCCCAGCGCACATGGTGACTGAAGTAAATAAACGATTTTTGTGTTCGTGTTACTCAATTTTTGTTCATGCTCATTATTGTTTATGTGGATGACGGGCAATTAAACCACGCCAAATATTCTGATATAATTGCGCTATCGACATTTTGATCTTCCAGATGCCCTTTTTTTCGTGCAAGGATCAATGACCTTTTTCATTCTTACGTTAGGACATGTCAATTTCAATCGTAGCAGATTTAATTAGGCCTATTACAGAACCTTACATAAGCTGTATCAACTTGCAAGCAATGGGCACCCAACTATAGGCCAACTGAGTATAATCGGGGACAGTAAATTTCCGAAACCACCAGTAAGACTGTGTGCAGGCCAGCTAATAAATGTTTATTGTGGTAATTTCGTAGACATCGATTTTTATGTACATGAATTTACTGAATTCCTTATTGAAACATATTTATACAGGGCAAAAACATGATCAGCAAAGCTGTTTTCATCATGATCCTGATCCGGCCAGGACATACAACAATGGTATCTTAAAAACAATTCAAAAAGAACAAACAAGAACAGAAATTCATAGATCGAAGTTAAAAGGAATTTTACAAGGACTCCAAAATGATCATCAAAGTGCAGAACATTATACTTTGTCTTAGTCGTGTGTAACGAATGCCCAATATTGATTAATCTATAAATGTTGAAATACATGTATATGAATACATACATAATTATATTATGAATCACATAGGCCTATCTTTATTATTTTCAATGTTTTACCGAGATATCAATATCGGGAAACTGAAGGGATAATATGAACTATTCTCTTTAACTATATATATGTTAAAGTTCCCTTTCAATGTATGTCGTAGTCGAGTGGTTTAATCACATGCCTCTGGATGCCGAGGGTTCGAGCCTCGACCGGCGGGGCCATTGTGTCCTTAGTCAAGGTAGTTTTAGTTTATCTACATTACTTCTCTCCGTCTTCCTTCAAGTTGTTACATAATTAAAAAAAAAAATTATGGGTACCCGGGCCCCGTCTTACAAAGAGTTGCGATTGATCCAAATCAATCGTAAGTCCTCCAATCAATCGCAAGTTTGCAGTCTCCTATCTCTTATGTACATAGTTGCGATTGATATCAATCGCAAATAAGTTGCGATTAATATCAACTCTTTGTAAGACGGGGCCCCGGTCGGATGAAAATGTAACTGTGGTTAGATTAGTATGATTCTGTGATAACATATTATTCGTTGATTGCCTATAAACTCAAGATTGTGTTTAATGTCGCAGTATCGCCCGTGGGTTGCACACGTATATTGCACACGAGGCGTCATTTCGATTGCGTTATTACCTGCGCTAATCAAACCTGTGAATTATATCAATCCATATACGCCAGTGATTCAACGTAATGTCTGCATGTTGTTCATTAACCATTCACATTTTAGTAGAATGTCACTCTCACAATGGCACGTCAAAGACCACACCATTCACTGACGCAGTACTGCGTCACCAAAAATCAACTTAAATCCACGACTAGCGCGTATACGTTTTATTTAGTAGGCGCTCCAAAATGTGCTCCATAAAGTAATGTCAAACTCGATTAAACATGATAAAACATAATAATAACATAATAACAGAACTCTCTAACAAAATCAGTAGATTTTGTTCTAACAAACAAACAAGCAAGGAAACAAACAAATAAAATGAGGGAGAAAGAGAAAGAGAAAAGAGACAGACAAACAGACATACAAACAAACAAACAAACAAGCAAATAAAGGTACGTTACCTTGCAGTTGGAAAGACTTGCTTTATTTTTATGATCTCCTCCTCATTGTCGAATGTCATGAGTCTGACGCCGTTCTGCTTGGCGAATCTAAGATGGGATATAGCTTTACATGGGTTTGCATATATAATCCGATCAGGGTGAACGCCTATATCAAGAACCTGATGTAACTCCACCTAGAGAGAGGGAGGAAGGGTGAGAGGGAGGAGGGAGGGCGGGAGTGAGAGGGGAGAGGGGGGAGAGAGAGGAGGAAGGGAGAGAGGAGTGGGACAGTGAGAGAGAGAGAGAGAGAGAGAGAGAGAGTGGGAAAGGAACGGAAAGTGGGAGAGAGTGTGGGGAGAGGAACGGAAGGGGGAGAGAGAAGGAAGAGGATTGAACAATTAGAGATAGAAAGATAGACAAACAATGACAGAGGGGGAGAGTGGGAGAAAGAGAGATAGATAGAGAGTGAGAGAGATCAGAGAGAGAGAGAGAGAGAGCGCAGAGAGAGCGAGAGAGAGATCTTTGAATGTTACCAAACACCTTGAAATAGAATGTACAGTATATCAAATCGAAATTGAAGTGAAGTGATATTTTCTTTAAAAAATGCTGTAACGCGGTAAAAGGAAATTTATGGAAAGAGAAAATATTAATTTGAAACAGACTCGTATAGGCCTATTTGTGATTCGTCATACTCCTATGAGTCACTGATTCCTTTGAGCTAAGAGGATCGTCATAGCACAGTTGTTTAAAAAACAATTAAGATACAATATGACATAAAATAATACTTTATGACTTGCCTACCAGCATGAATATATTCATTCATAAACTGAAGGGAGGAATCATAATTTATGATCACAATAATTTATTGAAATTGTATCGATTTTTTTCGCCGCCAAATTAAGTTTGAACCTTCTCCTTCTGGCGTTTCGAAAGCGAAAACAACTAAAACAAAAAAGGTTTATCGTCAATGCTTGCTTTAGATTTCATCAAAAGATAAACAAATTAACAATTTTGAAATAACAAATGTACCAATAATAATAGTGACGATGATGATAATGATGAAGATGATGAAAAGATGATGATAATGGTAGTAATAATAATAACAATACATTATAATATCGTATGCAATATAATGAATTATTATTGTTATCATTATTATTTTGATTATAAGTATCTTTATAATTGTTATTATAAAGATACTTATTATTACTATTATTATTATTATCATTCTTAATATTATTACTAATACTACTACTACTACTACTACTACTACTACTACTACTACTACTACTACTACTACTACTACTACTACTACTCCTCCTACTACTACTACTACTACTACTACTACTACTACTACTACTACTACTACTACTACTACTACTATTACTAATACTACTGTTCTAATAAACGCTGGGGCAGGTTTCAGACTTTATTAGAGCTCAGGTTATGTTTGGGGATTTGGGGGATGTATAGGTCTTTTCTTGCGCATCAAGTAGAGAAATGGAGAGAGAGATAGAGAGAGAGAGAGAGAGAGAGAGAGGAGGGGGGGAGACGGAGGGATGTATGTTTTTAAAACATCACATTTAGAAAGAAATATGTAAATATTTACAAGCTATATTGATATTGATATATGGATAGGGATTTGTTTTAAAGGCACAGTTACTTGTCAAGATAAATCTTCTGAATACTGATGATATTACATTGTAAATGGGGAGGGGGCGGCCATTTAGATTATTTCAATTTTGTCGCTCGCGTCCTGTTATCACTGATATCGGGCAGTGATTCAATACGCATTACCGCCTTGAAAGACAAGTACGACAATATCGGAAGCTCAATTGGTAATATAATCTGAAATCGTGGAAGAAGCATGACGTGTTTTTTCAGGTTTATTGCGAAAGTCATAAATCCAATCGGGGTCAAGTGTTCGGGAAGGGATCACCTGTCGGTGTCTGTCCAACGCTTTTGTTGTTTTATTGGTTTCATTTACAAGCTTTCTTGTATTAGGGGCTATAAAATTACTTTGTAATATTCCTAGCACATAAATCATTAGAAAGATAATTTTGTTTGTGTAAATCGTATCGAAAAAGCAGCTGATGTATATTCTCAAAAGGAAAATGTACCATTTATTAAGAAACTTGAACGAATCAATAAATATTCATGTTTTAAAACCATTTCCACAATATACATGTACCACTGAATAGTAATGACTGATACCGAGTAGAAGAAGGAAAATGAAGAATATATGAAAATTCGAAGAATACATGTATTATAAATAATGGAATAGTAGAATGGGGATAACTATTTAAATAGTTAAAATATACCAAATAAATTATAGGATGATAACGGATATATCGTAGTAAGTAATACGGTATAGCACATTAAATGGGATAAAGAAGATATAATTTCAATGAGAGAGAGAGATAGAGAGAGAGAGAGAGAGAGCAAGAGATGCAAGCCCCAAAATGAAAGGGGTGGAGAAAATAATAGAAACAAAACCACAATAATTTTTTTTTAAAACAGCATACCAGCCAAAAATGAAACCGGAGTAAATATAATTCTGTCGTTTTTACCTTACTAGCACAATCAAAACCTGCTCCAAGATGGGCTAATGTTTCTACTACTCTTCTGTCGGGGTTGCATTTAACAGCTAAAAGAAGAAAACATTATTTTGATGAGTTTGAAGTTGTGAATCCGTTAGGATCAAAAAGAGGCATTCACAAGGTAGGAGCGTTCTATATCAATTTCAAGAATCTTCCCCCAAAATGGAACTCTTCACTTGACAATATCCATTTACTTGCTCTCTGCAATTGTTTGGATATCAAAAAGTATGGATTTGATTCTATATTGGCTCCATTTGTAGCAGATCTCAGAAAATTAGAGAGTGAAGAGGGTGCAGAAATAGTTCTTCCTGACAACTCAGTGAGAGTGGTTCGTGGTACGTTGTCTCAAGTTTGCGGAGACAACCTTGGACTCAATGGTCTTTTAGGTTTTGTGGAAAGCTTTTCAGCAAACATGCCATGCAGGATTTGTGTCGGGCGAAAAGATGAATTTCAGACCAAATTCACTGGAGAAGAGTTTGATCTAAGAGATAGACATACTCACAGTTTGCATGTGGAAGAGGTCAGAAATGATGCTGCATTCGTCGCAAACAGTGGTGTAAAGAGGGACTGTATTCTGAATTCATTGCAATACTTTCATGTCACATCAAATGTCGCTGTTGACATAATGCATGATATTTTGGAGGGATAGCTCCTATGGAGGTCAAATTAGTATTATGCAAATTCATTTATGATGATCATTTCTTCACACTTTCTGACTTCAACACCTTTCTGTCATCCCATAACTATGGATTTTGTGATGCGAAAAACAAGCCAAGTCTTATCCTTGAGTCAACACTCAGAGGAACAGGTCATTCCTTAAAACAAAGTGCTAGTCAAATGTGGTGTGTTATCCGTGTACTACCATTGTTGATTGGCTCCCTCATACCTCAGGATAATGTGCACTGGAAGTTGATCTTGAAATTGCGTGAGATTGTTGATATATCATTTTCAGATGATATTACAGATGGTCTAATTTTGTACCTGAAGTATCTGATCCAGGACCACCATACCCTATTTCGTGAAATATTCCCCATGACTAGGCTTCTTCCAAAGCATCACCTAGTAGTTCATTATCCCATGGTATTGAGGGAATTGGGACCACTAATTCACATGTGGAGTATGCGCTTTGAGGCAAAACACCACCTAAGTAAAAGACTTGCAAGTGTGGTCTGTTGTTTCAAGGATATATGCTACACTGCTGCTTCAAGACATCAGATTAGTCAATGTTGCAGGTGGCAACAAGGTCCAGAAATCTTCAGGATTGATGCTGGTGAAGTTGTTAATTGTGCAGTAAGAGATTTGGAGGATTTTCCTGCCTTCGTAACACAAGTACCAGAGCTTAATCTAGAAGATGATGTGCCCAACAAGAAAGGTGACATATTGTGGCACTCTGTACAGAAAAGGGTCTGTAGTTGTTCTCGATGTTGTTGATGAACTACCACTTTTTGGACAAGTTTCATATTCTGTTATTGTTGGTCAGAATGTCATTCTTGCTGGGAAGGTGTGGAAGACAGATTATTTTGATGGTCATATTCATTGTTTCATTGTGACCGAGTCAAATGAGGTGTTCTTTAAAAGAACAGATATGTTGAAGGCGTTGTGGCGTGCGCCTGTAATCCAGCTAACAGTGGAAGTTACAAACTGATTCAGCCGAGGACGCAGGTTCGAAACTGAATCGCGTCTTTCGGATGGTGACGTTAAAGGTCGGTCCCCAGACGTAAATAATCATATCTGATTGATACACGTCTGTAAAAAACCCAATACACACACAGAATTTTCGCCCTCTGCACATAAATACACATGGCGATAGGAGTGTCATTACTCCAAGAAATTATATCTGTTGAATAAGTCAGTACCTTACAGGTAGTAATACTCATTTGCAGAACAGAGTTTTTATATTAATCTACAGGATTCCATGTGAAATGTGCAGTTATATTTCATGAAACAAGCAGAACTAACTATATTTACATTTGAATGACTTTCTTTTGGTAGATTCATGGGAAAATGGGCGATGACGACATATACATCATAGAAGTGGAGGGAGCCCTGCAATTTCTGGTATTAATCATCGAAGCCTATTCTGAAAATATAATCTCAAAAGAAGAACTAATTAACTTTTTGGTGGATTTCTAAATACCAGTGAAAGTTCAGTATGACTTGTCATAACAAAGTTTATGTGTCTCATCTGTCTGATAATGGGGAAGTGAAAAAAGTGATTAAACTTGAAAATTATGACTTTCTCACAATGAGGAGGCAAATAGAGAAGAAATTTGCTTTAGGTGATGAGGAATATGAATTCAGAGCAACCATAGAGCCAAATGGACCCTACATACAGATTGATGAAACAGATGACGACATCATAGAAGAAGTGCTTGATGTGAAAGTGGGGAAAGCTGGCACATTTTCCAGTAGCAGTCAGGTACTACAGACAGCAGTTTCAGCAAGGAGAATTGAGCAGACAAAGTCACCAAAGGCAAGTTAAAAGAAGATATAAAATTAAGGATATAAACTTCTTTGTAATTCAATTAGCTTTGCAAGTCAGAAGATTTTGGAAAATATTGAAAAGCAGTTATGTGGAACTCATTTCCACATGTGTCGTCGGAAGGTTTGAGAGAGGCCAGAGTAATTTAATTGTTAACTGCAAATTAACTATAATTTAACATTTTAACAGTACTTACATACAATCTCCACAGAATGAATTTAGTTCCTTACAAGTACATGTAGTTTGCATCCATATATTATTCAGGATGGATTGTCCCTGTGTACAATACTACATGTAATAAATACAATCCAATTACAAATCTTCAGATGAAAAAAAAGAAAAATCAACAATATGGTCATTTTGTACATAGATGAGACAATAATGCAAGGTGATTTTTTTCCTGATCCCAGAGAGTGCAAGCATAAATGAAATTGGGAAACTATAAAGGTGAAATATGAGAATTTTGTAAAAAGAGAACTTGAGCAGTTAAATTCTAATATTACTTTATGCATGAAATGAATTCTGTTATTTTCCCTCTTTGCATCCCATTGATCTCTAGCTTGAATGTGAGTGCAGTGAATCATGGGATGAAGCAGAGATGTCCGAAAGATCTTCCGGCAGCCCCTTGATCCTTTCCCAGCACTCAACATCCAAGGACCGCATGCCACCAAAGTCACCCCAGGCAAGTTGAAAAATATGTTGATAGATAAATAGATAAATATGATAAAGTATATTTATAGATGAATAAATACATAAATAATCAAATATATAATGAAATGAATAAATGAATATTTAAATAAATAAATGAGTTCATGAAAAGCAGGGAGGGGTATTTTGTATTTTGTAATTAATTAACAATTTCAAGAAATCGTAAAAATTTACAATGGACTTTTTAGGCTTGTTATAGATGGTGGAGTTGTGTTCGCATTAACATTAGAAGATAGCAGGCAGATTTTTCCCATATCAATCCTATGGTGTCTTTCAGAAAATGATTTTATCCAAAATTCTTTTATATATTATTGCGGTCTGGTATTTTCCACATCAGTTGAGGTGACCTACATATAAATTTTGAGCTATTGATAATTCATGAAACTTTCAGCATAGAATCTACAAAAATTGACAAACTGATATTTTCACTGGCCCAGGGGATGCTACTTGTATGGCTTGCAACGTTTATTCACGTAATCACGTCATGCAAGGTGGTTATATGCTTTATCTCCCAAATCTATCATGGACATTTTTGAAAATGTGATCTAGAGTCTATGCGGTTACGTTAGCGGAAATTGAAAATGTTCCCGTCCGGATCGCGCGTCCGGATCACCGCTAGAATTATCCGAGCCAATGGCAGTAGTCTGCTGTGCCCGTGGAAATTTACAGGTTTGTCCTGGGGTCGGTCCTTGGTGGTAGTCTCTTCTCAATGACAATTTACATTGATTTTGGGGCTATTTTTTGCTTGTAGTATTTCAACGAATTGTTAGGTCACATAAGCCAACGCTTCGTAGATTAGGGGGATAGTTTCTACGAGTGTTCTCAAAACGTGATAGCGTGCCGTGATGTGATTACGTGAGTAAACGTTGCAAGCCTACTTGGCTTGTATGGGAATGGGTGCTGTGGTGCTCTCGCTGCTGTGGCAGAGAGCCTCATCTTCAGTTTCTGCTGACAAAACCAGAAAAATTGTTAGCTTCTCGATGGCTACCACATGGTTAAGACATGTGTAGATGAATGAGCTATTAAGGTTAAAAATTATAATGGACCCTTTTGTTTGTGGAATCACTTGATGCACTGAATGAAATATCTTCAGGATACTGAACCCCCCTGACACAGGGCATTAAAAAAGTCGTCTTTAGAAATTTATAAAGGACATACACATGTACATGTAGCTGGAACACCTACAGATTTGTGCTCCATTGATCTGCAGCTTTTAAAATAAGGGAAAATATCATAGTGGAGCAGTTCATGCACTGAATTTATGCAAGCTTCTCTGTTATTTTTCCTCTTTGCAGCTCACATTTGAGTCCAGTGAATCATGGGATGAAGCAGAGATATCCGATAGATCTTCCGGCAGCCCCTTGATCTTTTCCAAGCCCTCAACATCCAAGGACCGCATGCCATCAAAGTCACCCGAGGCAAGTTGAAAAAGTAAAAAAGCAAAACAAAGAAGGTGTCATCTTCCCACTACTGTTCATGTTATGCATCAGTGGCAGATCCAGGATTTCTCAGGAGAGGGGACCCAAAACAAAACAACTTAATAAAAAAGGACCCCCCACGAAGTAAAAAAAAATAAATTGTCTGACAAGCAACAACAACAAAAAAAAATACCCCTGGGAAGTTTCCAAAATTAATTGTCTGACAAGTCAACAAAAAAGACCCCCACAAAGTTTTTGCAAGTGACTTTTAAGTTGGATTTCCCCTTTAAAATGCATCAAATTTTCAACATTTGAGTATGTCTGTGACACTGTTCACTGTAATTCACAAATTAGACAAAGACTTCAGTCTTTTGAACTACGGAACTTTAAACAAAATGCAGTCTATAGGCCCTGCGGTCTATGGGTCCTTTGGTCTATTGGTCTTGCGGTCTATCGGGATTCTCCCTTATGAAGCTTCTCTGTTATTTTTCCTCTTTGCATCCCATTGATCTGTAGCTTGCCTTTGAATGCAGTGCGTCATTTGATGAGGCAGATCTGTCCTCAGGGTCATCAAGCAGTAGACATGTCCTGTCCCAACCTTCACCAGCTAACAAACCCACACCAAGTAGACATGATCGATCCAGGTACTCATAATTGTTTAAAAAAATGCATTTCTTTCTGACCTCTTGAGAGCATTCCTTTCACTCTGCTAAATACTGAGTGCAGGCATTGATGTACATGAAGATGGTGAAAAACTTAACCGTAGAAAGTGCAGGGGTGCACAATGTCCCCTCCATCCTCCTGCAAACCACAAATCTGTTCCCCGCTCCTAGAGTTTTTGTGTGTTTGCCTCCATGCTTGGTATAATTTTGTACTCTTATTTACCATAAAATGACCACAAGCTGACTAGATTTTTGGTGTAATGAGGTCAAAAGTCATAAGTCACAGAGGTCAAATTCTGAAATTACTGGTTTTAAGGGCGGAGGCATATAGGAGACGCAGTCGCATTTGTCTTGTTTGAGGATGGTTTAATGAGGGCAGATGGAAGAACACCATAATGGAATTGTTTTCTCTCCTCTTTCCGTTCAATTATGCAGGTTGACCAGCCAGTAGAGATGTGTCTGAAGGATGACTTTACACGCCAACCCACCCTCATTGTGCATGGGACCAAGAGTGCAGTCCACCAGCTTTTCATCAAAATAGAGGACAAGGCCTTCATCCTGCCAACAACGAGCATCATAACAGCAGTGGACCTCTTGTACAAATGTCACTATGTCTTCAATTTGGAATATGCATCCCCCTTAAAAGACTTCTTCTTGTTCTTGCAGAGCCAGATTTATGGCATCAGCTATGGGGCACGCTGCCATCTCGCATCAGAGAATTGTCGATAGCTTTGAAGTCACAATGAGTCATAGAAACCATCTGTCGGGCCTTTCAGAGTTTACAGAAAACGGCTATCAACTTTTAGAAAAGTAGGCCAAACTAGAAATTAGTAAAAACTGATATGAAATTTGAGTAGGCTCCCCCACCCCATTTTTTATTTTTTTTATTTTTTTATTTATGCATGTGAATTGACAATACGTGATTATGTGACCTAACATGATTTTAAGCCTGCACACTTATACAATACATACTCTCGTAATGATTATTATGGTTAGTGTCCCCAGTAGCTGTATAGAAAATTTAATTGAAAACTTGTAAAGCCATTGTATAGTTGTGGTTCATCTAATTTACGTTTAAAAAAATAGCATGCCAATTTTAACCCTATTCAAACTTGGAGGGGGTTATGAGCACAAATACATGTAGCTTTTATCAAAAATATGCATACAAAGGAATGGAATTAAATTTTTACCATCATACCAAACTACACATTGACTTTGGGTATCGTGACGGATGAACTCACTTCTATTGACAACTGCAGATGTGACTTCCAGTATTTCTTTTTTGATATAGTTAAATGCTTCAGAGTTGTATCAAATGTGAAGTTATTCTTCAGCTCAGGTGAGCGTTAAGCCCCTTGGGGTTCTTGTTACACAAAAAAGTGATATTGAAATTAGTTTTTTTTTTAACATGACCACAAGCTAATGGCCAAATCAAAAATAAGTTACTTGTTTGAGTATAATTAAGAAATTATGTTGTGAATTTTGTTTTCTCATGTTTAAACTCTGCCTAAACAAGAGTCCCAGGCACCACCTGTGATCTGACATAGATTTAAGGAGATTTTCTTGATGCACATATTTGCACAAGTCCCTATTCGAGCTTCGGGGGTTCAAGCACAAATAGCTTTATCAAAAATATGCATACAAAGGAATGGAATTAGATTGTTACCATCATACCAAACTACACATTGGCTTTAAGTATCGTGACGGGTGAACTCACTTCTATTGACAACTGCAGATGTGACTTCCAGTATTTCTTTCTTGATATAGTTAATGCTTCAGAATTGTTCACATTCGAAGTACTGCCAATGGCACTGAGTCCAATATGCAATGTTCAGTAGTTACATTACATCACTGATGGAAAGAAAACAGTATGTACCCATCAAATGGTGCATGCTACCAGGTGCTTTGATGTGACTTTATAAATGTTAACTTGAACATGTACTTTAAAGGTACACAATTTTAGTAAATTCTCTGAAGATTATTGATCTAAGGGAATGATTATGAGCATTAGTCATTTTAGTGCATAAAGATATCTACTATGAATACATGTATGTAATTTATAAACACTGCATTTTTAGCTCACCCCGAGCCGAAGGCTCAAGTGAGCTACATATTGTATTGCCATTCCGTTTTTGTCCGTCGTCACAAGAACGTGATATTAACATTTTTGTTTAACATGACCACAAGCTGATGGCCAAATCAAAAATAAGTTTACTTGTTTGAGTATAAAAAATTGTGTTGTGAATTCTGTTTTCTCATGTTTAAACTCTGCCTAAAGAAGAGTCCCAGGCACCACCTGTGATCCGACATTGATTTAAGGAGATTTTCTTGATGCACATACATGACATATTTGCATCATTTGCACAAGTACAAGTTGAATCCTGTTGATGCTCAAGAATAATTGGTTAAGATTTTCTTTTGTTAATAGCTTCCAAGGGTGGCCTGTTTTCACATAATATGTAAAGTTCATTATACATAATACATGTTGGACTTGCTAGCCAGTTTGTGAGGAAATGAAGTAAGAAATGAATCAGTAAGCATTGGTTAAAACATGTTCTTATAATTAGTTATGTATGGTTAAATTTTTAACAGTGTTTGGAAATGTTTCCAGTTCCATGTAGTGTTCACTCACACATGTACTTTTTGAGGTTTCATGTTCAATTCTTGCTAAGTACCTGCTTTTCATGGAGAATGTGACCTTGGACTAGTTTATTTCATGAGGTGAACATGTATTTGGTGTTTTGGATTTTGTTTTCATGATTGGCATAAGTTAAATGCTCAGTTGATTATTTTGTTTTAATTAACAGATCTAATTTGACATTCATGATTTCTTTTAAATTAGTGCTTATAAGCCTCTTAGAATCTCAGTACATGTACATGTACACTTTTTTAAATGTGGTGTCTTGTTAAGGGAATTGTTATACTCATGCACTGATGACAATCTTAATTGTTTAACATGGGAAAGGGAGAAAACAGTGTGAGAATTTTAACCCTAAAAGACTGGGCTATTTCAGTGGCTTGAAAGACTGGGGGAGGGCCCCCTTGAGATTTCGGCCATCAATTGCGCAATGCACTTAAAATTTGGCAAGTGTGTATAGATCTTGATGTAAAGTAAAAGAATGCATATTATATTCAAATTTATGAAAATCATGACGATTTTTTTTTTTTTTGTCATAGCTAATTTATTATGCAAATGTATGCACAAATCTGGTGCTTCGTTTGTAGAATCACAATGTTTGGTGAAGATATTCTTTAGAATCATTGTTACCACATTCCCTACAACCACGCGGCAAGATTTGAGCGCGAAATCGCGAAAATTGTCGAGGGGGCTAACCCCAGTCTTTTAGGGTTAATCTATAAGCAAACTGCTATAGTTGAAACAAAATGGACCACTTAACCAGTTGTTATACATGTATGTTAATTTTCACACATCGAAATAGAACAGAATTTATGGTTTGGAGTTACAGCTTTAAATAATCTTGATTAATATTTGTGATGAAGCTTGAATGCGTATTTTGAACTCAACTTTGAACAGGCTTGTTTTCCATGCATGTGTTTTAATTCTTGCATGTACATTTTGGAGTGCATCGTATGATCTGCTATTAAAGTGGAACATTAGAAATATATATACATGTACTCTCATTTTGTTTTCATTCTGTCTCACATCACTGTACTCAAAGGGTAAATTTAGCACTTAAAGATTTAATTTTAGCACTTTTTAGGAGCTCGTACACTCAAAAAGGTGCTAAATTTAGCACTTGAAGATTCAATTTTAGCACTTTTTAGGAGCTCGTATAGTGACTGCACTCGAAGTGCTGAGTTAGCACTTGCACAAGGGCTATTCTGCTAGCACCCAAAAGAGAGCAAAACTTGGCACTTTAAGTGCACAACAGTCAGCTCCTTTGGGTGCTAGCAAAGTAGCCCGGGTGCAAGTGCTAACTCAGCACTTCGAGTGCAGTCACTATGCGAGCTCCTAAAAAGTGCTAAAATTGAATCTTTAAGTGCTAAAGTTAGCACTTTTTTTTTGAGTGTAACTTCACAAATTTGTGGCAGACTAGAAGTTTTCCCGATCAGAAATAGTGATTGATTGCTAATTTTCCCGAGTTATAGATCTGAGAACATAACACACATAGTATAATTAAATTACGTTATCGCTAATAATTCAAAATTTAGTTTCATAATCAACTTGCCTCACAAGAAGGGAATGGAAGGCACAAGTTTTGATCTTACAAAGTTACCCAAAATACCACCATCATCATCATTAGCAGCAGCAGCAACAACAACAACCACAACAACAACAGCAACAAACAAACAAAGGGAAGATGGTTAGGATAAGGAAATACGTCACAATGGAAACTCGTCAAGTTTACATCTGGGAGAAATTTTCTTTTTTCTCAGTAAATGATGGCGTCACTTATCTTGTCTCTGGACAGATCATTATTAATAGTTAGGTCGAAGCTTCAAACATTATTTTCAAAGGCTGGTGACCCACTGTAATTTCTTGGATAAAGCAACGCTCTTTCTGTGTTCTTTTACCTGGCGTGTGATATTCAATGACCTTAACGGGCTTGAAAAGCGCAGGTAATAACGCAGTCGTAAGGACGCTTTGTGTGCAACGGTTCTAACAACAACAACAACAACAACAACAACAACAATGTCGGTTCATGTTCTGGCTTACCATAGAATGGTTGCACGTTGGGAAACTCCCGTTTCCATAGTTTGTGTTTCATCACGATGTCCTCAAGATCAAACACAAAGAAAGGGTCATCCTCATCCTATGACAAAAAGGTCATTTATTATTATTACTATTATCATTATTATTATTATTATTATTAGTAGTAGTAGTAGTAGAAGTAGTAGTAGTAGCAGTAGTAGTAATATTATTTTGTGTGTGTGTGTGTGTGTGTGTGTGCCTCAAATGAGGTGTTTATTTACATTCAAGCATCAAAATAAAGTTGTGAGAACAAATATAATTGACGTACAATGTTATCAATAGAAATCACATATTTTCTCAACTATACAATATTTTGCTACTTTTCATATAAATTGCATTTAACAGTTTCTCTGGCAACCTTTGGTCTGGCTTTTTTAGTTCCTGCTTTACAAAAATTCTGTTTGTTATTTCTCTTTCAAATACGTATTTTAGTTTTAAAACCATACTTATTCCGGACGACTAACATTGTATATATATATATATATATATATATATATATATATATATACACACACACACACACACACACCAGAATGCGATCGTTGTTACAACGTCTATCTCTCTGTCAATATTAATCTTAAGTAAACAAGAGATATCCATGCAAAAATCATTATTAAAAGTGTACTTCACAACATGTTTGATATAATCATTCAAAATTCAATTCAAAATGTTTGTTCTGTTCACATTCGATAAGCACATGCACTGTGTCCTCTATGACGTGGCACTGGGGGCAGTATCTGTCGTCTGCTAATCCCCATCTGTAAAGATTGTTTCTAACAGGTAGTTTATTGTACAGCAATTTAAAAAAGAAATCTCTCAAGCGATGTTAATAATTAATTAATAACACAATTTATAATGCGCACATATCCACCCCAAGGGATGCTCAAGGCGCCTAACAAGATAAATACATTAAACATATGAAAGTACATGAGAAGTTACAAAGAACGAAAATAATTAAACATAACTAAATGTAATTCAACATGTTTTCTTGTATACGTTAAATTCCTTTTGAACACGGAAGACCAGTCAATATTTCTTTGTAGTATATCCCCCAAAAGACAGCATCTATTGGTGAATGTATGTTTAGAAGATATCAGATTGTAGAAACGTTTGCTGCTTACGTCACTGATAAGTAAAGACACTCTTCCAAATTTAAAATAAGGAATTTCAAGAGAGTGAGTATAATCTACTGGTTCTGTTTCTTCATTTGTAAAATCACTGAACCATATCTTTGGAATAGCTTTCTTCAATTTAATATAATCGAATAAAAGATTTTGCTTGCTTTTCCTTTTTTCAATGCGTTCTGACAGGTCGTTAATAGACAAAAAATGTCCTTCTTCAAAGAGGTCCTTTAGAAAAATTATTCCACAACTAAACCAATCTGCGTAACACAAAGACTTCGTATTAAGAACAATATTTATTATTTATTATTCTTACTATTACTATTATTATTATTATTAGGTATTTGGAGTCACATGTGCCTGAGAGGCGAAAAGCGAACTGAATCACCGTAACCCTCGGGTCTCTCCTCCCGGTATAACTGATTGGGTCTGTGCAGGTGGACCACTACACCGGGGTCCCCCTACTTTTATACGAATAGTACAGTGGGTTCTTAACGTGCAAAGATGGTGACTCTCCTATACACGGGCCTCCATTTAACGTTCCATCCGAGGGACGGAGTGTCCACTTAACATAGCCTGCGTCTATGAAACAGGGGAGGGGCATGTTAACACACAACACAGGCTTCAGTCATCCGCCCGGGTTGGATTCGAACCCACGATCTTTGGTTCGACAGGCAGACGCTTTACCGACTGAACCTACACTCTAAAAAATCAAGTGCTAATTTTAGCACCTCAAGATTTGGAGGCAGCACCTGTAAGGGCACGCATAGGGACTGCCTAAATTGTGCTAAAGTAGCACTTGTACACGTGCTATAATTCAACACCAGTCCAAGTGCTACTTTAAACACTTTAAGTGTAAGCCTTTTACACTTCTGGTGCTATTAGACGCATGCAGCTCGCAAAAACCACACTTCTAGTGCATTAAATAACCCCTTTTGAGCCCCAAAACGGCACTACTAGTGCTAACACTTTTGCACCCAATATAGTGCTAAAGAACACACACAAACAGGATGCACAAAATCACACCTGTAGTGCTGAAAACTCACCCTTCTGTTATTATTATTATTTTCAGCCTACTTTAAGCACCTAAAACATACCCCTCAAGACGCCACATGTCACACTCATGGTAACGAATGGGTAGTCACATATATGAGACTCACTTCTTTATTGACAAAAACCATTGTAAAATCACAACATCCCTTCAAAAGTAATACATGTATTTGTATCAAAGGGTAAAAACACAAAACTGTTTCATACATACTGATAAAACATTAAAGCTCAACTCAGCTGCTCATCACTGGAAAGTCATCATAATGGATAAACAGATCAAACATGATAAGCTAATACAACAACACTGCAGGATTCCAGCAGTCTGTGTCTGGTTACAGAGCATTCTCACATTAGGTTTACCTTACTGCAATCTAACTCACATGCATTTTATACATTGTGACATGTGTTATATATCAGAAGGTTCAATAAAGCCTGAAAAGTAACAAATAATTTTCCAGGCCCGGTAAATAATAATGCTGTTTACATTATGTCTGCACTCCTAATTTAGTAAAGCCCTCATACAACCAAGACAAACAAAATACATATTATTATGTTAGTCTGAAGTATTTACTGTTACATTGAGATTGCACATTTCTATGTCAATTACATGCAGTGGTAGTCTTGCTGCCATGTAGAATGTTGGAAATGGTATCATCATGCACATTCAAGCAGAATTATTAGGCAATGAAAAGAATACCTTCTCAGATCCCCGCTCTTTTATAGCCAGTGGCGACCTATCTCATTTGAATTTTAAATTACTTTGAATTTCTTTTGTGTGAAGCACTGCCTTGCACCTGGAACGCTGGTGCGCCTGTGCATGGAGCGCCAGCACTACCGGTGTTTATTTAAGTGCTAAAACAGGCAGGGTCACACTTAGGGTGCAATTTCTCGAATAGCACGTGTTTCCAGCACTCATTTTTCTGCTCATCATCGCTTCCCAAACGCTGCATGCACGCCAAGGGCTACACTTGGCACGTGTGGTGCAAATTTGTACCCAGCACCCGTGATTTAGCACTTCATTTTTTAGAGTGTACTCGCCTAATTGTTACCTCTATTTGTTCCCCATCTAAAGCAAATGGGCAAAGAGTCGCTTATATGTTAATTAGATAATATTTTCTCTCCTAAGCGTTTCCAGGGTTACAAGAACACGAACAAGAACAAGACCAAGAACAACAACAACAACAACAACAACAACAACAACAACTATATCGATCGAACATCATCACGCCTTTTCCCCTCTCTACCCCCCTCTCTCTCTCTGGTGCAGAGATTTTCAGAGTTGTGCCCCGGTAGCTTCCATCCCCGGTAAAGAATCCAAGATTGGCAGACAAGTATACAGAACGGAACATTAAGATTATCCTGTTGCCCATTCAGATGGAATAATTTTAAAACCTTCTTTTCATGATATAAATTATTTATTCTTGTTAGATAAGGTTTATATCTTCTTAGAACTTTATTGATCAATTTCTATGACTCTTTTGATTGATCGTTAGAGTTCGGAGAAGATATAAGTTTATCTAGCAATAATAGACCATGTTGTTACAATCATTTCATTAAAAGAGGTGAGAACGAAAAATATTCCAACTTTATTGCCAACAGTGAGTGTATCTGTTGAACATTTTACCTCTAGTCTTACCTGTCTTTGAACATCTAGGTCATTCTTCCCGCTTATCACGTCCATCATGTGATTCAAAATCTTATCGTCATTTGCAACATCCAATGTTTGTCCTTCTTGCGATTTCTTTCCATTCGATATATTCAGGCCCATAACTGCAGCTGGGTCATTCGTCACCAAAAAATATCCACCCCAAGACGCCACTCAGCATGTATCACCCTCTCCCACGTTCACGCCGTTACGTCATTCTAAGCGAAGTTTGAAGATCATTTGAAACAAAAATAAAAATCGTTTGAAACTATTCCCCGAGCCAAGGTGTATTCGCAGTGACGTGCAAACTCACTTGATAATGCATTCGTGGTTTCATTGGAAAGTGTCTCCACGCACTGTGATATTTAACTTTTAATTTACAGATATAAGCTATCGACGGCCCAGTCGTAAACAATTGAGACACTCAGGCATAAATCCTACTAAAAGATACAAGCGTAAGGATACCAGCTGAAAGCCGAGGTATGATCGTTGCGAGTGTCATTCATAATTATGAGCGGAAGGCGAAATATAAACACGTGACGAAAATCCGCAATATAATCGACACTTTTCTTTACGGAGAATTGACAGCACGATGTACTTTCGAAAAATCAACCTAAGGCCATTTAAATAGCCTGTACGTCACTGCGAACATGAAATTAACGTATTACGTAATGCGAACATAATATCTATGGGATATACAATAGGGAATTGAAATTGCCCTTGAGTAGATTTTTCGAAAACAGTTGCGATCGTGATTGACGTATTACAGGCTAGGGACACATGTGACCATTAGGCCAGTTCATTGTTAGCTTGTCGGTAAGTTAGCGACGTTGGCAAACCCGTTCTGAATGTTTTTTTCTTGTAGAAATAATTGGACTAATTTACTTAAATAATTCTAATAGAACGTATCTCTATAACGAGTATGAACATTATATTGCTTATTTTTGTTTGGTTATTATGGCGTGAAGTGGTTCGTGAATTTTGTTATCTGTCCATCTCTCTTTCTATCTCTTTATCTATCTATCTATCTATCTATCTATCTATCTGTCTATCTATCTATCTATCTATATATATATATATATATATATCTCTCTCTCTCTCTCTCTCTCTCTCTCTCTATCTATCTATCTATCTTCCATACTTGTTCTTATCCTCCCCTATATTTTCCTCTCCCGCCCCCCTCCTCCCCCACTCCGGGGTCGAAGGGACCGCATTCGTGTTCCCAAAATCTCCGGTAAGAGGGGTACTTTTCGCGCGACAAAGTCCAGCCCGATAATTGTAAAAAAAATGGGATGTATTTGACTTTTCACCCGGAGATTACGTTAAAAAGGGGTGTTTTTTCTTTCTCTCTCTTTGGATTCCTGAGAAATTAAAAAAGGGGGTTATAAAATATTAAAAAGGGGGTGTTTGTTCTCTCTCTCTCTTTGGACTCCTGAGAAATTTAAAAAGGGGGTTATAAAATATCTTGAATATCATAGATAGGGGGTCTCCAAGGCTGGAAAAGCCCGCGAAAAGCCCACGAAAGGGGGGTCAGAAATGTTGGCAGTCCTGAGATAGGGGTGCTTTCAAAGGAGGAAACAAGCATACGCGTACCTAAATAACACTGAGTGGGGGGCGGGTTCCTATCACCTTTTATTCTTCTTAAAGCGTCATTTCATACTCATTTTACCCTTCTCAATTCCTCTTTCTTAATCTCTATCTATATCTCTCTCTCTATCTCTCTCTCTTTCCTCCTTTATCTATTACAAAATGACGAAATCTATATGTATTTCCTTCTTTTTTTCTAGTTTTTCTTCTCTCACGTTCTCTCTTCTCTTGCTTTCTCTCTTTCCGTTTACCTGTCTCCGTCTGCATATTATATTATAGAACTGTACGGGCTGTTAACGATACTAGTGATCTTAAACAAAATTACAAGTTAGAGATGTGATAGACGTAAATATCACCTCTACTTAAATGTGTAACACTTAAATTTGTATCCTTTATCATATTACCTGCAGAGGCGGCGGAGCCGGGGAGGGGGCAGGGCACAGTGTCCCCAATTTCTCAAGTACCACTAAATTGCCCCTTTATACAGAAGAAAGGTGCCCCCTTCACCGATGATAATTGCCCCTGAGAGATGCCCATTTTACTTTAACAAGTGCCCTTTTCTTTTGTAATAAGTGCCCCTTCCCCTTTTGATAAGTGCCCATTTTCATCTTTAATTAGTGCCCCTCTCATAAGTGCCACCCTTTATTTTGACACGTGCCCCCTTGTATTTCTAATTAGTGCCCTTTTTCCTTCTGATAAATGCCCCTTTTCTTTTTTAATAAGAGCCACTTCCCTTTCTCATAAATGCCCCCTCTCACACGTCTGATAAATGCCCCTATGAAAAATCTCATAGGTGCCCCTTTTCTGTTGACAAGTGCCCATTTTCCTTTGTAATAAGTGCCTCTTTCAATTCTCACAATTGCCCCTATTCATCCTAGGTGAGTGCCCCTTTTCAGGTACAAGAAATTCCCCTTACCACCTCTGATATCTGAAATCAAAATTTGATATGGTCATTAACTTTAAACCTGTATTGCTTGTTTTCGTGAGAATTTAACTACATGTCTACCGGTATACCGGCATAAACCTTCTACATGTACACTCTCAACTTTGACACCCATATCCATAATGTGAACATAATCAGATATCCACGTACCAAATATGACGAATAGAGTGAATAGGCAAGCATAGCTTTGAGACGCATTGTGGGGGCTGGGGCAGCCCCAATGATTTCATAAAATTTCCGATATTCGAGCAACCATCACTTCATATTCGTGCAGCGAGGTGCCTGAATAAATATTTGTATAATTATCTCATCTAGTGTATTTTTTTAATGACAAATTATCATTTCTTTTAAATATGAAAAAGCAAAATTGAGAGAAACTTAACGTTGGTGTTCAGGGTGGATGCCAGAAAATACCACGAGAAAAAATAAGTGCCAATATATAAGCCCATGTTTGCACAGTTAGAGAGGCATCCATCAATTTCTTCTTCCCTCCTGTTGAAATGTCCATATAAATCATAGGCTAGTAACCAAGCCGACCAACATATTGATAAAATGTTGGTCCTTTGCGATAAATGTTGTACCTTTTGGGGGTGGTTCGGTCGTTCGTTCGTTTCATGAAACCGTCAATACAAGTTCACCGACATCGCATTGACCATTTTCGGTCTCGTAGATGTGGGGTGTGTAGGCGTTTTCTCGTCTTTCTCTACTTCCTTCTCCTTTGCGTGCCTGTCAGTCAAAAAAAAAATCTATTTAGTTTGTTGTGTTTTTACACAAGCTGTAGGAAAACCCTTTGGCAACTTATGAATTGAGCAAAATCTTTAAAAATTGCGTCACTGAAAAGTGATTGAACATTAGTATTTGTATTAATTATTTATTTTTTTATTTATCTATTCATTTATTATCTATCATTATCATCATCATTATTATTATTATTATCATATTATTTTATTTTTTTATTTTTGTTGTTGTTGTTGTTGGGGGTTGCTTGAATGCGACCTAGTGATTCTCTCCACCCCTCTTTCTCCTTCTCCCTTTATGTTGCCCTCTTTCCTTTCCTCCCATCCACCCCTCTCTTTTTTTCTCTCCCTCTCCCCATTCTTTCTCTATTTTCCCTTCCATACTACCCCTTCCACCTCCCCCTCTCTCTCTCCCTCTCTCTCTCTCTCTCTCTCTCCAAGTACACAACACAAGCAAAAGAAGTTTCAATATTTCTCACTTCACCTATGACATAGTACACTTACAATGTAACATAATCTTTGACACTTAATGACAAAAAACACAAAACTCAACAAAAACACTTGAATTATTAACCTTATAAATCGATGTTAATCTTATTCAAGCACAAATCAACTGTACATACATGTATAATTATGTACATGCAGCTGCAAATAAAAAACGACACAGTCAAAGCCAGAGTATTGGTATTACTCAAACATTGGCAAGTTTACCAATTTAATTGAAATTGGAAATACATAAATGTATAATACAGGATACTTTACATTGTTACATTCATAGAATGGTTATACATTCATAAGAAAGTGAATACTTGTATGTTAACAGCAAAGCAAGCAATGAAACACTTTACTGCTCTGGTAATGTTGAGACACACAAGAAAATGTCAAACAAAATATGCATTGTTTTAAAGCCCCTCTGCACTAGTTTGGCATGGAGGGATTAGACCTCCCTGCAAGGTCACTGGCAGGTGGTTATCTCATCAAATCAGCTCTCACTTAACATAAGAAAAAGGGCATCATGGGGGATCAATGGGTACCGCTTAGGCATTGTTGGATGTACATGTATAGAGGGCGCAAGTAGCTATAAGTAGTGCAGCGGGCTTTAAGTAGATACAGTCCAAGTCTCTACTACATATACATTCCCCATGCATCGAATTGAAGTAGATTAACTAAGCTGTACAAATCTGAAGACAAAATAAGAACTCAATCAGATAACAATTAACATCCATTAGTCTCATAATTTAGTACTCTATAAATGATACATGTACGCAAATGTTAATGAAGGTTGAGGAAGGTAACGATAAAATATTGATGCAAATTTCATTTTCAATTGTTTAAAGGCATCGTTTAACAATGTTAAATCTGAGATGCATGGCCCTACGTGTTACGAGTGTCTGTGACATGGTGTAATATTGAAGCCCTAAACAAATTGCACTTTAAAATGATCATGAAGTGCCTCAAAAAGTAAAAATCTTTGCGTGACCGGTTTTACCATACTTATTTTCCCCAATAGACTGTAGTATTATACAGTAACATGTAATAACCGTTGGGGAAAACGGTTTTTGAAATTTCAATTTCCAATCATAAATATCTTGATAATCAGACATAATTGTAAAAGTCATGGAATTCCTGACTGACCTAATGGTTTATAATTATGATTGCAGCAATATGTTTTAGTGTCTTCTTTGCTCTGTAGGTTTTTGGAGGTGATAGTAATGGACGAAGCATCTGAAGCAGCATCAACAACATATAGGTACAATGAAACACCAATGATTATATAAAGGCACTGATTGAAGTAAAAACATGATTTTCATATGAAAATGAAAGAAGAAAATGCTGTCGTCTACTATAATTCATCTAAAATGACAAATTCACACATTTTAAGTAGTTCACTAAATCATTTAATGAACTCATTTGTATAATCAAACCTTAAACTAGACAGACAAGCCTAGTCAAATACTTTGAATATCATGACTCATGAGAATAAAGAAAATTTAAAGTCTACGGTAATGAGAACATTTCTTAGACACAAAACATGTAGATGTGTACTCTTTTCCGATAAAGATATGGTCAGCTTACTCAGCTATATACTGTACAGTGTACATATCTAACTTGTCTGTTGTCCATTCATCACAGTATATTTGAATAAACAAAAATATACACCAGATTGGAAACAAACAAAATTTGTACATGTTCTTATTGACCTTTCCAGATCTGTCAAACATTAAAGAAATAGGTGACAAGTCAAAATATTCAGAACAAAAATAAATAAATTGATTTGATGCATCATATTTTGTATTTCGTGGCTAAATGTCATGTACAGATTACGAACATGCATACAAATATATTTATCTATTTCCTACAAAGAGGAGAATCCATTTGCTGTCATATCAGGGGGATGTTTCACAAAGACTAAGATCGCAAGTTGGACTTAACTATGGCAGGCCATTCATGCCACTGGTTGCTCTCACCATTGGTCTTTCAATTATGATCTTTAGATTATATTTCTTTCTTCAATAATGAACTATCAAAAAATGTAAATTCTGTAGATTTGTGACCATGATTTGTAGGTCCCTGAGAGACCAATTCCAGTAAATGGTGAGAGAAAACAGTGGCATGAACGGCCTGCCATATTTAAGTCCAACTTAAAGTCAATCTTAGTCTTTGTGAAACACTCCCCTGAAATACGCCTATCAGTTCTGTCAAGCCATACTATGTTCTGCAATACTGCATTTAAGGTACATGTATATGAATATCTCAACAAATTGAATATTTTTAGCTCAGTAAATATTTGTCATGTACAAAACACAAATATTTCTGTTCCAACTAAAAAACAAAAAACAACCTTGTAAATGAGCCAGTCACAATTACACGCACCTTGCACGATGTACTTTTTATCAGAACAAAATAATCAAAGAGTAGTGAATGAGTTGCTTTCCTGTCGCTAAAAACAGAGCCATGATTGCCATGAGCTCTTTCTCTGCTTTCTCTAAACTTCTGGAAAAAAGTTGTAGCCTCAAAGATCACATTTTGTGATCACTCATGTCAGGAAAAAAAAAGAAAGAAAGAAAAGAAAAAGAAAGTCACTTAACATGGACCCTTTATGTGAGAGGAAAGGCCTCTTAGAAAATTCTTGAAACAATGGAATGAAGATTTACCAACAGGACCAGGTGGAAAAATGTTTTTAAACATTCATTTATGAATATACATGATTTTCAGATTTTCATTCCAATAAAAGAAGAAAAAAGGGAAATCCTGTATTTGTCTCTTCAGTACTATATGGATTACATAACCAATTCACCTTCAAATAGAATACATTTCCCCCTAAACAAGAATCAAAAGGTAGACATCATTTGAATCATGGAGTTCATAAACCAAAAGAGACAGTCCATAGCTTATTGACTACTACATACATGTAATGTATACATTAATCTTAGAGCTGCAATACAGGCAAAAAAAGGGGGAAAATGGAAAAGACAAAAATTTAAATAAAGAAATGGGGTAGAGACAAAAGATCTACTCCACTGTACATGTAGTTCACATTGGTCTAATTTTGTATATAATTAATGTTAATACACCTACTATAATCCACTATTAAACAAGTAATGGGCCTTCAGCTAATTAAGTTCTTGATCCGCAAGCTCAAGTACATTTCTGAAGAGATACTGCCTTGACCAATGGCTGTGATCATGATGTGATTATCACGTCACTGCTAGATGCTGGTACTTATGATGATGAGGTCACTGCTCACATTCTAGCAATGGTGAAATTAATCTGTACTTGGCAATCATGTGAAGGTTGATTAAGGTTGAACTCGTACTGCTATGAGTATGACTACAAGTGTACTGTGTACTCAGTCACCGAGTCACAATCGATGATAATGATGATCTTGCCAGTGCAGTGGGAATTTTGGTGGATGCAGTCTTCTCAATGATCCACTGCCACATTATAGGATTTTCAGCAAATCAATTGCATGGTTGGCAATCTCGATTAATTTCTGAAAGACAGGATCACACAACAGAAAATGAAGATTAAAGGACAGTTGAGTTGGTGGAACTGGAAGCTCAAAATTTGGGCATAAACTGACCATAATCAAGAGTCAACACGTCAATCAGCAAGACATGATGAAGAAATTGATCAGGCATCTCACGAAGAGCAATGAGACGAGCGACAGCATTGCGATTGGTAATTTTTCATCTGGACTCTCAGTCCCAGGCGCAGGCCAAGGTAATCATGGTAATTTCCAATCCTGCGGACCAGTCTGAGTCTGAACTCCACGCCGCGCCAGTTACAAATATTCAAGTTTTAAGTTTAACCACCAAAGATATGACGTCATCACGTTTCATCACATGAGCTCCCACAGCAGAAGAATACACAGTTTCCATGACAACTATAGCAAATGAGAGATACTGCTACGAGGAACACTGCGCTGCAAATCGTGCAGGGCTTGCGTTCCAGAAAGAAGCCAGTCAAATACAACACAATAAACATAGTGTGGTGATGTAGTAAAGGAGCGATCACATTTGGCTTAGGAATAGGCATCAAAAGCACAGGTAGCAGCCACTGTAAGCAGTACATCTTGCCTTAGTTCGGTCTCACCTTCCAAAAGAAGGAAAAGAAAACTTTTAAAATCTTGCGATAATCGAAATATTAGGCACAGTTTTGGTGCGTTCTCATACTGTTTATACAATGCACGTAGCAGAATAATGACGTCATTATCGTGGGAATTTCTAGTTCACGAAATTACTTGTTTGTCTCCTCTACGTGGATATCACAGATATCATTTTCATTTTCACCGTCATGCGCACCGGCCACCATATTCACCATCATCATCATCATCATCCAGTGGCGGATCCAGGGGGGCCGGGCCCGGGCCCTCCCTAGCAAAAAAAACAGGTAAAAACACCATCGGTCGGCACGATTTTCAAATTTTCGCACGAAGTGGGCCCCTTTTTAGGCCCCCTCCCTTGCCGCCGGCTGGATCCGCCCCTGTCATCATCTACCCATCATCACCACCCCCCGACCATCATCATCATCATCATCATCATCGTCATCATCATCATCATCACCACCCGACCATCATCATCAGATGATCATCATATCACCACCCGACTATCATCATCAGCATCATCATTATTTATAATCACCATCATCATACGATCATCATAATTATATTTATCATCTTCATAATCATCTTCATCACCACCATGCACCACCATCATCATCATCATCACCACCATGCACCACCACCATCATCATCATCACTACTATCATAATAAGCATCATCATCACAAATCACATATTGTTCTTCTCATACGGCATCATCATCTTCATCATCATCATAATCTAAATCATCGCCATAATCTTTATGATCATCATCACTATTAATCATCATTATCATCATCGTTCTCATCCTCGGTGCCATATTCATTTGTCTCCTTTATCCTCCTGCCATTATCATTATCATCTTCGTCGTCGTCATCGTTTTAATTCATCCACTGCCATCACTCAATCATCTGACCACCCGATATGCCTTTACTCACCGAGCACTATATAGACCTATACTTTTTAAAGACAGATTGATTCAATAGACTAATTAAAGTACAACATTTTACATGGAATATTGAACAGATCTTGAAATAAAAATACATTAGGCCTATGCTGTGTTGTACTAGTGCTACACATTGAGTACAGTGGGAGGAGGAGGAGGAGGCGGACGGGGGGGGGGGGTGTTTATAGGGACACTTTTTCATGTACCTTTCTTCTTCTTCGTCGTCTTCTTCCACTTCTTCTTCTCTCTTCTTCTTCTTCTTCTTCTTCTTCTTCTTCTTCTTCTTCTTCCGTTCTTCTTCTTCTTCTTCTTCTTCTTCTTCTTCTTCTTCTTCTTCTTCTTCTTCTTCTTCTTCTTCTTCTTCTTCTTCTTCTTCTTCTTCTTCTTCTTCTTCTTCTTCTTCTTCTTCTTCTTCATAGGCTCATCATTCTCTTTTTTTACACACTTTCTTGTTTTTACCATTAGAGGGCGCGCTCGTCATGAGGAAAAACTGCATTGGCAAAATTGGAAAGATAATTTTAGGGCAGCGTGTCGTCTGCTCAATTACTGTTATTTTTCATCTAGATTGAGCTCCATTTTAAATAAGCATGCAAGGGGATTGGTGGTCATCAGCTAATTTTACATCATCAAAAGAATTTCAGCAATCATCCGATCCAACAGCCTGGGATTCAGCTGTAGCAACTCCGAGCGTGGTCACGCTAACCGTCCACCCTATCACAGACAGCAACCCCATCGGTCCGGCGAACAGATCGGGGACCGGTTCGGTGGCAGTTTCGGGACTTCTCCTCGGCATTGGCCGTGCAATCAAAGTACATACCCGTCCTACGGTGTTGCTTCATCTACATCGTCGCACCTGATCCTAGCTGCCCAACGTCGAAAAAGGCTGCATTTAAATCGACAAAAGATGCATTCCAGTAAGTTTTATAATTCTGTGGGTCTTGATAAAGGTTGAACTTGAAGTTGAAAGAGCATTATAATGAAGAAGAGGGTCGAGTTGAATTCTGACCATGCAAGATTGAATCCAAATTTCGAAAGTAGTCTAGATCTAGACCTAGAGTCTAGGCCTAGTATAATATAACTATAAAAAGAAGATTTAATTTAAGCTTAACAAATTACTAGACCTAGATCTAGATCGAAAGACATGCCAGAAACTTTCATATGCATGAAATCAGGGCAGTGTACGTACTAGTACTACGTCACATACGTGTCAACCCTCCCGCCACCACGTCCACGCTCATTCTCCCGCCGTCCCACCAGCTAGTACGTAGTAGATCTAGGTCCTAGTAGTAGCGGGAGACTATCGCCAAACATGGTAACAATTTTTAGTGCTCACTACCCCCCTCCAGTTGAGCCAAAACAAATTTGCATGCAATTAGTGGACCGTTTTTACAGCGAGGCCGAGTTCGCCCGAAGGCCGAGTTAGCCCGGATTCAGAAGATCCAGATCTAGAGACAGAGTATGACTATGAGTATGAAACTATGATGAGTCACTCCAGCAAAGCATAGAGAGTCAATGATAATGCGTATATATATATATATATATATAGACCTCTAGCGCTGCACTACGTCTACGTGTTAATAGGCAGCATTTGCTCACATGAATAGTCAATACACTTATAGTACACAAATGCACACAATCATGCTGATGTGGCTGATCAGCAAGTTTGACAGTAGACTTACAAAATGAATTTTTAAATTATTCTTTCTAACATCGGTAAGTCGAAAAAATTGTATTTTACTGCTATTTAGGTGTCATCAATTGTCACTAAAGTACCGATTTTGAGTGAAATCAGTTGAGTTTTGTACAGTGGTGTTTGAAATGATGAGAATCAATAGCACAGCTTTTAATACACAGCCAGGATAGTAATGCAGCTACATGTACACGTATGTGTGCTATGAGTATGAGTCTCTGTCTGGCACAGCACTTAATAAGTAAATTTTTGCAATTTGCAAAAGTTTGATGTAGTGACTAGTGTACAGTACTTGTGAAACACTAAATAAGTAGGTCTATAAACTGAAAAATATTGGTGTGGTTATATGCAGGTTATAGTACGTTTTTGTTTCTTTTGTTTCTTTTTTTAAAAATGAGATCAGATATGCAGGGGCAGGCCACAAAATAATCAAGTGGGGGAGGGGCTGTAGATGACAAATTTGCAATGCTCTAGTCTAAAAATAGTAATTGTAGATATACATGAAGTCTTAATCTTAATCTAGTCATGGTCTTGAATAATCGGTTAGCAGAATATCAGTTTATCACCACCTATCCTCGATCCTTGTGGCTTTCGCACTAGTACCCCCTCACCAAAGGTAAAGTTCAAGTAGCTCCGTCTAATTTGTTCAATTCTTTACCCCCATCCTCCTCAACTCTGTGTACGAAGGGAAATTAGGCTTTGGCAGTCAGCCTGACATCATTGAACCCGATTTGACATGGACCAGTTTCTTTGAACATCGGAGGACACAGGCTGCTGGGTAAATCAATGCATGCTTGTTGGTCGCTTGGTTGGCTGTTTTATTGTTCTAAAACCTAGGCTACAAGTTTTTATGATTGTTCTTTTGTCCAGATGAAAAACAAATGTTGTTTGTGAAGCATTTTCTTGTGATTTATGCTATACTCTACTACTTTAATAGTTAATAATTTTGTTGGTTTTGTTCTGTTTGTTTTATTATTTGTTACATCGGTGTTGCATTTATGTTGACTTAAATATATTTTAGGCCATACATTAATTCAAGTGTGGGATTTGTCTTATACATGTACATTGTACATGTAGGCTACTATAATTAGTATTAGTCACCTATATTAAAAAAAATTAAAGGTCACCTCCATAGAGGGGCCTACTGTAAGTCAACTTAATGTTCTTTATGGTCTACATGTGTAGCTATACCGGTAGATCATTATTTATGGCTTTTGTCTCTCCTTTTTGACTTGCCTAAATGGACTGTCCCTAAAAGTGACAAAGTTTGCGGTCTGCACAGCAATAGTGTTATAGCTAGAGGTGTCGTGGTTGAGTGGATATGTCACCAGACTGTGGATCTCAAGGTCCACAGTTCAAGTCCCGCCGCGGCACTAATGTCCTTTGGCAAGACATTAATCTAAATTTTCCACACATTTAACAAAAGGTCAGACCCCTGCTAAAAATAATCGGATCTAATAAATATCTACATGTACATGTATGAAAACACAATGGCACATACATGTTGTACACAGTGGCACATACAGTGATTTTTGGAGAGAGAAAGAAAGAGAAAAGCAAGAGAAGGGACTCAATGGAGATGATTGAATTGGAAATGAAGAGAGAGAAAGGGGGGTAAAGAGGGAGGAGAGGGAGAGAGAGAGAGAGAGAGAAGGGGGCGAGGACAAGGGATATGGAGACAGACACAGAGAGAGATAGTGATTTTTTGGCGCGGGGGATAGAGAGAAGAGAAGAGCGGATGTCCTTGCCGGGTGACTTCTTTGATACAACAAAAACCTCAAGTTGACATCAAAGCATCAAAATCAATATCTCCCTATACAACACAAGAACACCAGCCAACCACTTGTTACTTACTGTAGGTAGCTTCTGAGTTCTGGGGGCTTTTGTGCCCCCTCCAAGTTCCCTTTTATGACTTCATCCACCCTTTCAATACCTGTCGCTCACGCATGGTAATGTCCATTCATGGGCGAATCCAGCTCTTTTCTTTAAACCACAAGTTGTCTTTGAAGGTATTTCATTGTTGTTTGAATAGAAGCCTTTCGGCTTAGCTGGTCGATGGATACATGTACATATACAGGTGAGAGGCTCAGGAGTAGATTATAATCTCCCCATTTGTTGATTCGTCAATTAGGGCTATGTTTGCTCCTATTTTAGGGGAGGCAAGATTTGAGTTTGCGATAAGTTACCATAGAGTTGCTTTACACATTTTGTTCTGCTGGCAGTGTTGCCTGTAGGATAGAGCACCGGTAGTTCAGAAACTTGAGTAAGTACAGGTATCAATTTCTGAAGGAGGTTATCAGTCTTTTAGATGTGTGTTCATCATTTTCTTCATTACTTGTCATCATTATTAAACAGAAAAGCACTGAATTACAGGGTGTATTTAACTTAATTGCTGTAACTCGTGTTCATTAGTGTAATTTGCTTGTTAAGATGCCATGCCAACAAGTACAAGTATATATACAGTATTTGCACTTTGTGGATTTGTAGATCTGGATATTTACGATGCAGGGCCCTGCTGGGTATATAGACCCATAGGTTGAGAATTACTTTTTTTGTTTGTTGCAGTTGTATGAATGGCCAGTGGCAGAAACGGCTGCCATGTCAGAATCCTTTCAAGTGCTGCGACTGCGAGTGTTTACTGTATTCAGATGTGCAGTTGAATTCCTCTGCATGTATACCATGCTTGGGTGTATCTGATTATATCATTCAAGTGGTTTTCGGCGTGCACTTTGATTCATGTATTCAGTACATGTTTGTAAACCTAAGTTGAGAGTTTTTAATCATTAATGAAGTTTTGTACAAGAGATATTCTTTTCAAAAGCGATTAAACTTGTTGTAAATTTTTGTAGCTTGTAGGTAACAAGCACAAGGGGGCTTTTTGGAAAAGTGTCCATTATCAGATTGTGTTACAGGTTTGAATTCATTATGTAAATTGATCCAAAGTACCCATTATTTTCTTTTTACTTTTTACTGATACACATGTAGGAATCCTAAGTAAGTTGTTTGCGAATGTCTTTTAGATATTTATTGATGATGCCTTGAGCCGCCTGTGGTATCACCCCCGAATTGCAGCAGCAGTTTCGAACGGCGTCGCTAGTTGCAGTCATAAACTACAACATGGTTACAACCATGGGCAGCAGGTACCACAGCAACCACCAGCGCCGCTCCGGCCACAGTGGCAGCAACACTGCCACCCGTGGGACATTCAAGGGGTATGTGGTGACAGTCGGGGAAAACAATATTACGATCACCCGCAACTATTCATCAATTGGTGCCAGGGATTTGCGGACCAAGAACCAGATCAGTAACCCCAAATTGGAGAGGAGTGCAACCGTCTTGCCGATCGTAGCTTCGCCTAAAAGTGCAGAATTCAACTGTAACAAGTAAGTTAATGTACAAGTAGCCTTTTCACTCTGGAGTACATTTCGTGTGGGAAAACTAGCATAGGGAAACAAGATTGATGACCATTTAGCGAGAGCGGTGTACACACAAGGTACTGTGAAATTGGATGAATAGGAACCAAGTGGGTGAATTAAGAACTAAAATTGGAATTAACATGATTTCTTGTAAAAAAAAAACAGGTGCTGACTCGTTCATATTTGTTTAGTAATTAATAATTCCAGGGAAAACAAGAAAAAAAGGTATGTGAGATTTTTTTTTTGTATCTGTTCCTATTTGCCCAACTATTCCTACAGGTACATGAACTCACAATGTATACTTTTTCATATACAATGACATATTCATATTTTTCATATACAGTGACATGTACATCGTACATGAACATGTAGATTCCAGTAGATGATTGCACACAATTTACTAGGGGTGTAAATTCAATACCTTAGAAATGATAAACAAGTTGTTTACGAAGTCCATCTAGGCATACATCATATTTTATTAGGAATGCAACTATAAGTTTACAGTTGTATGTAAAAATACAGGGCCCTGTTACACAAAGCTTGTTAGCAATGACAAGTTACAATATACAGTATGTTATTTATAAGCTACTGATATCCTTGCATTTGATTGGCTGAGAGCAGATTTTATAGATTTTTGCATTTGTTAGTGATCAGAAGTTTTATGAAACGGTCCAGATTTATTGGGGAAAGTGCAAAGTCTATTTGTCTTATCCATCACACCCACATATAGCATCATAAGATAAGCATCTAAAATATTAAAAGGAAACATGTACCGGTATGTAAATATTGATTTTTATAACTTGTTACTGATATGTGAGGCGCGATAGCTCAGTTGGTAGAGCAGTGGTCTCGTAAACCGGTGACCCGGGTTCGAAAGTCGATGCGCTAGTGCCCTTTGGTATTGGCATTAATCCTCACTTCCAGGTCCCTCGGAGAGGACCTAAAAAAGCCGTCATCTGTCTGGTTGCTTTAACTTACAAGCATTTATGCTTTCTTAGCAGTCAGGTAAGATAACCATCACAATCAATCAATCAATCAATATGTCAAAGGTCGAATGCATGCTTTTTCTTTAAAAAGATTCTGTAGGATGAGGAAATGAATTGTAACAAAATTCGCACAGTGTCATTATGATTTTTTGATCTAGAAATTTTCAAGCAGAATGAAACTGTTATCAAAGAAATGTTTTCTTGTTCATTATGTCTATTGGTGTTGCATTTATGATGACTTACATTCTTACAAGCTATTTTTAGGCTTGCTAACATGCAACAATTAATATTTTTAAAAGGTATCAGACTTAAACGTCCTGTGAACTAAATCTTGCACCTCTTAATTGGAAAAGTGTCACAAAATTGAGTATATCTTGGATATGTTGCCAATTTATTTTGAGTAATGAGTTGTTAAAACAGATGAATAATTTACAGTGAAAGCTGCTAGGCCTATTCCTTTGATTTCAGGCTGTATTATTACACTTCTTAAATTGAAATGTGAGAGGTACTGTACATGTACGTCTAGATGCGACCATCATTCCTTCTTGCACCTGAGGAAAAAAATGAGCACAGCTTCTAAAGCAAGTTGCAAATTGTTTTCTTTGAGTTGAAGTTGCTAAGCAGATGAGTACAGATCTGCAGTGTGTGTGTGTGTCAAGATAGACAGCTGTTAGGCCGTCTAGAGAGATTGAGGGTGTCATTACAACGAAACATGATAGTGATGGCCATGTGCTTGTCTTCATTCATGGAACTGTCTATGAGGAAAGGAGAGGTTGCTTCACCATTATCCCCAAATGTGCGAGCATAACAAATAAGAATAGTCAGTGCTTCTTAAAAAACATCAGTACAAAAGTGAAATCTCTTGTTTCTATTATTCCCAAATGAACTGGGTGGAGCAGAGTAGCTAGGATTCTGTTGGGGTGTGTGTGTGTGTGGGGGGCAGGGGCTAACATGACATTTTTTTTGTGGTGGAGTGTTAATGATGGTTCTACAAATAGTCTTCTGAAAACAGATTGACCAGGCACAAAGAATGCTCAGTTTTATGCACTATCGATTCTTTTTCGGGAGCACCTACAAATGTACATGTACAGTGTACAGTACATGAAGGATGTTAAGAGCATGCGTACCCAGGCCCCCGTGTTACATGGATGGTGACTAGCAGACTGCTTTGAAATCTCAGGCTAATGAAAACACACCTAATGATGAGAGAGTGTGTTAAATAACCTCTTTTCATTGCCATCCTTCAGATAGTGTACCAGCAGGTGCATAGGAAAATCAGAGTGATAAGTGGGTGGAAATAGCCATAAAAATAACTCACATTTTGGTTCTGCTTGGCTATTGCTTTGTAAAAGATGAATTTGTTTCTTTTAACTTGTTAAAAAAGATCTTCTACAGTTCAGGGACACCTTTCTCTTCTGCATGCAATGTCAAGCAATTTGTTCCTGCTTTCTCAGATCAGTTCTGATCTACCCCCCCTCCCTCCCCTCTCTCTGTCTCTCCAGAACATTTTGTGTATATATGAAATGATATGCAATTTGTTCAGGCTTTCTCAGATCAGTTTCAATCTACTCTCCCTCTCTCTCTTTCTCTCTATCTGTCTCAGTCTTTTTTTATTCTTCAAGATACACATGTACAGTATACATTATCTTCTGACCATTTTTCTTTACATGAAATTATGTACAAAATTAAGATTTGCTTTACAGTAGTTTTTTTTTTGTAGCAACAGTTGCAGTTTAGATTGTGTTTAATTTAAGATTTAATTGTCACTGGAGCATATCATACAACCCTTTTTCAAAGTCCAAAGGGGAAGTCCACCCTGATATTAAGTTTTTAATAGAACCAGACATATGAGTGGAACAGGTCAGTGAAAGTTTGAGCGAAATTCAAATAAAATAAGAAAGTTATGAATTTTTTAAGTTGTCATCAGTGTAGCACAAATTGGCAATGTTGTGATGTATCTAGCAGGGTTCCCTCTTATTGGCTCTGTAGTAAAAAAAAAACTTTAAACTATATACTGCACATTGTATACTATGATTAGTATGAATAGGGGTAACATTATAACAGCCTCCCTGTTAACTTAATTGCACCATCTCCACCTCATAAAATCTCTAATGTCAACCCAAATAATCATTATTTGGCTTGTTCAATCATTCATATTGATAAGCTTGGTTCATCATTAATTTTTCATTATTTTGTATTGTTGGGGAATTTTGAAATGGTCAATTTCTCAGAGATTCCTTGGCAGTAAATTGTACTTTCTCCCTTTTCAACTGTGGTGATGCTATGAAAGATAATGATAGTAATCATAAATGGAACCCCCCCCCCCCTAGTCTCTTTCAGTTTTAACAGAATTGATTGATTGGTCATGAAGTACAGAAGATAATATTTCTTCCAAAGATTCCAAACAACGCATTTAAGGTGTGTTTTATTTGCACACCTTGAAAACTTCCTGTATTACGTCCAGTGCTATTGATTTGCACAAGTTTGCCAGCTGCTCTATAAGACATACTTTGCATCGACCAGTCTAACATTAGATCAATATAAGGAGCTTTGAGCTTCCGAAAGATCGTTGAAAATAAATAAATTAACCTACTTACATTTGCAAAATGAAATCATTTACACAAGTTTCTTTTATTTATTTTATTTTTGTTACAATTTAGATAATTAGCATGATCAGGATTAGGATTTTCTTTGTTTTAGTGACTCAAACTTACCTTTTCTGTCCTCTCACTCATACTGCAGTGAAAAACAGGAAAATGTAAAAGAGATAATTACAAATACATGATCTACCAGGTATTTAGCTATTAATCTTATACACGGTACATGTACATGTATAATGGTCCCTTCAAATAAGATCATGTTTCATTATACAAATAGAAGAACTTTGTGTTTCATTAAAGAGAATAGTTTTGTGTTTCACTATTTAGAGATTAGTTTTTTGTATGAGTCATGATACAAATATACACTGTCTTGAGAGGTGACTCCAATAGTACTATTTGCTGAGGGGCGCAGCCACGCAGCCCCGAAGCAAATGGTACTTTTGGAGTCACCGAGGCCCATAGTTTTAACAAGTACATCGAATAGAAGGCATGGTATATTTGTTTTATATCCTGCATCAAAAATTTATTTTATTTTAAAAAAAAAAGAACAAAAAAAATTCAATTTTTATCTAAAAAGATTTAGAATATTTTGTTTTCATTAAATTAAGATTTGAAGAAAAAAAAAAATTCAATTAAAAAAAAAAAACCCATTTTTTTCAACTCCCAAATAGTACTCCCAAATAGTACTCTCTTATAGTACTTTCTAAAAATAGTTCAAATATTTCTGGTCATGTGACGAGCTCTCAACCAATCAAAAGCCAACAAATTTTTGATGCAGGATATAATATTGATTATTAGTTAACTCATCGTTGCTATAGGAAACCTCTTCCTCTGCATCTCTAGTATAATTGAAAACTGATGCCATTAACAACTAGCTGAAAAGAGGTAAAAGTAAAACAAATACTAGGATTCTAATTGTTCAGATCACTAAACCCATTGTTAAATTTGCCCATGAATGAACCTCAGGTGTTCATCAAAAGAATCAAGCTTCAAAAGACTTTGACAACCCATCACCAACAGAAAAGCCTGTAATCCTTTGTACCGACCCACCAGGGTGTGAACCAGGGGGGCAGAGTTTACCCCCTTGAGTTGAATCCATTCCATTGACGAGACAATAGCTAGGGGGAGTCAGAGGGAAAGAGCATAAGACAGTATAATAGCTTGCTAAACTCTGTACATAACGGGGGAAGGGGTTTGTTTGGAACAACTTTGCTTTGCCTGTGGGGTATTTGGTACGTGCAGGGGGTGCACTGAGGTGCAGTGAGGCGAGTGCAACAGGTCACGAGAGTTGGATTCCTGGAGTCTGAAACCCCCATAGACATCCACAGTTTGTAGAAGAACTGGCATCAGATGTCTTGGAGAATGCAGTCTTTGACATTGATATGTCCGAAGGGCTTGTGAGCAATCTTGTGCAAACTTTGCTGCTTTGAATAAGATCTTTGCTTTGGTATAGCACCACACAGAAGCCATATGTAGCAGAGCATCTGATGTCGGTTGATGTCAGTTTATTGAATCTAATCAAAAGAAATTGTTCTGCTACTTTGCTCATTCTTATCGCACATACACGTAATCCTTTCTTCATGCTTTGATAGTGAACAGGATACAAAGTTGTGTTTAGTATTGGGATTTCTACAAGGTTTGGTGCATAAACTTGTATGAAGTTTCATGGAGGACAGCGAACGGCTCGTGCCCATCGATTCATTAGGTGTGTGTGCAATATATCTTGCTATATTTGAACAAAATTGACATCTTGTTGCTATAGTATCTACAGAATGATGGCTATGAATGTCATTGGAGTAAATGTTTGCATGTGAACTTATTCCATCATAGTATAATGTAAGTGTTGACTCTCTTCCCTGACTTCATGTGTGATATGATAGTGCAATCGTCATTCTCTGCAATCTTATAGCATTGGACAGACATACATGTTATTTCTGTTGACGAGTTATTCAATATTAGTCAAAGATTGGTGCTACATTGGAGCTGGACTCAAAGTTTGAAATTCCATGAATTTCTGCCCCACCTTGACCCAAAGATGAAGCGCACAACTCTTTTGGAGACCACGATCAGTAGTTTTCTTCACACATTATCATCAGAAATTACAGACGTGGAAAGCTGACCTTTCACCTTTGGAGGAAACCAAAGTTTTTTTCAACCTATAATAGCTTAGTACAGTACATATTGGCAAAGAAAAGCTTTTTGTGTCTTGTGATTTAGAATCAGTCTAACTAAAATAGTGAATTTGGCGATCAATACTTCCAGATATTGACCAAGCTACCAGTATACTGATCACTTTTCGGTTGATTTAATATTGACTTTGGACAAACTTGGAATCCAGATTGATTTTGATCATGTAGAAGTTGTCTGTAGTGTGAGGAGTATCCATATAATTGTTGAACATACAAATCATAAACTTGGAGTAGTGTAAACATGCCAGAGAAGCAATGCAACCAATACAGACACTTAAGGTTCAGACACTGCTGAATCTCCTATCTGTGTTTATCACATCTTTGTTGACCTGTTTGATAACACTGTTTGAACTTGGTTGGTAATCCTCCTGTCTTGGAATCATGTTTCGTATGACCTATCATCACCGGGATACCCTCAGTGCAGGTAACGCGCCCCACAAGGTTTACTGCACCATGGAGGGAGGTCGTAGGGTGGTCACCGGCATGCCGTCTCTCACCATTGGGTAAGTTATCAGAGAATGTAGACTCCTTAGTTACAGTACATGATATTTTTCTTCTCCTTTCATGTATGATGATACTTCCCTACAGCTCTTAAAGAGATCAAGCAGGCATTAATTATATTGATGAAACACCTACAAGTACATGTACATGTACATTGCAGTTTCTCCAAGTATATATGCATGTACATTGTACATGTATTTGTACATGTACATGTACGTCTGCAGTGTGCCTGATGAGTTTTTATACATATGTACATGTAGTTACATCTGCATATATCTTCAGCATCCTGCATCTACTTTGTAGCTTACCGTCTATAGACAACGTGTTGCAGCAACTAGACCAATGTGATGTGTTTAGAGTTTAAAGAGAAGGTTGAGTTCTGGTCATGCGATTGAATTGTGAAAGAAATGGTGTGGAAATGATCAAAGAGGTTGATCATCTAGCATATAAGTATTTGTCTGTAACGCAAGGTTCTGGAATCATCAAAATGATAAGAAATTTGGCCCAGTCTTGGTAAAGTTACAAGCACTGTACACAGAAAGATGTATAGCGGACTACACAAACACGTGGCATAGAAATCCGTCCCGATTTTTATGCTGTTACATGCCATATTTAGAATGTTAAAGCATTTGAAGAGCCATGCTTTTCAGGGAACATTTTTTATCTGATGTTCTTCCACACTTGCATAATAACAATGATAACGCTCACAAATAATTGTTCACCTCTTCCCAGAACTCAACCTTCTCTTTAATATTAAGGTACTATGTCCCTTTTGCAGGCCAAAAAAATAAAAAGGTTAAATTCCAATGGCATTTGAAAGATGATACTGATTTAGAACTTCCTTCAAAATGAAAGGGCTGGAAAATATCTTTTTGTGGGAAAATAACGACGATTAGTTGTCGAATCGACATAAGTGATTGCAATCATTTATGTAAATAGTCTGATTTTCAGACCCTTGTACCGAATGGTCCTATGTTTTGTGCTGCGCAAAGATTCAATCAGTTTAATTTTGGCCATTACAAGAAGTGGGTTATTGATGTAGACAAATGCTGCATGTACCTGTTACAGCTCATTCGATGTATTTTATTACCAAAGAAAAAAGGAAGTCAGTCAATCACTCAATAGTGTCTGACAGTGAAGTCTAGAAAGTAAACAGGTTTCCTTGCATAATTTGAATACTAGGACGTTGCTGATGTTTAAATTTCACAGATAGGACATACTGTACATAACATACATGTATTCATGATTCCTGCAATGTTCTACAGAATTTAATGTTGGCTGCAAAAAGGACATAGTATACAGTACATACATGTAGTTTACACTTCATGTATCTTCAAAATCTCTGCGGTAAGAATAACTGTCAATTTCAGAGCTACATTTGCATCCCAACCATTACCAAACACACTGTAGAATACTGGAATGTTTACTCATTGACTGCTGAATTAATTCATTGCCATAGGGTTAATACAGGGTTCACTGGGTTCCAGTAGGCAATGGGTTAATCAATAGACACTGGCTCTCACAGAGAATTTACTTAATTGATGAATAACGTCTTTTTCAAGGAGTCCTCTTCAAAGGAATCCTCTTATCTTCCTCTTAATCAGGTTAATGTAGATCATTAAGAGTCTTTTATAAAGGTACGCCTCAACGTGTTACACGGACAATAGTGCTAATCTGTATTGTGGGCAGGTGTTTGAGAAAGTAAGCACAACATTGAGAAATTAAAGGTAAAGACCAGTTTTGGAAACGCCCCTCTCTCAAGAAAAATGAAATGGAAGCTCTCATTACCAATCATGTGAAAGAATATGTTTTGACTCATACGTGATGATACAAATTTTGCCGGGAATGTTGGGAAACCGCCTACTAATTGATATATTTGGTAAATTATTATATCTATTAGGACCAAATAGACATCACACACGTGGTCGCGTAGTCCCATATATATCTTTCTGTGTACAGTGCTTGTAACTTTACCAAGACTGGGCCAATTTTCTTATCATTTTGATGATTCCAGAACCTTGCAGTACGCACCAATGTATATGCTAGATGATCAACCTATTCTGATCGATTCCACAACGTTTCTTTCACAATGCAGTCACATGACAAGAACTGGTCTTTGACAGGATTGCAAAATTATTTGAATTGTTGGTACATCAAATTCATTTGTTACTATTCAATTATTGTAAATTAAGGTTTTCTACAAAGTACCCTTGTTTATATTCTGAACAATTGGTTATTGTCTGTTTACAGGGCTCAAATTAATTTTTTGTCCACAGGGGCTCTTCCAAAAAAAAAAGAGCCCCCGTGAGCCTTCTCACGGGGGCTATTTTAGTACTGACGGGGGCTCTTTTTTTAATACAAATTTCCATTGAATTGGTACCCATGATACTCTTTGCTATTTCATCATTATCAGGGGCGGATCTAGCTTTTGCTAAGGGGTTTGACCCAATGACGCTGCGGAGCATCGTCCACGAGCCGCGAGCGGCGAGGCGATTTTTGTTGTTGCTATTTTGAACCCCCGCAAGTGATGTTTTCCTGGCATCTACTATAAACACAATGGAGATCATAAAGAGCAGTGCATGATAATGACTTTTTAAATCAAGTAACAGTTTTAAAGGGGGCGGGGGGTTTGATCCAATGACGATGCGGATACTGTGTGGGTCTGGACACATGATGGCGTTTTTCCATACGCATCACGTTTTCACTTGGCAACCCAGGGGGTTAAACCCCCTAGATCCGCCACTTATTATCATTTATTTAAGTCGGCATTTCCTCTTACAACTTTACAAGTTACATAGGGGTTACTGTCGACTTTCATCCCGAGATGACATTCTCTCCGTTTCTTCCTTTTTGCACATTCCCCTTATTGGGCCTTATCATTCAAAGCAACCTTATGATTACATTTTTTCTTTAGTCTTTACTATATCCTTCCACAACATCTTTGGTCTTCCTCTCCTTTTCAATATTGATTTACTGGTCGACGTTCATTATTTGCTGGTCTTTTGGAATCACCAGATTTCAGAGGATTCACGCTTTTCACAACGAAAAACTTCTCCATGTTTCGGTCCTTGCGCGATATCGCCTCTAGCTCCAGCAGATATGTGGCGGAAGCGTGCACACCGACCGCTACTACCGCGGCGCGGTATAGCCGCTGCTGATGGTCGCACTGCACTGCGAGCTCCCGTTGTTTGTATCGGTATTACAGTCATAGAGAATCTGATGTGGAGATGGGAAATATAGCGCTCTCTTGCGGCGAATAAGCGCACATTTGTTTACAATATGGCGGCCTCTAGACACCGAAAATATGAGCGAGAAATCCGGCAAGCTAATCTAATTTCCATAGTTCCATTTCATTGGTTTAAGGTTTGAAATACATATTAAAGTAGAAACGGATTCAAATACAATATTATATTAATTGAAAGCTGACCTCAGTAATTTAAAAAAAAATATTTCAGATTTTTATGATAATCAATCAGGTCGTAACAACCAAAAAAACTACCCCAAAAACCATGAATTGTTCATCATTGATTTTCTCGCCCAAATGACACCAATAAATCGCCCAAAATAATGTGACGTGGGCGATTGGGGGATTCTCCCCAAAACAAACAAAAGCTCGTACCCACTACATGGAGTCTATGGCTTTTGCCGTATAAGTTTGTTGCATGATTTGATTGTTTTGCATGTCTGTTCTTTGAATTAAATAAAGATAAACTAAAAAGAAAAAAAGTGTAATGTTCCTTATTACATAAAACTGATGAAAGAAATTATACAGATGAAAGAAATCAATGAAAATTAACACGATATGTCTATTAAAGTAATAACTAATATTGCCGGTGATCATTCGTGCTATCGAAAACTGGCCGGCTTAATTGCAGAATACCCTACCATATATTGTTAGTCTTCATATATTAGCAGTAGATATATAGACTGTGATTTTATTGTTTGCGATAATGGTGATACAGGTATTGAAGATTGTATAATGCAAGTGTTCGTATTCATTCGGTGGATGAAAAGTTGAATTTTACGCCGTTTGTCCGTCATTGCAGCGCTGAATTTGGTGTGTTCGTCGCTAATTTGTGACAAATTTAGATGGCTTTCCTGATGATATTTCATCCAAAATTTCTTTTATATTGATAAGCACTGAGTCTTGTCCTTACCTTTGACTTGTTTCTTGTCTATTATGGTCATTTAGTAGATGAATTAGTTGAATTCTGAGCACTATTTCAGTAACGCAAAAAGTCCAGCCTGTGAATAGTCCCACACACCTATTTGTATGTACCTTGTACCCGCTATAGTTAGTAGCTCTTACACCGCTTAGTCTGCTGTCAAAGACCTATCAGATATTTTAATCGACAAGACTGATGTCTCGTTCTAAAAATACAAAAGAAAAACAATAATTTGTGCTTTTTTAATCAACAAGTGATGTCTCGTTCTAAAAATACAAAAGAAAAATAATAGTTTTGTGCTTATAATAGTGGAATGTCTCGTGCTAAAAATACAAAAGAAAAAAAGCTTTGTGCTTAGACTAATGTTGGTCGATGGTCATTGGTAGTTGGAGAACGTGGACTGCCACATGGACATCCTTTTAAGGCAATGTGACTTCCTTTTAAGGCACTGTCAGTGCCCGGCAGTGCCTTAAAAGGACGTCACATTGCCTTAAAAGGATGTCCATGTGGCAGTCCACGTTCGTGCAATCTAAAAGTCCCCTTGTCAGATTGTTGGTTCTAATTCTGCCCCGGCCGTGAAACCGTGGTAGGGTATTCTGTAATTGTTCCAACTGGCCCATCGATGCCATCACTATCATCGTAACTGGATTCAGACGATGAATATTGTACATCCAAGTTACTAACTGGCCTTACTTCACTCATTTGAATGGATGATAAATAATTAAAATTGATGAGAGTATGGCTGCTGTCGACCGTCTAGCGTGTGTGATACGTACGGTGTTGTGTGACTGCGGAAGTAATCACCCCAATCTGACCCCAATCGCCTACGTCATCACCGAAACCGCCCAATGTGTATGATTTCGGTTTTGTTTATGAGGGGGATGCCAAGATTCAAAGTTAAATATCTGATTGTGGTTACATATGTGTTTTTAGGGAAAAGATATGGCACTTTTCATTTTCTTTAGGTCATAAGCTTTCCATTAATATAATATTGTATTTGAATCCGTTTCTACTTTAAGTTGAAACTCAATATTGTGTGAAAGACAGAATGACAGAAAAGATCATCTTTATTCTATAATTCCTCAGGGGCGATTTTTAATTGTGCAATCGCCCTCGTGAGCACTCTGACGGAGGCGATTATGTAGCTCACGGGGGCGAATCGCCCATCGCCCCCGTGTATTTTGAGCGCTGTCTGTTTATTTATCAATAAATCTCTCAGCATCATAACTAACCCCCAAACCATGGATTTTCCTCAAAGTTTGTATGCAACAGCTTTCAAAGAAATTGATACTAAGGTCACAAGCCTTAATTGGTGCATTGGTGGTACCCAATATAATTACCATAAACACAAATGTATGTGCAGCTCTGAAACTGACACCATTTGTTATTATTCCCCCAACCAAAGAAAATGTATTAGAAGTGCTTTTCAGTGCAGTGCCCTCTCTTGTTATAGCTGGAAAGCCCAATTGAAGGGACACCTCAGTTGCAGTGAAAAGTGTCATGTAATCAGATATGTACATGTACAGTATGTATAAGTGTCATGAAAATCATTTTACAGAGGAGATGAATTAAGAGTGTTCTTTGAACTCTTGGTGAGGAGGGGGAGTAGAATGATTGAGAGAGGGAATAAGAGAAAGTCAGAGAGAGAGAGAGAGAGAGTGGAAAAGGGGGGAAGGGGGGGGGGGTAATGAAGACAAATTTTTGTTCTTCATGCTTTCTACATGTACATGTACATGTACATTGTACATGTAGCTCTCAATCTAGAGATAATATAACAAGAAAAGGAGATTCTTTCCATTGTGGAATTGATGACGCTGTTCCTTTATAGTTTATTCTTTAGCAAAACACATTAGATACATACATGTATACCCTTAAATGAGAATAAAAAAGCCTCTTACTGTTACCCTCCACCCCCCTGTAGCCCTAATGGAACAGTCCTTCTTTGGTTACCACATGTTGCCAATGAAGCTACTGCATATTCATGATGCTACCTCTTCATTGTATACATCTGTACGTATCCATTTGTATACCTTACCTATTTGTAGATCTGTGTTGCATGAATAATTGAAAAGCATATAGATGGCTTCCCGACAGAAGATAAGTGGCACGGAAAGAGAATAATCTATTCGATACAAAGGCCTGATCAATGATGAGGGTTAAAACTGTGAAAGCACAATGGGGTAGGAAGAGGGAGAAAAGGGCATGCAGAGATAACGAGGTTACAGAATTAGAACGCGTAGGAGGGTGATGTTTCTATTAAAGGAGGGTGCGATATAGCGGGAAGCATCTATCCATCTTGGTAGTGATATGTCATGGATATAGGCTAACAGCATAAACAAGAGCGACGCTGTGCTTTCGTTGCATTTTTGCTGCTTCCTGGTGAAGATACATGGATACAGAGTCGGTGCATCTGTAACAAGGTTTCTTTCCCCGTTAGCAAAACACCGTTGTCTATTATTGATCACTTTCGTTGTGAATAGGAGCTCTTCAATTGCTGACATAACACTGTATTATTGACTACATCGCAACATACAGAGCCGGTGTAGATGGAGATGGATGTGTTTCTAATTGCTTTATGATGACTACTCGGGAACACTGCACTTGTCCGCTTTAATCTCTTGAATACCTAGCTTCAGACGATCATTGGAAATATGTGTTAACTGTACGGCATCGTACGGGTTAATACAGAAGATGATTGCTAGGTTTTTAGTAGTATGTGCAAGCGGATGGTGTTGAATAAACAAGGATACATTACAGATCATCTCACATTGTGCAGTTTCATAGTGATATGAATGCAACTCGATGATTGATTGATTAATGGATATGCAACTGTTACCATTTTAACAGTGTCAACTGTACAAGTACAGGTGTATAAACGTGTAGTTAATAATGGAGAGTGATCATGAGTTCTTCTGAATCTTGACTGTTTGCATAAATCTGAGTGTGATGAGCTCCATGTTGAACTTTGTATATTTAAGATGCTTCCAGTGGACAGTGGAGATGACCCATCTCAAAGCAAGAACACCTAGAGCAAATACCTCTCCTAAAGATTAAACACTTCAACAAGACCAAACAGTGGTGTATGAATTATAGCCTACAGGACTTGGGTTGTTGGTATTTGAACTCTACCTTACTTGTAAATCTATCGGGATAATGCAAGAATTACTTGATAAAAGCTTTCAGAGACACCCTGTCCATTACCCTGTCGCGATAACGATTCGACAGTCAAAGTGTTTTTTTGAGTCCGATTAAGTTGCATACCTGTATATCTTAATAAAAGGACATGGTGTATCTGCACTTTCATGAGTCTGAAACTGCCAACTATCATCAAGAAATGTATATCTACAAATGTAGTAGCTCAGCTACTTTGAAGGACTTTGAGTATTAACCGCTTTCTGTAATGAACTTAAACCTGCCAATTCTCTACCAGGAATTCATACAGTATATTCACCTAAAGTCTTGCTACAGTGGCCTTTAACTTTTAGCGACATTTCTTCAGAAGTTTGATTCAGTTGCTCTTCATTTGCGTACATGTAGTTTTGAAGGACTTTGAGTATAAACTGCTTTCTGTAATGAACTTAAACCTGCCAATTCTCTACCAGAAATTCATACAGTAACTCACCTAAAGTCTTGCGACAGTGGTCCTATCTTTCAGCGACATTTCTTCAGGAGCCCGATTCAGTTGCTCTTTGTTTTCGTACATGTAGCTAGCTATAGGAAGGATGCCGAGTACGCTAGCCGCCATGACATTTAAACTGCCAATTCTAAACCAGAAATGGTATCTGGACGTTCTTGATAACCAGTACAGGGAGGCCCTCGGTAAAGATAAAAGATGGAGAAAGGGAAACAAGAGGTTTGTAACACACAGGAGAAAGGTCTTTGTGCAAGAGGTTGTCTGCTTTGAGCCGGAAGGGTTTTGCTGCGCATACTTTTGCACAGAGTGACCAACCTCCTTGCTCTCACCAGACAATACATTAGACCGTTTACTAAATTTCAATCTATGCATGCTTCTCTCCCTATATAACCCCCGGTTACCAGCCATTTTTATTCACCTGCTATAAATAATGGCATTTTTTTATGGAGGGAATCCACTTTGTATACATTAGTTGTCACCATGTCTGTCAAGCCTCTGGCAAGTTTTTTTAATTAATTGTCAAGAGACACTATTTTTCAAAAATGTAAGCGTAGAATTTGTAAACAAGTCTTTTTATTGCAGAAATAGGTCATTTTAGTCAAATTTATGGATCTTTGTCCCCAGATTCCATAGAAGGATGAACTAATAACTCATGTTTTGTGTATGATAACATGCATACAGACATGTTCCACCTTGCATTTATGTGTTGCTATGTTGGGCTAACTGCTATCTTTATGCCCCCCACAAAAAAGTACCAACAGTTTGATAAAACTTGAATACAGGATTCAATTAATCCATTTTGTGTAGACTGGACTGGTCCAAATACAACTTTTCAACATGTTCTGTTATACTGTACATACAGTAAACAACCAAATTATTCATACCCTTACCAAGTTTTGTAATTTTTAAAAAGTATGTCAAAAATTGATTTCTCCTGATTAGTGTTTCTTGAGAATGTGACATATTAAAGCATACATTACATCTAACAGTATTCAACAAACGCCCTAATTCAACTACCGGTAGTCCACCTTATATTCTTGAGTTAAGAAAAACACAAAAAGCATCAAATTTACAAGGGGTATGAATAATTTAGTTGTTAACTGTATGTCTGTACATTGGAGAATATGATTTCCTTTCTACCTTTTTTGCATACATTTGTAGATATTTTATATTAGAATTCCAGGGGGGCGTTTCACAAAGACTAAGATCGACTTAAAGTTGGACTTAACTATGGCTGGCCGTTCATGCCACTGTTTGCTCTCACCATTTACTGGCATTGGTCTCTCAAGGGATGTACATGTACATGTACATGTACAAATCGTGGTCACAAATCTACATGTACATAATTTACATTTTTTGATAATTCATTATTGAAGGAAAAAATATTATCTAAAGATCATAATGGTGAGAGCAATCGATGGCATGAATGGCCTGCCATAGTTAAGTCCAACTTAAAGTCAATCTTAGGCTTTTTGAAACACCCCCCTGATTTATATTTTGTCTCTTCACTTGCATCATTGTACATGTAGTTTCTTTTATCAAGGCGTTCAGTGTTCTTTACAAACATAAATCAGCTCAGTTGCATTTTCTGTTTCGTATTCTCTTTTTGAATTGGGATTGTAGCTTCTATTGAATGTTGCTTTTTGTTTTCACTTGACTTTTTCAAGTTAAGCAATTACACTTTATTTTGTTTCATTTTGTGGAAATACTTTTTTTTAATCTGTTTTATTTGTACATATTTTGCTCTACTCCTTTTGTACTCAGTTTGTTTGAAAATTTGTTCAAGATGGTTTTTTTCAATTTAGTATTTTTCTTAGCAAAATGTCACGCATAGTTAGTTCTGCTGTTATTCATTGTTGTTCATTTTTCATAAGAATATCATAATAATGATTACATACATGTAAGTATTCAGTAACAGGCCTGAATAAAACATCATCTCACAGCAATAAAGTTCCCGGTCGCTAGGTAACCAGGTGATGTTTATTTCCAACTTGCATCTGCTCTGATGTACACTGTAGCATTCACAATTTCAACAGCATTACTAGAGATCTAAAGATAATAACTAAATGTTTTTTTTATATATCGCGCATTTCAAATTATGATAACTCCCTAATTAAACCATAAGCTCTACTTGTGGCGGATATAAAAATCCATCTCATGCCTGACGACCTTCCATGGCCAAAATTTTGATTTTCTCAAGTTAAAATTCAAAGAATGCATGCCATTTTGTGTGCTTTCACACAGGCATATTTATTTAAAAAACCGAAGGAATCTGCATGTAGGGTGCATAAAATCAGTTTTTGAGGCGTCCAAATAGGAATCTTCCCATCAAAATAGGAATGGTTGGTAGTTAAATGCTAACAAGAAGTCTCTTATTTGCTTTCTCCAGCTCAAGTAACTCGACAAGTTACTCCAACCAAGATGGGGTTCAGGGAAGCTCACCGGTGGTCAGCTCCAGCGGTCAGAGTTCGGACATGGGCCGTCAGATGTCCAGCGAAGACCTCAAGCATTTTGAGAGGAAGCTGGAGAGGGAGCGAGAGAAAAGGATCCACACGGAGCCGCCACCTTCTAGATTAGATGCCAGAGGTGAGTTCTTCTTCATTTACTTTGCAGTGATTTTCTAGATTGTATGTTTAGGGGTGAGTGGCTTATTTAGTACAGGGGCATACGTGAAGGATGCACATCACCCATCCTCCCCTAGATGGCAGGAGAGAGAGAGAGGGGGAGGGGGGATGAGAGACAAAGGAGAGAAAGAGAGGAAGAAAGTGAAAGGGGGATAGGGAAGTGAAGACGAAGAAGATCATGGGATGGCGGGGACCCTTCCCAGAATCACAGTAGTCTAAACAGTGGAAAAAAGGGAGAGAGAGAGAGAGAGAGAGAGAGGAGAGGGGAAAGGGGGTGATAGAAGGGGACAAATAGAAGTGAAAAGGATATAACAGGACCCCTTCCGCCTCCTTAATCAATAGCATTGTACATGTAAATTCACATTTCATCCACCTAGGAAAGCAGGGCAGCCCCCCCCCCCACCCCACCCCACCCCACCCCACCCCCATGAGTCCAGTGTTCCCTGTCAAGAGCTGGGCTCATGCTACAGTGTACATCATATGTACTCCACTTAATAGGGCATTTGTCATGGAGATTTGAAGGCTTTTGATGATGAAGTGTCTGGGTAGTCTTTATTATTTTATGTTGATTGTTGGAAATGTGTGCCTTCAAATTGTGTTACTTTTTAAGTTGCCTTCATACATGTACATCTACTGCAATTTATTTGTGTACGGAGCATCATTCTTTCTTGTATTTTTGTGTATTTTCTCGAACTTCAAGTAGAACTCTAGACTTTCTTCTATATGGCATTTTAATTGTATTTACTAGTCATAAATATGATACATGTCCATCTTATTTTCTTGTCATTTTTCATTGCTGTTCATTGAAAATTTTGCTGTAGCAGCCTCCATTGAGCATTAATGAAATTTAATTTCTCTATCTCTGTTATCCTCTTTCATTGCATTCACATGGATAATATTTTTCCCATGCATACACACACACATGCAATGCACATGTAGCATTGAGGTATAGACGAATGAGTCTTCTATCATACAGCTCAGAAAAACAGGATAAGGATGAAGGTATAATAAGAAATAAGTGATTTTGTAGTTGGATATTACTACCGTATGCAGATTCAGAAACACTGCTGATCGATGTATTTGTAGTATTAAATAGTGGTGCTAATCAAGGAGAAGGAGCTGGGGTGTTTCACAAAGACTATAAGACTTTAAGTTGGACTTAACTATGGAGGCCGTTCATGCCACTGTTTGCTCTCACTATTTACTGGCATTGATCTCTCAGGGGACGTACAAATCATGGTCACAAATCTTTATTTTGAAAATTCATTATTGAAGGAAAAAATATTATCTAAACATCCTAATGGTGAGAGCAAACAGTGGCATGAACGGCCTGCCATAGTTAAGTCCAACTTAGTCGATCTTAGTCTTTGTGAAACGCCCCCTGAAGTTAACTGTAGTGTAATTAATACTTGATATGATAATAATCTGGATTTATACATGTACAGTACATGTACACCCTGGTAGTGCTTAATACGAAACACTGCCTCTAAGCACTTTACATATATTATTAGTTAATACTTGATAGTTTCTGTAGTTGAAGGCTTATGATACATTAAAAGTAGATCTTGATAACCAATCCCATTTAATTGCACTAATGATCCCCTTAATAACAAATTCATTTTGGATTGCCCTAATCTAATTGTACTCTGTACATGTACATGTACATGTTAAGTATATATATGTACATGTATACAGTTGAGGCTTGTAAACTTCTAAATGAGTGCAGTTTTTCTTCCTTTTCTTCATCATATGGCATTTCTATAGTCCAGTGGGTGTTGGAGGGAAAATTGGCTGATTTTGTTGAGTGCTGTGTGTTATTTAGAATAACAAACAAAATATATAAGCATTGAATAAAATCAATGTTATCCTTGATTATTTGTGCTGTTATTGTTAAGCCCCACACTGACTATAATTGTAGCATTTTCAATGCTATTTGTGGTTGTTAATTTCCTTTGTCTTTTGTTATCAAGAAAATCAATAGTTAATACGTACTGTAGGTCTGTGGTTATTGCTATCAAATTGATTGTTTCTCTTCGATTGTGACATAATGTCAATGTTGCTTTTCTCTTTATTGAAGGTGTTTTGGAATTCTTGGTTTACTATTAGTATTGAAAACAGAGTAAACGAGGTTAATGGGAAAAGTTGCACAGACGCAAACTATTTGCCATTTAGTACAGGGCAAGGTGTAGCCATCTACTGCTTATATGAGCTTACATTTTGGGGCATATTTTTCAAACCTGGAACAGCCCAGTAGAGAGACAGATCAAGAGAATGACAATGGCCATCTAGTGAACCTTAGAAAGGTTATCAGAAGGCCCCTGCAGACCAATATCAAAACTTGAAGCAGAGCCAATAGAGAAACAATGTTTTCAAGGGTGGAGTTGAGAGCAGTTTATACAACTTTGTTTTGGGAAGGTTATAAAAAGAAAAGAAAAAAAAACTCTTTTACTTTTGAGAAATAGATGAGCTTGCCTGAAGGTAAGAAAAACACGGTAAAGCACCAATGTTTGTATATATTTCAATGATAATTTAGTTGGGCTGTTATTGTTACTGTTATCTGATTTGCCAATTATCAAAATGTCTGCTATGCTTACATCCACAGTGAGTAGCGAGAGCGGGCCACAGTTCGATCTCAACAACCTGAGAAGAAACGGCTTCCGCCCCACGTCGAAGAACTCCTTCATGAGAGACCAGCCTAACGTTCATCTCACGGCCTTCCGTCACGGCCACGCCCCTCCACCCGTCGTCGACACCATTGCCTCTCTATCCATCACCAGCGCAGGTGCCCCCACAATGCTGTCAAACTCCGGGGCATCAGGGGCGCTACGGGGACAGAGCATCGGCTTTGGGAACAGGGAAACCAGCGGAGGAGGGCTCAACGGGAGCACAATGGGAATCCAGGGAAGGACTAACAATGTGAAGACGAGAACAAGAGCTGCTTTCCTATCAGGGCAGAGTGAAAAATACAAACGTAAGTATTAGTAAATCTCTCTCCCGTAAAACCAGACCAGTCAACAGACCATTGTTTCTCATTGGGCAGGAGAAAGTATTGGGCCATTTATTAAAACCCCTCTGCACTAGTTTGGCATGGAGGGATTAGACCTCCCTGCAAGGTCACTGGCAGGTGGTTATCTCATCAAATCAGCTCTCAATTAACATAACAAAAAGGACATCATGGGGGATTAACAGGTACCGCTTAGGCATTGTTGGATGTATAGAGGGCGCAAGTACATGTAGCTCTAAGTAATGCAGTGGGGCTTTAATATTTATGTCCAAGTAAAAATATATTTATGGGCAACATCTTGTTGAAAGTCCTTTCCAGGTGTAATCTTAGGACCTTTCTGTACTATTTTGAATGTTGCTGCATTGTCTCTAAATTGACCACTGACTTATTAGCTGTCAACTATTTTTGCCCCTGATGACACAGAATCTCGCAATCAAGTTAATGAAGAATAAGAAAAGGTATATCAGAAGTCCGGAAATTATTATCACAATATCAACATTATATGGCTTTTTTGGTTATCACCCATATCCGTTGCTGAATGCTGTTGCCGAGAATTACTCTCTGCATTTGTACATAAACCTTATGACTTCTAAATAATAGATGGCAAAGACATTTCTCTTTTAACAAAATTGAATGTCTTTAAAAGGCAAGACGTTTTTCAATAAGATACAAAACTGTTGAGATTTTCTATGCTAAGGGAGAGAAAGTTTTTGTCATGTTTCTAAACATTTTCTCACCTTTTAATCTTCTCTTCACAGAGAACCAATACCCCTTTCATGACCCCGCAGCAGGAGCCACTCCGGACTTCACTCAAAGACTCGCTGAACTGACCTCACTAGAAAGTGACACGATACGATATGAAAGGACTAAGAAAGCCAAGAAAAAGTCAAAGCAAGACTCGGGTTGAGAATACACCTGTACATCATGATGGCTTAAACTTGAGAGGACCGAGGAAGCTGATAAAAGGCTTAGTAAGACTCAGGTTGAACCTAACAAAGGATGAAGTTTGTATGAGAAGACTATCGAAGTCCAGATAAAGGTCGAAACATGATAAAGGTCAAAGACTATATATGGGTTTATTTTTCCTCAGGATAGCCAGAAACAGTGTGTGTAATTGACCTTTGACCTCGACTGAAGCATGGGGAGTGATCGTCAGGGAGAGTTAAAGTTCTCCTGGACAGATCAAAACTGGGGAAAGCAAGGACAAGGAAAGTTACATATTGAAGGCTTTTGATTGAAATGCACATCTTGTTCAACACAAATGAGAGGTGAATTGTGCAGCCTGAGAAGTTGATCATCGTGTACTGTTAAATTGGTTGGTTAAAAATTGTTGGTGTTCCCTGTTTAAGACAGTTCTCTTTTATTGTTTTCATTGCAATTGCCAGGGTTAACCGTGAGTCGTCCAGTTTTGAATTCTGCTTTTCAACCAATGAATGCCTATACAGCTTTAATATGAATGATGATAAATGAACTAAGAGAATGAAAAAGTTGCATGTTTTAAAACCAAAAATTAATTCCTGAAATAAACCTGTTGTTTTACCTTTTTGAAAAGTTCAACCCTATGAATACTTAGCGTAAGATAACCTTGGATGGAGTCTGTAGAAAATGAATGTTACACCAAAATCAAATCGTATCAAACGGGTATCAGAAAAGTCAGAATGAAGATGATTAACAGGCAACCGCTACATACTGCAAGTCTCTACTATTTGATAAAACATATACCGGCAAAGTATCGCTTCCAGTTAAGGCAGATTTGGAAAAGAAAATCCACTGTAGATTAAAGCCAGGAACATTTTACATTCCTTTTAATGCAAACCCCGTGTAGCATAGACATGCACCTCACATTAAAAATTTAAGGACCGAGTCTTTCTTTATGATTGGGCCAATTTTGTGTCATACTGAATAGAAAAATAGAAAAGATGTTTCCTAAAACAACCCCAACAACATGCCATTATAGGTACATCTTACTTTCAGCTTAAAAACTGATAAAGTTCTACCATGTTTAGTTTATTAAAACTAGATCTGAAAGTTAGTCCTTTTTTGAAATAAATGTGACATCCATATAAATGACAGTTAAAAGCATTTAAAGCCCCTCTGCACTAGTTTGGCCAGGAGGGATTAGCGTGGTCATTGACAGGTGGTTATCTCATCAACTCAGCTCTCAATTAACATAAGAAAAAGAGGATCATGGGGGACCAACGGGCACCTCTATATAGAGGGAGCAAGTAGCTACAAGTAGTACAGTGGGGCTTTAAGAGGAAATGTTATCTCGGGCAAACTGTTGATGATTACCAACTGAAACAGTGATGACTTTGCTAGTGTACTGTTTTCATTGCATTCTTTAGATGATAAGTACTACAATGTTGAACAGCATTGAAGAGAGACTCACATACTGTAATGTGTGAAAGACAAATTTCTGTATTCTACTTATGCAGTTAAACCTGACCCTCGATTCTGAAATCACATTTAACAAAAGGAAAACTTAGACCTGAGACAAACTTCCTTTGTTAAACTTGATTTGAACAAAAGCCTAAACCAAGTATCTGGTTTAAGATTAAGAAGAATGCGGGTCTATGAGTTTGAGTACATGCATGTCCTTCTTTAATGCTATCCTTCATTAAAAGTCATTATCAGATGATTTACTATACAGTGTGTGAAAGAAGATCTTATAATGCTAAATAACAAGATCTTATAAGTCGGGCTTTGTGTGTCCGGACACTTAACAAAATTAAAGCCTTCTCTTTTGCCTTTGGATTAAAAAGAAATAGTCATTACATGGCACTAGTCATCATGAATATTTGTACTTTGTAATATAGTCCAACATAGGTCTTAAAGCCCCTCTGCACTAGTTTGGCCAGGAGGGATTGGAGGGATTAGCGTGGTCACTGACATGTGGTTGTCTCATCAACTCAGCTCTCAATTAACATAAGAAAAAGAGGATCATGGGGGACCAACGGTCACCGCTTAGGCATTGTTTTCTATATAGAGGGAGCAAGAAGTTACAAGTAGTACAGTGGGGCTCTAAAAGATCTATAAAATATTACTTATAAACTTCTACTAATTACTGTTTGAAATCGCCTGTCCGGATAACCAACCTGTCCGGCCGGGCACATGACGTGTGGGTATGTGAGATTTAAATGCACTTTGAACCTTTGTCAAAGTTTTTGTCCCCCACCTCATGGAAGGAGCCAACTTTTTAATGATTAATCAGAATTCTTGGCTCGTATCCTTGCTGTAATAATGGACCACTCACCACTACCAGCCTTCAGATTGGATTCAAATAAAACATGTAAGAGTCTAAGCAATATATCTGGAAGAAATAGAGGGTTTTATTTCATAATGTTAACTGAAAATTCTTGAAACTTGACAGTTGCATTGGGGCGTTAATTTGGACAATTTTTTTTAGATCTCTGGAATAATATACATTAAGAATTTGTCTCATCCCAGCCAAGTTCTATCACATTGTTCTGGACATCTAATGTTTAGAAGAAGAAAAATAAATCATTGGCCCATATTCTATTGAAATAGACCTGTTAACTAATGTATTGCAATTGATGCATACATGTTTCTCTCCCGAACCCATGGTTATCAACTATTTGATTCATCTCCTATGCATAATGGCATCTCTATGGATGGAAATTCACTTTGCATACATTCATTGTTGCTATGTCGGGCATACCTCTGACAAAAGATAACATTTTGTTTTAAAAAGTATTCATAAAATTAGTAAACGGGTCTATTTCAATACCTGGGCTTAATCTTTGTTTTTAAAATTAGGTTTAACAAAGGAAGGTAGTCTGAGATCTAAGGTTTCCTTTGTTAAACATGAACTTACACTCAGGGTCGAGTTTAACTGAATAAAGACTTGTTCAGATATATGACATGGTAAACCTCCGCAAAAAAAAGCTGCCTCTTTGTTTCCCGTGTATAATGAATGGCAACTGCGTGTATTCACTGAGCTATGTGTTATAAAGTGGAGAAATGTGCAACGTTTTACACTTAACGTCGTCACAAAAAAAAACGCTGCGGTTTTTCCACGTTATATCTGAACGAGTCTGCATGAAGTAGGACAAGGACCCTGTTTCATAAAACTTGTTATCAATGACAAGTTACGATAATTGTTATAAGCTACTGAAATCCTTGCATTTGATTGGCTGAGAGCAGATTTGTCATAGATCTGTGGTAGTTGTTATAGATTACAAGTTTTATGAAACGGGGCCCTGGACCTGTGAGACTTGTACTTTGCATTGGGAATGTACTTTGGAAATGATGTTTGTCTTTCTACATTCAGCTTTGTTTTGGTGTAACTCCTTGTGAGGAAATTCATGTGTTCAGGGGGGTGTTTCACAAAGACTAAGATCGACTTTAAGTTGGACTTAAGTATTGCAGGCTATTCATGCCATTGGTTGCTATCACCATTGATCTCTCAATTATAATCTTTAGATAATATTTTTTCCTTCAATAATGAACTATCAAAAAATGTAGATTTGAGACCACGATTTGTGCGTCCCTTGAGAGACCAATGCCATTGAAATGGTTAGAGCAAACAGTGGCATGAGTCCAACTTAAAGTCATTCTTAGTCTTTGTGAAACACCCTTCAGGTTATTGAAAATTTTGTTGGAGATTTGTGAAAGTTGATGAAGAAAATATTTCAAATATTCAAAGAATTCATGAGTTATATTACTTATTGCATATTTGCAAATAAATAAAAAATATATTGATCATTGTCAAGAAAATGTTGAATATTTGTGTTTATATCCAATGTTGTGTTGTGTTTTGGCAAAAGAAAAAAAAAGGGAAACAAGAGTTACTTTGTAATTTATAAAACCTTTGGCCACTATATTATCTGATTGCGATCCAAATTTGGGAAAATTGAGGAAAAAATGAAATACTGCAGGACAAGCAAATTCAATAGTGTAAATTCTTACTGATTAATATTTATAATGGTAATATGAATAGCAAAATCAGCATGGCGAGGTATAGACCGAAAATTGACCGATCGTGCCAGTAAAGTTTGCACAGCAGACCCTATGGTCGGCTTCTGTCTCTAAAGTGAGGAGCCGACCCTACCCAAATAAGAGGCTAACGAACGAAATAGATATTTTCGGTCTAGGCTGTGGCCAGCTAGTGGACTGGATTATGAATAGAAGTAGGACCAACTTTAAAGCCTCTACGGCTCTATGTTCAGAGCTAACATTACAACAAGTTCAACTCAGGCAAAATACTATTACTAATCTAGGACTGGGTCTGATACTAATAGGTAGGGGGGGGGCCGAGACAGCCCTCCCTCCTATTTGCGGCGCAAAAAAGAGGTATCAAGAAGAAAAAGGGAAAAGAAAGGGGAAATAAGGAAGAAAAGGAGAGAAAGGAAAGAAGAGAGGAAGAAAAGGAAGAAGAAGAGAGAAGAAAAAGAGTGGGGGAAAGAGAATGAAATACTAGGTCATACACGTAAGAAATGCGCGCAATATCATTTTTCTTTTGCCTCCCTCGTGGCGGATCTAGGGGGCTGAAACGGCCGCCCCTCCCTAGGTATTGGTGGTGCAAGAAGAGAAATAGAGAGAAAGAGAAAAGAAAAGGGAAATGAGGAAGAAGAAGAAGAAGAGAGAAGAAAAAGAGGCGAGAGGGAGAGAGAATGGAATACTAAGCGGTCATATATGTGCGCCAAATATTTTTGTTGCCGAGCGGATTCTTAGTCCTAGGCCACCCCTGCGCTACAAGATCGTCATCTGAGAGCGGCGGGATGTTTCATTATTGTTTAAAAGTTTGTAAACTTGAAGAATTGTTAAACCCATGACTTTTATGGCATAATGGAAATATGATATATTTCTTCTTCTTCTCCTATTTTTGTTTTCTTGTTGGAAAATATTCTGATCTCTGTTGGGCAAAGTTTATAAGGCTATCTGATGAACCTAAATTCGTCATTTTCACTTTTTCGAGTATCAAAAGTATTCTCAGGGTGGGAGGGGGAACCCCCTTCCACACCCACCCCAGGTATATATGTTTTATTGATAATTTTTAAAAAATCAAGAAATTCTATTCATCATAACATGCCTGGTGAAGGTTGAATTTCACAATTTCGCAGGGTGGGAGGGGAATCCCCTCCCACACCCACGAGGAAGGCAAAATGTCATCTTTCGACGTCTTTCGTGAGCAGTGACAGTTTAAAAGTACGGCTGCAAGATTTCCAACACGGAGTTGTATTTTGACTCATAATTTCCGGAAAAAGGACCATTAAACGCTTTATACAGTCAAGCTGGTGAGTGGAACCGATGTATTTTAGCATAGGCCTAATATTGGAAATAAAGAGAGTATAAATGTTAGTGCAAACTTTACTGACACTGGTGACACCATTCAATTGATGAATACTCGTGATCACTTTCATAAGAAAGCTCTACAAACCAGGGGCGGCCGAGCGACTTCCAAGTTGGGGGCACCAACGAAAAGGGCACTTTCTGGAAAAAGGGCACCTACAAAGAGAAATCTCAAAGCGAAAATATACAATTTTGTTTAGACATTGGTATGTACCCCTACATTGATTTCTATATTTGTTTCTCTTTATACATCATACAACATATTGCTTAAGCATCATATACTTTGCAGTTGGGTGTAATGGTCTGAATATTCATTTGCGAGCGAGCGAGGACATTTTTTAAAGATTTGTGAGGTCTTAGTGCGCAAAATTACATCTTATAAAGAGGAAAAAACCCAATCCTGATGGGATTATAAGCACATTCTCATAACGGAAGACTGAAAAGACCTTTGATAAGTAACATAATATCATCTATAAATGCGAGCGAGCGTAGCAAGCAAACTTTAGGGGAAATTGCTCTTAGTCCCTTTAAGTTAGGGCAAGTTTAATGATGAGAGGAAAAAGGGAACCCTTATCGAAAGGGATAAGACACTTATAAGAAAAGAAAAGGAGCACATGTCAAAGTACAAAGAGTAGTTATCAGAGGTGAAAATGGGGCACTCCTTACACCTGAAAAGAGGCACTCACCAGGGATGAAAAAAAGCACTTACGAGAATGGGAAATGGGCATTTGTCGACGGAAAAGGTGAACCTTCAGATTTTGATTAGGCCATTTATAAGAGGTAAAAAGGGACATTTATGAAAAGGGGATAGGTCCCTTATTATAAAGGAAAAGGGGCACGTATCCTTGTTAAAAGGGAAATTATTAGAAGCGAAAAGAGGCACTTATCGCTTCTGAAAAGGAGCACTGACCAGGTATGAGAAGGGGCACTTATGAGAATGAAAAAGGGGAACTTATAACAACGGAAAATGTGCATTTGTTGAAAGGTAAGGGGCACCGATCCGGTTTTAATAGGGGCTTTTATCGGAGGTGAAAGGGGGCTTTTATGAGAAGGGGGAAGTGGCTCTTATTAAAAAGAAAAAGAGGCACATGTAAATAAACCGGGCACTTATCAGAGATGAAAAGGGGCATTTATGAGAAGGGGAAGGGGCTCTTTTTTAATGGGGGCACTTATCATAAGGAAAAGGGGCACATGCGAAAATATAAGGTGCGCTTATCCGAGTTTAAAAGGGGTAGTTATTAAAAAGGGAAGGGGAACTTCTTACAAAGGAAAAGGGGCACCTCTCAGATTTGAATAGGGCAATTATCAAAAGGGAAAAGGGGCACTTACTAGAGATTAAAAAGGGCACTTATGAGAATGGAAAATGGACACTTATTGCAAAGGAAAATGGGAACTTGTCGAAGGAAAGGGGGCACGTGTCAAAATAAAAAGGGCACTCATCAGAGGTGAAAAGGGGAATGGGCACTCTTACAAAGTAATAGGGGCACTTGTCAAAGTAAAAGGGGCATTTTCCTATGTAAAAAGGGACACTTTTGGGGGTACTTTGCATTGTGCCCCCTGCCCCCGGGAGGGCCGCCTCTGCTGCAAACCAAAAGTGATTCAATGTGGAACAGATACAAACATTACTGAAATTTAGTCAATAGGATGGTTAATCAACAAAAGAAGGTTCTAGGGAAATTTTTCCAATCCAGAGAAGACCAAAGTCATGTTAATAGGCTCAAGACAAAAATTACATCGATTTTCAAATCTAAAGTTGCATGTTACATTAAAAGGTAAATCTGTTGAATGTGTTGATGAATCTAGGTGTAACCATCGATTCTGGCCTTGACTTTAAGATACATACTGAGAAGGTGTCTTCAAAGGTGAAACAAAAGCTTGGTGTATTAAGAAGATTAAAAACATATTTTTCTACTAAACAATTATCTGATATATATTGGGGGTACATTACACCCCATGGTCTCTACTGTTGTAATGTATGGTCGCGCAGAAGTATCGGGAATTTCAATACCTTAAACAAATTACACAAAAGAGCTGTCTACATAGTTTTAAAAAAGTCATGGGATATACCGTCCCTGGATGTATTCCAGTCACTATGCTGGCCAACTCTTTATAAGTTGTTCTGGAAAACAATGTGCTCTTTAATGTATAGATGCGTAAATAGAATAACACCCGAAATCGTACATGACAGATTTACATTCGTCGACGATATTTCACAACGAATAACTCGCAACACAGATAAGATGATGTTGCGGTTACCCAAATGTAAAACAGAATTTTACAGGAAGTCATTTATGTAATCAGGCAGTGAAATGTGGAATGAGCTTCCGCTTGAGGTTAAAGATCGAAGCACAGAGCCTAGCAGTCTAAGTTCAGTCTAAGTTCATTCTGCTGTTGATGCATGAAATGGATATTGACTGACTATATATAATGCAAGGTTTTCCACCTCTGGTAGATTTAATGCACTTTTCATCCCAATAAATTTAGTTCTTACATGTTTATCACAGTTTCTTTCTCATCAATGGCGTACTGATGGGGGAGGGGGCTGGGGGCAGTTGACCCCAAATAAAATTCAAACGTGGTTTATTTCTGATTCGATACCAGTGATTTACAAAATATGTTGCTGAAATGACATGATTTTTTTCGAGTTTTTTCTCTCATGTTTGCCCATTAGCCAGAGGCGGCACTCCCGGTGGAGGGGGAGCACTGTGCCCTCACTTTTTCAGGTACCCCCTAAAAGCCCCTTTTTACATAGGACAAGTGCCCCTTTTCTTTTCTAATAACTGTTTTTTTTCCTCTCTTTTCATCCCTGGTGAGTACGTCTTTTCAGGTGCGAGAAATTCCCCTTTTCATCCTTTTGCCCCTTTTTTATTACTTTGAATCGTGCCCCTTTTCCTTTTTAATAAGTGTACTTTTTCCTCTTAATAAGAAACCCCTTCACTTTCTCTTAAATGCCACTTTTCACCTCTGATAACTGCCCTTTTTTATTTTGACACGTGCCCCTTTTCCTTTCTAATAAGTTCCATATTTCCTTCGGATAAGTGGCCCTTTTCCTTTTTTTTTTATATGAGCCCCTCCCCCTTATCAAAATGCCCCTTTTAACATCTGATAAATGCCCCTATTAAATCTGATAGGTGCCCTTCTCCTTCAACAGATTCCCATTTCCATTCTCACAAGTGCGTTTTTCATTTCTCTGGTTAAATTCCAACGGCATTTGACAGACAATACTAATTTATTTAAAAAAGAGTTATTTGAAGTCACAGTCATGTAAAACCGTAAAGTTTCCTTTCCTCGCTCGCAAAATTTATTAACGTGAGAGTTTCAGGCAGCGAGGTCCGTGAATATCCCCATATAGTGATATGACGATATTCGGGAAGCATGGCACCCGAATATAATCTTATTCGTTGTACTTTTATATCGAAATGAAATTTTTACCAGAACGTAGTGTCTTTGTTTCCTCTCCCCGTTCATTCTCGCAAAATTGATAAATAATGATTCCTGGCAACGTGATGAAGGAATATGTAACTTAACATTTTATCTAGTGCATATTGATGAATGAATAACACTTTTACCATAATAAAGGGACATTTTTTCGGACAATATATTTTCGGGCAAGAGGCCCTCACGCGAAAACACTTCCGTTCCTCTTTGTGTACGAAGGATGGAAAACAAATCCTCTCTGATAAAATTTGAATTTGGGTAACTCCTAAAACTAAAAGGGTGCCGTGGCTTTAAAAAAAAGTTTGAAAAACGCTCATCTAGTAGACTGAAGACTGGTGCCCCCAATTACTGAGCATACGCTACGCCACTGCTACTAGGCCTACTTCTTCATGTACTTCTATACTACTGACAATGATGAATATGTCGATGATGCTGATAATAATATTTATATAATAATATTCATGATACTAACAATAATAATAATACAAAAAATAATAATAATGATAATGATGATGATGATAATAATAATAATAATGATAATAATAAATTATAATGGCTCAGTGGTAGAGAAGTGGTCTCGTAACAAGGAGCTCCAGGATTCGAAACCAAGTCAATACGCTCGTGCCCTTCGCTAAGGCATTACAATCCTCATTACGAAGTCCCTCGGAGAGGACTTAAAGGTCGGTCCCCCGGTTGCTTACCTACAAAAATATACATGCTTTCTTAGCAGTCAGGTAAAACAATCTTCAACCATCAACCATCATATCATAACAAAAATTATATGAATAATAATAATACTAACAATGTCGATGATAATAATTACAATAATAATAAAAGTAACACAAACAACAACAGCGCCAATAATAATAATAATAATAATAATATTAATACGAATAATAATGATAATAAGAATAATTATTATGATACAGCTGCTGCTGCTACTAATACTACTACTAGGAAAAAGAAGAAGAAGAAGAAGGGGAAGAAAAGTTATTTCAGCAATGTTAGTGATTATTTTCTATATGATCAAGGTATACACATGCACCGGACACACTTCGTGGTAAGAAGTAAGAGAGTGAAGGGAAGGCAAGGGCGAAGAGAGTGAGAGAGAGAGAGGGTATGGTCCAGGATTCAAATGCAATTTTCTTTAAATAATAAAACCTGATACCGATGGTCATTTATCTGCCTTTGAGCATGTTTATGTTTGTCCTTCATCTGCCTTTGAGCATGTTTATGTAAATGCGCTATATATATATATCTATATGTATGTATGTGATTGCCATGTGACGATACATAAAAATAGTACCACGGTGTCGTTTAGTGTCATCAAAATATTCAAAACGCATTGTAAAGACGATGGGCAAATAAAATAACACAACGTAATATAGTGAATAGTAAGAATGTTCACATCTGCCTCTCTCTGCTAAATCCTGCCTTTCTAAATCTTAACTCCTATCTTTCCAACAGAATTGAAAGAATTGATGAACAAATAAGAATAATAATGCACCATCGTTAATTGTAAGAATATTAACTTCTACCTCTCTCTGCTAAATCATGCAAACAATGAAATCAACCGAGTGGAATCAATTGTAAAACGAGAGTCCTGAAAGAATATATTGCTACTACTTAATTATATTGCTACTACTCTCAATCTCTAGGACTTATTTTTCAGTCGAAAGAATTTATTCTTTAAATCCAAGACGGACTGTTAATAGTGACAAAACCCTTGTATTAAACATTAAATCTAAGCTAATACTTAACATTTGAAGTCCCTGAAAGATTTGAAGTTTAAGTCAATTGGATTTATATTTCAAGTCTTTTAAGATTTACTTTTAAACCTTTTTGTGGATTCATTTAAAAATAAGTCTAAGCTAACACTAAAATTTTTAAGTCCCTGAAAGATTTAAAGTTTAAGTCTGTTGCATTTATATTTCAAGTCTTTTAGATTTACTTTTAAACCTTTCTTGGATTCATTTCAAAATAAAGGACAGCGAGTTCGTACACTTTCTGCATGTATGATATACACTTTATTTCTTCCAAATTGAGCAATATAGATATTCATGAATCAATACATGCATCTTGAGGTATTGTACACATATAAACTTCTGTGCTTAATCATGACTGCAGCCCATTAAAGTGCATTAAAAGAGAATATACATGCTGGTTTTTTTTTTTTTTTTTCTCAATATATTTTTTTTTATTGATTCCAAACAATACAAATCACTTTTAGAAATAAAATACGATTGTTTTGTCTTAACATAATTTCAAAACATTTTCATAACAGATTGTACGATTGATGAAAACAAAAATGAAATCAATTGTAACATAAAACAAATGGCCCCATCCAACCAAACACACTACTAACCCCCCTCCCTCCCCACCATTTTTTTCTTTCTATTATCTTTATTTTGATTTCACTCAATAATACATGATTTTTTCCTTTCTTTCAAATCATTTTCATTGAATTACATAACAGAAATACAGTAAAAATCACAACTAACATATTTCAATGACTTATATGATCCTATAATGAACAATAGATGATTAAGCTTGACACACTGAAATTATACATTACCAGAAGTACAATTAATCATCACTAAAACAATTTCAATGAATAACATAAACATACAAACATTAGAAGAAAAAGAAACCTTAAACAATTTTTTTTAAATTAGAGAAATTGAGTGAAATCTTTCTTCTTTTACCCCTTGACTTCCCAAACCCCTCCCTAAAAAAACAAAAAACAAAACAAACACACCCGCACACACGCACACACGCAGCCACAACACACACATACACACGACGAGCACACATTCACACATCCTCTCTTTCACCCCTCTCTCCCTCACTCTCTCACTCTCTCTCCTTACCCCTGGATATCGCCCCCAGTCCTGCCATTTCGGTGCAATCTCTCCCATTTTAACAAATGCTTATCTAACTTATTCCTTTTAATAGCTATTGCTTTTTCTTCATTTTGATATTCTAACAAAGTTTGAAAACATCTTTCCTGAGTAGGAACTCTCCCCTCTGACCTTGTCTTAAAAATAATGATCCTGATATAGCGAACACACACAAACACACACACACACACATATATATATATATATATATATAGTGAAATTTTATACACTCTTGGGTCGCCAAATTTTTAGATAGATAAACAATTTTTAGATAGATAAACTTTTTAGATAGATAAATTTTTAGATAGATAAACAATAGATAAACAATTTTTTCAAATTATTTTTACTTGTTCATTATCTATTTATCTGTTTCTTTATTTATTCATTCGTTTATTTATCTATTTATTTTACTTATCTATCAATTATTTGTTCAGTCATTTCTTATTTTAATTGATGGAATTTCTCTTTGAATCACAAAACAAAACAACTTTGTATGAATTTACAAATAATCTCTTCAGTGGGGTTTCTACAATGGTCCAAAAGATGCAAACGCCATTGTAAGTGGCTTCAGTTGGCAAGTGCATGCCTATGTATTGGCGACTGACTGGAATGTTCCCCAGGAAGTGGAGAATGTGCACAGAAAGTGTGGAATTGAAATTGAATCAAAAGACTGTGGCAATAATGATAAAGGACCTAGGCTATTACCACCAATATCATTATTCTTCTTCTTCTTAGTATTATTATTATTATCGTTATTACAGTAGGATAATAATTGAATTTACCAACAATGCTTTTCCCACTGAATTACATTGTTGAAGTTTGATGAAAAAAACTGCGTAAGTTTTTGTATGAATTGTTACTTATTATATTCCTTTTACCGTACTTACCCTCTAACATGCGAAAAATCCTGTAAAAATTCTCAAACCACAAAGATATTTATGGTTTTCGTTGAAGGCGTCACTGTGCAACACCCTCTAATAATAATATTCAGTTCTTGTATAGCGCATAATACGTTATGAAATAGCATCTCTATGCGCTTCCAAAGAGCTTTGGAATTTATCTCTAACTCTAACAGTAAATTCCCCCAACCAACCTCTGAATTTTCCCAACAGTTTTCCATGAAAATAAAACATAAAACAGGCTTTTAAAAATCGTTCAACACTTAAATGTTTGGAATTGTATATAGAGTCAATTCATTTTCTTGTGACGATTTACATTCACCTAAAATTAAATTGAATTAATATACAAATATAGTTTGGAGAATTCAGGAATCGATCACATCAGTTTTCCCAATTTTTATCATTAATTATAGTCTGTTTTCACTCAAACTTTCAGATATCTTTAATTGTACACCTAGCATTGAAGTCACTACCTGCACTACAATTATAGGTCCCAAATTTGTCTGTACAATTGCTTGGCTTGCTCCCCTTGCCCTTATTATAGCACAAAAATCAGGTTACACGCTAAGGTTTTTTGTGAATTTCTACTGCTAATTTAGAAGTTCATTAGTTCTTTAGATAATTAGTCCATTACATTATTTTCATCATGGAATAGTTTGCTTTCAAGCATTTCACGATAAAAAGGCATCGAGTGGTCTACGCAACGGATGACATCCTCTGAGAGTTGATCACGTGGGATAGGCCCAAGGTCCTTAGGCGGGATAATGTGTGTGCTCTTGAAAGCTCTATCGTAGAACTCCGACATCTCGGTGAAGATGTTTTCTGCCGCCGTCACAAAATTCTTCGGTATTTCAGTTAATGGCTTCATTTGGAGAAGGTCGTCGCTGTATGGAAGGCCGACAGCGTCGCAGAGTGCCTTGATGGTCGGTCCTGGTCTTGACACGATATCTGAAGTGTCGATGACAATTGGATTTGGATCGATATTCGCTTTGACGTGCTTCCAGATCGCATGCTCCCTCTCGAACCATTTCATTGGTTGTCTATCAAGTGGGTCATCTCGGATAAGATCGTAATCGGCTTCGGATGGGGTCATTCCTGTTTTGGAATACTTCGCTGACATTGCCTTTCGGGCCGAAACGTATACTCGGGATGGATCCCGAATAAGGAAGGCGAATCTGTAGCCTTCTGGGTAGAATTTCGGGTCGATCAGAACTGCTCCCGTTTCTTTCATGAGGACGTACTTGCTGCTGGTGCTTTCCATGTCTTCCTTGATAGTGTGGTATCTGAAACGATTGAATGTACCAAAAAGAGAAATAAATAATTTTGGAAAATTTCAAATGACGTTTAGCGAAATTTCCTATACAGTGCGTATAAAAAAGTGTACCCGACATTGGTAGCTCTTAACTATGAAGTTTTAACCAATATGATTTTTAAATTGTTTTTATGATGAAGAGTAACTTACTTTCTCTCCAATGATACCATATTCACAATATTTCTGCCACGTGCGATTGAGCACCAGGGTCTTGAAAAAATGTTGTCAAAATCGCCTTGTTCCTAGTTTGGGCGTAAGGAACCAATGTGGGTCAGGCCTTATGCATGTGCTTAAATTATGCCTGGCGCTTCAGTGCTTCTTGTTTAAAATGATACAATGTGTGATGAATTTGAAGGTTCAGGAAGACCGAATAGACCGAACGCAAATTGTACTAAATTTCTTCCTGAACCTTCAAATTCATCACTGTTTTTTAAACCCACTGATCCTAATGAAATAACCGAAGTAACACAAAATCTAAAATTCAGTAAATCACAGGGTCACTATAGATTTAGTGGTTTCCTTCTTATACACATACATTTTATTGCTTCTCCTTTAACTCACATTTTCAATCTTTCAATTAAAGGGATTGGGTAACTTTGTCTCAGATTTTGAAACAAAATCCTGGATTTAGCTCATGCTGCAATGATAATTATTAACCTTTAGGTCAGTAAGGAACCCCATGACTTTAACAAGCCGATCGCCTGTCTGATTATCAAGATATTTATGATTGGAAATCGAAATCAAATTTTGCGTTTTCCTAACGGTTTTCATTACATTACAGTCTAGTGGGGAAAATGAGTATGGTAAAACCGGTCACTCAATTTTTTAAAAACTTTTTTGAGACACTTCATGATCATTTTTAAGCGCAATATTTTCAGGGCTTCATTATTACACCATATCACAGACACTGATAACATGTAGGGCCATGCATCTCAGATTTAACATTGTTAACGATGCCTTTAATACCGGGAAATGTCCCGAGTCCTTGAAAATTGCCAAGGTAAATCCTGTTTAAAAAAAGACAATCTTCACGAAATAACTAATAACAGGCCTATTTCTATTCTTTCCAGCATATCCTAAATCCTAGAAAAGCTTATTTACAATAGGCTTCATAAGTTTTTAGATACTTTTCATTTCCTAAATCTAAACCAATCTGGTTTCAGAGAGGACATTCAACCGACCAAGCTTTAGTACAATTATATGATGAAATAACGAATGCTATGGCCAATAAAGAACATGTAATAGGAGTATTTATGGACTCATCAAAAGCCTTTGATACGCTTGATCACCAAATTTTACTCAAAAAAACTTCACTGTTATGGAATTCGTGGAGTCGCACTGTCATGTTTTGAGAGCTATTTATCTAACAGAAAACAATATGTAGTGTATAATGATGTTTTTTTTTAATTTCCTGCCTAGCACATGTGGAGTTCTACAAGGGTCAATACTAGGCCCTTTGCTTTTCCTAATATATATTAATGATTTAACCAATACAACACCTTTATTATCATTTGTGCTGTTCATTTCATAATCTAAACACTATAGTTAATACACTTAATAATGAGTTACCAAAATTATCTCTATGGTTTCAATGCAATAGTTTATCCCTTAATATAAATAAAACAAATTGCATGTATTACAAGCAAGCGAATTCTCACGTCATTGACTTTCCTTACAACATAATTATAGATAATGTCCCTCTTGAAAGAAAGAGAACAACAACATTTGTGGATGTCATTATCGATGAAAATCTAAATTGGAATGAACATATACGTCATATAACTATTTCTATTTCTAGGAATGTTGGTATATTACATAAAATGATGAAATTTAACCCATGTAATACGCTTGTTATGCTTTATAATTCTTTGATATTACCGTATATAACATATTGAAATTTAGTATGGGCCCCAGCGCCAAAACCAAAATCAACTCTATTTACTTATTGATACTGGTTCACCATATTTATCTCACACAAGTCCAATATTTTACAAACTGAAAACCCTAAATTGTATTCGACATAAATTCGCTACAAAGTTTACTGCTCATGTTTAAGTATTTAAATAATATGCTCCCTTTCATTTCAAAACTTTTACACTATAAATAAAGCCATTCACTCTTACCCTACCCGTAATTCCTCAAATTTGCATCTAGTCAACCGGAAATTACTTATTGCCCATAGATCCATAAGACACCATGGTCCAGACTTATGGAACTCTCTCCCAGAATCTATTAAATCATGTTGCTCCTCTACTCATTTAAGGCCAAAGTTAAAACGATGTTATTATCAGAATATTCAAGGTAAAGTTTCTTTGTCAACTCTTCAATCTTTATCATAATATCATCTCTTCCTTCATTCAAATCATCATCATCGTCGTCATCATCATCATCATCCTCAGCATCATGCTCATCTGCATTGTCAATATCATCATCGTTTTAATTTGTATTTTCAATTACTTATCCATTTTGCTTAATAAACGTGTTAATCGATTTCATGAGTTTTGTCTGGGGCTGTCTTATTTTCAAGCAATCTGCTTACAATGACAGTCCTTCTTCCGCAAATAATGTTATAATGTTTGATGAAATTTAGTATTTATGACAGTTATCATTTCGTTGTTGAAAATGACAATGGTTGTATATATTTGCTTATTTATGATTCACTGTCAGAAAAAATTATTGTATTTTATATTACTATTGTTATCGACAAAATGTGTACTTATATGAATGCAGAAGAAAATCAAATCAAATCAAATCAAAACTCTTTAATCAGAAGCTACCAAAGTTGGGTACATCATTTGTTGGTATATGATATTGTTATGGTTATCAAGTTCTTTTAGTTTTAACTCAAAGAATGATAGACTACCTATAATTATAGTAAACAAGCCAAGACATTATTGTTATTACTTCGGACGGCATTTTGGGGTATGTTCATGAACACAAACAACACAATGACCACATAATGACTAGAAATATATCTCATAAAAATTAAAAACAGATATAATGTAAAATATTAAAAAAATCAGCTAGTGTATGGGGATCACAAACAAATTCATGTTATAGGCTACCAATTATTTATGCATGATAAATATCAAAAGAGGAGTGTTTGTAATCGATTTGCAGCAGAAAGTAAAGGCAGAAATCCCGCTTATTGAAAAAAATCAAACTTACGACATCTTTCTAGGAAGCATTCTGCTGACAAGTTTTTTCGTCCACATGTCATTCGCCTCCTTGTACACCGCTTCGTTCCCTTCAAGACCCACTGGCAGCTCGCGGCCTGTCGAGGCTGTGAAATACCCCTGCAAAACGAGGCATACGAGTAGATGTCGAGATGGACTTCGATCCCGTCGATGGCACTCAGACATTTTGCCAGTAACGTGGAGGTTGTTCGAGGTAGGCACCACAGTGCCACTCGGCCGGGCTTGGTGGTCGTCGCTGTCGCTCCGTGGTCGGCCATCGCGAAATCCAGAGACGAGATAAATGGTTCCGTATAAAACCGGCACTGCTTTCGAAAAGAGCTGACAATGCAGCAAGAGGATATTAATAATAAGAATTGCCGACTCATGAAACAAGGCATGCAAACACAATGTTATAATCAGGGGCCCGTTTCTCGAAACCAACGACAATACAGTGCGCCAACTACGGAGATGTCTCTGAATCTTCCGAAACCGTTTCACGAAGAGCTTACTTGCTAGACTTGTTAGATCTCGTGAAATCGATACTATCGGCGAGAAGAGAAGCCAAGTCGTAGCCGTAGTCGCAATAACACCTCGTATTTTTGAAAGAGTAATTGTATTATAACTGCAATTATATCAATGAATTACGAAATACAAAGATTGGAATTAGTAGAAGGGGACAAGAGATGTAAAATACTTACATAAATCTTGTAGATTATAACAAAAATTGATTGTAAAATGTAGTTGTGAATAATTCATATCATGACCACTGAATCACTTGTAGACGTTAGATGGGTACCCCGGGTATTTTCATTTGATTTTTATCTAAATATTTGAATACAAAATTAAAGCATTTGAATTTAAAAACACATTTTCCTAATATAATAACTACAGATATCGCAATAGAAGTTATTTTGATATTTATGTGGCTCTGAAAACTAGAGAATATACCTCTGACTATGGCTGGCCTTCCGTGCCAGATTACCCATTGAGATTGCGGACTTTACTGTTTCCAAATATACTGTTGTAGCAACATTTTATTAAAGATCTTTTGATTTTGTACTTTCTAAGAAATATTGAGTTTTAAAGGTACAATGTCCCATTTGCAGGCCAAAAATGAAAAGGTTAAATTCCAACGGCATTTAAAGACAATACTAATTTAGAACTTCCCTAAAAGAAGGGGCTTGAAAATGTCTTTAAGTGGGAAAATAACGACTATTAGTTGTCGAATCGACTTAGGAGCTATAGAGCCAGTAAGTAATAGTCTGATTTTTCAGACCATTGTACCGAATGGTCGTACGTTTTATGCTGCGCAAAGAGTCAATCAGTTTAATTTTGGCCATTACAAGAAGTTGGTTATTGATGTAGACAAATGCTCATGTACCCTTTACAGCTCATGTTATGTATTTTATTACCAAAGATGAAAAAAGGCCAGTCAGTCACTCAATAGTGTCTGACAGTGAAGTCTAGCAAGTAAACGGGTTTCTTTGCATAATTTGAATATGAGGACACTGCTAGCGTTTAAATTTCACAGATAGGACATATACATGACATATTCATAATTCCTGCAAAGTTCTACAGAATTTGATGATGGCTGCAAAAGGGACATTGTATTTTTAATCGAGTCCACTTAAGTTGAAAATGTAATTTTCACTTTGAATTAAAAGATAATTAGGCCTACTAATAATGGAATGAAATTCAGTCGGAAGTAAGTCGATCTAAAATCTAGACCCAAGTGTATGATTATGAATCAATATCAATTATTGTGAACACTTTAGATGATTGAATGGGCTTGTCTGCCTACATGGTTGCTTTGCTCTATCATGTTCTCTTGTTCACGGTGTAATGATTTATGTTTCGATTTCAACCTTTCCAGAGGGATTAATATTACTAATGTTGGTAAATGTCTTTACCTCTTCAAATCTTGTAATGCCTATATACTGTACCTCTATATTTCAATTTCTTTCATCACATCAGTTATCATAATTATGAGCATATTTAATATTTTCTCGCTTTTCTTTTTTTGACAATGTTTTTTTTGTCCTTGGTTTTGTTTATTACCATGATCTTTATTTTCAATACACCCTTTCACGGTTACAACAGTGCGCATGCTCAGACATGGGCGCCATTTATTTACGAGTAAACAAACCGTTGACCTCTAGAGGTCAGGTTTAGGCGTAGATAGCGCCCATGCAAATATGATGTGAGCGCACAGCGCAGGCATCTGAAAACATCTGATGACATCACTGCCTGCGCTGTGCGCTCACATCATATTTGCATGGGCGCTATCTTATTACGCCTAAACCACTGACCTCTAGAGGTCAATGGTTTGTTTACTCGTAAATTAAAATTGGCGCCGTTAACCGTGAAAGGGTGTATTTCCCTTTATAGCTAAATGACCTAAATTCAAAATGCATGTTATTTTCATGATAATGTGGAAATAAAGATTTAGAATCAGTTTAGCTCAGTCTGTGGGGAAAGCCTTATATATACACATTACGTATTTAAAACAAAAAAATCATGAAAATAAAAGAAGGATAAACCCCTGTCAAAGTAAATGTGTAAAATGATAGCTGGAGGATTTCTTAAAGTGTGTATGGTTCATTCTGCCAGCAATAGTCTACCCATAAATGGCATGTGGTGGCGCTGCACATCGACTAGAAATATTGTGACATTGAGATATGACAGGGTTGGAGGCGTCATAATTCCTTTATAGTCAGGATGTTGTCCTTGATCTTGGCAAAGAGGGCTTCGCGAAACGAGATTCGAGAAGTCGAGGTTATAGTCTTTATCAAGACGTTGCTTATTTCCTATTTTCTTTTTTCGTTACTGCTTGTTTACATCGTTATAACTATATATAAAGATATAAAGGGTATAATCGTGGCATAATCCACTTTATACAAAATTACGCCGCAAAGCAGACAAGAATTAACACTACCTGCACCATGAAGGAGGACTGAGAGGTGGAAAGAGGAAAAAGGTGCATGTGACGAGAGTTGAGGAGGGGGTCCAGACCTGCCGCTCCCGCTTTGTAATGTAATAAGTGATCGCTGCAACATTTTGCAGGAATTTCGAACATCGTAACAATCTATGCCAACTGCTTTATTTTTTTTAAATCGATATCTTCAATTGATAACAATGAGATGTAAATAATATGAGTAAATGTATACTATATAAAATATGATATTAAAAATCAAACTCTATGTAGAAAAGACTTCAAATGTACGGGAATTTTTTATTTTTTAAACGTTCATGCAAACTGAGGGATCTAAAGGATCCACAAAACAATTGAAATGAACCACATACAAAAGGTAATTGGATTTGTTAATGGTGTTATTCTTTTACTCAAGATTTTTTGACATTCAAACAAGCAAGCAAGCAATCAAAAACACATAACAAAACAAAAATATTAGGCCTTTATACAACAATATACAATCAAGACTTTGCTATTCATATTACAGATTGGGACCTAATATGGGGAAGATTTATATTTTTAAATTCCTTATTATTACTTTTGAAAGCCTCAGTTGAAAATCAGTTTATTCAATTCTTCTCCCAGCTCGGAAACTGATTGAATATATAATTGTCTTGTTTGAGATTTTTCATTTTTCAAGCCATTCACCCCCCAACCTCCAACCAGAGATTGTTTGATTGACCTTTGAACGGCCAGGGAAGTGGGACGGGGAAAGAAAATCCGAAGACCGAGAACCCTCCTCTCTCCACACACACACATACCCTTCCCGAGTACTACGCCTCAACAGTGACGTGTGTGACGTGTGTGCTTTGTCGAGAGAAAAAAATAAAAAAGAAAGGATTAGGACTATTATGACTAAGCAAAATAATTTGTCTTATCAAGACATGAACTGACCTAATAAAGCACGGTCTAAAGTTCAAGGGCATTATTTACACAATAATGATCTCAAAGTCTATACAATAGGCCTACCTTACTCAGTCAGACCATGGCTGAATGGTCTTAATATAGAATTGAGTCATATTCTCGTCGGTATGGTAGCAAATCAAAGAGCAATCTTAGAAAGATACGCAACTTTGCTCATTGATAGTGAACGGTATGAGTAGCAAGTGCCCTACATTCCGTGGGTCGAACTTCAGCTTGAAACGGGAGGAACTATACATTCGCATGTTAATCCCAACTCGACTTGTGCAAAAAATGAGCAAAGTTCCTATGAATTCAAGGCGTATAGTAATATGATATCTAGGATATCTCTTTCTCTCTTTTAAAAAACATTTCATGAGCCCCTTTCCAGTGCTGTCTTGGGGCACGTCCCCCTGCCCCGGTCGAAATGCTGCTGCTCTTTTGATCCGTTTTATTTTTCTGGTTGAGTTATATATCAAACTGTTTGAAATATGAGATCACCAAGTCTACACGAATCTTAAATTGGCAGTTTGATCAGTGGATTGTAACTTAGTCCCAGATATTTCTCAAGATTGTCATGTACAAAAATATCAATTTCTGCTTTTCTCTGAAGTGTCTACTCCCTGGGGCACTAAGGAAAATATATTATAGATAGCATAATTTTATAGGTCCTCTAAAGAAAATAGATCCTCTTGAGTCATACATTTTTGGAAATTTGAAATTTTAGTCATTTTTGTGTTGGAACAAATGGGACATCAGAGAGACATTACCGATCCAGCCAATTTTAAGAGCCCATACCTGTAGTGATTACAAATTTCAAAAATGTAAAACTTTCTCATTTTATGTCTGTTGAATTTCTAATTCAACCTTTCACCAGTCTACTTCTCTGATTTTTCTGCTTTCCTCTATAGAGTGGTTTGATATCAAGGTTGGATTTACCTTTAATATAAAACAGCTGACTACGCACTAAAATTACCATTCCTAATTAAGAAGTTCATTAGTTCGTAGGATTATCAGTCTATTATCATATAATTGATAGTTTGCTTTCAAGCATTTCACGATAAAAGGCATCGAGTGGTCTACGCAACGGATTACGTCATCTGAAAGTTGATCACGTGGGATAGGCCCAAGGTCCTTAGGCGGGATAATTTGTGTGCTCTTGAAAGCTCTATCGTAGAACTCCGACATCTCGGTGAAGATGTTTTCGGCCGCTGTCACAAAATTTTTCGGTATTTCAGTTAATGGCTTCATTTGGAGAAGGTCGTCGCTGTATGGAAGGCCGACAGCGTCGCAGAGTGCCTTGATGGTCGGTCCTGGTCTTGACATGATATCCGAAGTGTCGATGACAATCGGATTCGGATCGATATTCGCTTTGACGTGCTTCCAGATCGCATGCTCCTCTCGAACCATTTCATTGGTTGTCTATCAAGTGGGTCATCTCGGATAAGATCGTAATCGGCTTCGGATGGGATCATTCCTGTTTTGGAATACTTCGCTGACATTGCCTTTCGGGCCGAAACGTATACTCGGGATGGATCCCGAATAAGGAAGGCGAATCTGTAGCCTTCTGGGTAGAATTTCGGGTCGATCAGAACTGCTCCCGTTTCTTTCATGAGGACGTACTTGCTGCTGGTGCTTTCCATGTCTTCCTTGATAGTGTGGTATCTGAAACGATTGAATGTACCAAAAAGAGAAATAAATAATTTTGGAAAATTTCAAATGACGTTTAGCGAAATTTCCTATACAGTGCGTATAAAAAAGTGTACCCGACATTGGTAGCTCTTAACTATGAAGTTTTAACCAATATGATTTTTAAATTGTTTTTATGATGAAGAGTAACTTACTTTCTCTCCAATGATACCATATTCACAATATTTCTGCCACGTGTGATTGAGCACCAGGGTCTTGAAAAAATGTTGTCAAAATCGCCTTGTTCCTAGTTTGGGCGTAAAGAACCAATGTGGGTCAGGCCTTATGCATGTGCTTAAATTATGCCTGGCGCTTCAGTGCTTCTTGTTTAAAATGATACAATGTGTGATGAATTTGAAGGTTCAGGAAGACCGAATAGACCGAACGCAAATTGTACTAAATTTCTTCCTGAACCTTCAAATTCATCACTGTTTTTAAACCCACTGATCCTAATGAAATAACCGAAGTAACACAAAATCTAAAATTCAGTAAATCACAGGGTCACTATAGATTTAGTGGTTTCCTTCTTATACACATACATTTTATTGCTTCTCCTTTAACTCACATTTTTAATCTTTCAATTAAAGGGATAGGGTAACTTTGTCTCAGATTTTGAAACAAAATCCTGGATTTAGCTCATGCTGCAATGATAATTATTAACCTTTAGGTCAGTAAGGAACCCCATGACTTTAACAAGCCGATCGCCTGTCTGATTATCAAGATATTTATGATTGGAAATCGAAATCAAATTTTGCGTTTTCCTAACGGTTTTCATTACATTACAGTCTAGTGGGGAAAATGAGTATGGTAAAACCGGTCACTCAATTTTTTAAAAACTTTTTTGAGGCACTTCATGATCATTTTGAAGCGCAATATTTTCAGGGCTTCATTATTACACCATATCACAGACACTGATAACATGTAGGGCCATGCATCTCAGATTTAACATTGTTAACGATGCCTTTAATACCGGGAAATATCCGAGTCCTTGAAAATTGCCGAGGTAAATCCTGTTTTAAAAAAGACAATCTTCACGAAATAACTAATAACAGGCCTATTTCTATTCTTTCCAGCATATCCTAAATCCTAGAAAAGCTTATTTACAATAGGCTTCATAAGTTTTTAGATACTTTTCATTTCCTAAATCTAAACCAATCTGGTTTCAGAGAGGACATTCAACCGACCAAGCTTTAGTACAATTATATGATAAAATAACGAATGCTATGGCCAATAAGGAACATGTAATAGGAGTATTTATGGACTCATCAAAAGCCTTTGATACGCTTGATCACCAAATTTTACTCAAAAAACTTCACTGTTATGGAATTCGTGGAGTCGCACTGTCATGTTTTGAGAGCTATTTATCTAACAGAAAACAATATGTAGTGTATAATGATGTTTTTTTTAATTTCCTGCCTAGCAAATGTGGAGTTCTACAAGGGTCAATACTAGGCCCTTTGCTTTTCCTAATATATATTAATGATTTAACCAATACAACACCTTTATTATCATTTGTGCTGTTCATTTCATAATTTAAACACTATAGTTAATACACTTAATAATGAGTTACCAAAATTATCTCTATGGTTTCAATGCAATAGTTTATCCCTTAATATAAATAAAACAAATTGCATGTATTACAAGCATGCGAATTCTCACGTCATTGACTTTCCTTACAACATAATTATAGATAATGTCCCTCTTGAAAGAAAGAGAACAACAACATTTGTGGATGTCATTATCGATGAAAATCTAAATTGGAATGAACATATACGTCATATAACTATTTCTATTTCTAGGAATGTTGGTATATTACATAAAATGATGAAATTTAACCCATGTAATACGCTTGTTATGCTTTATAATTCTTTGATATTACCGTATATAACATATTGAAATTTAGTATGGGCCCCAGCGCCAAAACCAAAATCAACTCTATTTACTTATTGATACTGGTTCACCATATTTATCTCACACAAGTCCAATATTTTACAAACTGAAAACCCTAAATTGTATTCGACATAAATTCGCTACAAAGTTTACTGCTCATGTTTAAGTATTTAAATAATATGCTCCCGCTTTCATTTCAAAACTTTTACACTATAAATAAAGCCATTCACTCTTACCCTACCCGTAATTCCTCAAATTTGCATCTAGTCAACCGGAAATTACTTATTGCCCATAGATCCATAAGACACCATGGTCCAGACTTATGGAACTCTCTCCCAGAATCTATTAAATCATGTTGCTCCCTCTACTCATTTAAGGCCAAAGTTAAAACGATGTTATTATCAGAATATTCAAGGTAAAGTTTCTTTGTCAACTCTTCAATCTTTATCATAATATCATCTCTTCCTTCATTCAAATCATCATCATCGTCGTCATCATCATCATCATCATCCTCAGCATCATGCTCATCTGCATTGTCAATATCATCATCGTTTTAATTTGTATTTTCAATTACTTATCCATTTTGCTTAATAAACGTGTTAATCGATTTCATGAGTTTTGTCTGGGGCTGTCTTATTTTCAAGCAATCTGCTTACAATGACAGTCCTTCTTCCGCAAATAATGTTATAATGTTTGATGAAATTTAGTATTTATGACAGTTATCATTTCGTTGTTGAAAATGACAATGGTTGTATATATTTGCTTATTTATGATTCACTGTCAGAAAAAATTATTGTATTTTATATTACTATTGTTATCGACAAAATGTGTACTTATATGAATGCAGAAGAAAATCAAATCAAATCAAATCAAAACTCTTTAATCAGAAGCTACCAAAGTTGGGTACATCATTTGTTGGTATACGCACTGTAAATGATATTGTTATGGTTATCAAGTTCTTTTAGTTTTAACTCAAAGAATGATAGACTACCTATAATTATAGTAAACAAGCCAAGACATTATTGTTATTACTTCGGACGGCATTTTGGGGTATGTTCATGAACACAAACAACACAATGACCACATAATGACTAGAAATATATCTCATAAAAATTAAAAACAGATATAATGTAAAATATAAAAAAAAATCAGCTAGTGTATGGGGATCACAAACAAATTCATGTTATAGGCTACCAATTATTTATGCATGATAAATATCAAAAGAGGAGTGTTTGTAATCGATTTGCAGCAGAAAGTAAAGGCAGAAATCCCGCTTAGTGAAAAAAAATCAAACTTACGACATCTTTCTAGGAAGCATTCTGCTGACAAGTTTTTTCGTCCACATGTCATTCGCCTCCTTGTACACCGCTTCGTTCCCTTCAAGACCCACTGGCAGCTCGCGGCCTGTCGAGGCTGTGAAATACCCCTGCAAAACGAGGCATACGAGTAGATGTCGAGATGGACTTCGATCCCGTCGATGGCACTCAGACATTTTGCCAGTAACGTGGAGGTTGTTCGAGGTAGGCACCACAGTGCCACTCGGCCGGGCTTGGTGGTCGTCGCTGTCGCTCCGTGGTCGGCCATCGCGAAATCCAGAGACGAGATAAATGGTTCCGTATAAAACCAGCACTGCTTTCGAAAAGAGCTGACAATGCAGCAAGAGGATATTAATAATAAGAATTGCCGACTCATGAAACAAGGCATGCAAACACAATGTTATAATCAGGGCCCGTTTCTCGAAACCAACGACAATACAGTGCGCCAACTACGGAGATGTCTCTGAATCTTCCGAAACCGTTTCACGAAGAGCCGTACTTGCTAGACTTGTTAGATCTCGTGAAATCGATACTATCGGCGAGAAGAGAAGCCAAGTCGTAGCCGTAGTCGCAATAACACCTCGTATTTTTGAAAGAGTAATTGTATTATAACTGCAATTATATCAATGAATTACGAAATACATAGATTGGAATTAGTAGAAGGGGACAAGAGATGTAAAATATTTACATAAATCTTGTAGATTATAACAAAAAAATTGATTGTAAAATGTAGTTGTGAATAATTCATATCATGACCACTGAATCACTTGTAGACGTTAGATGGGTACCCCCGGGTATTTTCATTTGATTTTTATCTAAATATTTGAATACAAAAATTAAAGCATTTGAATTTAAAAACACATTTTCCTAATATAATAACTACAGATATCGCAATAGAAGTTATTTTGATATTTATGTGGCTCTGAAAACTAGAGAATATACCTCTGACTATGGCTGGCCTTCCGTGCCAGATTACCCATTGAGATTGCGGACTTTACTGTTTCCAAATATACTGTTGTAGCAACATTTTATTAAAGATCTTTTGATTTTGTACTTTCTAAGAAATATTGAGTTTTAAAGGTACAATGTCCCATTTGCAGGCCAAAAAATGAAAAGGTTAAATTCCAACGGCATTTGAAAGACAATACTAATTTAGAACTTCCCTAAAAGAAGGGGCTTGAAAATGTCTTTAAGTGGGAAAATAACGACTATTAGTTGTCGAATCGACTTAGGAGCTATAGAGCCAGTAAGTAATAGTCTGATTTTTCAGACCATTGTACCGAATGGTCGTACGTTTTATGCTGCGCAAAGATTCAATCAGTTTAATTTTGGCCATTACAAGAAGTTGGTTATTGATGTAGACAAATGCTCATGTACCCTTTACAGCTCATTTTATGTATTTTATTACCAAAGATGAAAAGGCCAGTCAGTCACTCAATAGTGTCTGACAGTGAAGTCTAGCAAGTAAACGGGTTTCCTTGCATAATTTGAATATGAGGACACTGCTAACGTTTAAATTTCACAGATAGGACATATACATGACATATTCATAATTCCTGCAAAGTTCTACAGAATTTGATGATGGCTGCAAAAGGGACATTGTATTTTTAATCGAGTCCACTTAAGTTGAAAATGTAATTTTCACTTTGAATTAAAAGATAATTAGGCCTACTAATAATGGAATGAAATTCAGTCGGAAGTAAGTCGATCTAAAATCTAGACCCAAGTGTATGATTATGAATCAATATCAATTATTGTGAACACTTTAGATGATTGAATGGGCTTGTCTGCCTACATGGTTGCTTTGCTCTATCATGTTCTCTTGTTCACGGTGTAATGATTTATGTTTCGATTTCAACCTTTCCAGAGGGATTAATATTACTAATGTTGGTAAATGTCTTTACCTCTTCAAATCTTGTAATGCCTATATACTGTACCTCTATATTTCAATTTCTTTCATCACATCAGTTATCATAATTATGAGCATATTTAATATTTTCTCGCTTTTCTTTTTTTTGACAATGTTTTTTTTTTTGTCCTTGGTTTTGTTTATTACCATGATCTTTATTTTCAATACACCCTTTCACGGTTACAACAGTGCGCATGCTCAGACATGGGCGCCATTTTAATTTACGAGTAAACAAACCGTTGACCTCTAGAGGTCAGGGGTTTAGGCGTAATTAAGATAGCGCCCATGCAAATATGATGTGAGCGCACAGCGCAGGCATCTGAAAACATCTGATGACATCACTGCCTGCGCTGTGCGCTCACATCATATTTGCATGGGCGCTATCTTAATTACGCCTAAACCACTGACCTCTAGAGGTCAATGGTTTGTTTACTCGTAAATTAAAATTGGCGCCGTTAACCGTGAAAGGGTGTATTTCCCTTTATAGCTAAATGACCTAAATTCAAAATGCATGTTATTTTCATGATAATGTGGAAATAAAGATTTAGAATCAGTTTAGCTCAGTCTGTGGGGAAAGCCTTATATATACACATTACGTATTTAAAACAAAAAAATCATGAAAATAAAAGAAGGATAAACCCCTGTCAAAGTAAATGTGTAAAATGATAGCTGGAGGATTTCTTAAAGTGTGTATGGTTCATTCTGCCAGCAATAGTCTACCCATAAATGGCATGTGGTGGCGCTGCACATCGACTAGAAATATTGTGACATTGAGATATGACAGGGTTGGAGGCGTCATAATTCCTTTATAGTCAGGATGTTGTCCTTGATCTTGGCAAAGAGGGCTTCGCGAAACGAGATTCGAGAAGTCGAGGTTATAGTCTTTATCAAGACGTTGCTTATTTCCTATTTTCTTTTTTCGTTACTGCTTGTTTACATCGTTATAACTATATATAAAGATATAAAGGGTATAATCGTGGCATAATCCACTTTATACAAAATTACGCCGCAAAGCAGACAAGAATTAACACTACCTGCACCATGAAGGAGGACTGAGAGGTGGAAAGAGGAAAAAAGGTGCATGTGACGAGAGTTGAGGAGGGGTCCAGACCTGCCGCTCCCGCTTTGTAATGTAATAAGTGATCGCTGCAACATTTTGCAGGAATTTCGAACATCGTAACAATCTATGCCAACTGCTTTATTTTTTTTAAATCGATATCTTCAATTGATAACAATGAGATGTAAATAATATGAGTAAATGTATACTATATAAAATATGATATTAAAAATCAAACTCTATGTAGAAAAGACTTCAAATGTACGGGAATTTTTATTTTTAAACGTTCATGCAAACTGAGGGATCTAAAGGATCCACAAAACAATTGAAATGAACCACATACAAAAGGTAATTGGATTTGTTAATGGTGTTATTCTTTTACTCAAGATATTTTGACATTCAAACAAGCAAGCAAGCAATCAAAAACACATAACAAAGCAAAAATATTAGGCCTTTATACAACAATATACAATCAAGACTTTGCTATTCATATTACAGATTGGGACCTAATATGGGAAGATTTATATTTTTAAATTCCTTATTATTACTTTTGAAAGCCTCAGTTGAAAATCAGTTTATTCAATTCTTCTCCCAGCTCGGAAACTGATTGAATATATAATTGTCTTGTTTGAGATTTTTCATTTTTCAAGCCATTCACCCCCAACCTCCAACCAGAGATTGTTTGATTGACCTTTGAACGGCCAGGGAAGTGGGACGGGGAAAGAAAATCCGAAGACCGAGAACCCTCCCCTCCACACACACACATACCCTTCCCGAGTACTACGCCTCAACAGTGACGTGTGTGACGTGTGCTTTGTCGAGAGAAAAAATAAAAAGAAAGGATTAGGACTATTATGACTAAGCAAAATAATTTGTCTTATCAAGACATGAACTGACCTAATAAAGCACGGTCTAAAGTTCAAGGGCATTATTTACACAATAATGATCTCAAAGTCTATACAATAGGCCTACCTTACTCAGTCAGACCATGGCTGAATGGTCTTAATATAGAATTGAGTCATATTCTCGTCGGTATGGTAGCAAATCAAAGAGCAATCTTAGAAAGATACGCAACTTTGCTCATTGATAGTGAACGGTATGAGTAGCAAGTGCCCTACATTCCGTGGGTCGAACTTCAGCTTGAAACGGGAGGAACTATACATTCGCATGTTAATCCCAACTCGACTTGTGCAAAAAATGAGCAAAGTTCCTATGAATTCAAGGCGTATAGTAATATGATATCTAGGATATCTCTTTCTCTCTTTTAAAAAACATTTCATGAGCCCTTTTCACCTTTGCACCTTTCCAGTGCTGTCTTGGGGCACGTCCCCCTGCCCCGGTCGAAATGCTGCTGCTCTTTTGATCCGTTTTATTTTTCTGGTTGAGTTATATATCAAACTGTTTGAAATATGAGATCACCAAGTCTACACGAATCTTAAATTGGCAGTTTGATCAGTGGATTGTAACTTAGTCCCAGATATTTCTCAAGATTGTCATGTACAAAAATATCAATTTCTGCTTTTCTCTGAAGTGTCTACTCCCCTGGGGCACTAAGAAAAATATATTATAGATAGCATAATTTTATAGGTCCTCTAAAGAAAATAGATCCTCTTGAGTCATACATTTTTGGAAATTTGAAATTTTAGTCATTTTAAATGGGACATCAGAGAGACATTACCGATCCAGCCAATTTTAAGAGCCCATACCTGTAGTGATTACAAATTTCAAAAATTTAAAACTTTCTCATTTTATGTCTGTTGAATTTCTAATTCAACCTTTCACCAGTCTACTTCTCTGATTTTTCTGCTTTCCTCTATAGAGTGGTTTGATATCAAGGTTGGATTTACCTTTAATATAAAACAGCTGACTACGCACTAAAATTACCATTCCTAATTAAGAAGTTCATTAGTTCGTAGGATTATCAGTCTATTATCATATAATTGATAGTTTGCTTTCAAGCATTTCACGATAAAAAGGCATCGAGTGGTCTACGCAACGGATTACGTCATCTGAAAGTTGATCACGTGGGATAGGCCCAAGGTCCTTAGGCGGGATAATTTGTGTGCTCTTGAAAGCTCTATCGTAGAACTCCGACATCTCGGTGAAGATGTTTTCGGCCGCTGTCACAAAATTATTCGGCATTTCAGTTAATGGTTTCATCTGGAGAAGGTCGTCGCTGTATGGAAGGCCGACAGCATCGCAGAGTGCCTTGATGGTCGGTCCTGGTCTTGACATGATATCCGAAGTGTCGATGACAATCGGATTCGGATCGATATTCGCTTTGACGTGCTTCCAGAGTGCATGCTCATTCTCAAACCATTTCATTGGTTCACTATCAAGTGGGTCATCTCGGATAAGATCGTAATCGGCTTCGGATGGGATCATACCTGTTTCGGCATACTTCGCTCCCATCGACTTCCGTGCCGAAACGTATACACGGGATGGATCCCGGATGAGGAAAGCGCATTTGTAGCCTTCTGGGTAGAATTTGGGGTCGATCGGAAGTACTCCCATTTCTTTGATGAGGACGTACTTGCTGTTGGCACTTTCCAAATCTTCCTTGATAGTCTGGTATCTGGAATGATTAAATGAACCAAAAAAGAGAAATAAATAAGAATTATAATAAGGCCTAAAAAAAAGATGTTGTATTGCCCTTTGCGACCGACCCAAAAATCTGATTTTTTTTTCCACGATTTTTTAATTAAAAAAAAAGAACGAATAATAAGTATGTATTTTGTTTGTTTAAATGGGATATAATTGCATAAAATTATCAAATTATTCCCAAATTCTCACTCGTCTTCTGCCCTATTTTCAAAATCCTGCTAGCGTAAACATGCAAGTAGACCCCGACCTCGTGTACGTGTATATACCCTGCACTGAACCAGCTAGAAATCAGGAGATTTAGGCGACGTTCCAGGTTAGAATTAGTTGGGCGACAGTCGCTGTTTTGAGTTTTCTACGGAAAGGCTCACAACACTTTATTCATGACACATTTTGAAGGCACTAAAAAAAAAAAAGTAAAACAAAAAAAAGATTTCCGACCGACCGACCCATGTTTTGGCACCTAAAGGGCAATACAACATCTTTTTGTTTGGCTTATGGTGGCTTCTTATATGACGCACATGGTAATCGTGGTAATCGTGGTCATGGGTGTCGATCCGGGGGAGGGGGATATATCCCCAATATTTCAGGTGGGGATGGCCTGTACAATCATCCCCCAATAATTCACCATCAAAAAAAAAAAATGAAGAGAAAATTTAATGATGAGAGCCCGATGAGAGTAGTTATGGTTATTACTCGCAAGATGACCATCAATATACACATTTTGCTATCTCATTTTCATAATACATACATATATAAATAGAAAACGAAGTAAATGAGACAACCGTATATGAGACAAGAATAAATTGAATTCTCGCTCATACGGCTTCATCAGGAATTGATGAATTTATTCAATTTATTCAATCAACAGCATCATAGAAATGCAGTGCGCCAAATGCAAAGCCGCAGCGTTAAAAAGCAACGAGCTAAATGTTAAGCGCGAAGCGCAAAAGTGCAACAAAGAAGTAGAGAGTGGAGAGAGAGATAATGAAAGACAGTTATAAGATAGTTCACTAGAAGTTATGTTGTTTCCGTTCACCCTTTTAAAATTCACGTCATTGTATCTTTATTTTTTTTTTTCACTCATTTTATTTCCTGATATTTCCTAAAACATTTTTCAAAACGCGCTAGGAGTTACAGTCGTGGATTTTTTTAACTCTTTAATTTGGGCATTATTGCCAAGAAAATTGTCAACCAATCCTCAATATAAAGAACTCTTAAAGGTAAAGGAAAGCATCTGAGCAAGAATATCACATGAATTTTGGCCAGTTCAATCTGAAGTGATTTTAAAGCTATGACTATGTGGGGTTGATGATGCGTTTTTTTCATAATGCAAGTAAAGTAATAAAATATTGTATCATTGAAGAGAAAGACGGTTTTGTCCAAATGGCAGCATGTAGGAGACGAAACTTTCAGTTTGTTCCCTGATTCATACTCAGTATCTATTTTGTTTTATTGATTTCATCCATTTCTTTGTTTATTTATATCTCTACATGTAAAACATTTGAAGAGCTATTTTCCGAAAGGAGCAAAATCTTTGATAGCAAATGGAGATAATGATATACATTTTCCTCTATTTACCTTGAACAAAATTATTAACCTAAATTACGAGAGAAATTATGAACACATGCATCTTTTAATAACAATTTTCCATAGACACCTGAACAAAATCGGGTAAACAAAGAGTTCTTTCTTAAGTTACACACATGGATCTAGTGCCTCTTGAAAATAAGCTCTTTGTATGTACATAAACAAGCAATACAACAGAATACTCCAGTTCGATATTTTGGAGAAAGATTATTATGTCACAACTTATTTTTGTTTTATTGAAAAGCTGATGTAGGCCTATGTATTGTATTCAAACGTAACAGGCATAAGATAGTTAAGGTGTTTTTGAAGGTTAGAATGTTATTAAGTTTGAAGTTTTGTTTATAACACCCTTCCAATAATAATGCACCTTCTAAGACTGGTTATAGTTTTGAGAAAAAATAGTGCTCTGGTCAGGGCCTTAGGGAATATTATGCTTATATTTTAGAGCGTATCTGGTATGATAAGTATATCTGGGTGAAGAAGGAGATAATGGAAGTTTGTTGTTTGGTAGTTGGAACGTAAGTTTTATATTATGTTTTTAAGAAACAGACAGTTTGTATGAGATCAGGAGTGGAAATTTTCTGTCATTTTGAGAACCAAATTTTGCATCAGTGATATTCTGTTTCATTGAATTGAGTTTCCCGCAGAGAGGATTCAGTTGGTTTAATTAAAGAAGGAAGAGAGTCAAATGAAGAACCAAAAGCAATATGTTTTTCATTTACTAATGAGAACTATGTTTTTTGAGATCTCCTTACACAGAATATTGGAATGGGTTTTCACGATGAATGTTGTTTGGAGACATCAATATTCATAAAATGTATGTTTCTATCACCAGGAAATAAAGAATTTTCTGTCTACATGAACCTTTCCTGGTTGCTTATTAATGCATTTGCCCACTGGTAACATAATACTTTCACAAGTTGATATCCCATTGGATTTTTTTTGGTAATGTCTAAATTTCGTTTAAAAATAGATGATATCAGTCTGGTAGGCCTACACTGCAGGCAAGAGTCAGGACTAACATTTAGCATGTTATTAATTTTATTACCACTCTAGTCTTATATTCTCTGAAATGTTATCTTTATTGAGGGTGACTTGAAAAAGTTAATAACTTGGAAGGGAGGTGCAACCTGCCACACGCTTCTACCTCTTGGTTGCTTTGATCCATTGCCGAAAATATTTTGGCACCTATCATCCCCCAACCACGGATACAAATCGACACC
>CP137678.1:14559788-14767288 GCA_037976565.1 Mesocentrotus franciscanus
CATTGATGAGAAAGACGGTTTTGTCCAAATGGCAGCATGTAGGAGACGAAACTTTCAGTTTGTTCCCTGATTCATACTCAGTATCTATTTTGTTTTATTGATTTCATCCATTTCTTTGTTTATTTATATCTCTACATGTAAAACATTTGAAGAGCTATTTTCCGAAAGGAGCAAAATCTTTTGATAGCAAATGGAGATAATGATATACATTTTCCTCTATTTACCTTGAACAAAATTATTAACCTAAATTACGAGATAAATTATGAACACATGCATTTTTTAATAACAATTTTCCATAGACACCTGAACAAAATCGGGTAAACAAAGAGTTCTTTCTTAAGTTACACACATGGATCTAGTGCCTCTTGAAAATAAGCTCTTTGTATGTACATAAACAAGCAATACAACAGAATACTCCAGTTCGATATTTTGGAGAAAGATTATTATGTCACAACTTATTTTTGTTTCATTGAAAAGCTGATGTAGGCCTATGTATTGTATTCAAACGTAACAGGCATAAGATAGTTAAGGTGTTTTTGAAGGTTAGAATGTTATTAAGTTTGAAGTTTTGTTTATAACACCCTTCCAATAATAATGCACCTTCTAAGACTGGTTATAGTTTTGGGGGGAAAAAATAGTGCTCTGGTCAGGGCCTTAGGGGAATATTATGCTTATATTTTAGAGCGTATCTGGTATGATAAGTATATCTGGGTGAAGAAGGAGATAATGGAAGTTTGTTGTTTGGTAGTTGGAACGTAAGTTTTATATTATGTTTTTAAGAAACAGACAGTTTGTATGAGATCAGGAATGGAAATTTTCTGTCATTTTGAGAACCAAATTTTGCATCAGTGATATTCTGTTTCATTGAATTGAGTTTCCCGCAGAGAGGATTCAGTTGGTTTAATTAAAGAAGGAAGAGAGTCAAATGAAGAACCAAAAGCAATATTATTTAAACATATTTGTGGCTTACACCCAGTAAATAAGATCGATTGATCGATCTGTCAAGTCAGAAAAAATCTTGGAACCAGCGGGACTTGAACCTGCATCTACTGCTTGCCGGGCAGCGACTCTACCACCAGGCCATCACTGGTCCATGGCCATAATATATAAATATACATAAATATTCATTAGTCCGCCATAGGACAATAATAACTTTTATAAATGTAATGCTTCCTGGGAGAAATTTCAATTATTTAAACATATTTGTGGCTTACACCCAGTAAATAAGATCGATTGATCGATCTGTCAAGTCAGAAAAATATTGTGAAAGCAATATGTTTTTCATTTACTAATGAGAACTATGTTTTTTTGAGATCTCCTTACACAGAATATTGGAATGGGTTTTTCACGATGTTGTTTGGAGACATCAATATTCATAAAAGGTATGTTTCTATCACCAGGAAATAAAGAATTTTCTGTCTACATGAACCTTTCCTGGTTGCTTATTAATGCATTTGCCCACTGGTAACATAATACTTTCACAAGTTGATATCCCTCACCATTGGATTTTTGTGGGTAATGTCTAAATTTCGTTTAAATGATGATGATATCAGTCTGGTAGGCCTACACTGCAGGCAAGAGTCAGGACTAACATTTAGCATGTTATTCATTTTATTACCACTCTTATATTCTCTGAAATGTTATCTTTATTGAGGGTGACTTGAACAAGTTAATAACCTGGAAGGAAGGGGGTGCAACCTGCCACACGCTTCTACCTCTTGGTTGCTTTGATCCATTGCCGAAAAAATGTTGGCACCTATCACCCCCAACCACGGATACAAATCGACACCATTGATCGTGGTAATAATGTTGGACGCTCCTGGCGCTCCCAAATTATTACCACGGTGATAGCTGGCGGCCAAATAACTAGCGCTCTGGCATATCGTGTATCCATTTACACCTGGGTGTGGAGAGTGGCAAAAGTGGATTCATTTCTTGCCAAAGGACGTTAGAGCCGGGCTGGGATTTGAAACCGCAACCCTTGGATTGAGATTCAGAAAATAAACCACTTTATCACATTCACGACATAATTCAGAAATATTCTAAATGACGCTCTGAACATTATCAATATTATCCAATATACGTAAATAAATATCGTTATGGAAATCAAAAGTTCTCTTCAAATTTCTCTACGATTACGACATAATTCAGGAAAATTCTTAATGACGCTCTAAAAATGTCAATATTATCGAAAATAATTAAACAAATATCGTTATGGATATCAATTTCTCTTCAAAGGCTGGGCAGTATTAGCGAAAAATAATGACCGGGAATACTTTTAATTGTGGTACAATGCACTGGACGCAATTGTTAACAAAGGATACGCGCAGTGAGACACATGCAAAGCTCTTTTAAAGGCGGGTAAGGCTCCCTCGAATTTAAATAATTTTGTACATGCATATCTTGTGAAAATATCTCTTTCTGATAATTCACACGGGGATGCGGTATATAAAACAATTATTGAGTGCTTATTTTGTCCAGTCACGGTATAACTTAAAACTAAAGCTTTTCGGCAATCTCGAGACGTACTGCACTATGCCCCTCGAGTTCATCTCTGATCACAGTACAGTTTCGATATCACATTAGGGAATAGTTTTAGCTATGGCCCCCAAATCAGTCAATATCACATCGGAAGCATTTCTTTTCTCAACCATTAAATTTTACTGAACGAACAGAAACAGGACTTCACTAACTATATGGTACGTTTGCAAATTTATGTCAATCTTGTTATATTGTCACACATGATTATATTCGGGATTGACTGTTCCATAAGATAGGCCTATATTTCATACCGATTATTTCTATGATCAATTCAAACATTCGAAACAGATATAATGTTAAAAGAAAAAAAAACAGTGACTAGGGATCCGAGAAAAAAAATCCTGTTCAGACTCAAAGGTCAGTGCTACGATAGCAATGCTTAAATGCTACATACTAAAATTTGCTCATGAAAATATAACAAACGAGGAGTGTTTGTAATCAATTTAAAGGCCTAAATCCCGGTAAATTACAAAAAAGAATAGACACTCACGACATCTTTCTCGGAAGCAATTTGGTGCCAACGTTTTTCTCCCATATGTCATTCGCCTCATCGTACACTGCCTCGTTCCCGACGAGACCATCCGGCAGATCCCGACCTGTGGACGTTGTGTAGAACCCCCTGCATGACGAGGCGTACGAGTAGACATCCAAATGGACTTCGATCCCGTCGATGGCACTCAGACATTTTGCCAGTAATGTGGAGGTTGATCGAGGTACGCACCACAGTCCCACTCGTCCTGGCTTGGTGGTCGTCGCTGTCGCTCCGTGGTCGGCCATCGCAAAAAACCTGAGACCAAATAAATGCTCCGCACACTATCTGCACTGCTTTTGTAAGAGTGAATGCGTACATGTACTATGTGTGTAGCTAGCTTCCTGCGACGGCGCGGCGTTTGTCTAAAGACAGTATAACAGAGAGATAGCCAATTCGCTACTGAATCGGTAGCATGGTGTATGAATGGCTCCGATGATATTTATAGAGCGCCAGCTAGTAGCAAGTAAATGTGTACTGGCTTGGATATGGTCTGATGTGTGACTTTGGTTCATTCGCGATTATCAAAACGATGCAAATACATTTTGTTTTTAACTCTCTGGCTTGTTGCATATTTCAGACTCTGCTCGGTACATTCGAGGCTTAGTTCAATTGCGCCATTTAAAGACATCCAGCTGTTTTTTGAACCAGACTATATCACTACGCCCAACCCCCCAATCTTGCCCACTGTTCCTTATTAATTAAACCCCTTAAAACGAAGTAGGTAATAAACACTCCTTTTGTATCCCCTTAACCCCCTTCCTGGACCCCTCCCCACCCCTAGCCCCTAATCTTCCAGGCTACATGACTATGCCTTCCCTCTTTTCATCACCCTTAAACAATACTGCCCTCTGTTCATTAATAATAAAACCCTTAAAACAAGTAGGTAATATACACTCCTTTATATCCCTTACCCCGACCCCCTCCCGAGCCCCTAATCATCCAGACTACATCACTACGCCCAACCCCCAATCTTGCCCACTGTTCCTTATTAATTAAACCCCTTAAAACGAAGTAGGTAATAAACACTCCTTTTTATCCCTTAACGCCCCTTCCCGGACACCTCCCCCACCACCCCCACCACTCTAGCCCCTAATCATCCAGGCTACATGACTATGCCTTCCCTCTTTTCATCACCCTTAAACAATACTGCCCTCTGTTCATTAATAATAAAAACCCTTAGATTCAATAACCAGTGTGTCACTTTAAAATCCGCCTGTGCGCGCCCATGTGCACGGCCGTATGACACAACGTATGTATTATATGCATGTAGAGCTGTTAACTGAAGTTAGAAACCCAAAATAATAAAACACACTAAAGTATAGGATAACCGAACTCGCCCATGTGCACGGCCGTATGACACAACGTATGTATTATATGCATGTAGAGCTGTTAACTGAAGTTAGAAACCCAAAATAATAAAACACACTAAAGTATAGGATAACCGAACTTTCAACTTTGTTTGGGTGACATTTCCGAGCATCCGAATGCTTCCGAAGACGTTGCTTCCAAGACCTATGATGCCGAAGATGACGTTCTGTGTGACGTCACAGGTCTACTAAATAAAATAATAAAATTCACTTTTTGGCTCAGATATATACTGTTTCGTATGTTTTTCAGCGTTTTAACCCTCTTGAAACCATTCTAAGGCGTTCCATGCGATACAATGTCAAAATGTTGGCTACAACATACATATCTGGGGCATTTTAGGTCATTACCTGGTATTTTACTACGAAAGTAATTAAGAGTGTTCCGTTAAAGCCCTAGTCGTGTGGTGCGCCACATACCGGTGGTTCCGGGAACATTGCGTCCAGGCATGTAAATGCACAGAACAGGTCCAGGCGCTATCTCTAGGCAGCTAGGGTACGTGCGAAGCAAGGTGCGAAGGTTAAAAGGTATAGACCAGTATTGGAAACGCCCCCCTCTCAAAAAATGAAATGGAAGCTCTTATTACCAGTCATGTGAAAGAATATGTTTAGACTATTAAAATACGTGATGATACAAATTTTGCCGGGAAAACGCCTACTAATTGATATATTTGGTAAATTATCATATCGATCCGGCCTGGATAGATATCGCGTACCAAGACTGGGCCAAATTTCTTATCATTTTGATGATTCCAGAACCTTGCAGTACACACCAATATTTATATGCTAGATGATCAACCTTTTGTGATCGATTCCACAACTTTTCTTTCACAATGCAATCGCATGACCAGAACTGGTCTATACCTTTCAGTGCACTGGGATTCGGATTCATCTGAAATTCGAGTTTCGACGGAAAACTGGTGTAGCAGTCTACACAAATGAGTGCATCCAGGACGTTTGTGTTACAACTCCGGGTGCAGCCATCATTATCTGTAGGGGCCTATTGTTCACCATTATGCCTTGAATTCGATATGAAATCAGTTTGCGTAATTGGCGGTAGTGGAATTTTGACTTGTGTGCCCGTGTGTGCAAAAGGCCGTGTGTGCAAAAGGCGCTTATTATTTGTTTTCTCCGTTTTACACTAGGTGTGTTTTCGATAGGGTTATTAGTAACCTACAGTAAGCAAGCGTTAGTGCATGCGTCAATGATTTAGTCGAATGATTTACACGGTTCATTTTGTATTCACTCTGTGAATAAATGAATAAATGAATTAGTTTCAAAATTTGTTTTGATATTGGATTTAAAAGGAATATTTTATGCACTTTGACACCAAGTTGCCTTTAGCCAAATCAGAGAAATGAGAGACAAAGATCTGTGAAAGTTTAATGAAAGTCGTATAAGGGATAAGAAATCTATTAAGACATCGATCTGTCTTTCTCATCTATTTAACCAACTGAATATCAGTGTGGACTTCACATTTGATTTGGCTATTATGCGTCTGTCCCCGTCTCTCCCTCTCTCTCTCTCCCTTCTATCTTGCTCCCTCGCTCCAAAGATCTTCTCTCTTACTCTCCCCCCTCTCCTCTTCCTCCGTTATCCTGTCCTCTCCCTCTCTCTCTCCCTCTTCTTTCTCTCTCACTCCCCTATCTAGATCTCTTCAATCTCCTCGCCCTCTCCTCTTTCTATCTGTCTCTCTCACACACCTCTCTCCTCTTTCTATATCTCCCTCTCTCTCCCTCTCCCCTCCTCTTTCTCTCTCTCCACCATCCTCTTTCTATCTCTCTCACACACTCAATCTCCTCTCCTCTCTCCTTTCTATCACATCCCCTCTCTCTTCCCTTCTCTGTGTTATGTCCTTTCATATCCATCCTTTCTCTTTTATCTCTTATCTGTTCCTTTGTTTCATTTTTTCCTCATACCACCTGCCTTATGCACCCCTCCCCCCCTCTCTCTCTCTCTTGTCCTTTCTCTCGTTTGTTACCTTCTTCTCCCCCTTTCTCCATCTCTCTTTCCCCCTCCTTCGTTCACTTCCTATCCTTCTTACTCTTAGGGGAAGGTTACAAATAATTGATGTCACCGTCTTTGATTGTTTACAAATGAAAACACTTGTGAAGATATTAGTTTTTATCAGTTTGGATTACAGCTGCTAAAATGAGAAGCAGAGAGACCTTTTTTTTTTTTATTTATTTAATGTTTTATTTCATAACCCTTGATTTTTTTATTTCATTTTAATACTTAAGTCATCTGTTATGAGGAGACATGCAATATGTGGTAGGGAACTTATATTGGACGTATATGACAAGAAAGAAAACACTACTATTTAAAGAATAAAGCCACATAAAATGCAGCTCAGTTTACACGTTCTGTCGACTTGAGATAGGAATTTCCGTTGTGAAAGGATTTTTAAAGGACTTTTGATGAAAACAGGGAGAGAAATTAAACAAGGCTAGGTAGACCCCGATGTCTCCTAGAATACTTTCGTCCCATATTCCCATGCATGTTAACTATATATACGTTTTCATCTTTATCTTTGGTGTGTTTGAAGACGGACAGAAAGAAATCAACTTGTAGAAATTATTTATGAAAAATCATTATTCCAGTAGAGAATCTCCTGGCTATAGATATCCTTTGTCAAGATCGCAGACCATCAGTCTAGGCGGCTGTTAGATAATGAAAACAAAACATGAATGATATTAGATTTAGACAATTCATACAATAATTTAAATATGGTTATTACATGTGCATATCAAAAGATAAGGTACCAAAATATATAGTATCAACAATTGAAAGAGATGGGGGTGTTGTAAAAAAAAAGGCGGGGGAAAGAAACACGAACACGGAGATTGGAAGCAGGAGCGAATACAGATTCCTGAGACACTTGTTCAAAATTAATGAAAAGAGATGAAAGATTTATTATTATCATTATTGTTATTTTTATAGTTATTGTTGATATTATTATTATTATCATCAGTAGTCGTAGTAGAAGGAGTAGTAGTATCATCATCATCGTCATCACTATTTTTTATATCGTTCAGATCAAGATATCTTGATCTTCGGAGTAGGTGCTACAACCGGCCGTGTCATCAGACACGTTGCCCCGGGGTGCGAGATAGGACTCTTGTACTATTAGTATTAGTAGTTGTAATCTAAGTAGCAGTAATCATTATCATTATTATTACCAGACAAAAAGATGCAGCTTTTTCTTACTTTGAATCTTAAATACCCTCTGCACTAGTTTGGCCAGGAGGGATAGAGGGATTAGCGTGGTCACTGACAGGTGGTTATCTTATCAACTCAGCTCTCAATTCACATAAGAAAAAGAGGATCATGGGGGACCAACAGGCACCGCTTAGGCATTGTTTTCTATATAGAGGGAGCAACTAGCTACAAGTAGTACAGTGGGGATTTAAGGGCAGTACTAGTCTGTAATTATCTGACCATAGAGGTAATCAATCGCAATGCATTTTACATAGAATCAAATACCCAGTATAGGATAAAGCCTGCTAGCACCCCTTTGCATTTCATTGATGAAGCACTCCCTGCCCCCAACAAAAAATGGATACGCCACTCAAACGCCCCTGCTCACCAGGCAAACATTGCTCGTAGTGATCTTTCACTTGGCATTTCTCGGTCTCTGTCGGGTTTACGTAACACCATGGGCGACCCCAATCGTCCCCGCTATCGAAGGCGCGGCACTTGTTCCCTACCGAGCTGAAGAGCTGGCGGTATCTGTTGGACGAGTCGAGATCGGTCCATGCAATGCAGGTGAGACCGGACTCTGAGGTGTTCACATTACCCTGGTAGTCGTAACCAAGGGATGTTGTCATGCAGTCTGGGTAGATTCCAATACGGGGCTCTGTGTACGTGAAGACATGGAAGATGATTATGTGTTAGTACAAAGATTTAAAGCTATACTGTACTAGAAAATCCCTGTGGCGCAATCTCAGGTCAGCTGTAGCAGTATGGTCCCAAAACTAGTTGCTTCCCTAGCTGCACTGCACGTTCACGCATCTAGTCCTCTGTCTGTCATGTCTGTGAAGTGGGCATTACGTGTCGGGTTACCCACTGTTGGCAGGTTGATCATGAGATGGCGCTGTGCAATACTCAGTACCTAACTGTTTCTAGTGCAAGATTACTCTATCCCTACTCCATATCTCTATATGATGGAGCTTATCAAGTTCGGAAATTTTGTGTCGCACAAAGCAATCCTTCTGTCAATTGGTGACTATTGTTTTGTGCAAAATTGCACGTGTGGTAAACAAGCAAGTGTGAAGAGAGGCGAAGAAAGCAACTGAAGTGTTAAACAAGATATCTAAAATCATATCCCAATGACTCTCGGCAATTTAAATTAGCTAGTCAATCACCTATATAAATGTACAGACATGACAATCAAGAGTTATGTAATTAGAAATGGAGTTCTATATGATATACAATAGGGTGTTGAAATCACTATTGAGTTGAATTATCGAAAGCGCTTGCGCTCGGGGTAATGGATTAAGTCTGAAAGTGTAAGATATTTTGTTCTCGTATTTAAATATATTTCAATTATGAATATGGAAGAATTGTTTCTTCAGTAAGAATTTCATAATGTAATTGTCCTTCCATGGGTCCTGTAAGATTTTGATATGAAAGACATACAAACATAGCTATTGAGATGGAAAAATACAAAACAAGGAAACAAGATATACAATACAGCCGTGCCAGATACAGAAAAAAAAAGAGTTAAAACATCTTGCTGTTGAATTTATGTTATCACGCAGAATCCTTTAAAAAGATTGTAAAAAATATGTTAAAAAAAAAAAACAATCACTGAATTCCATCGGGGAAGGGGCACTTTATTTGGGAGGGGAACATTTCTCAATGAGAAAAGGGTGTTTACTCTTTTTAAAGGCATATTTCTATATGAGGAAGATTTTTGAAAGGGCCGTTTCTTGAATGGGAGGGGACACTATAGTTGGCATCAATTATTTATGGCCAGTAATTTTTTATAAATTTAAGACCACTTACGTCCAACGGGGGTGCCCTTGCCAGGGCAAGAAGACTGGAGATACCTAGCAGTGTCGCAGTAGCCCCACCTCTTCCTGTGTATGAGAAAAGGACAAATGGAATACTTTGAAGAATGAAACATACGTTAAGAGCCTAAATGAAATTGTGATCGGTCAAAAATATAACCTTTTCATTACTTTCTTGTGTGTTTCGATGTAAGGTTTTTACATTAAGATGACAAATTCTATGAATCAATTTTGATAACGCAATGACTTTACGCTTGTTATTGGCCCTCAAACCTTACAATGCATCAGTAGAATAAAGTTGTTTTTTCCGTCGAACACCGGGCCAATCGCTGACGCAGCCCTTCGTCAGGCCAATGTGAAAATGGCTTAAGATTCGCGTCAAGTGTTCACTTCTTACCCAGCGGACGGATCAGCGATCCAGCACCATGGCCTATCGGTGGCGCCATCGGGACCGTTGCCGTTGGTTCTGCAGTAGTTGTGGCTTCCGAAGAGGACGGCGTCGTGACGTGGCTTGCTCTTGTTTGCATCATTTCTCTTGTTGGGGAAGTTTACATCCCACCGCTGACACTCGAACCCGCCTTCGGTCAGCGCAACGTACCCGGTGTAGTCCAAGCCGGTCGGATCGGTGTAGCACTCGGCGCGGTCGTAGTCAACGATGGCGTCGAAGGCGGCTTTCTGCTCGGTGAAGTCTGTGTGGGGGAAACAAAGGAATATGATGAGCAAAATGCTCAATACACTCTTCGCACGAGGCGTTATTTCGGTTGCGCTATTACCTGTGCTAGGCCTACAGCAGTTAGTGAACCCGACGTTTGATCTTGTTCATTTTGCATTCATTTTGGGAACGATTTTACTTTCAGTGACACGTCAAAGACAGCAGAATCATTAAATCATTGACATTAACGTTAACATTCTTAAGCCTCGTTCAGATAAGACGCGGCAAAACAGCGGCGTTTAAAAAAAAATGATGACGTAAGTGTATTAAACTTCACATTTCTGTATATCACAAATATCAGTGAATATACGCGTATGACATGTGTTGCGCGCAGTTGCCATTCATTTACATGACAGGGCGGTTTAACGCGTCATATCTGTACAAGCCTTTAATCAACAAAGCCTATGGTAGGTTGTCTTTGTTTCGTCACAGGTATATAATTAAGGTTGAGGTCGCACATTGGCTGTTAGGATAAGGTTAGTGTTCCGGTAATTTTTAGTGTTGGGTAGAGTGTTTGGTCCAGATTTTAAGTTAGGAATGCGGTTAGAGCCGCGGAGAAATCTTTGCTGGAGCGCGGTCGTTTTACCACCACGACCTGTGATTTTGAATGGGCCTCTAGTCTTGAAATTGTATGAACCTAGAAAACTTCTTTCCGTTGAAGTTATTTTGTTCTTGATTTGTGATCCTATGTTTTCTCCGAACAATATCAGCTTTGCATAAGATGAAAAACACATTGGATTTTGATATGCGAATTGTGTAAATTGCTTTAAATTGCGCCTTGGGCGAGAGAACTGAAAATGTTTTGTGACCACTTACGATTACAAATCAACATCAAATTCAACGGAAAGAACTTTTCTAGGTTCGCTCTTGGTTCTATATAGGAGCGTCACATGGGCTACTACCTTCAATGGCTGGTTTGTCGGTGCAAACATCAAAGACAGCGGGAATGTCCTCACAGTATTCCCATTCTACTTCCTCCAAATTTGTGTAACACCATGGGGCTGACTTCCCACTGCCAGCGTAATTACGGCAGTAGTTGGAATGGTCGTGGAAGAGGAAGTGTTCCAAATTGCTGCTCAAAAGAAAGTGAGAAAGGATAGAATGTAGATTCAAGAGTACATGTTTGTTTTAAGAACCTATGTTTCGACTGTCGACAGTCTCATGTTTGGACATCTTGCAATGGTTGGACACCTCAGTTTCCAGGCACCGACACTCCTGTTCTAACACCCAATATGTTCTGATACAACTTTGTTCCGATAACGCTATGTCCTGTCACCCCAATGTTCCGATACTAATCATTCAAAACCCCTTAATCCAGACATTTGTTGATAATCCCCTGAATTCTGCCTACCCTAAATCCTGCATCCCACATGTCCCATGTTCCAACAGATCGACATGACATCCCGTTGTGCCAACACCTCTATCTTCCGACATCCAAATATTCCGAAACCAAAACACTCCAACGCCGTTGTTCCAATACCCCTATTTTCAGGTACCTCTATGTTTCGTCATCCATATTCTGCCACCAAGAGTACAACATAGCAAATTTCTAAATCAGTAGAATTTATACGTATATCGCATTGCTTATACATCAATATCGCATTGGCCTTTGTTACTTATGCCATGTAGCCTTAATGATGTTCCTTTCCTATTCTACTAACTACAGTTATTCCGATTGCAATCTGTGAGATGTTCGAGTTACCCAACACGATTGGGATGAGTATTTGCCCAGGCCTGGCACATATAACCGCTGATAGTTGTATTAGCCTCTCCACGGTAGTCCGAGCCATCAGATTCTGTGTAGCATGCAGGGCCGGATCCAACATTTGCAACTATAAATAATCGTAATTAAAGAAAGACGATGATGGATAATTTTAATGCCTCAAGTAAGATATTGTTGACGCCTTTAAAAATGAATATGCTGATTAACGCATTTCTTTGCATATTTAAAGAAATGTATTGGCATATTGGTAACACCTATCTTTTCTAAGCCTACGATACTGTAGCCTCGGTCGTTATCAATAAGAAAACCCAGAAGCCTTGCGAGACATTTCACCCTCGAGAGCTGTCGGTCTGGTGGGACGTCGGTTTCGGGAACCATCGTATAAATTTGCAGAAGGCCCGCGAGACCATCATTGTCGAGGGCTGAAACATATTCAGAACTTTTGCACAACAGGTTTAGTAGGCCTTTTGTATCTTAAAACACGAAATTACAGTAGATTTGGGGGCACCGTGGTGTCTGTGGGAAGGGTCTGTGGGTTCGATTCCCGCTCGGCGCTTTCATCCTTAATGGAATTATTGGACATGAAGTTTTGCCCTCATTTGTCCCTCTCAGCCCAGGTATATTAGATGGGTGCCTGGTATTGCTATGGTAATAATACTTGGGTTGCAGACAGAAATAACAATACTAATACAGATGTGGCTACATTTAATTAATTAGACCAACACTGCACATATTCCACCCAATTCTAGTTAAATAATATTAATAATAACAATGAATGTATCAATACACTTAAATATGTTTTAATACATTATGCATACATTTAAAGCAACACTCACCATTCTCACAGTTAGTACCGAGGAATCCAAAAGCACATGTACACGAATAGCCATTCAGTGAGTCGGAACACATCCCTCCATTCTGACACGGTCCCGAGGCACATTCGTCTATGTCTTCAAACAAAAGAAGTATTGCAATATTTAGTTTTTTTAAACCTCACTCACACTTCCAAAATAACTCCATATCGGCCCCAAAACCGACCTTAACCGACCTTTTCTTCGCCATTCGGGGCAATATAATTTTTTGTTGGGTCTGTTGTTGGTCTGGAGTATGGTTGATATGTTAGCTATTACCTGGATGGTAATGCAGTCAAAGAGTCGAGCCCCGGAATATTATTATTATTATTGAGGTTACATATTTGTTATCAATATTCTTATTCTTCTTCTTGTTATTAGCATCACCATTATTATTATTATTATTATTATTATTATATTCAATTCATAATATTCACCGAATTCGCAGTTCAATCCAGTGAAACCGGGGCTACATGTACACTGATATTCTCCGGGCAAGTTATTGCAGATTCCACCGTTAGAGCAGGGTTCTGATGCACACTCATCGATATCTGTCAAAATGAATAAATAACTAAATGAATAAATGAATAGATGAATAAAAAACACGTAATTGTTAATAACTTGAGAAAGACGTAAGGTAACGTCTAAATATTTTAAACTGATAAATAATTTTACATAATGTGTATCATAATATTTATAAACAGGCATATAATTGCCTGTTGGTAATTATTACACAAATAATGACTGCTTTGAGAGGCACAGTTAAAACTATTGCCAACGGTGATCTTGAAACTGTACTGAGACCCGAGACGAAGTCTACGGTTAAAGTACAATCAGGGAGTCGAACCCCGGGATTATTATTATTATTATTATTGTAGTTATATATTTGTTATAAATATTCTTATTCTTCTTGTTGATATTATCATCACCATTAGTATTATTATTATGATATTCCATTCATAAAACTCACCGAATTCGCAGTTCAATCCAGTAAATCCGGGGCTACATGTACACTGATAATCTCCGGGCAAGTTATTGCAAATTCCACCGTTAGAGCAGGGTCCGGATGCACACTCATCGATATCTGTCAGGATAATTAAATAAATGAATAAAGGAATAGATAAATACATTTTTAAAACGTCACTGTTGATAACTTGAGAATCTTGACATGCGGTATACATTATGATATGAATAATTCTTACCAATCTCGCAGTTTTCTCCGATGAATCCGGAGGCACAGTCACAGATATATCCGCCATGTGTATTATCGCAGATCCCACCGTTTACACAAGGTCCAGACTCACATTCGTCAATATCTACAAAAAGGAGACATATGGTATTATAGACCACATGTAAAGATCCTAGGCCTATGATTGGTTAAAACAGCAGGCATGTACTTGCGGGTACAATGCAAGGACGTAATAGATTCGTACGAAATTAACAGATGATACGCGCAGTGACACACACAAACACACACAAACCCGCACGCACACACCCACCATCCTTATCGTGGTGAATTTCCCTTCAGATAAATAGTTTGACGGCATAATTTTGTCGAAATATCCCTTTTCGAGAATGCACACTAGAAATGCGGTATATAAAACAAATATTGACTGCTTATGTTTCGGGTCATGGTGAAGACTTTAGCTTCACGGTGATCTCGAGACTTCACTATGCCCCTCGACTACAGTGGGGGACGGTAGTGTTTCGAGATCACCTTGGGCAATAGTTTTAACCATGCATCAGGCTCAAAGCAGTCAATTTACCTGATAAAGTCTCGCCGTGTGGCTCAAATCTATAGTGCTTGTATTATAAAACAAAGCTCATGACGATACGCATTTACTGTGCTTGTATTATAAAATGAACCTTATGACGACACACATTCTCCATGAAACACAAAACGTACGTAAAGGTTCTGTAAACAAGATTACGCTTTAAGGTCCTGATGACCGTCGGTCACGTTAACTATAACCATGGTTATTCATTTCAGAGTGGTTGGAACTTGTCACACTACCCGCTCCAAATTTTATGAATTAAATGACCTTTTATGTTTTACATTTGATATTTTGTGATGGGCTCGAAAATGTCCTCTTTGAAACAGTGCTTAACGGAAAATGGCAAATTTAAGGACTTTTTGATTAGGGTTGCTGGAAATGGTTCTTCTGGTGAACCTCAGCCTTTTGTGGAAAATGAAGAACCCACTTTTTAAAATGTCTAGTTGAATATTATTAGTTAACTTTCAGGGACTTACCGATTTCGCATGTTTCTCCCACAAAGCCAGGGGCACACATACAAGTGAAACCTCCAACTTCGTTGGTGCACTCGCCACCATTGGCACAGGGCAGGGACTCGCAGAAATTGATCTCTGTAAATATATACAATGGTTGCAATAGGAAGAGAGAGAGAGAGAGAGAGAGAGACAAAGAGCGAAATAGCACTTAATTGTGAAAAAATGAATAAAAACATGAAAATACCAATATTCTGGAAATCGCCAATTTGATTTTAGGTCGACCGTCAGTTCATAGGGCAGAAACATTTGGTTGTGTGTATAGTTGGGATTTTTGTTGGGGGGATAAGGTTTTAGCTTGTTTATGGTTTTTTAATGCTAGAATTAATCATTTATGCCGAAATTTCCATTTTCGACAAGTTCTAGCACCACTTCCTTTACAATACTTGCGCAAACTAAATGCAAAATTCACATACACTGTCTTGACTCTTACTTTAATAATTATTATAATTAACTTGCAAACAATTACCAATTTCGCAGGTAGCTCCCTCATAGCCTTCTGCACAGTTGCAGGTGAATGAGTCTAGTCCATCCACACACACTCCGTTCTCACACGGGCTAGATGCGCATTCATCAATATCTAAAATTTTGCAGAAACAGGAAAGTGTTACCTTTAATCGCGGCCATACTATTTACATGATAAACCATTTATGACTAGGGGAATTATATATAATGCTACAGAAAAAAGGAGACCAAAAGATCCGAGAAATTTACGAGCCGTTCTAAAATCATTGTAATTCTGGATATATATTGATTGAACAATCATATCATCATAATTATGCTCATTGACGTATTCGGTGGGGAGCCGGGAAGACTGCGACCCCCCTCTCCCCTCTATCGCCGAGAATTGGGATTATCTACCAATAGTCGGGCACCCGCATATTCATTATGTAGACAGCGATGTAGGCTATCTACTTTTATTTTTGTCATTTTGTTTTATGACAATATGAAAGTGTCCTTTTTTAAAAGTGTCGAAGGCCCAATTTCAAACTAGACAGTCGATAAACCTCAAATTTTACCCCGCCTAAATTGGCCCCTTTCAATGTTGATAATGACTGTTATCAATAACTCAATAGTGTGTACACGATCTGAATTATCGTAACAAATGTATTTTGCTATAACTGTTACCGAGTTCTCCTTTCTCAAAACTTACTGACTTCACAGCGGCCACCTTCAAACCCAGGTGCACAGTTGCAGGAAAAGGAGTTGATGTCATCGGCGCACACACCGCCATTCTGGCACGGGTTCGATGCACATTCATCGATGTCTGAAAGCAAGAAGAGAAAATATCATTTTAGTTCTATTTGATTAACTCTCTCCTTCCCCCTTTACCCCATCGTATTCATCATGGGATAGATATACATTTCCATTTTCGACAAGTTCTAGCACCACTTCCTTTGCAATACTTGTGCAAACTAAATGCAAAATTCACATACACTGTCTTGACTCTTACTATAATCATTATTATAATTAATTTGCAAACAATTACCAATTTCGCAGGTAGCTCCCTCGTAGCCTTCTGCACAGTTGCAGGTGAATGAGTCTAGTCCATCCACACACACTCCGTTCTCACACGGGCTAGATGCGCATTCATCAATATCTAAAATTTTGCAGAAACAGGAAATTGTTACCTTTAATCGCGGCCATACTATTTACATGATAAACCATTTATGACTAGGGGAATTATATATAATGCTACAGAAAAAAAGGAGACCAAAAGATCCGAGAAATTTACGAGCCGTTCTAAAATCATTGTAATTCTGGATATATATTGATTGAACAATCATATCATCATAATTATGCTCATTGACGTATTCGGTGGGGAGCCGGGAAGACTGCGCCCCCCCTCTCCCCTCCATCGCCGAGAATTGGGATAATCTACCAATAGTCGGGCACCCGCATATTCATATGTAGACAGCGATGTAGGCTATCTACTTTTATTTTTGTCATTTTGTTTTATGACAATATGAAAGTGTCCTTTTTTAAAAGTGTCGAAGGCCCAATTTCAAACTAGACAGTCGATAAACCTCAAATTTTACCCCGCCTAAATTGGCCCCTTTCAATGTTGATAATGACTGTTATCAAAAACTCAATAGTGTGTTCACGATCTGAATTATCGTAACAAATGTATTTTGCTATAACTGTTACCGAGTTCTCCTTTCTCAAAACTTACTGACTTCACAGCGGCCACCTTCAAACCCAGGTGCACAGTTGCAGGAAAAGGAGTTGATGTCATCGGCGCACATACCGCCATTCTGGCACGGGTTCGATGCACATTCATCGATGTCTGAAAGCAAGAAGAGAAAATATAAATTCAGTTCTATTTGATTAACTCTCTACATACCCCCCTCCTTTACCCCATCGTATTCATCATGGGATATATATACCAGTGGTTTCAAGATTATGTAGTCCGGTCTTTATTGGCTAGAAGCAAAAGGCAACATCTTCATCACGTTTAGTTTTACACTGCAACTTCTGCAAGTGAAAGTGAAATTAAAATTTAGAATCTATTGGTAATAGAATACAGAGTGACAGAGGTTTTTTTCATTTAAGAAACCCCCAAAGAGTTAACTCTGATTGTTCTTTAAAAAACACAAAACAACTCCAACAACAATCCAAAAAATGTACATACCCTGTTCGCAGTTGGCGCCAGCGTATCCGCCTGCGCATGTGCATGAGTAGGTTTCGGAAGTCAAACGGGTACATGAGCCCTGGACGCACGGATTGGATGTGCACGGATCTATAGACATGATGATTAAAGAACATGATCATGATTATAATCATCACTTAAGTTGTCTCTGAGTCCGTATTCTAACAAAAAATTGGCCCAAACCCGACGCTGGGCAGAAACCTGACAAATAAGTTTTGCCTTGTGGTAAAGGAGTTCTTTGTTGCTATACTGTATGCAGGATACGAGTTTCGAATATTACTTTTACACAAAGAATAGATAGTGCAGTTTCCTCCGTGAACTTATAGAATTAAAGCCTGCTAAATCTTTTTGACTTTGATTTTATACGTGCATGCTACACACGAATTTTTGTAGGTGATTGATACACTTCTGTCAAAGATCGGCTGAACAAAGAGGTTACCTGCAGTTGTAGGTTTTCTTTTGTTAAACGTGATCTGAGACCTAAGTTCAGGTCTGAATTAGTAGAATAAAGACCCGTATGTACAATAGAGGAAACCACGCTTTAAGTGGGGGGCAAAGAAAAGGTTAATGTGGCTTTATAGACCTGAAGATGATGAGGGCCAAGGATGAATAATTGTGAAGGAACTTTCTTTTTTGGAATGAATTTATTAATAAATATTCACATTTGACATTTTTAAGCGATTCAAATAAATCTTTTGGACAGACTTAATCTAGATAATTCGTGATATACTGATGGAGGAATTTCTACTCGAATGTAGGCATATGTTAAATACATTACATATTTTATGTAAACCATACGAAAGTTCGGATTTCTGTACTGTTTGTTTTTCAAAATCATAGCCTTCAATAAAAAAATAAAGAAACAGAGACATCAAAGGAAGCAAATTTACAATTAATTTAAGGAGATACGGCAAATGTTGTGAAGATTACGATTAATCGTAACCTGACTATGTCTCGTTGTCAACTAACTATTGAAAACTAGCTTAGTAAAGTTTTATGAATATGGGCCCGGGTTCCTATCATTTTTGTAATCGTGACGATAAAAAACAACTTACCAATACACGAATTGTCATTCAAGATGTTATCGAGAAGTTCTGTTGAAGTAAAAAAAAATAAAAAATAAAAACATTTAGTACTTGACAAGAGTTTGTGAAATACCTAATGTTATATTAAAACATGCTCGTATATACCTGGGGGCGTTTCATGAAACAATTAGTCGGTGGTTTTCACCGACTAATATCATTTTCACCGACAATTTTATTGCCACCGACTATTTTCCAGGCCTCTGATTGGTCAAATTTAGTCAGCGCCGACAGTTGTCGGCGAAAAATGTTGATGAAACGCCCCCCTGTACTAAGTATAAGGCGATGTTTCTTTTCTCTTTTAAAGATATGATTATAGGTATTTTATCACGTTACTAATAAATGTTCACATTATATTATGCAGTGTATTGTTTGCCACGTAAATAAGATACATTTATATAAATAAACCATAGTTCAATTGAAATGAACAGTATTTACTAAGAAAATGTATAGACCAAATAATCCGTTCTCATCGCATTTGCTAATTTTAATGTTTCGTACGTGATACAATCGTTTTGAATGTATGTAAATGTATTTAAAGAAAGTAATTATCGTATAGTTCGTGTCTTTGAAGAACTAGCAAGTCAATTTAATAATCAAGAGGCCACCATCACGTTCAGGCTCTAGCTTAAGATGACGGTCTCCTCCATTTTTCAATTTTGAAATGATTCGTCACCTATATATTTTTTTAGAGGTATAATTATTAAATAGATTTATATTGTGATATCATTATATATATATTTTGACATTTTTAAATTGATATGTACCTAGTTTGTATAATACTTTTTCTTTTGTTGAAAAATGCAGAAATAAAATCACACAAACAAAGTGATGATAGCTCAATCTCATATCATTATCATCATCATTATGCTTTTTTTTCTTCTTCTTCTCCTTCTTCTTCATCTTATTACTATCATTAATATCATTATTATAATTCTTATCATTATTACTATTATTATCATCAGTATTATTAGCGTCTTTTAAATGTAACGAAATGTAGAAATATTAATGGACATAAATATCGACCACTTAGCTGCGATTATATTATTATTTACAAGTCTTGAACTCCAAAATCTTACCCATTGCTTCGTTCAACATGTTTTCTATTTGGTAAGAAAACAAAAGAAACCAAATTATTATTTGGAAAAAATATGTTACATTTTCATTTGATCAACATTTAGCAAGATGTTTCTATACTCTTATAATGCTTGATTTATGATTAATTGATTGTATACGTAGGGCTTAAAGGAGAATGACACCCAACAAACATTAGCTGATAATCTTATGCAAAACTGTCTTATTCCAAATCTGAGAATGGCTAGCAAGGAAGCTGCGATTTTGGGAGAGATACAATTAAATGTAATCAAATAGGAGTAATTTCAAGATATATTTCAAATTCGGATTTGCAAACATATTTCTCTTGTTGATTATTATGACTTGTCTTTTTATCTCCTGATGATAAAGGTGAGGAAAGTAAGTTTCGTCACGAAAGAGGCATTACATATAGAGTTAATTGTACACGAAATAAGTTTACATTTCCCAATAAATGTTCTGTTTTCATCATTGATGAATACAGTATGCACATGAAATACGTAAAGAAAGAGTAAGATAAATTGAACCAATGAACACTTACCAGAATCTCCACAATCATTCACTGTAAAAAAAACAAAAATAACGAAAGAATTTCAAGAATTATATAGTAAAAGAACCCCGGCTTTACATGTAGGGATTATGCACTATTGTAATGTAAATGAAATCATCTCTAACTTTAGGATTCTATTCTTCAGATTAGATTCATGAATAGTTTCATGAATATTCATAAGTAGTCCCTTTGACGTGTTTGGTGTTTGACATGTGCTTAGGCATTACGTTTGACAATATTGATTTAATGCACCAAGCCTTTTTGATTGAAACTGAAGAGCACCGATGCTGATTTAAGATTTTCATTCCTACTTTTTTTTAAAAATTGCGATATTGAAATCGCATTATGATGATAAACATGTAAATCAAAGAAAGTAATGTATTGTTGTATCAAAACATCCAGCGTCTATTTCCTATGATTTCTTTATCTTTTCCCTTTGCCACCCCTCCCCCTCCCCCCTCCGACAGATTATACAGTGGTAAATTCAGCGGAACAAACCCAGCCATGTGGCCCACCTCCCCATTGAAGCCCAATTGGCAACCTTAAATACACAATAAAAAGACCATTCAATTGTGTGTTTTTTTAATCACGCCTTTGATATGGTATTTTAAATTGCCCTGGTACAATAGCATGTTGTTGAACACGTGTTACATTCCCGTTACATATTAGTATAATGACTATGTTGTAAATGTATTTTAGATTAAGATATTATTCATTTGTGATTAAGAATGTTCACTTTGTGTTTAGTACTTTGGGTCGGGAATTTATTATTGTAATGATTTGAATAATGTACTTTTACTTAAATTTCAGATTATTGTTTGTAGAGCACCATTAGCGTTAGTACCTGCCCGATACCGGCACTATATAAATAGCCACTATTATTATTATTAGATTTCGTTTTGTTTTGTTCGTTTATTTTTTCAATTGGTATTATTATAGCAAAATAATTATGGTTAGGAGACCATGAACATGATTTAAAAAAACACCTAACTTACCTGGTTTGCACATGTCTTTGTCCATATTAGCAATACAGTGCTCTAAAAGGGAACAGAAGTAAATACAAGAAGTGTTATTTCTTCGGTTCATTTGAAAGAAAAATGCGTAAACGTTATTATGTAATGTAAACTGGAAGTGCATGATTGTAAAGGCTGCGTATTTTACCGACATCGCAACCACCGGTCATGTATTTTCAATTGCGCCATCTTTCGGTGTATTCGTACACGGAGCGATATCCGGGTCCTGTATACACAAGCCCTCACGCGCGCGTCATCAGTTTGTGATGCATTGTGGGACATGGATGTCGACACCTTCGGGCATTGTGAGCAGCACATGGCTGTATACGTAAATCTGAAGTACTATCAGTAGAATACCCTACCTTTAAGATTCAGATTTAATATGCAATTACGCGATAAATAGCAGTTTCTTGTCATCTTTTAGTTTTATTTATTTGTCGTTAAAAAATAACTGGAATGTTTGAGTCCATTTCTGTTACATTCCATTGTGACGTTCACGTATAACAACGATTTAATCGAAAATAATTGTTGAAGCCTCTAAAATGGCAACGCATAGTCACATTTATAATCACTATTTTCATGGACAAATTGGCAATTTCTTGTCGACTTTCGGTAATTTCCATTAACACTGTTTCATCTGATATACAATTGTTTGGGTTAAAACTATGAAAGAGTGAAAAAATACAAATAAATGTTGCCAATTTGAGGATGAAATGCTGATTCATTCCGACCTCTAGAAAACTCTGAACTGCTATGGGTTAAGGGGCGGGGACAGAGAGGAAGGGAGAGAGAGAGAGAGAGAGAGAGAGACCAATAAATATTGGGGGAATGAGTGAGTGAGAGAAAGGCAACTTACGCAGCTGGTTAGCAGAGACGATGCCGGGGACGAGGTTGGTGATGACCTCGGCATAGTTACAGAAGTCAATCTGGATGGTCGTCATCTGGTAGATGTTACATGTACCCTCTGAAACGAAAACAGGTGTAGAGATAGGAGTTGAATCGAAAATATATTTATTATGAGAAAAAAAAACACCATATCGTAGGTCAAGAGCTGAATTACATGCATATAAATACGGATTAAAGTGCAATGTGATATAAAAATTGATTAACATTCATATATACAAGTAAACCTGTCATTATATAACAATATTACAAAAAGAGTGGCAAAAAATATTAAGAGAGGGAGAAGGGGGGGGGGGTGCTTACGGCTCATGCTCAGGTTTACACTAATTGCTCTGCGCCAATTTACTAACGCAGAGTTCGCGTGGTCTAGTGGGTACGTCACCGGGCTGTGTATTACAAGGTTTGCGGTTCGAGTCCCGCCCCGGTACTAACACCAAGACATCTACGTTTTGCCTCTCTCCACCCAGGTGTGTAATAAATGGATATGCTAATAGGAAATTATTCTTTGAATGCGTTCAGCGCCTTCGGGGAGCTGGGCTAGAGTCAAGGTGATAATAGTACTTTGTCATTTATCGAGTTATGCCTCGAGCATAACTTAGGGTGGATATTAATGTGAGCATATGTATGTATAGATGTGAAATAAGAACATATTTAGATTATATACAATACTGGATAGCCTTATGGTCAATGATAAGAAATATAGGGGGAGATTATATACATGTGAAATCGGTTGATTGATATAGCCTACATGAAAAAATCAGTTGAATTTATACACCTTTGCATAATAGGAGCGTATGTACTTATCATTATCACATAGAGGGGAACGGGGATATATTAGAACAATTTTCTCTTTCTTTCTTTCTCTCTTTCTTTTTGTCTTTCTTTCTTTATGTCTTTCTCTCTTCTTTCTTTCTTTTGTTCACTACTTTATTTTACTCACCGACCATCACTCCGGCGACAGAGAGAAGAAGGCAAATGACGGCAAACGACTGCATGGTTTCGATGATCTGTAGTTCTACGGCAGAGAAACAGCTAGATGTATCCTGTCATACAAGGAAAGAAAGAAAATAATTTCATTAACTTCTCTATATAACCACGGTGTGGAGGCACTAAGATAATAATAATAATAACATTAATAATAACAATAATAACAATATTTATAATAACAATAATAATAAAAATATGATAATAATAATACAAAGAATAAGAACACCGAGTAAGTAAATTATCAATTCAATGCAAGTTCACATTGATTAATTCTAAAAGTCTCTGAAGCGCATTAACAAATTAATATTCATCAAGAATTTTTGTGATGAAATTGACGCAATAGCATTTTTATAAAGGCCTACATCTCCTCCTCCTTATTTACGCAAATCCTGGACGAGAATCTAGGAATCATATTTCTATGGCCTTAGAAATCAGGAAAAATAAATCAACTTACCGACTAATAACCACCGTTATAGTCCGTTGGACGAATGTGAATCAGCCTGTAAAACCTGTCTTCTTTTATACAAATTTTTCTATCAAATTCTGTGAGAATCTCTACACATGTCGATATTAATATGTCCATATCATCCGGCTACGCTGTCTCTCTCTGTCTATCAGCCGTCGTGATCGCTTATTGATTACTTTGAATGATGAAACAATCAGTCATTCAAAGATTTTTCTCGTGGTTTTTAATTAAGTATTTTGATTTATTGACTTTTGAGCGTTTTATAACAATAATACTTCAAAATGTCATTCGTTGATATACATAATGTTAACATGTTTATTCAAAGATTTTAATTCCCCTTCCATGTCAGCTGAGGGCGTTTAGGAGACCTACATTTTAATAACTCATGAATGTTCTGTAAACAAAATACATGATGGTTTGAAAGATTAAAGAGAAAATTTAGTTTTGGGAAAAATGAAAAATAATCTGTGAGCTTTCTTATTATATTTATTGTCAGTTTAAAATAATATGATAGTAAGTATGTCCCCTGAAAAGAATTGCTCTGATCTGATATCCCCATATTTGAAATAAGCTTAAACGTTTAACTTTGTACCAAACTTTCATGTCATCTGCGTGCGTAGTCCCATGCATTTATTTCTGTGTGGAGTTAATAACAATTTCTGCGAGTGGGAGATTGAGACAATTTCCTTTCATTTCCATCTTTCTTCATAAAATCTATGGACTTCATAATCCGTCTCATAATAATATAATAATTCGGCCACACTTTATTAAATCTGAAATGGAAAGGGAACGTTAAAAGGAGACTCTGCGATCCCGCCTTCTCCTCTATCATTAACTTTGTTAATATGCATTTCTTCCATCGAATATTAAAGACCGCAAGGTGCCCCTCCCTCTCAATATCTGGACCTAAACTACGCTACTAGTTTCACCTCTAGCTACCTCGCCCCCTCCCTGAAGGGAAGTGATGCAATACTGCAAGAATGATGAAAACTGACGAAAGAGAAGCTTCATTTATTCTTACCAGTGCAAATTTGATTAAGTAATCGCCTTCTCAATGTCGTAAAATATTGACGAATACGCTTGATGCAGTCGTGGCATGTTTAAGTAAGACGATTTATGTTTGGTTAGAGAAAGAATGACAATTCCCAGTCAACAGGTGTCGTATATGAAGTGTCCCGAGCTTGTCGATATGATGTCGACGTGATGAAATTGAAATGAAAATACATGTAATTATTTGAGAGTTAGCCAGGTTTCCAAATTGACTGACATCTGAGAGTGCAGCGTCTTTCCATCTCCTCTTCATGCCGCCCTTTCTCTCTCTCTCTTGTTCTTTCTTCCTCTCTTGCTTTGACCCATCTCTCCAATCCTCCCCCTCTCTCTCTCTCTCTTTCTCTTCCCCTATCTCTCTTTGTTTCTCTCTCCCCTTTCTCTCTTCACCCTCTCTCCCTCTCCCTCTCTCTCTATATATCTAGCTGTCTGTCCGTCTCTGTCTGTCTATACCTCTGTCTATCTTTACCTATCTCTATGTCTCTCTGTATTTCTCTCTCTCTGTCTTTCTGTCCCCCTCTTCTCTCTAGACCCCCTACAAAAGCCTATAGTCCGCAACATGCACATCTCTACCAGTGTACCTTACGCTGTGAAACACAATACTAATGACAATCGTAAAATCATATTGCCCAAGTATCAAGATCAAAATCAAGATGATACTTTATAGGTAAATAAAAGTTATTTAAAGAATGTACATGTAACCGCATTTATTGAAGTCCTCGTTGGTGTATCAAATCTAATATCAACGCAAGTTTAAAGACTGAATAAATGAACTCAAGAGCAATTTTCATACCCTATTATATAATAATCCCTATAGAAATCTGGGCCCTGTTTCATAAAACTTGTTATCAATCAATAACCAATGATAAAATTTCTATGACAAATTTGGTCTCAGCCAATCAGATACCACGATTTCAGTAGCTTATAACAGTTATTGTACCTTATTAATGATACAAGTTTCGTGAAACAGGGCCCTAATCCGGATTTGTTAATACATCATTGTAACGTTCGAATATTTCAATTTGTGATGGACAGGGCTATTGCAATAACACCAGGGGGTGTTTCACAAAGATCCTAAGTCGAACTTAACTCTAAGTTGGACTTAAAAACATTATGGAGAGCCGTTTGTAGCCTTAAAATAAAATATATTCAAAAGCAACAATTTAAGTATTTTAGACTTTTCATAAATTCCACATAAAGAACATGAAATCTCCTTGATATTATAAAAAATATGAATGATTTGAATCAACATTTTATGCCTTTTAAAATAACTTTTACAAAATATTTTTAAAGATGCTAACGGCTTTCCATAATTGTTAAGTCCAACTTAGAGATGAGTTCAACTTAGGATCTTTGTGAAACAGTCCCCCTTGATTGATTTCTCGAAAGTCTTTGCGATCGTATTTATTTTTCATATTTTGTTTTCAATCTGTATGTGTAAGAACCATTGGCGGGGTGGGTGGGTAGAAATGAGGACCGCATTGCAAATACACCAATTATTAGCTTTGTTAGCGTACAGTGTCAGGATGCATATTACTTTTCTCTATCATAAATTCCATTATGTACATTTAAATGTAATTTCGCTTGCTGTGGGGCACGCCTCTTCAGACTTTCGTCGTAGGTGGCACTGTCGCATTTAAGCATTTTCAACATGAAGGTCTCCCAGCGAATAATTTAAGTATTGAATTCTTAATAAAGCAATATTTACGAAGGGAGGAAGAGAGAAGAACTTCAATTTTCATCAGCTTTTACACATGATGTCGAAAGTCAGATCGTGTTAACGTGATAAAGGGTTATTGTTATAACGCCATTCTGCCATTGTATATGAAAAAAAATGTTTACACTAATTTCTCCTGTTATTTTACGTTGAATCGCATCATGTGATAACGTATATATGATTTATCATGCAATGCTGTAAATAGTAATCCCTACTACTGTTCAATTTAATCAAATTAAATTTATTTTCTGTTTTTTTTATTTATTTATGTTTTAAATGGCAAAAGTCCGGAGACTAAATGTAATAACATTTACAGTAATATACAAGATAACATGAAATAAGGTTTAAAAGTACATTGGCAAATCGTAGATCAATAATAAGTAAAAAAAAAAAAAAAGAGAACGTGACTTCATGTATAAGAAAGATAATATTAAACAGCAATTATTAAATTGGATAGACTTTTACAAGATTATTGGTGCAATGGATGCCACTAGTAGATTATATCTTATATAGATATGTGTACATGTTTCATACAAAGGATACTAGACACGTTGTAACTGTGGCCTTTAAAAAGAAAAACAATAATTGGCAATTCAGTAGTAAAAATAAAATTAACACTTTGACTAAATTTCCCAAAATGCTATAAGTAAGGTAAATTCAAATACTGCAAACAAATTACATGTAAGCCTTTCAATGATTGCAATTAAATATATATGATACCAACCGCGAATCAATTTTGTACATAACGCAGAAATAGTAACATATAAATGAGGAATATAGTATCTTACAAATTACAATGACTGCAAATGAATATATTAAATACAAATTGATAATTAAAGTCTACTTACGAGTGTTAAAAAATAAAAAAATAAAGTGAAGGTAGTCTTGTAATTACAGAATGTCAAGTGATTGCAATTCTATACATTGTTTCCAAATTATGAGATAAAGAATTGCTTATATTACAAATAATTCTCAAGCAAATATGCAAATTGAAATGGCTAATTTAAGACTTCATCTCTCAAAATGAAATGCAATCCACTTCTTTTTTCAACAGTCCATTGTGCGCCTGGTGCATTCAGTTGTCAAGCTTTATTGGCCTTTACGGACGCATCATTTTCCATTTGTACTATGGTATATACTTTCATATTTTCTTGATATTTTGAATGTTATGTCAATTCATATGTAATGTTGATATTGTTATCTGTTATGATATTCCATTTGTCATTTTTGTATATAATATATTTATATAGCGCCGGTATCCGCCAGGTTCTGACGCTCATGGCGCTTTACACATATTACCCTGGTCATAGCCGAGCTGCCAAAGTAACTAGCGCTCAAGCAAATCAGGTACCTCATAGAGGTCTTGTTTTTGACAAAGGGTTTTAATTGCACAGGTATATTCCTACCATGGGATATTATGTAATAGGTTTAAATTTGATGATAATTGTTTTTTAATAGGATTTTCAGCATCGAGATGAATTGAATTGATAATGGAATTGATAGAATTGACATCTTTCTAACACCTGGGTGTAGAGTGGCAAATGTAGATTAATGTCTGGTCATAGCCGAGCTGCCAAAGTAACTAGCGCTCAAGCATATCAGGTACCCATTTACATCTGGGTGGAGAGTGGCAAATGTAGACTAACGTCTTGCCAAAGGACATTAGTGCCGCGGCGGGACTTGAACCCCGTACCTTGTGATCTGCAGTCGGGTGACTTATCCACTAGACCACAACACCTCTACACCTATATTGTCATGATGATGGAAATAAATGTCACTTCATTTCAATACAATAATTTATTGGCTAAAATATTGCACAAGTGGTTGAAAATGAAAAATGTATCTAGAATATTAGGTAAATAATGCCTGTATAGATGTTATTAAAAAGGAAAGATGCACATAAAATTAGATGTACAATGAACATAAGGTGTAGTTATTAGCTTGTTTCCCATTACCTGTATCATATCATCATGTAGAGCATTTTATTAGTAGTACTGTTAAATCGCAATTAATAAGCATGAAAGTTAAACGTGAAGAATACTACCCTTTTCAAAGGCAAAATGATTATGTTACCGTTCACAATGATAACTCTAAAATAAAGAGCTCTAAAATAGTGAAAAGAAATCGCTTTCTCAAGAAGAAGAAGAAGAAGAAGAAGAAATAGAAGAAGAAGAATTGAAGAAGAAATAGAAGAAGAAGAAGAAGAAGAAGAAGAAGAAGAAGAAGAAATAGAAGAAGAAGAATTGAAGAAGAAATAGAAGAAGAAGAAGAAGAAGAAGAAGAAGAAGAAGAAATAGAAGAAGAAGAATTGAAGAAGAAATAGAAGAAGAAGAAGAAGAAGAAATAGAAGAAGAAGAATTGAAGAAGAAATAGAAGAAGAAGAATTGAAGAAGAAATAGAAGAAGAAGAAGAAGAAGAAATAGAAGAAGAAGAATTGAAGAAGAAATAGAAGAAGAAGAAGAAGAAGAAGAAATAGAAGAAGAAGAAGAAGAAGAAGAAGAAGAAGAAGAAGAAGAAATAGAAGAAGAAGAATTGAAGAAGAAGAAGAAGAAGAAGAAATAGAAGAAGAAGAATTGAAGAAGAAGAAGAAGAAGAAGAAATAGAAGAAGAAGAATTGAAGAAGAAATAGAAGAAGAAGAAGAAGAAGAAATAGAAGAAGAAGAAGAAGAAGAAGAAGAAGAAGAAGAAGAAGAAGAAGAAGAAGAAGAAGAAGAAATAGAAGAAGAAGAATTGAAGAAGAAGAAGAAGAAGAAGAAATAGAAGAAGAAGAATTGAAGAAGAAGAAGAAGAAGAAGAAGAAGAAGAAGAAGAAGAAGAAGAAGAAGAAGAAGAAGAAGAAGAAGAAGAAGAAGAAATAGAAGAAGAAGAATTGAAGAAGAAGAAGAAGAAGAAGAAGAAGAAGAAGAAGAAATAGAAGAAGAAGAATTGAAGAAGAAGAAGAAGAAGAAGAAGAAGAAGAAGAAGAAGAAGAAGAAGAAGAAGAAAGGTGTGTGTGTGTGTGTGTGGGGGTGTATAATGACAATGAACGAGAAGGAAAGAAAATGGGAGATCCGGAACATTTATAATTGCTGTAGACTTATATCATCTGTTCACTATTTTTCGGATTTATCCAAAATGATACCAGCTCCACCCCCTCCCCCCCAAAAAAAAATCAAAAGAAAATTAGAGTGTAATACACAATTTTTCGGCTGACGACAAAGGGACATATTTTGGCTTGAATATGAATGAATAATAGGTCAACGGATCGATTAGAAGAGACAGAAAGCGCCGAGATGGAGAATAATAAGTTATTCCAAGATACAATGGGTGAGAATATGAGAAAATTGTGTTTTTAGAGCGTCGACACCGAGAGAGAGCACCTCGTGCATGAATAACGAGGCAAAGCACCCCGCAGAGAGCGGGGCGCTGATGCGTGCGAGGCCCGGAACGCCCCGGTAATGGATCTTGCAAGATACGTCCGTCTCACTTCGGCCATATGCTCAACAATTCTTTCCTTAATTTCCACGAGTCTTCATTACTTTATCACTCCTTTCCATTTGTATGCGCTCTTCCTCCCTACCTCCTCCTCCCTCCTGCTCCCCTCTCTCTCCCTCTCTCTAACTATTTCTATATTCTTTCCCTCTCCCACCCCACCTTTTCTCTCTTTCCCCCCTCACTCAACCACGCTCTATTTTTCTCTCTATTTCGCTCTCTCTTTCTCTTTCTCCACCCCTCTCCACCCACTCCCCCTCTGCCTCTCCCAAACCGTCCGCCTTATCGGGGGCATACATGACATGAAAAGAAATGAACTTAAAAAACTAGCATTAACCCCGTGAAGTAACCCCAACGTGCCCTCCTCATGTACTTTTCATAAAAAGAAGAAAATATCGCAACAATAGTGGTGGTTTAAATATTGAATATTATAGAGTGTTGTGGTCTAGCGGATATATCACCGGACTGTATATCACATGGCTCACGGTTCGAGTCACATCGTGGCGCTAATAACCTTTGGCAAGACATTAATCCACAATATTTTGTCCACTCTCCATTTAGGTGTTTGATAGGTACCCGACAGGATGCGAACGTTAATGTGGTTGGATTGGAATGTGTGCGCTTCTAAAATGGCGCCTGGTCGGAGTACTCCCCAGGGAGCGGAGCGTGTGCAATACCATGTACGGATTAGCAATTGAATCCAATGACCGGGTTAATAAAGATTACAATGTAAAGTGCATATAAATGTAGTATTAAGCGCTATACAAATGTGACTATCTTTATTACTATATTGAATTGAGTAATGGATTTTTCCGTTTAACATTTTCTATTACTGGCAATGACTGGTTGAAGTTAATTCACTTGGAAAACTGCCCAGTATCTTGATCCGCCAGTTACCTGGAATACTTTATGGGTATGGTCATTTCCATCACACTCGTATCACATATAGTCAGAGTCACTTGATTAAATATGAATTTGCTCTAGAATTTTCAGTTGCTCTCTTGACTAATGGAAGTATTGGTGTGCGTTTCCACTTTTTGTTTGCTTATAGATGCATTAATTTCAGCGTCCTATAGTTTTATTTCTTAGTCATGGTCTAAAACTGGAAACATAGTTATGCATGTTAACCTCTATAAAGCCCCTAATTCATAGATAAATGTATATTTTGTTATTTTGTGATTTTATACACAAAACTCCTACTTCTACTCCTCTCTTCTTCCTCATCTCCTCCACCTCCCCCTCCTCTAATGACCAACCCCTCCCCATTCTACCCCATCCTCCTCCATCTCCTCCTCCTTCCTTTCTCCCTTCTTCTCCACCTCTCTCCTCCTCACCTTCTCCCATTTTCCTACTCTCTTCTACATTCAACTCCCATTTCTACCCCCTCCTAATTCACCATTCCTCTTCCCTTCTCCCCTCCTCGCCTCTTCGCCCTCTCCTCCACCTCTCCCTCCGGTCATCCTATCCTTCCTCCTCTTCCTCTCTTCCTCCTCCTTAGACCTCTTCCCATTGTTTCCCTCCCCATCCATCCCTGTCCTCCTCCTTTTCCCCTTCCGTCTCCTTATCCTCCTCCCCTCCTTCCAACCCGTCAACAATCCTGTCTCGATTCCCTTCTTGTACTTGCTGACATTTCGGAAGATGATACATCAATTAGGGGCATCTAAACCGCAGATTAAATTGCCATTTTGTTTTTGCCTGTCACCTTACAAACTCATGTTCGTTGAATAAGATACGGGTTTTGCTTTATCCGCTCAAGGTCACGATATGGCGGCAAAAAACGACAAATGTGAATGTATGCGAGAGATCTGTCTGAAATAAAGGGAAATCAGAAGATGAAAAATAATCATCGCAAAATAATCTGAATAGTCAAATGTGCCTCCTTCCTCCTGACTCTCTCTCTCTCTCTCTCTCTCTCTCTTTCTCTTTCTCTTTTGCTATATCTTCATCTCTATCTCCTCATCACTGGTTATCGTTTTTTTCATTGCATTTTTTTTCTTTAGTTTTACTCATTTTTGTTCTTCTGCTCGAATTCGCAACCCCAAGTTTTTCTCAATGTTTAAATTGAGGAATGTCCTGACATATCATTGCCAAATTATCGAAAATGCTCATAACTGCATCGGATTGCAGACTGCACCACAAAACCAATTTTGGCGGGAAAGCTAGGGCCAGATGCAATCGCTGTTTGACGTCTGATTACAAAAATACCTCGTTGACACGTTCAAAACACACACAAACCGAGATGAGATAATGGACCTTAACTTGATGTGACTTAAAGGACAAAGTTGATGTCCTTTTCCAATCATTATGTTCCCGTAATATCATGTTATCTACCGCTCAACATAATAATTTCCTATGTGACCCCTTGAAGGCTCGTTCAGATACGACGCGGCAAAACCGCTGCGGTTTGAAAAATAATAATGATTACGTGAAGTGTAACACCCTTCACATTACTGTATGTTATAAGACAGAGCTCAGTAAATATCGCTAGTCATTATGTTGAGCGCAGTAGCCGTTCAGTTGCCAACAAAAAATGCCGCGTTTTGTTTTTGTTTTTGTTTTTTTTTGCGGCGGTTTACCGCGCAATATCTGAAACCTTAATAGCATGTATAGCGGTTTGATCTCTACCAGCCGTGCCGACTGGCCTATTGAAAATGCATGTCTATGACATTTAAACTCTCCTACAAAATATGAGTCCACCTTTTTAAAGAACATTTAAGAAAGTACAGTGTATTATAAAACATATATTTTCTTTCACACATAATTATGTATCTTGGAATAATCAAGTTACAATTATTTTCTGTTATTTTGTATTATAATGATGATACATCAACTAATCTTTTACTTCTTTTTGTATAATGATTTAAGTTTTTTTTTAAAGCTTTATACCTGTATGAAAGTGTGATTTTGATTTTATACAGATTATGTACTTTCACTTCTTACTTTTCTTGTTTGTTTTAATCGATGATCCTATTTCATAACGAATTTTACATTTGCAAATAGTACCTAGCTGGACGACTACTTTGTATTTCTAATAAACCACATTTAATTGAATTGAATAAGATATTTATGACTATACATGAGATTATATTATAAAGGTATAACTTACAAATCTATACTTGCTGTAATGTTTATTATCACTTTATCATACGTTCATCTGCCACTAAACATATCATATCATCTGTGACGCCATATAGCTGTGTAGAGCTATACCACCTTGCATATTGTCCATGTGTTATGCCCTTTGACCTTATGCCCTTAGATGACGTAGGACTGCGTTGGCAATTTACTCTAGTTGCCTTGTATTTCAGCATGACAATAATTATCCATTTGGTAAATAGAGCCAACAAATAGCAAGATCTTTTAATTTTAGGGAATGCAAAAAGGGCAGAGTATATACATTTATTTGTACTTCTGGCATCACACAGGCATCATGTTGATTAAGCACAGGTAAGGCCAAATAACAAAAAAGAAGTGTTTCTCGTCCCCGCCCGCCTCCTTTTTGGCCGCCGCCTCCTTTATTTTATTTTTTTTTTACTATTTACTATTCAGAAGAAGAAAAAAAGTACCCCCAAAAGAAGAAAAAAAGCCTGTAATATACATTTTGTTAAAATAGCTTTTAAGTGAACCAAATCATTTTGTTTTGTCATACATTGCATCAGTATACTCACATAGCACAATATCTGTGAATAAATAGGCTTGGCCAGCTATAATTAGCATGGCAGCCATCTTGGAAAAAGAGCAAAAAAATTGCTAAATAGTAAATAGTAATGCCCTGCCTCCTCCGTGTTTTTAAAAGTCCGGACGAGAAACGCGTTATTTTTGTTATTTGGCCTAATAACGCAATCTAAGAAGAAGTAACGAGACCGCAGTGTTTGATAGGATTTAATTTTGTGCTTTGCTTACTAAAAAATAAATGACAAGCACGATTTATTGAATAAATGAAAGTGGTAGAATAGCAAAAGGAATAAAAATGCGGTTAAGCCCAAATTGAATGATCAATGAAATCATCCTCTCCTGTCACTGATATATTTTAATCAATGGATAAGGTATGAAATTAAATCTACAATTAAAAATGAAATCAGTCTACTTTTCGAGGGTCAACACAATCACAAATGTCGAGATTTTAGTTCAGTAATTACTGTAAGCGTGTCACATCACGCCTTTTTACGCCAAATAACTTCAATATCAGTCGGGTCCGCCATAAAAGAAAGCGGCGCCCAGATTAAAACTACGTTTTTTCCAAATCACTGTATGAGCAACTAAAAGTACCGAAACCTCATTCCCCCTATATCCATTCCTAAATTGTCTTCCACCTTTCATTATCTGATTGGAAAAGGATATCAATACTGTGAAATTGTGACTCAATGTCTATTGGTTTTCTTGTTTGATTTGGGCAGACAAGCGTCGAGAGATTGGTCAACTTAAGTATCGCTCAAAAGACCCGCCTGATTTTACAAGCCTTGAACTTGCAGACGACACCGGCAACGCAATCCTATTGAACACCCGTGGTTACCTAGCCAACCGAAAACGGATTAATCAATTTTAAGTCCTGGTGTTTGAGCTTCTCTCTCTCTGTCTCCGTCTCTCTCTCTCTCTCTCTCTCTCTCTCTCTCTCTCTCTCTCTCTCTCGTTCTTCCTTTTGTTCTCTCTCTCTCTCTCTCTCTCTTTCAAATCTATTCGATTTTTCTGCTGTCATCTTTTCTTTTTAAAATTATGTATGCCTTTGGATATATCCCCTTCCATCTCTCTCTCTCTCTCTCTCTCTCTCTCTTTCTCCCGTTTGTTCTCTCTCTGTTTTTAATCTCTTCTATTTTTATGATGTCATCTTTTCTCTTAAGGATTCTGCATGTCTATAGATATATCAACCTCCATATTTCTCTCTCTATCTCTCTCTCTTTCTTTCTGTCTATCTATCTATCTTTCTTCCTTTCTATCAACACTATTGCAACTACTTTCGAAAATCAACTCAAAAGTAATTTCAATGGCCTATTGTATATTTCATAAAATCATGTTCGGATTACGCAATATGTCTTTGTAATGTTCGCAATCCTAAAGATTTTAGGTGAAGGCCATTGAAATTGCCTTAGATTTATTTTCCGAAAGTAATCGCGATCGTGTATATCTATCTTTCTTTATTTTCTTCTGTCTTTTTTCTCTCTCCTTCTCTATTACATTCTATTTTTTCTTTCTTTCTTTCTTCTTTCTATTTCTCCTTTCTCTCTGACCATCATCATCATTGTCAACCAGTGAAACCATCCAGTGTAAAATCCTTTTACCGCCCCCTCTCTCTTCCTCTTCCTCTCGCTTTCCCTCCCCCTCTCTCCCTCCCTCCCCCTTGTCTCTGCATCATACGCACTTTTGGACGGAGACGGGACTAGAGAAGGTGAGGCAACAGTGCAATCTCGCTCTAATCATGGACCTAGCTCTAATCATAATATATTGAGGGATTCCTTTATAACTTAAAGAGAAGGTTGAATTCTGGGGAGAGGTAAAAAGTTTGGAAGAACATCAGAGAAAAAATGTTCCCTGAAAAGCATGGCTCTTCAAATGCCTTAATATTCTAAATATGGCATGTAACATCACAAGTATCGGGACGGATTTTTATGCCACATGTTTGTGTAGTCCCATATACATCTTTCTGTGTACAATGCTTGTAACTTTACCAAGACTGGGCCAATTTTTAAAATCATTTTGATGATTCCAGAACCTTGCAATACACAACAATACTTATATGCTAGATGATCAACCTTTTCTGATCGATTACACAACGTTTCTTACTCAATGCAATCGCATGACCAGAACTCAACTTTATCTTTAACCTTTGTGACATTTGAAATGAAAGATGGCAAACCGGTTGCAGATGGTATTTGGAGAAGATTTTATAGAATGAACTTCACTAGAATACCCTAAAAGGGGATCAGGAAGAACACAAACTGGCACATTTATGCGATTTCATTTCTTCTAATGACGTACGTGTGGAGTTTTGCGTAACTTTTTAAGTAAACAAACTTTTTAATTGGTATAACTTCATGCATTTGCTTTAAATCCTGTATCAATTAAGTTAAGATGCTTTAAATGAAATGAATTGAAAAATAAGTAAAACGTGTTAGACATACCGTTGAAACTGGACCTAGTTAAAATCAGAATCAGGATTTTTTCTTCTAAATAACTACCAATTTCTTTCTTTCGCATCTTTACTGACTAACCGAAGAAAACTGCGTTATCAAGTTTATAAAACAAACACGCTATAGAGCAAGGAACTGCATGAATGCATTAAAAAAAAATATTTTGGTTATTTTGATCTAACACTTGAATATTAACATAAATCTACATCATGGCATACCACGTTAAATTCATTATACAATATAATAATACCAATCAGTTAAAGAGAGACTTACAAGTGAGAGGTAGAGAAAGGGAGAAAGTGGAGATAGAGAATGAGAAAGAGGGAGAGGGGGGAGAAGAGAGAGAAAAAAATTGAGGGAGAGAGAGAGAGAGAGAGAGAGAGAGAGAGAGAGAGAGAGAGAGAGAGAGAGTGACGGAGAGAGCTCGTCGGCGGAATGTTTGTTCGTCTATGATTCGCGCACCAATGAGTGAGCACTATTAGCATGTCGGAGGAGTGAAACGGTGATGATGGGGGTATTTTGACTGGGATACAGGCAGCATCGCCGCGATCTCCAGGGATGATTTGGTAAGGATACTCCGGCGATTGAGAGCCACTTATCAGACGAGCGAGATGACAAAAACTGATCATTTGACCGCGGAGATTTGCTCGGTTTCCGATCCCACTCCACCTCGCTCTCGACAGTCAAGTACTTATAGCAATTACTGAAGATGGCCAAATAACACCGATTGTCTCCGCGTATTCCTCCTCAAACAACTCGCGCGGTTTTGCATCTCTTGCCGCCCAAATTGATGCTCTCATGAATTGTTCTACGCCGTATCAAAATCGAATTTGATTTGACTAAACACCATCAACCAACTCGCGATATGTCCGAATGTATGCAGTCTATCTGCTTGTGATATTTACCTAGTTTCTATTTATTAATACGTCGACTTCATGAGACTCAAAAGGATTGACTGAATACCGCCAACTGGTATTAAAACCAACTTTGGATTTGTCCTACATCGTAATCCCCATTTGATTGGGATTTTTTCCAGATATTTTGAGGAGACTTCCTCAGAGCTGCATCACATTATTTGACACAAAAAAAAAACTTTTCTTTGAAAACCGCAGTAATTGGGACGATCTATGTCAACCGGTGCTTGTTTCTGTGCGGATCTCTGAAATTCGGTGTTATGAAAAACAGAGGAGATTAGTTTTGACTAATTCGCACTAATTGATCAGAGATCGCATTAATGCGATGGATTTATGAGAGGAGATATTGAATCGAAGAAGTTTGTTCATGACGACGCACTGGTGAATTTCACGGGACAAAAGTTAGCCAAGCTAGGTGCACTCTTAAACAGAAAAGGACTGTCAACGCATCAGCACTATCAAAGTAAAATTTCTGAGGGGAAAAAAGCAGACGGCATTGGTGAAGAACTTTGCCAACAATACATTTCCTCCTTTTTTATTTTGTATGAAAATCGGATTCTCTCCAGAGTAAACGGACATAGTTAAATTTTGAGTTACTTTTGCATAAGTAAGTAAAATTAAGTTTGACAAGCTGTCTCACATACATTAATTCAAAGGCCTCAGTGATCGTACGTTAATTGGGACAATTGAATAGAAAAAAAAACACCTCCTTGTTGAAATGGAGAATCAGCGCATCATCGACATCGGGATGTTAGGACAGCCCTTCAAGCCTATGAAGCAGGTCATTGATCAGGAAACATCGAGCATCGACTACCCTCGACAGCGAGCTCTTCAATGCCTGAGGATGATGAGCGATTGCGGCACCGCAGAAATCTTCAACAAAGCAATGTCGACGACCATGAAGATGCAGGACCCAGAGTGGGATTGTGACGATGATAGCGACGTCGATAGCACTGTGACGCGTTCTAAAGAGCGGTCAGATAGAGGATCAAGTTCGACGTCGACGAGCACAAAATTTCACGGACACCGAGATGGAGTGAAGGCAGGGAAGAAGGGCATGAAGCCGCATTTGACGAAGAAAGGCGACCCGCGAGTTCAGAAGCAGATTCGACTGAATATCAATGCTCGAGAGCGACGACGGATGCACGATCTAAACGACGCCCTGGACGATCTCCGTGGCGTTATCCCGTACGCTCACAGCCCGTCGGTTCGCAAGCTGTCAAAGATCGCGACGCTTCTCCTCGCCAAAAATTACATCCTGATGCAGGCGAATGCACTGGAGGAGATGAGGCGGATTTTCACTTTCATGAACCAGCCGCAGCTTTGCTTACCACCGACCCTGCCATCGACCACCTACCCGATGTCGCCCGCATACCACGCTCCCGACATTGTCGTTCGGAACAACAGCAGCGCCGGGCACCCTCTCACAAGTAAGATCCTCGAAAGCTCCTCGGCTGCCATCAATCTCCCAATTTCTTGTCGTCGAAACGGTATGCAATCCATGATGTCGTCATCATCGTCCTCGTCATCATCGTCGTTGTCGTGTCATCGTTGTATCGATAGACCTTCTATTAATCGAAATCATGAAGCAAGTGAACATTCTTTTATCTAACTCTCGTATGTCGCATCAGTTGTAGACTACAACTACTTCAGATTTTTAGATATGGTATATAGTGTGGTACATTTCTCGCTTTTCGAGAAAAAAAGAGATATAAAACGATGTAAACTCGCGGCCAGATTATGTTTTAAATTATTTTAATTATAAATTCATCTCTGTTCAACCATTTTCTTCGGGAAATAAATTGAATATTGATTGGAAAAGAGGATGAAGAAGAAAGCATGTGATCATATCAGTACACCAGATAGATCCTGAAGGTTTCTAAGTGACCATGCAGAAAGTTTACAGTTTATACAGCGTACGTTACCTAATCAAACCAACAGGATTGTATTCTTTAAAGAGAAGGTTGAGTTCTGGGGAGAGGTAAAAAATAATTTGCGAGCGTTATCATTGTTATTATGCAAGACAGTGTGGAAGAATATCAGAGAAAAAAATGTTTCCTGAAAAGCATGGCTCTTCAAATGCCTTCATATTCTAAACATGACAAGTAACAGCTTAAAAATGAGGCCCGATTTTTATGCCACATGGTTATGTAGTCCCATATACATATTTCTGATTACAGTGCTTGTTACTTTACCAAGACCGGGCTAAATTTCTTATCATTTTGATAACTCCAGAACCTTGCAGTACACACCAATACTTATATGTTACATTATCAACCTTTTCTGATCGTTTCCACACCGTTTTCTTCACAATGCAATCGCATGACCAGAGCTCAACTTTATCTTTAAACAGAGTAGTTTCACGTGTAAAATATTACAAATATATAGATAGTAGCGGTATACTAAAAAAAATGTAAGTTCTCATCTAATCTGAGACTCTAGTTAGAGAGAAAAGTTGAAAAACAATTTCCATTTCCAAATGTAAACTTTGCTGCAATTGTTTCGTATGTTGTTTTTTTTGAAAATGTGTGTTAAAGATGACTAGAATACACTGTTATATATGAGTGTGTTCAAATTCATATATTATTATTATTATTATTTATTAGGCCAATCATAAAAGCACAATACAATTACATTTTGACAGATCATGCAATACATAAACAATACAAGAGGAAAAGGGAGGGAGCAACGTGTGGGCCAGGGCTCACAAAAGTGAAATTCAACACTATTACCCGGAGGCATGTGAGCCCTCACAGGTTGCTCCCGAATCAACTTAGATATAAACATAACATTGACATACACACAATATTGCACATGTTTTTAAAAAAATACATCTTAACTCCCCCCTCCCTCCAAAAACTAAAACTAAAATGACTCATTTATTACATATCGCATATTCCTACAAAATATATATATCTTCTTCTCTTTTTTTAATATATAAATTGCGGACTAATCGGCAATTTTTTGTTGGAAAGGTTACAGTGTAAACTGTTCCGAATACCCAAATGTTTACTTTCAAAAGACATTTTCAACCGGTGTTTGTTTTGCTTGTTCTACTGGACCTAATTTCTTTAACGTCATATCATAATTAGATAGTACCTCAGTATTGTATTCCTGAAGTATATACGTTGATTGAAGAGAAAGTTGAGCTATAAATCACTATTTTTTAACCTTAACAAAATTATTTGTACCCTTATATGCATGAATATCAACGTAAAATGACAAAGATTGATATGCCCTTATATTCAAAATGTTATTAATAATTATTATTATATCATAACAAATAATTTGGACTGATAATGATGTTCATAGTGCAATCACATGACTGTTTCTCAATTGATTCTTATTCATAATGAACATTAGTAGGGTACATTTTTATGCGCTGTTAAAAAGAACAAAATAAGCATTGCCGGAATTGCCCTTGACAACAAGATGGGTGTCGCGTTTCTATGGCAACACTGGATGGTAGTGCCAACACTGAAATATATCGGAGGAGAGCTAGAAGGGCGTTACCTTAGCTTACGACCCTCTGGCTCTCAGCTCACGATACCAGTTATGGCATTCTAATCTGCATCTACCATTCAACAATTTGCTAAATCAACAACCTAAATAGAATAAGTAAGATTCGCCCCTGCCCCCTTCTTTTATTTTCTCCACATTTTGATCTCCAATCTGGGGACAGGGGGCTAGCAAAGTGGAAAAATGTCCCCAAGGTTTTGTGATTGTTTTAAGACATTAGCAGGAGGCGGAGTATGGGGATTTGGGATGTTTTTAATCACAGCAGCTCGGAGGCAAATCTTCAACCGCAGCTTGGCGGCCAATCACGGCGGTATAAACACGGGGAAGCAGCCTCGTGTACTAATCCCAATTAGGAGCCGGTTTGGAGGTGATGTGCGGCCACTGGAGGACAAATATGAAACCCACTATCACCTCAGGAGATAACTCGACGTTCACGTGATTGAATTAAACGAATGAACAAGGAAGGAGAAGGGGAAGAAATCAGTCAAAATAGGATCTAAGATGTGGGAATTCTAGAACATGGTTTTGCTGGATGTGCTAGAAGAAGCCGTGGGCTTTTTCAGCAAGATCGCGCCCTGCTCACCGCAAACCGGGCGTAGAATTGGCGCCAATTTGCGTCGGAATCCCGTGTCGATTCCGGTATGATGAAAAGTCAACCATTCGCGTTTTGTTTGGCCGCGATCCCTTTCCATTTGTTGGCATCTGTCCCCATTAAACTAAAAACCAAAGGGAATCACGGTCGTTTCCGTTCTGCAAGCATTTCCTTCCCACCCGACATAGCAACAATTTGATTTATTCTCTTTGATGATATTTAGCTCATCCTCTAATATGAGTATTTGAGGTATGAAATGGTTAGTAAATAAACGCTTTACACAGTGTATCGTTAACACAGTTTCGACAAGTCGATGATTTTCTTATCTTCTTTTAAGAAAGAGACAGGCGCGAAAACCTTGATGACATTTTACCCAGTTCTTTTTTCAATATTAGCATATGGAAAAAGAGGCCTACCGATCAACATGCTACAACCGTATTATCATGTTGATAGACTTTTAAAAGAAACATAAGACAATACTTTGCCTAGCCGACATATAGATAGCAGCGACTTTCTGATTTAACTTAAAATCGGAAGAGATATTCAGCCTTCTTGCTTGCAAATAAACATTATAGCTCCATTATGACTATGGTTTCTTTCGACACTACATGTCCTTTTTGTTTATTTGTATGTTCGTTTTCTGTTGAAAAAAGAAATAGTAATGAAAGAGAAACCAATTTGATTACTTATATAATGACGAACATATACTTCACCTTACACAAACTTTTATGAAAGGATATTACCTGTCTTTATCCGATAATATAATGGGAGCGACTTCCCGATTTCAAGATAATTGATCAGATTCTTGCTAAAAAAAAAAATCAGGATTTCGGCCAAACGATAATTATTGTTGCCTTTATCCACCCAACATGTCTCATTTACAGCGTTTTAATGGTTTCCAAGTCTCAAGTAAATGCCTCTCACTTTTCTCCCTATTTCATCGTTTTATGTTTTTTTTGTGGTGGTAATACTGTGGCAGATGCCAGTGTAAGTGATGCCAAGGTCAACTGGGGCGTGATCGGCTACCCAACCCGGAGACGGGACATGATACGCGCACAGATCCCCGGTATTCTTATATACGCTCTGAATGTCAGCATCCATGGGGCTTTGTCAGCATCATGAATAACGTATTTGTATAGCATTAACGCCGTGCACACAAAGATTTTGACTTTATGAGAGTCATGCAAAGGTGGAAGAGGCATTGTTGAACCTCTTTACCTACTTAGCTGTTTTCTTTTGTATTTAATGATATTAAAAGTATGCTTTATGGACGATATCGAACTAATATTTGGTGTCCTTAGTGTATTTGCTTTTATCAGCTGTAAATGTATAATAGAATTCACGCGTACGCTTGTGACCGGTATCAGTGTTTATAACAATTATTTTGCAGTTATGACGGGGTAAGTTAACTGCGAGGAAGTATTATGATCATCAAAATACAAATACTAACAGTTAGGGAATACATACATATATACATACATACATATTGATATATATAGCGCCTTTACATAAACATGCACAAAGCGCTTTACATTATATAAAACAGAATAATTACTTTGCTCTCCAAGTGCTTACACTGTAACATTTCCACACAACGCCTTGTCAAAAAGAAAAAAACAATTACAAAGAAAACAAATAAGTCTAAGAATATACATGGGCGGGGATCTTGGAGTGGTCAGTATACAGAGACAGAGCGACAGCGATAGAGAGTAATGAAAATAGGTGAGTGAGAGAGATGAGGAAGAGAATTACACAGTAACGGAAGGGTTTCTATTCCATTATAATTATAATAGGAAAAGGGGAAATGAGGAGAGCTTAACATGGATCGAGAAAAAAGAGAGAAAGAAAGGGAGAGAAGGAGTGTAACATTTGGAACGATAAATGGAGAGAGAGAGAGAGAGAGAAGAAAGAAAACGAGAAAGATAAATACATATAGAGAGAAATAAATAGAGAGAGAGAGAGAGAGAGAGAGAGAGAGAGAGAGAGAGAGAGAGAGAGAGATGAGAAAAGAATTGGTGACGGAAGAGTTTCTATTCCATTATAATTAGAATAGGAAAAGGGGAAATGAGGAGAGCTTAACATGGATCGAGAAAAAAGAGAGAAAGAAAGGGAAAGAAGGAGTGTAACATTTGGAACGATAAATGGAGAGAGAGAGAAAAAAAAACGAGAAAGATAAATATATATATAGAGAGATAAATAGAGAGAGAGAGAGAGAGAGAGAGAGGGAGAGAGAGAGAGAGAGAGATGAGAAAATAATTGGTGACGAAAGAGTTTCTATTCGATTATATATATATAATATAAAAAAGGGAAATGAGGAGAGTCAAACATGGTAAAAACAAAGGATCGAGAGGAAGAGAGAAAGAAGGAGAGAGAGAGAGGGATCGTATACATTGGGAATGATACATAAAGAGAGAGAGAGAGAGAGAGAGAGAGAAAGAGATGAGGAAAAGAGTAGGTGAAGGAAGATATTTTTCCATTATATAGAATAGGAAAAGGGGGACATTTAAATATAATACGAGAGGGATCGAGAGAAAGAGAGAAAGAAAAGGAAAGAGGGAGCGTAAAACGATAAATACGGAGAGAAAACAAAATTGAGAAATACAAATAGAGAGAGGAAGAGAGAGAGAGAGATACAGAAAGGCTGAAGCAAACTTTGACAAATATATGAAACACAAGTAGGCAATGCAACTACAACATTAATCGTTTTAACTCAGACAGTGTAAAATATTCAATATGCCTATGGTTGTTTAACGTCTTATCGTGATACATGACGCGATTACATTAACCTCTCCAATGGTAGACTTTTTTCATTAGTAAAAAAGGAGATAATATATAGAATGAGGGATCGTGTACAGTATAAAGAGGAAAGAAATATCGAAAAACAGAGGGATTACAAAAGAAACGGAAATAGTGAAAACACACAAAAAACAATCTCAAGGAAGAAAGCAAATCAATAAAGGAACAGACGGACAGAATGAGACTGATTTTTCATTATTTTCATTTTTTTAATTTCTCTCTTTTTAAAAAGAACTTTATATTGCTTTATCTCTATCTCTTGCTCTTAATCTCTCTCTCTCTCTCTTTCTCTTTACCACTCTCTCTCCCTCTCTCTCTCATTCCCTCTCCCTCTCCTCTTTCCGTTTTGTCACTCTCGTGTAACTCCATATTTTATGTATTTTTTTTTTAATTCCTTTTTTTTTCTTCTTCCTCTTCTTCTTATTATTGTTCGTTTTTTTCTTGTTCTTGTCTTCGTTCTTTTTCTTCTTACTCCTCTTCTTTTTTGTATTGTTCTTCTTGTTCTTCTTCTTCACCATCTTCTTCCTTCTGCTTCTCCGTCTCCCCTCAATCTCTATTGCTAGTATTCTCTGTCTCTCTCCCTCCCACCACCAACTCCATATTTTGTCATCTCTTCTCGGCCGACGATGATGGAGAGATATTGACACGGACTCCTGTACAAACCCCTGCCAAATGACTCTGCGAGATGAGTCGATAAACCCCATCATTATCACCACCGCGCCTGGACACACTGAGGCCTTAGACAAGTTTACTTAAGTTAATACGGGCCACCAATGACAGATGTGCCCTCAAAACACCCACGACCACCACCGACCCACATTGAGAGCAGGGTGTAAGGAACGGAGGCGCCACTGTCATGGACTGCGCGCCAAAGCTTTGACTTCACTCTTCCTTGTAGTGACTTTATAAGCCCTGTTATATCCAAACAGGATGACAGTCTATGATTACTTTGTTTTCATCCACAGGAGTTGATGAAAGCTTTCCTACTAAATTTTAAGATCGGTAGAAGCCTAAATTACATGCTATGATTATCCTCAACCATGCCCACCACTGAGAGTTTTCTGTATCATTGCTTTATTTTATTTGTTTTTGTCGCTTCATGCCACATTCGTGTTTTTATTTTGGTGTACTCACTATAATAAAAAGAAGTGACGTCATATAAAGAATGCATTCGATGATTGTTGTAGTATGTGTCTTAACCCTACCAAAAATAGAACTCTTTTCTTTGGTGTAAAAAGAATTATCGTTTCTGCTTCCATTTATTACAAGGAGAGAGAGAGAGAGAGAGAGAGAGAGAAAGAGAAAGAAAGAGAGAGAGAGAGGGAGAGAGAGAGAGAAGGGGGGGGGTTAAATGATACTTGAAAGAAAATTCTAAGAAAAGGGGTAATGGAAACACAATTGCGTTAAAGGATATCGTAATCATATCAATAGTTAGGCTATTCTAAAAATGAAAGTGATATAGGAAGGTATATAGAGAAGGAAAAGTAGAAATGATCGAAAATTGAATCACATTTTTTACTAGTTGATACGGACAAAGATAGCGCATTGTTAGAAAAAAGAAGAAAAAAAAGAACATTGTAAACCTTCGCTATGAAAGATTGATGATGGATGCACATGACGGATGTGGTGCTCAGCCCGAGCAAATCCTCTTTTGTTTCTAATCAGTATACATTTCTTCGTCAATATCACGAAGATGATAATGAATGGATGTGTCGCTTGCGATATATTCCGATTCTATATAAACAAGGCTTGAGAAGTACTTAGAGCAAATTAGCGCGATGTCCTTTCCGAATTAGTCGCGATCGGTTTACTTCGACGATTCATTCTCGTTTGATATGTAGTCTGTGTATTCAGACGCGGTCCCTGCTTTACTGTTTGGGAAAGTGTTTAATTTAAAACGATTACAACAGATGTTTACAACATTTTATGTAGGGTATTCTAGCCGATATATTTTATGATCTTATATAGATTTGTTGAAATAACTTTGAATTAAACATCGACTATGTTTACCTTTATAATAGGTGTAGGGCCTACGCCTTGTTATTTAAATTATTATTACAAATGTGTGAAAAACAGTAGATGCAATCAACTTTACATGACAAACAAGGACTACACAAGATTTTCAAGTAATGTTTCATAACTATCAATATCTTGACTGGGAAGATAATTCCTTATCAAATCTGATTTTATTTTCACCAAAAAGTTTCTTAATGATTTTTAATTAAGAATGTATTTCCATTTGAATGATAGGGCAACTGAAACTATTCTAAACCCTTGCGATGATGAAAGAAAAAAAAATAGAAAAAACATAATCAATCAAGCAAACATAAAAAAGAGTTCTTATAGCTTGTCTCCTATAGGCCTATGCCTAATGCCTGGGGACAGAATGTTTTCATTTCCTGTTTCATACTTTTTCCAACTTTCAATGAGGTCTGCTCAAAGGTAGACTAAGACTATTTTCTGTCAAACGATGACAAAACACGTCACGTCATATCACATCCTACCCGATCAATCTCGCATAGCTTGTGTGTCAACTAATTTCATTATTCCGGAAAAGCTACGGTAAATAAATTTCTCGAAATGGGGGATTTCTTCTTTTGAGGGGGAGGCGAGAAAATTGAGTCAATGATAACAACTTCCCCTTGCAATGTTTGTTGTGAGAGATTTGCTCGGGGATCCAGCGTGACGGCGCGATCGCAAATGCTGGGCCGACGACGACGGCGCAAGTGTCAAAACGCTCTCCGTCAACACCGCGAGCAATGATGTCAGATTTGATGCGTAGTCTCTACCTTCAGACTGTACAGCAGTGGGGTTCGAAGACATTGTGGGAGGCAGAAACGAACGCCTCAAGAATCTCTTGAGTCTTACTTCCTAAATTGTGTGCAATGTATATATGAGATCTATATGATACTGGCTATGTCTATAGAGAGGGCATCGAATTAGTCTTCTGAGATTTCAACTGTTATTCATGATTTTCTTTTCTTTCAGATTAACTGTTTTATCCCTCTTCCTCTCTACGTGAGTCTTCCTCTGGTAGATGGTTGATGTAAAATAATACTAGAGCAGAATGGAGAGAGAGAGAGAGAGAGAGAGAGAGAGATGGTGACTGAGAGAGAAAAAGAATAGAGAGAGAGACAGAGAGAGAGAGAGATGGGGACTGAGAGAGAGAAAAAAATGGAGGAATAGAGAGAAAGAGAAGAGAGAGAGAGAGAGTGAGAGGGACAGACAGAGAGAAAGAGAGAGAGAGAGAGAGAGTGAGTGAGAGAGAGAGAGAGAGAGAGAAGAGAGAAAGGGAGAGAGAGGCAGACCTTACTTTGTATATCCTTTTATTTGTTTTATTTTTAAAACAAATATTGAGCCAATGAGAAGATGCTTTTTTTAAGATTAGGGAAGTTCAACGCTTCTAAATTAAACTCTCTCAAGTCGATGTCAAGAATAGATTGAGATTAAAGGCGTTTCATTTTAACTCTCTGAAGTCTGAAGTGTCCGTTCAGAAAGAAGAAAATTAATTGTTATTATATATTAAACTGACTTATAAAACGATGCAATCGGCTTTCACGTAGATGCACCATGTGCGTGTTGTGCATGGGAAGATCGGAGCAAAAGTCTTTAAAGCCCCACTGCACTACTTGTAGCTACTTGCTCCCTCTATATAGAAAACAATGCCTAAGCGGTGCCCGTTGGTCCCCCATGATCCTCTTTTTCTTATGTTAATTAAGAGTTGAGTTGATGAGATAACCACCTGTCAGTGACCATGCTGGGATGTCTAATCCCTCCTGGCCAAACTAGTGCAGACTGGCTTTAAAATGAAAATATTGCTGGATTTTCCCATTTAACTTGGGCCCAAAATCTGTCTTTAAAGCCCAAGTCCACTCCGATTTTCAAAAATTATAACATGTTGTAAATAAATCAAAGGTTAAAACTGCCAAATATCACGGGCGTACTTCAATCAGGTGATTTTTAAGAGCGATTTTTGTTTCGGGTATTTCGAGCAAAACATTTATATTGCTGTACGGATGTGACGTATGCTCCTCACAACGAAAGTGCCAGCGGTATACATTCTGACAATAGGCTATTTTCGTAATGTAACCAAATGTAATGCATACGTCTTTGTGAAGTGCCTCTATACAAACTATTTCATTCACCTGATAAGAATAATAGTGTTTCATTATTCTTATCAGGTGAATTAAATAGTTTGTATCGAGGCACTTCACAAAGACGTATGCATTAAATTTGGTTACATTACGAATCTGTGTTGTGAGGACCCTACGTCACAACCGACTCGATCATTAACTTGTTTTTTGCTCATTAAAAAAAAATTATTAAAAATAAATCTGAGCACTATTTTCCAAAACCAAGTTATATTTGGGCTTTTTAGATTTTTGTCTATCTAATCAGCTCAACTTTTCAGTGGAGTGGACTTGTACTTTAACTGGGCATGATATGGTTAATAAACTGAATATACGGGGGGGGGGGGTATTAGTTAAAGAAGAATTGTGTAGAAATAATTTATGAGCAGGGTGTTTTTTTTACCCCAAAATGAAAGTAAAAATTCCCTTTCAATCAGCCCTTGACGTTTTAATTCCATTGCCAGCTGATAACAATTTTTGCCGGAAAGAATTCGTCTGAATATTTAGCAATATATTTTGTCATTTGCTTTAATCATTTTTATCATCCAAGAATAAAATGTAAAATTCCTCCTCTTCTTCCTTCTCGCAGCTGTTCTCTAGCCCCTGTCGGTGTTCAGTTGTAAACTGATGTTCGTTGGATGTACGGTGCTTGTGGGCGGCACGTGCCGCTTGTAATGGGGCGGTTCTACTTGATGTCTAAGGGGGCATGTCTTTTGAATGAAGAAAACCGAAGTACGCGCATTTCAATTTCCCCTCGCACCATCTTACACGGCAAGCAGATAAGCGTACGCTCTTACACCAATTTAACAGCGCTTTAATCGGGGAACAATTCCCCGAAGCTAGCGGACGTGCATACACAGGAAATAATATCGTAATACCACAATATTGACAAAACTGAAGCGCCATATATACATGTCTGTCGCTTTGTGCGCTCTCGAATTCCAGGGGGAAACATTCACTAGTTTTGGTAGAAGCTTGCCTAAAGGTCCCGTCTATTACCGTCTCTTGGTAAGGTTAAAGTGGTGTGTAATTGCGTTAGACGCGCTGGAATAAATCCCACCCATTATCGGGCCACTTTCGAGTGCAAATTATCATCATATCATTTTAAACGTACCTAGTGTAGCAGCTAGCTTACCCCAAATCAAAGGCTTCAGCAGCCCGCGTTAATGGGGAAAGACAAACACGTAAAGCGCCCCCTATTCAGTTTGTTGCAGACCGTGAGCTGATGCGAGATGAATAGCCACCAATCAAGCCTCATATTTGTCTCTTTGCTCACTGTTAGGATTTAAATCATTTACTGAAAACCGGTGACGAGTTATTGAAAGTATGGTTCTATTTAAATTCCATATTTAGGACGTCAAAGGCGAGGTCAGTCAGCTTGACCTCCAATGGATGTTAGATAGGAGGTATATGTATATACCGCAAAATAGTAGCTCGGTATATTGTAATGAATTTGTTGATTGTGCGAGTACAGTATAATTTCCCAAATTATATCATATTATATTATATTATATTACATTATATTTTATTATATGTTATGCTACTTTATTCTATTACATTACATTATATTATATATTATATTGTATTACATACATGTATAATACCAATTCTCAATATGTTAATGTGCAAGTTAATGCGAAGTATAATTAATTTTATATTAACGTACATATAATATTAGCATTATGTGAATGTGTCAAATGTTATGGAATCAATATGACCGATTTATGTTGTGTTTTATAATCAGTGTCTATTATCTATCTCATAAGAATATCATATTCAGTCTATAATTCTGTCGACATGTTAAAAACACCCTAGTCTAAAAAAAAATAATATTCAGGATAATATGTGTGGAACGATGTTATATCTGCTGTTTATCAAAATTGATTGATTGATTGATGTAAATATGTTCATAATTATTCAGAGCCCCTTGGAAGACCACTACTTATTGATCAATGGGCTACCCTGACAAAAGATTAGAAATAAAGAAATAATATAATAAATTGAGGATAAAGATGATACATCGTCTGTTCAAATCTAAAAGGACATTATAAAGTCTATGTTGAAGCATACAGATCAACGCCCTTCTGGCTCCAAATCGACGATACTATACACATCTATTTTGTTTATGGCGGACATGGATTTGAATTACCCATATAACATGCACAGGATAATACAAAAAGAAAGCAAATAACTCGAAAAAGATGGGATTGCAAGTATTGGTAATGTTTTATTCATTCAGCACGCGTCAGTCATTTAAGCCCCATTTCCCCTTAAAACAATTATTTATATCGTGTTTCTTTTGGTAGCACGTTACAGCGATTGTGTGATGAAGATATATAGTAATGTATATAGGCCCTTTGAAATATGCCAATACAAATAAAGATGTGGGTGGGGTTTTCTGCGCCACAATGAAATATATATTAACAAAAAATATTCAGCAATCGCCCAAAAGTTATCGTTTTTATCAAATAGTAGATGCATTGAATCGCAATGTAATATTTAAAGTCGTATTAAAAAAATCAACAAAAACAACTACAAAAACTATTATCACCGTATGATATTCTTAATAAATGCGCATATAATGAAAAATTATAATACAGTTCTGTTCTCATGTTCGGGAAGACATTTTGCTGTTTTAAGCAGCTTTAATTTTGTTCGTATACATGCATGTTCCTATTTGATTCAATACAATCATTACATTCTGTAAATCGGAAATGAAAATTAAAAAATTATGATCTTGCATTTCGATTTCATTTCATTGTTTTTAAATAGGCAAAAACTTGTAAAATAATTGTTCATATTTGCTCAACACAATCGTTGATGAATGATCAAAATATGCATCATTGTATTAATACCATGTTCATATCTAATTTCTTAAAAACAACTGTTGTCGACAAGCATGTTGTTCACTTCATTAAAACCGGGGTAGTAATTATATATCCCCTCTTCCAATAACAAAAGTACACTTGTGTAAATCACTTCCAAATCTCAGTTTCACTAGTGAAACGGGGCAATAACCTTTAAATAATTTTCCGTATTTTCGTTGGAATATATCCTGACTTCATAGAGGATATGACCTTTAAATAGAAGCTCTCACCCCATCTATGGAGGATAGGTTGCAATCTATGGAGGGCTCACTTCGTATACACATTGTTGATAACTGCAAAAAATCTCATCTTAGAGTTAAAACTATCACAACTATGAAAATAGGATTAAAAAGTCAAAATGAAGTTTCAGAATTCAGCGTTAATCTTTAACAAAAGAAAGCTGTCTAAATCGCCTCAAAAATTTTTTTAAATCTCAAAACGGGTTGATCCTTTTCCCTCGGAAAAAAACCATGATCAAAAATGTTAATTTAAAAAAAATTTGGGCCCGTTTAGGCTTTTGCAAGAAACATCAGGTGATTAAAATTTGGTGCTTGAAAATGAAAGGGAAACCTTAGACAAAATACTGGCAAGCATTTATTATTTTTAAAAATGCAATGTCATCTTCTCAACACAGATGGTGCTATTTGTAGCACCTGTTAATAATACTCGAATCAATTATTACGCCGTCACGATGTTAATAACAAATCTCCGAATCTAAAAAAGCATACAAAATAGAAAGACGAATAACTTGGCCTCCTCACTCAAACGTCATGCCATACATCAATGTACATCCTACATGGACACAACACTTTAATGAAACTAGTACAAGTACACACATCTCAAACGAATTAATTTATCTCTGTTGTTCCTTCATCATTACCGATATAATTTGTTCAGCATATTTTTGGGTGGCAATCAAATCGAAATTACTGTTTGCACAAATGCGTACATTTAACATAAATACTTTTTTTTGCTCTTTCAACTTCGATAGATTTCACGAAGATTTGATATTTATTCAATCGCTCTTGACATTTTCTCGAATACAAAGGAAGATCTTTAAAATTTGTCACAATATGTTCTGTAATATGTACATCAGAACTGCATAATGAATTGTATAAAACTTACATGAAAAATATACAAAGTTCAAATGACTCTTTTACATAAATGATAGAAATAACTAAAAACAATCAACAAAAAAGCTTTTAAAAAATGCGTCAAGTGCGGCACCACTTCATTCTTTAACTTCAAGTCAACAAAATGTTGCATAACCAAGTTTAAAATAATAATAGTTTCAAGGTCAATTACTCAAGGTGAAAGATATATAGTTGCATAACAACACACTGTTTTTATCTTGGAAATAGAAATGATCATGCTGAACCATTTCCGGTCTCACAAAGCTAGAGTAAAAATGCATGTGAATATATATATATATATACATGTACAGGCCAATATATATATATATATATATATACTCCTCTCAAATATCAAACAATTGCAATTGATTGCCCGCATCAGTTACAAATGCACGTTTTTCAATTTTGTACACGAGTATACATGTATATTATCTTTTAGTCTCTCCATCACTCAGTTCGGCCCATTGCCTGGGTTACTTGTATTATTCATTGCCATGCTGACCATATATTGTTCGAGTTCAGCGCTTGAAATACTATAATCATCGCCATCCACCATGCTTTGCTCAATTCGAGTTGGAGAATAATCTGCATCGTCTTCAAAATAACCAGAGTTCTGCGCCCCTTCAAGGCTGTAGGAGCGACTATGCCCGGGGCCTGAGGCCCCCGGGATGGCCCTCTGGGGTGTGCTTGTGGTCACCTGCCCATTCCGGACGTTCCCATTCTCCCGGTAACTATTGTGTTGGTAATGAATCGCCCGCGACGCCGCGCGTGCTGTCGAGTCGCCCTGGCGAGGAATTGGCGATGCTCCGTCAGCCGCGGCGAGCGCTCGCTGTGACGCTTGTAGACGTTTCACGCGGGGCGTGACGGATGCGTATACTGGTGGCGGCGAAATGCTATCATCGTGAACCCGAGCGCGTCCGTTCTGTCGCGTTGTTGCTCGGCCGACCATGGGTGTGATGAGGGCGCCATTCTTCATTTCCCAGTTTTCGCGGTCGGAGAGTTTAGGGTTCTTCGAGCGACGCATGCAGAAGAGACCCGTGATTAGGACGCTGATTACGAGAAGGATGACGACCGCCAGGACGATGATGACGATCAGCCATGTCTCCATTTGAACGCCACTCGTCATTGGTGATTGTGTGGCACCAGGGACATCTGTGAAATATAGAAATAAAGCGATAACTTTCAATAAACGTCCTTAAATATCCAACTTCGCGGGAATTGAACTAGAGCAATTGATTGATTAATTGATTGAATCACTTTGAAACTACATAGTGCTACTCTAAATACCATCAACTTATATTCTAATGTCAAAGATGCGGGCGCGTACTTCAGGAGTCAAATTGATTTCAAAAAGTATGATCCAATTATCAAGAGGAAAAATATTATGATAGAAAATAATAAGATACGTTAAAAAAACGAAGAAATCGTTTTATCAAACATTTTGGAAAATGTATATGATTTATTATGCTCTAATTAATCATTGTAATAAAAGATAAGTGCAAATTTTCAAGGACGTCTCCTTGACATATCGCTACACAGAATAGCGCTTAAAATGGACATTCCATTCACATACCCCTTTCATCAATCATTATAAATGATTCATTTATATTTTCCCCTTCAAGCTCAAATTGATTCATATATTTTTTGGGGTAATAACTTACGATTTTCGCATTGCTGGCCAGTGTAATTGGCCGAGCAGATACATCTGTATATGGCGACGTAATTCTCGCATGTACCACCATTCTGGCAGGGGTTGCTTTCACATTCGTCAATTTCTGTTCAGGGAAATTGTTAAAGAAAGATGCCTATTAAACAAGTTGTCTTGATTTGTATAAAGAACATGATAACGCGTGAAGGGAACAGTTGTGTGAACATTACTTTGAAATAACAACTGCGACACTTCTCCGAGTTAGGTCATAGCCAATTAAATGCAATGATTCTGATAACCGACTGTATGTCGACCGATGTGTCTTCTTTTATCATTTTTTTTGTTTTATTGATAACAAGCTTTTTGAAACGGAGGCGTTGATTGCCTATTTGTTCAGTGCATAGAAAAAACAACAACAACAAACATTTCATCTTCTTAGATCAGTTTAAGCAACACATTGCCTCGTTATGAGGGCATTTGAGGGTCCAGTTCTGGACAACAGGCACAAATAATCCATATGACACTAAAATAAAATGATATCAATGTTTTCAATACATAGATCAAATAATCATTTGCTTCATTAATGTAATTTAATTGATTTATTTATGTCACTTTTTGCAAATGCTATTTTGTAACTTTTCTAAGTTTTTCCTATTCATAAAACAAAAATACTGATTTTTATTCACACGATATCTATAATGGAGAAGGAGGAAAAGAAGAAGTCAAAGAACAAGAAGAAGAACAATATGAACAAGAAGAAGTAAAAGAAGGAGAAGAAGAATAATAGGAAAAGAAGAAGAAGAAGAAGAAAAAGCAGAAGAAAAAGAAGTGGAGAGAGAAGGATAAGAAGAAGAAGAAGTGGAAAAAGGAGAAGATAAAGAAGAAGAAGAAGAAGAAGAAGAAGAGGAAGAAGAAGAAGAAGAAGAAAAAGGAGAAGAAGAAGAAAAAAGAAGAAGAAGAGCTCTCACCAGTCTGGCACATAACACCTGTGTATCCAACAGCACAAAGACACTCAGGATCCCCCAATTCACCTGTGTTACATATACCTCCGTGATAACATCCACTTTGTGTGCAGTCAGCTATACATCATCAAAAATAATTAAGCAAATTTGCAGAGAGAAGGGCAAAAAACGTGAATGAATGTGAAACAGCACTTTAAAACGATGAAACGACTTCAAAAAATCAATGCAACGGCAAATTCTATACCCTATTTTATAGCTTCTGGAACCATACTCGAACCCCGCCAAAAAAGTTTTCATTCGTGTCATGAGTAAAAGCAGAAAGAGAAAGTGTCATGAAGGTATTATCACTCAAATAAAACATTTTAGCTACGGCAAACAATTTATTCCAATTGCTTTTAACAGCACGATAACAAACGAAAATAAACATAGGGTGATTGTTTCTTAACACAAAGAAAGATATTTTATCCGAAAAAATATCATTACTACGAAATGACACAAAGCTGAAATGTTGAAGTCTTTTTCAGAACATTTCACAAGTGCTAAAATCTAAAAATGACGTGGAAACGTGTACAAAACTATAACACAGTGTGCAATACGCCTTAGAAAACAGTGTAAAATATGCGCTTCTGCAATTTGAAAACTGCATGAAACAGAGTAGGCCTAAAATATGCCCTTATTGTAATAGTCAAACAGAATGGAACAATTGCTTACCATATTCACAATTTTCTCCAACAAATCCTTCTGGACAATCGCATCTGTACGTGTCGGCATTAACCACAGTACATGTGCCTCCATTAACGCAAGGCTCCGCATAACATGAATCTACAACATTGAAAGTAAACGAATTCAGGCCTTACATGAAGTGAATAAGCATAAAGTAATATTCACTAAACAACAGGGTTGTTTTATCAAGCCCCCTTTTTTTTAATTGACTGCTAAGAAAGCATGTGCATGCTTGTAAGTAAGCAACCAGGGGACCAACGGCTTTATAACCAAACTCCAAAGTGTACTTCTTTGGTCACACGGTATGGAAGGGTCAGGCACAATGGGACATAATGTGTTCACACACCTTAAAGTTGAAATTTCAACAAAACAGACTTTCATCGAATTGCAGGAGAAATGTGCAAAAAGAATATTTCATCAGCGAACTAAGAATCAATGTAATGATGCATGCCAGGTTTGTCAAGATGGACCCTGTAACATTTTTTTAAAAAAGCTGCGTATTTAATATGTTTGTAAATAATATAATTCCCCCTATTGCAACAACGCGTGGCAGCACGGGTGAATACATGCGCCCTCTGTCAGCAGTGCAAAACAATAGCGGTAAAACACTACTTTTGACGCTAGTGGAAAAACGATAGTATCATCATAATTGCCTACTGACTTCATGTCATGATTCTATCTTTCTTTTGATGAATTCTTTAACGATTGCAAGGATGCTCATGGCAGGTTCATGAAATATACCCACAAATAGTTGCCGTTACTTACATATTCATACAAATAACATTTAGACTTGACGAGTGAAACAAATACGAAGATCGAAAACATTGAGTGCAGGCTTCGTGATTTCAATTACAATTTCTTGAGTAAAAACAAAATTCGTGACTCAAAGTGATGTGAAAATAATATTCACATGAGTGCCTCATCATGGCAATCACAACATACAAAAAAAAACACTGTCATCAGTCAATGCAAACATATTGGTATGTTTCATACAACTTCTTGTGCATTGCTGGTGTTACCGTAAACCTATACACAAAGGGCAGAAATCATACTTGAGTGTTGCAAACATCAAGCCCGTGACACTATGTGTCTTACCTTGTGAGATTTTTCTGGATCTCATAGTCCGACATTCGCAAATTTCTTATGAGAAAAATTGATATATTTGAAAAGAAATTTCGTTTCTGTGTTTTTAAAAACTTTTTTTCGCAATCAACATCGAGCGCTATCATCATGATAATTATGGATCGAATCGGCTACTGCTCTACGACAGCCGCCTTGGATTTCTGAGTGTTTTTTTAAAAGATGATTTCCCTTGGACAAAAACGATTGATACACCCTACCTCTGCTTCTTATCAAAACAGTAGATTTCTCCTACCAAGTTTTGATAATCTCTTAATTTGTCCTAACATAATTAAATTAAGAAACCGTTGAAAGTACAAGCGGTGTTCACTTGTATCCATTAATCCGGATTTTAATTAACTCGTATCCCTTGATACAGATTTGATGCCCTTCTGGCAATCAGCAGAAACATTTTTCGGCCTACAGGTGTATATTTTTACTATATTTGTTTATAACAAACGTGCTTCTTAAATACTGACTCGTAAGCTTTCTTTCAGATCTTCTAAAACTAAAATAAATGATTCAATCATCCATAGATATCTTATGAACTTAGGTGTACAGTACTTAAATTTGTAATAAATGAAAATGAATATGGACAGGAATTAATGAAAAAATAATGAAACACTAACCTAGATTATTCATTGCTGTAAACACCAAGGAAAATCCAGACCCTTCGCCTTCGGCATCACTGACGAAAACCAGCGTCACTGCGTTGCTCGATGACACAAACGTGGTGTTGGAAAGGCTTGCTTCCGGTCCGGTCAAGTGAAGAAGCAGTGTGGCGCCCTCTGGGGCCGACCTCTTCCTTCTGAGTGTCTGCGCGCTGGTGTCGTAGACATCCAGGTAGTCGTTGGGAGCTATTAGGTCGAAGCTCGAAATGACGCCTTGGATGAGCTCACCTTCCGTGGCAGTGACGGTCCAGGTGACTTGAAGGTTTGATGGATAGGTAGCGGGGTAGTTGGGCGACTTCACAACTTGAGGATTGTTCGAAGCGACGTTCATGTCTGTACCCCATATCGTGTCTGGTAATCAAGATTGTATGATGATTTACTGTTGGTATCAACTAGACATTGACAACAACCATAGCACAGGTGTATTGGAATATATGAGGAATTTTGATGGCAAAGCAAATCATACTGTCGATGGGATGCATATCTGTTTGAAAGTGCATCCTGATAGATAATAAACAATAAGAACGAAATACTCTGTATCTGGAGTCAAGTCTATGCCAGCTTTGCAGAGATAGGTTGAAATAAGATAAACTGCTTCCAATACTTGATGAGAATGTTACTATGTTCAGTCGACTCATTATACTTGCAATAAGTTGCAACAAATTGTATGATACAGTGTTTATTAAAACCATCGTCTCATCTATTCAACATTGTATTTATCACTTTAATGTGTACAAATAAATTAAAGAGTTCGTATGAGAAATTACTTTGGTTTACGAGAAGGCTTACCTAATTGGCAGGTAGCACCATGATAGTCGACGGGACAGATACAGTAGTACGCTGATCCAACTTCATTACATGTTCCTCCATTGAGGCAGGGAGCAGCGGCAACACAGTCGTACAGATCTGGGTAATATAAGATTTAAACAGTTGTTGTCAAGACAAACATATACTTTATGCTTTTCTCCGATATAAAGTCTGACATTGTTGAAAAAGCGATGGGTGCATGCACTTCCATGAATCATATAGGTGTAGGAGAATTAATTAAGTATCTACAATGTTTTGCTGAATCAAAGTTAACATAGGTAACGGCTGTCATAAAGCATAAATCCATCATCCATAATGTATAGTAATACAGCATCTTATATTGTATGATCTGTTGATTTAATTTTGCGATTAAGGGTGATTTGACGTCCGTATTTTTATGTCTGGTTAATGTTGCTCGGCAGTGAATTTCAAAGGGATCTACGATTGAAAAAAAGGGAAGGGGGTGTTAGAACACTATACAGTCCACTGTAGTGACTATGGATTATATACTTCTCAGGACTATATTTTTATGCTCTTGACTTTACACGGAATGATGGGGAAGCTGTAGCTATTTCAAACATGAATGTATCGCTTTGTGATCTGATTAAGTTCACATTGTCCTGAAGGAATTGTTCAATTATTCATTTGTACTCACTGCATGTATCTCCCTTCCATTCAGGAGCACAGGAACACTGTGCTCCGTTCACACCAATAGAACAGAGTCCAGCATTCAGGCATGGGTTTGGTTCACAGTCGCCTGTTTGACAGAAAAGAGAAAATTTAACGATTAATGTTATCATATACACACGGGGCCTAAATTTAACTATATTTCCCTTTTGTATATCTTACAAATGCACACATATGCATGTAATTCTAATACGGTTATCTAGTAACCAGGTATAGAGTCATTATGTAAGAATTAATTATATTAACGACGATAATGAGTGCTAAATATAATTGCACAGCTGCTATTTAGATATACCATACTTTACTTCTAATAAAGTCCCTCACTGTTTGAGTAAGATGGACACACAACCAGCAGGTGTTAAGAATTCTTTTGTTAGTAAATCAAATTATAAACACTACCACTAAAATACTCAAAACACTTGGACACCATAATGTCCGATGCCTACAGCAAACAAGTATTATGTTGGAATTATCTTAATTTTTTTTGTTCATCATTTTAGTGTAGATTTTACAAGCAGATCTTACTTAGTTCACAGTTAGGTCCACTGTATCCGGCGGGACACTGACATGTGTAGGCATCACCGATTCCGGGTGTACACTGCCCGTCGTTCAGGCAGAGGTTTGGCGTGCATGGATTCATGTCGTCTATAATGGGTGCACATTGAGTAGAGAGAAAGGCGAAAAGAACATAAGAAAGAGAATGAACTAAGATAACGCTGTTACATTATACATATTAGAGCATAACGTATAGCATTATCCGAAACCTATGTACAGTTTTGTTCAGTTTCCACCATAGAATAATGTTAATTTTCTTCGATCTTATTAAATTATCGCAGGGCCATAAAGAGAGTGTTCAAATCGCAAACAGTGATAGGTATTTCACCTGCAAAAATTCTATCACATATAAATGGGACAATTATTTCTTGAAACCCATTCATGATAGGATTTTTGTACAGCGATTATTTAGTCAGTGTTTCTTTTTTTCTTCTTCAAATTGGCAACTCCCAACCTTCTACCCTTGACTAAATAAAACCCGGAGCAAATGCCGCAGGAGAAAATGTTGTATGATCAAAATAGAATATATCTTTGAAATCAATACAATTGTGCATTTCAAATCACAGTGCTAATATTTCATTGAGAACCACGGTACAAAACACACCCCCTGCATTGCCTAACAAACAGTTTGAGAATAAAGAAGTCCCTTACCAAACAGACAATCGACCCCAACATAACCTTCAGGACATTCACAGTTGTAGGATGTCACACTAAGAATCGTGCAAGGTGCTCCATTTCGACACGGATCCGGGTCACAAGGGTCTATGTCTGTGTAGCAAATAGAACAAAAGCAATTACCGCAAACTAACTCATGTGATAGATGGTGAACAATCAACTTTGCATTCTTAAGAGGACGTTGAGTGCACGTAAAGTTAAAACATTCATTTTGGTGAGCTTTTTATTTTCTCTTTCTTTTTATTTCTCTGTGGAAATATATAGTAGGAATTTCAGATGTAAATAATAAAAATAATTATCATAATGGCTTCTTATATAGCGCACATGTCCGTCACGTTGTGACGCTCCTAGCGCTGCCCCGATTATTACCCTGCCTTTAGCAAGGCAGCCACTGCGGCGCTCTAGCATTTCAAGGAATTAATTCCTGTCAGGTACCCATTTACATCACCTGGGTTGAGTGTGACAAATGTAGATCAATGTCTTGCCAAAGGTGCCGCGGCGGGACTCGAACCGCGGACCTTAAGATCGACAGTCCGTCGACGTATCCACTCGACCACGAAACCTCTGAAATGTGCTGGCGTTATTTAAATAAATGACGAAATCTGGATGCTCCATGTTTGTGAAGTCTCATCAAGTTTGATTATGAACGTGCACGTAATAAAGAATGACCTGTCCACCCCTACGGTCAATTTCCAGCATCTTCGTATATAAGAAATGTGTCCAAAGCGTGATGGACAGCAAGACAAACAGTGAGCGAATATTACATTTAAGAGACAAAGAGTCTGTCTAAATATAGAAGGAAGTTTATATATGTGCTTCCATAAACATGTGCTTAAAAAGCAAACAAAAATAAAAAGACAAAATTTCTTTTCCATCACACTAAGCGCAAACCTTTCAGTTTCTCTTTTAAGCACAGGCGATTAATTTGTTTGATGGAAAGTGTGAATAACGTCCGTAATCGGGACGGCTCGTGCAGAAATCCGACAAATGGAGATAATTATCCCAAAAATTTAGTTAAGAAAAGCAAAATTTCACGTACCTTGCTCACACCTTGTACCTGAATAACCATCTAAGCACTGACAAGTATATTCCAAAGCAGAAGTTACCAAACATGCTGCCTCATTAAGGCAGGGGTTACTGGTACATGGTAATGCTACAAAATGACAAGAATAAAATACGATGTTTGTAAACTACAGTCTCATTAGTGAAAGCACATGGTGAAAATAATTAAAAACAAACAGAATGGTAGTGGCCACAAAACGGACGCGAAATATTGTAGCATAGAGGACATTTTATGAATACCATATACAACTAAAATGTGCGGGTTGGCCCCAATTCTTGAAAAAAAGAGTGTGATGGGTTCTTAACGAGGTGGTGACTCTACTTAGTTATGAAGGGACCTCGTCCTATCCGACGGATGGTGTGTTTTCTACTGTAATATTGTCTGCGTTTATGAAACAGGAGAGGGCCACACGGACACACAATGAACCCTCAATTAATCCACCTGGGCTGGATTGGAATCAATGGGTTTTTGGTTTGACAGGCACACACTCTACCAATTGAGCAAACTCGCCTTTAGGTAATACTTTCCTACAGATCTTTTTCATTTCCATCTTTGCAAAAGAAATTGAAATAAAATTATGAAGTTCAACAAACAGTCTTTAGGCAACAGGGTTTATTTTATTTCTTGATAGATGGAGGCACGTCCAACTTATCTAAATACTAGAATCTTGTTTTTTATTGTACCATCCTCTGTCAAACGTATGAATCCATCATTTTGAAAAATTGCTTATACTGTCAGCTGCTTTGAGAAAGAGACTTTATTTGGAGAAAAATATATTTATGAATTTTCCCACAGAACAAGCATTTGCTTCATGTCATCCAATCTTACCTATCTCGCAGTTGAACCCGAGGTAACCTGAAGGGCAGTTGCATTCGTACGTGCCCCCTGGAAGCACGCTACAGACCCCTCCATTTCGGCAGGGATCAGAGATCGCACATGGGTTGATCACTGTGGAGAAAACAAGAGTGGAAGGGAATAATGGGTAAAGTCAGCGAACTATGGGGGGAGGGGCGGACTAAGTCTCCACAACTTCCGAATCAGCTTTACCTTTATAGGTATCTGCCCATAGCCAAGTATATTCATCTAGTAATGATGTGTCCGTTTGTTTGTATTGTCTTTATTCGCTGCTGTTGTTTTGCTATCAAGATGTTTTAGAGGCCATAGTCTTTCCCTACCATGTTCAATGTTATGGTAATTGTGGAAAGAATCCTGGGTCAATGCTAATGGTACTGGATACAATACCGAAAACCTGCAACAAATCCTTTATCCTTAGGGCAATACATTAATCTACATCTAAAACTCAAGAGTCTGGTAGAGTAAATTGTAACTAAAGAGAGATGTAATTTCCCAAATACATATTAAGTACCCTAAACTGGCTGTGGTAGTTTACACCCCCGTATTTCCATCATTTCGTTATCGTAATAATTATGCTTGACATCTAGTTAGAAGCTCAAAAGAAACTTTATTAGTTGAATCATACTATCAGTACATGAGACTCCCACTGTAGCATATATACCAAAGGTGTCTGTGTTGTTGTGCATGCCTGACATATCACCATAGGGTGGAGCTAGACTTTATATTTATGAGATATAAATGTATCATTACAGTTATTTTTAAATATTACTGTTTATGTCAATCGGTGTTTTAAGCGAGATGCGTAATTTCGAGTCTATCAGCAGAACCACAATTTTATATTTTTTTATTTTTTCATTCAAATTGGATAAAATACATACCCTGCAAGCAATTAGTTCCAGCGAAGCCTGCTGCACACGCACAACGGAAAGTATTGGCTTGGTTAATGCAGGTAGCTCCATTGTAGCAGGGAGAGGACCAACATGGATTATCTGGACGAAAACAGAATAAGGAAATGTCATCAGGAAAAAATAATCAAATTCAAATAACATTCACCACAAAAGGACTTATGATTATGAGGTACGATAATTGCTCTTGCGTTTTGTTTTGTTTTGTTTTGTTTTGTTTTGTTTGTTTGTTTTTTTTTTTTTGGGGGGGTTCTTCGTTTTGATTTTGTTTGTTTAGTTTCTATTTCATTTCAAGTGTTTATATTGTGTATTTCAACATTAATGGAATCAATCAGCAGTTTAAACTTAGGTTTTTGCTGGAATCATATAAAGAACAGCATAAAATATCAAACAGACTAATTACGTAAAACAAAAGTCCTTTACAAATGAATATGTCATGAATAATATTAACGTATATCGATTGAAGCATCCGCATTAATGGTGAGTATTCTAGCAGGTTCATTTCGCTCAAGGAAAGCTGTATTCAATTTTGTTGAACAAAAATAAAAGGATGAATAAAACAAATACATATGTTGACAACCTCCCCAAAAAAAAAAAAAAAACACACACACAAGAACAACAAACAAACAAACATAGTACCGGTAATATTGTCTCCATTTAAGTCCGACAAACCGATTTATGGATTCCTGATCCAAAATTAAAGTGTACTCTTTAAAGAAGAAAAAGAACCAAACGCTTTGACGTGGCAATTACAAAATAACCGCCATGTTTGCATCTTGCTTATAAATATTCAACTTACATGTTTCACAATTGTTTCCAGTATGATCACTCGGGCAATCACAGCTGTACTGATCGTTGACTGTTAAACATACACCACCATTCTGACATGGGGATGACCAACATGGTGCAGCTAGAAATTAGAAAAGGAAGAAGAAAAAAAAATTTATGATGAAAAAGATTATTTGTGTTAAAGCCCCACTGCACTACTTGTAGCTTCTAGCTCCCTCTACCAATATATAGAAAACAATGCCTAAGCGGTGCCCGTTGGTCCCCCATGATCCTCTTTTTCTTATGTTAATTGAGAGCTAAGTTGATGAGATAACCACCTATCAGTGACCACGCTGGGAGGTCTAATCCCTCCTGGCCAAACTAGTGCAGACGGGCTTTAAGTCGTGGTGTATTAAAGAATTGTATGGTTGATTTCCAAATATAAAACTACCAATAACAACAGAAACGTGTAGAGGGACAATTCACATCAAACCCGGTAAACTCTGCAGCGAACAAATTGAAACGATGACAGGGGTTCAATTTAAGCAAGCTTTATGAAAGGAATGAGTCACCTAACAGACGGTATATCCTTAGCATGGTCAAAAGACATAACGTAAGACTTTAAGAGACATGTAAATGGTCAGGGATAAGAGACATGAGTGGAAATACGATTTTCTATCAAGTTTGTACAAAAACACGGGGGGGGGGAGGGTAAGTTCTGCTGTTGCTTTTGCCTTCCATAATTGTGAAACTTCTGCATTCCATTGTGCAATATCTCTTTACAGAATTTTGTTAAAACTGGCATTTGAATATTGATTATCGGCAAAGAACCCTTGCAATCTTACAGAGCAATTATATGTGCTGATCATTGACTCTCATGCAACAGTCAAACGAATGAGGATCTTTACCTTGAGAGCAGGTACTTCCGGTCCAGCCGTTGGGACATGTACACTGGAAGGTGCCACCATTGTTTAAGCATGCGCCACCATTGACGCAGGGCGATGAGCCACATGGGTTATCTGTCATAAAATTAGACCAAGATTAAATGATTTAACGCCATTATCACACATTATTAACCCAACTTCCTTGACTAGTAAGGCTATACTGGAAGCGGTTGGTATCAAATATGAAATAAAGTTTCAGACAATAGCTCTTTTGGATTGATAAAGTTTTGGTTATCCTTGATAATACTTGTTAACCAATGACTATTCAATTACCTGTTTGTTTCATTCATTTCGAGCCCCCTTTCTAATAGTCACGGGATAGCTATTGTATTGCAAGACATTCTAGGGTCTATACTATGTTAACGGTGTCTACCTTTCTAAAGCACTCTTAATTTTTGACATTATGAAGTTTGTTTATCCCCAAACAGCTATCATATGAAGGATATTGTAATAATCATTAAAAAGTGGAAAGGGTATCTCATTTTCCATCGATTTCACACCAATGATAAGTAAGCACTGTGATGTTGAAAAGCATCACAGGACCAAGGTATGATAAGTGACTGAATTTTACGGCTGTATATACTTACATTGAGAGCACGTCTGTCCAATCCACACAGATGCACAGCTACACACATAGTTGAAGCCACTTACAATACATGTAGCTCCATTTTGACATGGTGATGTGTAGCAAGGATTGGCTATATACAGAAAGAAAACAAACATATATGTGAAAATGCGAATGAAAATTTCCGGTGGAATGACGGCATCTGTACGAAAAAGTTACAATACCCAAACCCAAACGTTACAGTTCAAGTTATAGCCGCCCTAAAGAGATGATTTGTCTGGCCAGAATGAGTTCTTATTTCAAACTTTGTAATCATGTATTTATACCTTTATTTTAGCCAGACTAAAAAGAAACGAGCTTAAAATTTCGCTAACAGAACACGTAATGGAGAGACAGGCCATCTACGTAAAGAGCTTTTTCTCACACTGTTTCAAGTCTAACTAATATTTAAGTGATTTTCACTTCCATGACTTCACTTGGACAGTTTTACATCAAACAATCATTGCTAATTAACATCTATTAGAAATTGAAGGACCTTTTCCTCCAAGAAAAATCAGTAAACGGGGAAATCATAAAAAAGCAATAAGAAAAACAACAACAAAATAATGCTGGACAAATGCAATAGGAATTTATCTTCCTCAAAACTCGTTAATACGGAGGTATACAGTCAAACCTATCACTCAGGGGAACAGATAGAGAGAGAGTGGCGACTGGAAACAAGTGGTATTTCTAGACAAGTTCTACAATGCACATTTCTTTCTCGATAGAAACAAAATCCATGACCACTATAGACAGGTGGCCGCTAAGACAGGTTGGACTGTATATGAAAATGTAAGCCACTCTGCTTACCAACTTCGCAAGTTGATCCAATGAATGCGTCAGTACACTCGCATGTATAGCCTGATCCAGATGAAGAACATGTTGCTCCATTCTTACACGGGTTGTTCACACAGGCAGTAATTGTAAGGGTAACATTCAACGACCACTTGTAATATTATTCATCGCATCGTCATTTCCCTTTTTCCCCTCAAAGCCATGCGCATTATGTCTTGTTGCGATGATGAATCTAGATATATCTTTCATTTCCTAATAAGACACAACTCTGATATATCCACATTAATCATATAGTAAACACTTTGCCATTTATCAATTTTTTCAGCAATCTCTAGCCACTCCCCCCCACGAAGAGAAGCAATACCGTCTGGTTTTTATAATACTGATAGCTATCCACGATATAGCTATAGCCCTGATCTGGGCAAGTTCACCATGGCGCATTAACATTCCTATAGCAACCACTTGATTGCTAAATCTAAGAATGCCCGAGTTCAAAGAGTGGCAAGTAAAAAGACACGGAACCTTTTGATATTGTGAGAGATTACGAAGAAGCAAATAAGGCGTACATGCCTCTCAATTTCGGGCCAAATACCATTGAGTTTTTTAAAAGTATTCCTCTCCAATAAATATTGGGCCAGCTCCCGTAAGCAAAAACTACACATTCGTATATGATAGATCGTGCAACCGCTCATGTTTCTATTGAAATCATAGATACTGAGCCTAGATTCACTAAATTTAGGCCCAGGACTAAAAACTAAGAGCCTTTCACTGACCTTGTTCACAGTTCACTCCGATGTATCCATCTTGACAGACACACGTGTAGTCTGTCACTTGGTTTATACAGGGTGCTCCATTGAGACAGGGATTCGGAGAACATGCATCATTTTCTGGTAAAGAAAGGGTATTAGAATGAATTTAACAGGATTGATCTATTATATTACGGTCAATACACAATCACGAGTAGGATATACTAGAATCATAAAAATATACAGTTAACAACTAAAATTATTCATTCCCTTACCAAGTTTTGTAATTTGTTAGTATGTGAAAAATTGATTTGTCCCGATTTATGTTCTGTGAGAATGCGACATATTTTTTTGTTGACACTTTTTTATTTCTGAGCTACGAACAACTCAAAACACATCAAATATACAAGGAGTACGAATAACTTAGTTGCTAGCTGAGAAACTTGAGCATTTCGTGTAGCAATCATCATTAAAGGGAATATATTAAGTAGAGAGGCAGTACCTAACATGAAATGTCAGCTCAAACCTATCACAAGACCACATTGTTGATTATTGATTGCCCATAGTTTTGCATAAAATTGAAAGTAGTCTTAAATCCTAGTAATCACACCAACGAGACCGACGCAAGACCAACAACAGACCGATCAATTAATTACATTACCTCGAATGGCTAAAAGTCAGTCGGTTTAGAGTCGTCTGGAGTCGGTTTGGCGGTGTGACTGAGGTATTACTGGTCATGAGTAAACTCCATATTTGGAAAGCTTAAAAATCTGTACTTTCTGAGTATATAACAGAGGAAAACAAAACTCTGAAGGGTTGTAGGTAGTATCGCAAAGATGGGCTACTTAAGATCAATGAAAAGCACGTTGTTTTAAAATCATCCAAAGATATAATTCGATGATATTTAATTCTTACCAATTTGACAATCTTGTCCGCTGTATCCATCTGGGCAGTTACAGAAATAACCTACTTGAAGTGAGAGACACTCTCCCCTGAAACATGGATTACTGATACATGCTCCTGGCGCTGGAATACAACACGTAAAAATAATAATAAATCTGGGTCATGTTTCATAATTTTTTTTGTCAATAACAAGTATTACATTTGTATAACAAATTATCTCACAGCCAATAAGGTGCAATGATTTCAGTAGCTTATAACAGTCATTTTAATTTGTTATTGATGTCAAGTTTTATTTTAAAAAAATGTATATAGCGCTTAATACCGTCTCTAGTCACTTTGCAATTATTATTATTACCCCGGTCATCGGATCCAGTCCCGCATACGGTGTGCACCATTTCCACTCCCTGGGGAGTATTTCTACCATATAGTCACCGTGAGGGCATATGGCAATTTCTATCACAAAGGCTTTCATCACTCTACCAGGTCCCCATTTCTCTCTTGGGTATGGAGTGGCAAATATAGATTACTTTCTTGCCAAAGGACATTAGTGCCGTGTCGGGGATCAAACCCACAACCTTCGCATTTCCAGTGCTTAAACCACTCGACTACGACACCTCTACATGTACAATGACAGTGGTTATTAATGAACTTATATGTAATTATTTCTATTAGAAAATGATATGGCCAACTGTAGAGACAAGTTTATATTTGTATTGTAATTAAATGCCTCAATATTTCGATTTTGTAAAGATCACATATTAGAACAAATCAAATATTTATAGTCGATTTCACCAACTCATACTTCAACCTTGCTCTTTATAATTTTAAATGGATCTTTACAGGTACGGAATTTGCTATATGTAGCAATGAATCAGTGTATTGATTCCACTTTACTTATTTGCGATATAATACGCTTTTGGAAAATAAGTACGCCTAAAAAAATGTGTACAAGTTATCTGCTTTTGACTTATAAAAAAAAGACGATGCCTCTACATTAATATTGCCAAATCTACAATCTGAAAACGTGTAGGTCATTCATAATAATTGCATTTGCATACAACTCATGAATATTCATAAACATTTCCTACTTACGTAGCTGACAGTTGGATCCCGAATAGCCTGCAATACAGTTACACTGGTAGACGGCTGACCCGAGGTCACTACACAATCCACCGTTCATACATGGGCTGTTTGCACACGCATCAACTGTTGATATGAAATCATAACATGAGATAAAAATATCTCATCATCGCTATCATTCGGAGGCATCACACAACTAATTCCCGATACCTAGCAATAGTAAGAACCACGTCATTGGCCTCTGCCAGGTCCTCCCTGTGCATGTACGTGTCATTCAGCATGTCATAGCTCAGTAGATGGTCCATGGTCTGAGGGCCCTGCCCGCACTCACAGTCTCCTGAATCCTGCTACCACATCACAATCCATTTTCATAAAACATCTAATCTGATATGATATTATTTTTTCCATTCTTTTGTTTGACGATGTGGTTATTTCATGATGAATTTTTAAAAAGGTTAAATACATGATATTTCTGTAAACACGATGGAACCACCGCTTTTAACTTGAGATCTGTTAATGAATAACTTGAAATTTAATGAAAAAGCAATGGTGACATTAATCGTTTCAAGCTATCAAACTAATTAAAGTGATAATAAATAAAACAATCTCACACATAAATACTTCCAATACTTGAATATCGTGTAAACCGGAGATTATTAAACTCGGAGAGGAAAAATTGAATTTGGATCGTTGTCAAAAGGTTTGCAATCATCAATAATGTTCGTGAATAAAAATACACATAGTGTACTCACTTTCTTCGCAACTCGGGCCTCTATAACCAAACGTACACTGGCAGGTATAGGTTGAACCCGATACTGTACAGAGACCGTTGTTCCGACATGGCTCGGACGAACAAGGAGCTAACATTTGCAAAAAGGATAGTAGATTTGGTAAGTGAATGTTGCAGCACTACAACTGATATGGCAAGGACTTATATACAGATGAAATCTTTCAGTTTTTTCCATGACCCTTATGTGAACATGAACTCATTCTGAAGTGGAAGTTGATCTGGACTTCAACATATATCTTCAATCTCATATCAAAGCTTAATATCCTTTGCATCCCCTTTTAAATATTCTTTAGACCTCGAGTTACCTATGCGGTTGTAAAGGAGGCTGTGTTATATTTGATTGTATTAAGTCAATGCTTGTTAATTAGGTTCCCTTCAACGCGGGGCACATAACAATATCTGGACATCTCCTCATTTTTTCGTATTTTTGCTTGATCGCATTGATTTCTTTGTATGCCAAACATTGATTAGAGAGCATTATTGAGTGATTCTAAAATATCCAGGCAGCATGGACCAGCCTACATATAGCCTACGACTAGTTATTAAAGCTCTCAGTTTATTTATTTTTTCTGAAATAAAGTCTTTATTCAATTTTTCTCAAACCATTGATCAGTAATAGCAACTGTACAAAATGATGGATACATACGTTTGACAAAGAAAGGTACAATGAAAGACAAGATTCTAGTATTTAGATAAGTTGGACGTGCATAAATCTACCACGCAATAAAATAGACCTATCTTGTTGCGTATAGATTGTTTGTTCAACTTCATATTAATGATATTTTAAGTTTAAACTTACTCATTTCACAGAACTCCCCCGTGAAGCCTGCAGGGCAGCTACAGACATATCTGTTACTCGTTTCAAATGGAAAGCATGTTCCTCCATTCACGCAGGGATCGCTGTCACAGGGATCCAATTCTGAAGTAAAGGATATACAAATTATAAAATTTAAGTTCCTAATGGTTTTTAGCAGTTATTTAAAAAGATTTCCTAAGCTAAATGCGAAATCTAATATTGGAACTGCCTTCTGATAGAATCTGCCTTTCTTCAGTCCTGAAGTTGAACATGTAAAATTGTCATTAGTTATAGTAACAGATAAGTTTAGTTCTGGTCTTGCGATTGCATTGTGAAAGAAACGTTGTGGAATCGAGCAGAAAAGGTTGATCATCTAGCATATTAGAACTGGTGTGTACTGCAAGGTTCTGGAATCATCAAAATGATAAGCAATTTGGCCCAGTCTTGGTAAAGTTACAAGCACTGTACACGAACATGTGGAATAAAATTCCGTCCCGATTTTGATGATGTTACATGCCATATTTAGAATATTAAGGCATTCTAAGAGCCATGCTTTTCAGGGAACATTTTTTATCTGATGTTCTTCCACACTCGCATAATACAATGATAACGCTCACAAATTATTTTTCCACCTCTTCCCAGAACTCAACGTTCTCTTTAAACGTAATTTTCAGAAGGCTATGTTGGCTAAGAAGCCTATGTCGAGTTCTTGCATATGAATTGTACTATGGGAGATAGCTCAAAGGAATTACAAAGTCTTTATAATGAAACAGATGAGTCAAGAAGAAGTGAGTCATCAGGTCAAACCATTAAACATATTTACCGATATATATATATATATAGGTTCAAATGCAAACACATATGATGTGGTAGCGATTGGCCAAACAATCAATCCCAGCCCACCTCTTCAGAAATTACTACAATTCAGCATACACAGAATGAATTGGTTACTTACAGTATGTGGAAAAGACTTTTTTTATATTAAACAAATATGGGGTCCATGCTTTATAACTGAATAACTTGAATATCTGAGCGCTAAAACGTGAAATCTGCCGCCCCTTGGGTGGAGGGGTGACCCATGTGAACTAACCTGTCTCACAGTAGACGCCAACAAATCTGTCATTTGGACAAATACAAACGAATGAGCCTCCTCCCTGAGTTTCCACGCACTGGGCATTGTTCACACATGGATTACTATTACATGGAACAGCTGTTAGAAGAAGAAAAAAATTAAGTAGTTCATATAGAGCATTTAAGACGAAGTAAGTGGAACAACAAGCATAATTTCCTGACTTTAAAAAATGCAATATGATTCAAAATTCATGTAAGACATACATTTGTAATGAGTTTGCCGGTCTAATATGTTATGTCTTATGACAGTAAAAAAAAAACTGGAGAATATATTTTTATTAACGAAAATACATTTGGTTTCACAAAACCATAAATGGCTTAAATATCTGAACCCCAAACATATAATCTGCTGCCCCTTAAGTGGAGGGGGGGTGGTGGCTCCCATATACTTACTTGTCTCACAAGTAGACGCCGACAAATGTATTATTTGTCAATTTATATGCAATTTTGATATTGTTATCTGTTATGATATTCCATCTTTTATCTTTGCATATATTGTCATGATGATGGAAATAAATATGAATTCAATTCAATTCAACACAAAAACGAGTACGTGTTTAATTATACACGGTTCTATTCCTTGAGGGTACTAAAATGTATAGATGACTTGGCATTGTATTCCATAATCCTTTGAAAAAGGCATCACTGGAAAATAACCACCTTACAAGGGGTACTTTCCCTAAGCGGTAGATGCCAGGGGTAATTTAACTATGGGTTAATTGTCATGGGTTAGGTAGTTGTCCGTTTAGTAGCCTTTGAGTATTTGTCCAGAAAATCGTAGGTAGCCCTAACTTGCATATTCAAAAGCTTTGACGTTACTAATAAGATATTGAATATTGATGAAGTAGAAATAAATGTAATTGTAGTCGAAACTAATATCACGTATTAATTTTAAAATACATTATTTTGCTTTGTTTCATCAGATACTTGTTTTCAGTACGATAATGAAAACCTATTTTCTATGTTGAAATGTAACTGGATCATTTGTAATATTTGAATACCTTATGCAGTTTTATTCATTATTAATGACCCCATGAAAAAAGATGTATTTGTTAATACAGCTATAATTGACTATCCACCGTATTTGTTTCTAAATCTACATCATGTTTTATTAAATGTATATTGCTGATTACGAAAACAAACAGACGAAGTAACTAATTAAAAATCCCACTGACCTTGTTCGCAGTTGGTTCCTCCATAGCCAATAGGACAGTTGCAGACGTACCGGAAGGCAGCATCAGCCCTGAAACAGGCTCCCCCATTCACACACGGTGAGCTTCCACACGGGTCCAACTCTGATAGTATGGGATATCAAAAATATGAAAAACACATATTGAGTATCCTAATTCTACTCTTATGCAATCCAATCAGATCTAACATTTCTAAGAGATCAAATATCTGGTTACTAGAAATACTGCAAATATATGGCAATTCTGGGGTTATGTTTTACACATGTTTTGACTTTTTATACATACTTGTGAAGAATCAGGAACACAATAGCGCACATACATGCTATGATTCGTCATCAACATAATATGTAGTTACCCGAATTCATCCCAAGTTGAATTATGAGAAAGTATTTACTTGAAGTGGACAATATGTGTACTCATGCACGATGAGTTGATCACCCCGCCCCTTTCTCTCTCTCTCTTCTTCTTCTTCTTCTTCTTCTTCCTCCTCTTCTTCTATTTTATCCTCTTCTTATTATTATTTTTACGATTCAAATTAAACCTTTACTTGGCAGACCATCAGGAAAAGAAAACAAAATTGCAAAGTTGATTCCCAAATGCTATTATCAAATCTCGCCTCCATTTACAATTGAAGAACATATACTTTACAAGATGCATGTTAATACCGAAAATGATTGTCTACGATAAGATACCTGTTTCACAGCGGGTGCCTGAAAACCCTTCCGTACAGACACAGGTATACGCATAGGTGGATTGACTATTCGAACAGATTCCCTGGTTCTGGCATGGCGCGCTTTCACAAGGATTCAGACCTGTTGCGACAAAAATGGATTTCTCAATTTAATCATATGGATACCGACGTAATACTTTGTGTAACGATGAAATATAGATGCGCTTGTGTTATGTAAATTCGAAGTGAAAGTGAATGGCTGAAGATGTCATTGGGGGCTTAGATAACTATACTTAGCTTAATATGTATATTCCATCAACTGAAAAGACTTTTTGTTTAAACTGTAGAAAACAAAGATTTCAAGAAATGTAGCACAGAGGAGCTACATTTATGTTATCATTTGAGAATAAAACAGACTCAAGCAAAGACTTTTAGACACCAGGACCACTTTAAGAAAATGATGAAGGCATAACAAATTTAATTTGTAAGAGAACCTCAACCGTTATATATTTTTATTTGCTCAATTCGTCATTTTAAAGTGGATTATTGTTTAAATAGCCGGTGTAGTATATCGAGAAAACTGTGAAGTGCATTTTGAACGTATGCATACAGCTCAATTCATTAATTTCATGCAGAATAAGCATATATTGTTTTCACACAAACGTGATAAATTTTATGATGACGACTCATCCTTATTTCTTTCAGATCTGTACTCACGTGTTTCGCAGTTAGTGCCTGCATAGCCCAAGGTACATTGGCAGACGTAGCTATAGTCATTTGGTGAACGGTAGCAGGTTCCACCAGACTGACACGGTATGCTATCACACGGATCAAGCTCTGAAAATTATTAAAAAGAAATATTATGTCAGCTCTTTAAAAGTCAATCCAGAATACAGGCGTTTGGAATATCACACAGAGATATACAATTGTATTTCTTATAAGATATAGATGACATACGCTCCTGTGCTAGACTTATCATTTGAGTAATCACTTCTATCCATAAGTAAGGACAACTGTTATTTAAGACAGGAAATAAGATACGAGACTGCAGAAGGTTGGGGTCCCCGAATGGTTCATTATGTGGACTGGCTGATACAAAACAGGTCATGTACCGTATATAGAAATCATATATGCTCCTGAACTGGAGTTATCTTTTGAAAAACCATCTCTTGTCATAAATGCTAAAGACAATTGTTAATAAAGGAATTATGAGATACGAGACTAGGGAAGAATGCTTCTCTGAATGGTTCACTATGTGAACATGCTATTACATTAAAATATTCGAATTTATCACAAATAGAATGATATAATCAGATAGTTATAGTTGATGCTTTAAATTTCACTGTGTAAAAGCTGTTTGAAGAACGTTTTAACTGTATATTGTTAACAAAAAAATAAGGCAGTGGAAGTGGGTCATCAAACTGTCGCAGGATTTTTGAGATGCTGTATTAAGTTGTTATGCTATCCCTAAATGATAGTATTGTCAATCGTCTTTAGCTGAGTTGATTTATGATTATTTGTGCCCACAAATACTTGATGATAATCGGGAAAGTGTGATGGATATATGACCTGAAAATTTATTCAATCGCCTTTTAGATTCTATGCATACCTATGTCACAATGAAGACCTCCATATGCCGCAGCACAACTGCAGGCATACCCAAATACTGTGGTGAGGCTTACACATGTAGCTCCATTCTGGCAGTAATCTTCATCACATGGGTCAAGTCCTGTTATATTGGAAAGAGAAAAATAAAAGCAAGAAAGGAAGGAAGAAAGAAAGAAGGAAGGGCAGGGAGAAGAAAGAAAGACAGAAGAGAAGAATAGATAATGAAAGATAGAAGGAGATAAAGAAAGAATGAAGAAAAGTAAGAAAGAAGAAATAAAGAATGACAGATAAAAGGAAAGAAAGGAAAAAAAAAAGGAGAAAAAAGGTTCAAAATATGTGTTATTTTTTGTAAAATCCATTTTACACTGTCAAAATATTTGGTTAAAATTGCCCAACAGTACAGGGTAAACCACATATCCAACTCAGGATTTCTTATTTTTTCAGTTTTTTTCTCTCTCGGAAACAGGGGTACATGCCCCTGCTCCCCCTATTGATATATGCATCACTGTATTCACACACACATGTCAATGTACTTACTTATTTGGCAAATGTTTCCATCGTATCCTGTAGGGCAGTTACACTGATAAGTGTAGGATGTACCACTGGCAATACAGAATCCTCCGTTCTCACATGGATTATCAAAGCACGGGTCAAGTACTACAAAAGAAAAAGAAAAAGAATCAAACAGTTGAAATAAGAAACATGTATGGATTTAGAGAAAGAGAAAGAGAGAGAGAGAGAGAGAGATAGAGAGAGGGAGCAAGAGTGAGAGTGAGAGAGAGAGAGAGAGAGAGAAAGAGAATGGGGTGGGCAAAATGGGAAGGAGAGAGAAAGAGAGAGAGGTGGCTTTTGGGGGAGTAATTAAGGTGTGCCACTTCAGGTTTTATGCCTGAGTCACACCTTTGTGTATTTGGCTTGCGTATTGCTGCGTACTTATGGCAAGCCATTTTAACATTTATTCCTATTTCTTGATATCAAGAAATGATTTTCTGTTGTAAAGCAATGGTAATTCTTGATATCAAGAATTGAATTCTTGATATCAAGAATTTGATTTCTTGATATCAAGCATTTATTTCTTGATATCAATAAATAGAAATAAATGTTAAAACGGCTTGCCATAAATACGTAGCAATACGCAAGCCAAATACGCAAAGGTGTGACTCAGGTATTAAGGGGGGAGGATGTCATTGTACTCACGGGTGTCACAGCGATCACCGATGTACCCAGTCGGGCAGGTACAGGTATAGTCGTATTCTCCAAGTACCTTGTTACAAGCCCCTCCGTTCAAACAGGGTGTGCTGCTACAAGGATTAACACCTGCACAGAAAGAGAAAATTAGGGGGTAGATCATAACAAAAATAAAGTGAAACTCACTGGAATTAAATTTACATACACGAGGCAGTGGTTCATAATGAGACATAGATCAGAATAAGAACATTTTCGAAGTTTTCTTAACCTATACTAATGATTCAACTTAACCTTCTTCTTAACCTATACATTAAATGTTTTAAAACAAAATCACATACAATTTAAAACTGTGGCTTAGGTAGGAAAAAACCAGTATCATTAATAATGTTTCTTTTTCACTCGTTGACCATATCCCCTTTAATGCAGTTGGTTCAATATTTTCAAAGTACACTACAAGGATAGGATAGTGACAGATGGTGTCGGAGAGAGAGAGAAAGACAGAATTATAGAAAAATAGAGAAAATAGAAGACGGATACTGAAAGACCTTTAAAACATTTCGAATTTTCCTTTTCGTCTACCCACTCATTTGGCATCAATAATAATTTATGAAATTAGCCATTTGTAACAAACTTGACGATATAGTCTCGGTCTCCAAAATTTCGTGACAAATGCTCAGTCACCAAGATCTCGAAGAGAACATCATTATTCTTACATTGGGGGTACGAGGTGCATGTTATTTCAACTCTTTCAGCATTTAATTCACACAGAGTGAGAGTGAAACGTGTGGATAAAACCTAGAAGTGCATTTTGAACGTAGACAGAAAACTCAATTAATTTGGAATACACACGTCATTTTCTTGCTTCCCTTTTGACTACTTACCCAGATTGCAAGTATCACCGCTGAATCCAGGCTGGCAAGCACACGTGAAGTAGGCTGCAAAATTGGTACATGCCCCGCCATTGTTACACGGTGAGCTCATGCATGGGTTAGAGACTGTGAGGGAAAATCAGATAAATGACCAAAAATGGAATCTGCCTCGTCATATGAAGCCAAAGAGAATACCGTCGGCTGCACGCAAGAAAGTCGCTACTGCCATGGACAGTGCATCGATATTAAGCATTCTTGCGGGTTGCGGACAATATTACAAACAGCACCTTTAATGCCACGAGGGTGTGATGTGGCTGATACAACTGCAATTTTGTTGTGAAAAAAACTATCTATGAGATATTCTATTTTGATTAACCATTCCTTATTTTGTGCATTCGAGTGAAGCTAACACATACGTAATAAAATCTCGAAGACGATAATACATGGCTAAGAATTGATGACTGATCATTTTATTAAATGTCAACACATCATAAAAACTTAGTTTTCCCTAACGTTACGAAGACAATATGATAGAATAGAAAGATAGGCCTATATGTATATCCTCATACAGAGGAATTAATCTGGTTATTCTTTTTCACTCTCTTCTTTTAATATTTTGTGGTTGATCTTGAAAAGGAAAATTAAAGAGGCTGAGTAGGTTCTGGACAAGCTGTTTCTAAAGCTACGTCACACAAAAGCAAAAGTAACTCCTAGAGATTGAGCTTTCAGTTGCACCGCTCTAAAGTTTTGAAATAACCTACAACTAGACATAAGAAAATCCTCATTTGTTGCTGTCTTCATAGTTTTGTTGGAGACGCACCTGTTTTCAGGAGCTTTTGAATCTTTTTTTTGTCTGTACAGCAGCACTGCTAGGAGTTTTGTTTTCATCACAGCGCAGCAGAGTAAAGGTATATAGTAGCTGCGTAATATGAATTGATCTAACTATTTACCAGTCAGACAGCGGTCGCCTTCTAAACCAGGAGTACACTGGCAGATGTATCTATCATGGGTGCCCAGATTGTTACATGTTCCTCCATTGTAGCAGGGGTTGCTATCACAAGGGTCGAACGCTGGAAGTAAAACGGAGATAGGATGAAATATGCAAAGGAAAAGTTTAGAAATACAGTCAAACCTGTCTATAGCGACCGCCCAAGGGAAACACATATAGTGGTCTTTATAGACAGGTGGTCTTTGTAGACAGGTGGTCACTAAAGCAGGTTTGACTGTATAGTTGAATCTGGGATTTAAGTTCGACCCTGAGAAGATGTACCCAATTTCACGTCTTAAAAAAAAAGAAAAAAAAAGAAGAAAAAAAAAAATTATTTACATCGTTACAGACCTAGTGTATACCCAGTTATGAAGCAATTACAACATACTTGTAGTTTGTGTATTGACAGGAACTTAATACACTTTAATGATTTTATTAATAATGGAGGAGCATAACTCATGATAACTCACGACTTTCAATCTTCTATGACCTATCCTCGGTACATTGTATTTTCCTACCAAATCGAGAACTTTGTAGTTATTTATCGCTTTGTATTATTAATTGGTCAAAAAGGTAGAATAAATAAACATTAGTATCCGGATTTTTTTTCTCCGGCTTAGTCTGATGTCAAATATCAATAAATCTAAGCATATATACTGAACATCCATGATTTAAAAAAAATGAGCAGCTAGAAATGAAGATACCCTCACTAAGTAACAAACTATCATCACTTACTGTAGGTTTCACAGTTAATGCCTTCATAATAGGCGGGGCAATTACATGTGTAAGAATAGATGTCATTGTTAATGTTGATGACGCATGCACCTCCCGCCTGGCATGGGTCACTGTTACACGGATCCACTGTCAAAATGAAATGGTGAAGAAAAGTAGAATCAGAGTTAGGCTAGAGTTTGAGAAATAGTATTGATTTTCAAGAACAAAGAGTGAAGAGGATTACAGCTATATTTATTATGCAATGGTGATTCGAAATCTACTCAGACCAGCGACAATTGCTCCGGGCTTCATTTTGTCAAACGTATGGGGTTCTGGTTAGGTTGCGATTGGGCGTTCGTTTAGATTTTCCATTAGGGTTAGGGTCGGGATTAGATATATTTGTTGATTCCAGGGTCGAAATTGGAATTCAGGTAGTGTAATTAATTACCGTGGAGGAATTGTCGCAAGACCAAGTTCCGTACAACCCAATGCAGTAGGCATGGTAGGTGGATAATTTGTTTACACTAGCATTTTTAAAATAACGAAAAACAGGAACATCACGGTCACTGAAAAAGCACTAGTCACATTTACACTTGTGACGTAGAGACTAGAGAGTGAAACATGTGGGCCGGAATACTGGTCCGATTTTCCTATATTTCGCTGTTCATTACTTAGGTTTAAAGATACTTTAGGAGAAAACGGATCATGGAGTTTGAGGCACAACTCGAAGTGCTCTAGAGTCTAGACCGTCATCTTCACAAAGAAAGAAAGAATGGGAGAAGTTCCACAATATATTAAAAAAGTCCATTCTACATATCCCTTTTGATAAGGAAATATTCGGTGAATATTTAGTGTAATTTCATTATACGGGTTTTTTTCTTCAAATAAAGTCTTTATTTATTTTTTCTCAAAGCAAAAAGCAGTATAAGCAAATATACATAAGGATGGATACATACGTTTGACAAACAAAGGTACAATGAAAAACAAGATTCTAGTATTTGAATAAGTTGGACGTTATTCCATCTATCAATAATTGAAATAAACGTATCTTGTTTCGTATAGATTGTTTGTTGAACTTCATAATGATATTTTTTTAATTTTTTTTTAAATTTGATAATTACCTATGTTACAGATGGGTCCAAGAAGTCCAGTTGTACAGTCGCACTGATAGTTGGGTTGTCCAAACTGATCAAAGACGGTGTTGCAAGTCGCTCCATTGAAACAAGGGCTACTCCAGCATGGACTCACTGCAGATGAAGAAAAGAAGTACAAGTACTTTTTAGACTTACATTCTCGCAGGAGTAGAAGTAGTAGAAGTAGTAGGTAGTAGTAGTAGTAGTAGTAATAGTAGTAGAAACAGTAGTAGTAGGAGTAGTAGTAGGAGTAGTAGTAGGAGTAGTAGTAGTAGTCGGTATGAGTAATAGTGGTAGAAGTAGTAGTAGTAGTAGTAGTAGTAGTAGTAGTAGTAGTAGTAGTAGTAGTAGAATTAATGCTAATATTAGGAGTCGCGTACACTGTAAGTATAAATTGCCTTGTTTGAAACAAATTTCTGAAACTAAATAGGCTGTCACACACAGAGCTTGAAAACGAAGGATTGTTAAGACGTATGAAGAAGCATTTTCTGTCATTCTATGTTTAATTTCATATTTTTGTATTAGAAAAGAATTAAGGCTAATCTTGAGCTCTGGTATGGGCATCGTATGGGTGTCGAGAGAACAAGGCTATAATTCATTTTGGATTGTTTAAACCAGTAAAATGAAAACAACCTCACAAGAACTTGCTGGAAATCATCTTCAATATCTTCAAATATCATTTGAACATAGGGACATGTGTTAAGCACATGGTGTCGGGCCTACTTACCTTTATTTGCTTATCTTTCTATGCTCATATACATTGTCCACCAAAATCGTTTGGCACTTGTCATTTATTTGTAATCTTGAACATTCAATGTAAGTTTTGTTGGATTCTGTGAGAATTTATTTTTCTATCATTACCAGAATTCAAGCTTATCTTCAACCATGTATGTCATTTTAGGTTCAACGAAAGGAAAATTAATATTTTTGTAGATACGCTTATTTAACAGTAATACAATAAATTAACAATGAATTAACAGTAATACAATAAGCTCGAAAAGATGGTTTCATGTTCAAGATGGAATTTGGAGTGTATTGTACATACATGAAGCCACGTTTTTAATTCATGAATTTCAAAAGGTTATTGCGAGTGTGTGTGAATTATGCTAGGTAAAGCATGGAATGGTATATGATTATAGATATTGCCATAATGAGACATGACTTATAGATGTATCAATGCTGAAAACTCTAGACGTTAAATATGGAATGTTGTACGGCCATCTTGCCGTTTCTTGCGAGAGCAGCAAGTATGAAATAAAGACTCAGAGACTCGATAATCTTCTTTTCAGTTCAATTTATTATTGTTATTCAGAAAGAAATTAGTATTTGACAGCAATAAAACAAATAACCAAAGGCGAAAATTAGTGGAAGAAACAGCAATATCATATAGCATGCTGATTTTTTAGAACTCTTTGAACATGGAACAAGTGAACATATGTTAATAACAATCAAAAATACAGATCGGGGCCCCGTTGCATAAAACAATTTTTTTAAAGATAGATAGATAGATAAATGGTATTTATTGATTAATTTCCATGTATCGCAGTTACAAGTAACTGATTTGCACATGAATAAAACATTGATGGAAAAGACAAGTATACATTTCACGAGATATCGCAGTAACAAGTAACTGAATTGCACATGAGTAAATTGCCATGAATATTAACAACCATGGCAATATCACCCAACGGTCAACAAAATCAAGGTTTCCAGTAATGGCAAAGTTAACATCAATGCTAAGTTTTATGCAGCCGACGGGACCCAGAATTATTATAACTGCTCACATTCGGAATTGTTTCCTATGGAATTTTATTTCGATTTTCATGTTAGACACCATAGACTTATAAAATGAGAAAAAATAATAAGTAGACTTACGACTTTCACAGTTGACTCCATAGTAAGCATCCGAACACGTACACACGAAGAAAGATACATAATTTGTGCAATTACCTCCATTTACACAAGGAAACTATCGCATGCATCAAACACATCTGTAAAAGAAATTGAAAACACATAGAGTTTAGAAAGTATTTGGAATTCAACCACTGGAATATATCAAGCATTGTTGCTAATGAATATGATTTCATACTTGGATAATGACGTCACGAAAAGTCACTAAAGGGTGGCAACGGTTTGAGTCCTAGCCGCGGAACTTATCCTGTTTGGCTAGACATGTTTCTCTCCACTCAGGCGTAGACAATCGGTAAAAGAATTTCCTTGATGCTTTTAGCGCCTTGGGGCAGCTTCATCTGGGGTAAAGCTAGGGCATGAGTAATACTATTTAGGGTTGCATGTAATTTTCGGAATGTTCATAAAACCGAAGGCTCGTAATTCAGAAAATTAAATAATGTTCGTTCTTCCGAAGGTTCTCATAAATGACAAAGAACCCTCGGATTTATGAACCTTCGGAAAAACCAACCTTCCAAAAAGTGAGCACCTTCCCTTTTTAGGCGCCTCCCGCATTTTTCCCAGTGATGGATAATTGCACAATGTAATCGCAGCTATTATCATTATTATCATTATTATCATTACTATCATTATTATTATTGTTATTATTATTATTATCGTTGCACCTCTAAAGTGTAGAATGTGGTACTTACACGGCGTCTCACAGTGATACCCGGTCCATCCTGAAGCACAGATACACTGATATGCTGTGTTCTGACTGACTAACATGCAAGTTCCTCCATACTGGCAAGGAGAACTCAGACAGGGATCGAAAAATCCTGTTCAAAATGATGAAAAGGAACAGTGCAAAAACAACCTTAAGACACAATGTAGTAGTAAATACATAATATTGATAGTTCTAGGTTACTCATCTATTATTATTTTACTCTATTTGTGTGTAAACTTTACGTAAAAATATTTCCAGAGGAAATCAGATGGAACGGTATCAGTCCTGGAGGTAGTGGTTACCTTGCTGTACAATAGGTAGGTGAGCATTAATGACAATCTATTGTATTCATTCCTACACCAATCACTTTCCCTATGCTCAAAGTTTATCTAAAAGATAAAGATAACTGTAAAATCTACTAAAGCAATTTACTGCGTCAAATAACAAATGCAGCAGTTCTATAGGAAACTTCATCATAATCAATTCACATTCGATTACAGATTTCTGGTCTTGAATTAATAGCTCCATGAAAAACGGTATATATTAATGTTGCATAAGAAACAGTCATATAATCTTGCAGCCACTTGAGTTCTGGCCGGGGGAGAGGTGAAAAATAATTTGTGAGCGTTTTTATTGTTATTATGCAAGTGTGGAAGAACATCAGAGAAAAAATGTTCCCTGAGGAGCATGGCTCTTCAAATGCCTTCATATTCTAAATATGACATGTAACAGCTTAAAAATGAGGACCACATTTTTATGCCACATGTTTGTGTAGTCCCATATACATCTTTCTATGTACAGAACTCAACTTTATCTTTAAGCGTCATGATTTCAGTAGCTTATATGAATTATAATATCTTTTTCAGTGATAACAACTATTATGAAACAAGGTACAGTAGCATGTCTCACCTATCGAGCAGTCATCTCCGGTAAAGCCAGGCCTACAGTCACAGGTAAACTCTGCTCCGTTAGGTACACAGGTCCCTTCATTCTGACAGGGGTTACTATCGCATGGTACAGCTGTGAAAAATAAAATCAAAATGGATTTAATGATCTGCAAAAAAAATTATTTCTCAAAGTAACATCAGCAAATCATATACATTTTCACTGGATTCAATGGACAGTGAGGTGTCATCTCTGGGTCAGCATTTGAGGTATTTTATGATGGAATTTTATCAGGCACAGACAATTACATGTTAATGGTGATACAGAAAGGAGGTTACATTCTTATAATACATTATACACTAATGATGCATAATTTAATCGACCGATCTTTCAAACGGAAATAAAGGATGAATAAAGGCCACGCTCTCTGTTTCTTTCTTTCTTTCTCTCCCCTCCCCTCTCTATCTCCTTCTCTCCCTCTCTCTCCCTCTCTCTCCCTCTCTCTTTCTCTCTTCCAAGGGCTGGATCACATACCAGAGTCATTATACTTTCTTTCCCCATTCCTCTCCGTCCCGAGCCTTCTTCTTCATCATGTCACATGTTTTGTATCAAGTATCAAGTCAGACACTATCACATATAAAAGTAACAATTACGTTTTTTCCTTCTTATAATGGGACTCCTGGTTAGAGTCCATGGTCAATATTGATATCCTTATCTTTTATATATCGCGAAAGACCTTGAAAGTGCAAGGAGCATCTCCAAAAACGGATTGTTCCATTACCCCTCTCAAACCTTCAAAATAAAAATTTATGTCGCCAAAAAAATGGCGATTCTTCTGCAATGTGCATGAACCAACTTACGTATCTCACAGTTATCACCGACCCAAGGCCACGGGCAGCTGCAGTTATATCCGTTAGTTCCCAGCATACATGATCCACCATTAATACACGGTTGAGAATAACAAAAATTCTCTGTGGTATAAAGTGGGGGTGGGGAGGATTAGTATACCACATGGGATGATGTGAAAATACATATTCATATCTCATAAATAATGAATAGTTAATTATTAAATTTCATCATAAATACACATTATGGCGTTTGTGACTTCTGGAGTTACTGTCAGGTTTTAAAAATTGTTAATCAAACACTTCAAATTTGTAATTGGATTCTTACACACAATATGTTTTGAAATTTTGAGAAATTATTGTCGGTATAAGATAATTACACTTTAAGTTGACGTGTAATGTGCTAAATATGACAAATTAACCACACACAAAAATTAGAATCCATCCTGAAATAGAAACTGATATAAAATAAAGGTGCTGTTGTATCACTCCCTTCTGAGTTATGATTTAAATCAATGTATAATCCAATGATATATATATATATATATATATTTATATATATATATATATATATATAATCAAAACCTTTTCCACCTCATTGAAACATTCTTATGTTATTAAGTGAGATATACTTAACCATATTACTTGTTATATTGATGATGATGATAATTATAATGTTTATATAAGAAATATGCGAATTGATGTCTAACCTATGTCACAGCGCTCGCCCAAAAATCCAGACTGACAAACGCACAGGAAAGTTCCATTTCCGAGCTGACAGGTCGCTCCATTGAGGCAGGGATTGTTCAAGCAGTAGTTGACTGTAATGAAAGGGCAAACGAATATCAATCGTGAAATAGTAAACAATATCATAATGCATTGTGCGGAATACTTTAGGATGAATAGCCACAAAATACTATGTAAAAGTATAATTAAAGGTTATAACATGCATGCCGACATAAACATAAGAGTTTATCAATGTACATGTATACATAAAAGTTATCATACATTTTGTATAACCCGTCCCTTCTCTCGTCCTCCCTCTATCTCTCTCGCTCTCTCTCGTTTCTCCTCTCTCTCTCTCTCTCTCTATATATATATATTTCTCTCATCTCCCCTTTTCTATTCCACACCTTTCTTCTCCCTCCTCTCCCTCTCGTTTCCTTTTTTTCTTTCGCTCTTATCTAGGGCTTTTTATTCCCATGTACTCTCTCTATTTCGATTTCCATGTTATATACTCAACAAATTCTGAATAGTATGACGATAGTTAACCACAAATTGTAATGCAACATGCTGGTGGATTCGGAGGGTAATACATTAGTTTTGGGTTGCAGGAGGCCGCCATTTCTATTTATAAGTGCTCCGTTTAATCCAGTTTTAAATGCGCTATTTTCTTTGGCACATCGAAGCGACATCTTTTCCACTGCAAGATCCTCAATGTAAACACGGATTTGCCAGGCCTACTTATTGCTGTTCTCGGAAAACATATAGAAGTCAATCAGGCTCTCCCGGTAAGAGATTGCTTATTTCTGTCAATAGCCTACTAAATGATCTGATGATTCAGAACGATAAATCATTGACGATTAGAAAACGATGTAGACAATTATTATTAGAAACCATGTAACTAAACAAAATGCAAAGCGTCGAAGTCCGGCTTTTTTCTCCATTTTATTCTGGGAAAATGTGTTCAGGGGAAATTATTATGATATATTACAAAGTCGACACGGGGGCTTTGTTATTTGGTATAGGATGCCACGAACGCAACGCCTCCCGCCACCAAGGAGCGACAACATACTTCAGGGAAAGGGCACCCACGCCATTTTGGGATTGGTCACGTAGGAGCAAAATAGACAGTGGCGGATCCAGGGGCACATGGGGCACACCTCACCCAAAAAAGTGTACAAATGAGGATAACAGGGAGAAGCATGGACCAATGAACTGTTTTGCTTGTCACAAAATATTCGGACTTGTGCACCCCTATAATTCTGGATCCGACACTGGTAGAAGTAGTGCAATGTGGTATAGATTGATAACAATCCCAATGGAAAAAACCCACAGAATCCCCCAAAGTTACAATTTCCACTGCAAATTCAGTGACCATAGCATCAAATGTTGTAGAGACACACTCGGGAAAAGAAACCTGTTGAAATGTGAATTCTTCATGCAGGGTCATTCATGTTACTTGGCCTCTCTATAATTTTTCTGCAAGAAAATGACTTGAGTACCAGAATTGTTACAAATATAAGGGAACTGTTCTCTGTTCAGTGGAGAAAAAAGAAATGAGCTAGCTCTTCTTCTGTCCTTTCAGTAAACGATTGGCTAAATAACAAGAGTTTACTACGTATACAAAATTTTACTGTACTAGGCGCAAAAGTGTTTTAGATGAAATTAGAAAGAGTCAGGTAAACAGATTATCAATTATTCTTTATACATCTGATATTAAAAATACCTTTCTAGTATATTCTAAGTGTATTTTATTAAAAAATCATTAGTAACCATCAACATTCATATCTATTTTAAAGATAAATCTTTTTCAATTGGTGTTTTTTGGTTCGTTAGTTCTTGGGAATGTCCAAACACAAACAGCTCTAGATAGAATTTAGCCCATGAAATGAAGCTTTTTAGAGAAGAACGGAACATACCAAATTCACAATGTGTTCCGATGTAGCCCGGCAGACAACCACAAAGATACCCGTTTTCTCCGAGTTGGCAGGTGGCATTGTTTTGGCATGGCTCGCTCAAACAGTGGTTCACTGAAATCACACATAAAAACAAATTATAAATGTACAATACATGGTAAATCATTTAAATCTAATACATTAAAGGGGAACAATAACCAAGTTATGATTTTGTCTTCATATTTTGAGATTGCATTTCAAATGTTACTTTCAAAAGGATATAGCAAGTTTAAATACAGCGAACATCTATTCTAAGTTCTTTAGGCTCCTATCCACTGAATTCATCTATTAAAAGGAATTTCATGGAAATATTTGCAATGATCAATATCTATTGAGACTATATCAAGATTTAACAAATAGGCTGTTAGATCTATAGGTGAATCAGATACAATGTGATAATCTAGAGGTATCCATTCAATCTGTGTTCATTTGGCAATATGCACTTTGCCCTTATTTTCTAAATCGTTTCTGTTCATGTTATTTCAAATGATTTTGGCATTAGCGGTTATCTCTTGTTTTATTTGATGTGCTTATGTATATGATAAGAATTTTTATGAAAAGTATAGTTTATTCATGCATGGTATTGAAAACTAAAACATAAATTATGTTAACTTACCAAGACCACACTGCTGGCCGGTGAAACCAACGGTACAATCACACTCGTAGCCCGTTGGTGTGAGTTGACAGGAAGCGTTGTTCGAACAAGGCATATCAAAGCAGAAATCCTCTTTAAATCAAAGCAGAAGGCAAACATAAATAGAATAGTAAGTCAATAATGGACTAGAATCTATCGCTAATGTGATTTTTAAAAATAATTATAGTGGCATTTGCAAATGTTAAGCAAGATATACTTGCTGTATTGAGTTTCATTCCACTTTAATATAAAATAGAATAACCTGATCTAGTATTCCTCAAGTACCCATATCTGACTTAGAACTGTTACGAGTCCTCACACGAGAGAGATTCACGACACGTATACATTTCTAATCTCGCCTATCCAAGTAAAACTATGTCTTCAAAATCCCCATCATACGCCAACCGAAATGTTTATAAGACTAAAACTTTAAAGGAAAATTTGCTCAACCTTAATGAATTTCACCACAGTTAAGCATTCATAGCTTATTATAGCAGTTTTTGAGGCGAAATATGTCACTGACAACTAATAATACGAACAAAGAAACGAATAAAGTGATAACTCTGAACGTTACGAAAACTAAAAGACTACAAAGTGTCTTAATTGTGACAAGATAGAATTTATGATATATATGTTTATACAATTTTTATTTCGCCATTGGTTTAATAATAAGTAATCATTGCGTTTTATAATCATGAACATTGGAATGATCATCACCAGAACCCCCCCCCCAAAAAAAAAAAATACCCCTTCCTATTCACTCTTTACTGGTCTATAATTACCGATTTCACAGTAGTCTCCTAGGAAGACTGGAGGGCATTCACATTGGTACCCGTTAGCTCCAAGCAGGCAGGTCCCTCCATTTTGACATGGGTCGCTGTAGCAATAATTATCTAGAGAAAAATAATATGAGAGCAGTTAGAAAGATGTGCAAATGTCGTGGGAAATATATGCAAATAAAGTACGTATAAGGGGCAGATCGATCATCGTGATATAAGCCTGTATAGGTCTTTCATTCTTTCTTTTTCTTCTAGTTTTCTTATTATTCAGCAGGAGCGGTTTTAACCACTGCTGATAAAAATGATTGACAAAGTCTGGATGCTACTTAAATCTCTCTCAGTTCGCATGTAGTCAAAGTAGGCAGGCTTTCAGTCGCAGTCATAACTAATTGATCTTATACTCTTTTCTTTAGGAATTAATCTGTTATATATTCTCCAGTTTGATAGATTTATTGCTCATAAGTGTCTTCAATTGTATATTGTTTACAATTTTGTAGAATGAAATCATATCAATGAATAAATGAAGCAGTGATAAACATGACTAGGAGGGTGTTTCACAAAGATCCTAAGTCGAACTTAACTCTAAGTTGGACTTAAATTATGGAGAGCCATTTGTAGCCTTAAAATGAAATATATTCCAAAGCGAAAATTCAAGTATTTTACACTTGACATGAAATTTCCTTGATAATAGAAAATATGAAAGATTTGAATCAATATTTTATGCCTTTTAAAATAACTTTTACAAAATATTTTCATAGATGCTAACGGCTTTCCATAACTGTTAAGTCCAACTTAGAGATAAATTCAACTTAGGATCTTTGTGAAACACCCCCTAGAATTGATAGCGAGTCCTAGGAAATTGTCATCCCTTTCCTTGACGCGTGACTAACTTCTCTCACCTTGTTCACAATTTCGACCAACAAATTTGTCTGTGCAGATGCACTCGTAGTTGATAATGTCTTGGAGGTTACACGTAGCGTTGTTCAGACACGGCTCGCTATAGCAATAATCAACTGAAGGAAAAGAAAAAAATGCAACACATTTAATGTTATTAAGAGAGTAAACCACTTGCTCACATACTGTTTCCATTGTCACATTATCACTAATTCGATAGGTAATTTGGTTTTGATATGATATGAGTATTTAAGATGAAATAAGTATGGAAACGACCGTAATTCATTCAATGTAGTCACGCACTCTTCATCGAAATGATGGAAATGAGCAGCTGAAGGACAGGACATATGTAACCATGTAATACGTGATTGAAAGCGTTGCAATATGACTGAAAAGCTAGACCGTTGTGAATATGAATACTAGCAGACTGAGGTAGAATTGATGGATCAGCGAGATGAAGAAAATCTACAGTTTCCACACATATTTTTTTTTTACAGACTCCGTCATAATATTTGTGATTAGAGAAAAGAAAATTAGAAATAAAATTTGATGAACTTGAACTTACAGTTTTCACAATGAACTCCAAAGTAGTCTGGAGGACAGGTGCAGTTATATCCACCACCATTCGATGAGAGGTCACAGGTAGCGCCATTTTGGCAAGGATCACTGAAGCAAAAGTCCTCTGTAAACGAGATGTCATGGGCAAGAGAGGTTAGAAACAATGGATAAGGATGACGATGTATTTTATGATACAATGCCTGTTCTCATTACAAATGAAACAAGAATGCTTTATATGAAGATTAAGCTAGGCTTTTCCCTCTCTCCCTTCTCTCGTTCTCTTCCTCCTTCTCTCACTCTTTCTCTTTTGTCCTTCATCATCTATCTATTTATTTCTCTTTCTCCCTCTAACTCTTTTCAGCCCAGGCCTCCTTTTTACCTGGTCACTCTCACTCCACCTCTCTTTCTGTCTAATGTGGCTATCTTTCTCTTGATCTATCTCTTGTCTTTCTCAATATCACCCCTCTCTACCCCTCTCTCTTGGTTTCCCATATTACTATCATACATTTTATCTCTCTATATTTATTTTCTGTACCTGATAAGAAAAAACATTGAACCTCACCTATTTCGCAGAAATCTCCTATGAAGCTTGGTATACAATCACAAGTAAATCCATTTCCACTTAAATCCAGCACACAGGTTGCTCCATTTTGACAGGGATCACTCAAACAAAAGTCAACTGAATGAAGAACATGAACAAACATGAATATATTAGGTGTGTGAATGAACGTAGCTATGTAGAAAATTTGAGGACAAAGTGGTCAAAATACATTTATAACTGTGCTCTTAAGTCTACATATTATATAAGGTTTGATATAAAGGTACATAAATAATCCCACAACTTTTCTTTGAAGTATAAGTAATTTACGAATTAAATTGTAACGTAGCAGAACGGCAGAGATAATGTCATTCCACCATAGTCAATATACACTTCAATATAAAAAGATCGAGCTACATTGCTGAGGCATGTGGTAGCGCCTGTCTATATCCACAGTTGTATCATGTTGAACCAGTATCAAACATTTTACCAGATATTCAATCTGCCAAACAATTACGGATGTATTGCTCATGTCCTGATTACTTACAGAGTTCGCAGTGTGTTCCTACGTATTCCACTGTGCACTGACATTCATATCCACCTCCATTATTTAGCAATGTGCAAGTAGCACCATTCTGACAAGGATCGCTGAAGCAGAAATCCTCTGAAATTCAAGAAGAATTTGAAAGAAAACATAGTTACCTCATTGGTTTGTACATTGTGCATCTTGCGATTATCCTTTGGAAAGTTTTACTCGATATCGTACAATCAGGTAATAAACGTCAATTAAAGTTGGAATAACTCTAATAAAACAGATAATGATACTGGGCTTAATGATAAAAGTACTGATAGTGGTTTTAAGAATGATTGTAATCAGAGTAACATTAATATGACTAATGTTTATATTACTAACAAAGATTACTCTAACGATAATGCTATACTACTAATACTACTACTACTACTACTACTACTACTACTACTACTACTAATTCCTACCACTACTACTACTTACTAATTACTACTACTACTACTACTACTACTACTACTAGTAGTAGTAGTAGTAGTAGTAGTAGTAGTAGTAGTAGTAGTAATAATAATTACACCACCAACAACAACAGCAACAAAACAACAATAACGATAAGAACAACAACAACATTAAAAGCACATTTCGTGATAAAAGTGCAGTGGTAAAACTACTTTCACATACCTATTTCACAATTGTCACCTATATATGGATTGGGGCAGTCGCATTGATATCCAGATCCTAGAAGCAGTGAACAGTCTCCTCCATTTTGACACGGTGATGTGAAGCACTCATCAACTACGAAAGGGAAACGATGGGGAAAATTTGTTAACTGATTTGAGGAAATGCTGTATGAAGGATGCTATAATCCTTTTATTTCTATGAAAGATTATTTCAATCATTATTGAACAAAAGCATGTATTCAAGGCGCATTTGTAACAGCATTGCCAATAGTACAGTGTAGTATTTTGTTACATCATGCACACACACAGTCCGACTCATTTTACTCTACCAGGAGTGTTGCAAAGGAAATACAAAAAAGGCAGATGCATACATGCTAGAAGGGGAGTAGGAGGTTACGATTGTTTGAAAACACATACGGTATGATCACTCGGAAAAACAGACTAGACAGCGCCCATTCTCTTTTTTTCTAAAGGTGTGCGATCGACAGATTCCTTACCCCACGATGGCAGATGTAGTGGGTGGGGGTGGTGGGGGAGGGGTATTTTAGGTAGCGTTCTTTTAACAAAAAATACAAGATCTCTATATATACGTTTTGATTAGAAACACGATGGAAATTTCTCGTAAAGAAAAAGTGGATTTTCTAGACAGGTGGTGTTTCTATTCATCTGTTTTTTCATACAAGTGGTCGTTAAAGCAAGTTTAACAGTACAGCACAAGTGGATACCTCTGTCACAATCATACTCTGTGAATCCTGGTACACAGGTACAGGTGTAATTTGTAGTTCCGTTTATGACGTCATTCTCAAGCGTGGTACACGTGGCTCCATTGAAGCACGGTCCGGCATAACAGGCATCAACTGAGAGAAAAAATGAGGGGGGGGGGGGTTAAAATCAAGAATCATCGATCACAAATTATAATTATGCTCCTTATCGTAACAGAACTATTTAAGCGTATTTTCATGAAATCTACATTAAATTTATGTTTTCAAAGGAGGATATTCAACAATTAAAGCTATACTGACTCGTGTATAAAATTATTTAGATTACTTTGACAATTTCCAAAATTTACAATTCATGCAAGACACACACTATTACACAAATAGTAGACCCATGTATAAATCCCTTAAAAGGAAAAAGCCCTGTAAACAATTTAAGAAGCGAGAGAATAAAAGACCCATAACAAGAAAACAACTGTATTTTATACCTCAAAACGTAGGCTTAACTAACATACGTGCTAGTTGATAAAAAGGCAAAATAGCAACGGACTATCTAAAAATGGAATTGTCTCTTACTATTTTCACAGTGCGTGCCTAGGTACCCGTCAGGACAGGTGCATGTATAGCCGTTTGAAAGCAGATTACAAGTAGCTCCATTTTGACACGGATCGCTGTAACAATAGTCATCTGTATATGGGAAACAAAAACAAAATCACAATTCCTTATTGGGAGTATTGTTACCATTACCATGATTATTAGTATTGTGCCTTATACAGACGATAATCATCTTTTATATTAAAAGACACTTCTTAACATCTAGTGTTTTTTTCTTCATAAAAGGGTATGATTCGAGGTAGTAATAAAATAAACACGTGTTTGCATCACGGATAACTGTACAAATTTGCGAAAGGAAGAAATTATAACAAAAATAGGCCTAGTGCATGAACAAATTGTAGCTATCATGAAGAAAAGTGTTTAATTATTTGGAAAAATTGTGATCCATGGATTTTAAACTGATATACATGTAAGTATGTTTGAAAAAAAGAATTGTCACTGATAATCATCTGCAAATGAATAATACAGATTAAGAAAAAACATCGTTGTCTCAAGGAAGAAGGGTCCTTCACATTCCGTCCTATGATCTACTGATATAGATTATACCATGAAAGCTCTCAGAGGGCGAATGACTCACCTATACCGCAAAATGTTCCAGTAAAACCCTCTGTGCAAACACAGGTGTAACCAGTACCACCCGGCTCCAGGTTACAGGACGCTCCATTCTGACAGGGGTCGCTAAAGCAAAAGTCCTCTACAAGAAGAAGGTGATATTTGGTATGAATTTCAATTAAAGTGTTAGTCTTCCAATATACAAATTATCTCATCTGATTGTATCTTCACAGAAGGAAATCGCAATGAATTGAAGACTGGAGCTTTGGAAATTTGGGACTTTATTCACCAACTTCAGGAATAGAATGAAACGTTTGTTGAGAGACAAGAGAGCGTTACTTACAAGCAATAATATACTTCTGACTCAAAGTAAAAAGATCTAAGTTTCAAACTGTCATTTAAGGGCAATCACGAGCCAAAGCATTTGCACATCACAAAGAATAGAGCGAAAGAAAGAATAAGTCCGAAACGACATCCAATGTAGCAAACGCGACATATCAGCAATGCAAATCACGTCACGCACACTTTGCTGACGAGAAAGTATCCTACTGGTGTTCAAAATGTAGTCCCTGTTCATTTTGACATAAGGAACGATGATTGCCATTTATTCTAAAACCAATATGTAGCCGGTGGTCCCTTCTATCAGATATAATTGCACAGACATGGAACTTCACAGAGAAGTGCATTACGTAGGCGGTTGGAAATAACATGATCCCAATTTACGAAAAGATAAAACATGCAACGAAATAGCAATGGAAGTGTACCAAATTGCTAAAACCAAAAGGCAACTCAGCAAAATACGTACTTGCATATAGATGACTTTACCGTCCATAATATTATCCAAAACTCATGCGCAAAAAGAGAAGAGGCTTGAATCAGCATTGCACACACAAACAAAAGAAAAGCGCCGTGGAAGAGACGTAGTTATTCTTAGCAAGAACAGTGCCCAATATTTTGGTGCCCCAACTTTGAAAGCATTGCATTCTTGTGATCATTTATTACCTGAAACTTTGCGGCTTGGATTAAGTACAATAACAATAAAAATCAATGTATACCCATACATGTATAATAATTGTTTTACATGACATCGGATGACCTAACACACACTACAGATCGATGTAGGTATGTTCTTAAAATGTTGTAAGTAAAGCTTCCAAATTATACCATAGCGGTTAGTAGCCATGAGCCTCTACATTCGCTGTGGTCTGGATCGTAGACATTTTACGCATTCGACGATAAGATGTGGGCAATTCCATTTAATATTTACATTATTAAGCAAGAAAAATCGGCAGAAAACTTTCTTTTTCAAACTACAACATAAAAAAGGTACGATTTGATAAAAGGCATTACACTTATGAATAATTTCATCATACTTTTTGAGATGTCAGGATCATTGAAGTTATACATTGCTCAATAAAATACTGTCCTGTTTTCGGGTAAAGCTGATTATATTCATTGATTCAATATAATTAATTTAATTGCAGCATATCATCGTTATTTTAGTTATATTGATTTGACTAGTGAATTTGACTTCTTAAAAGAACATTTTGCTAGGTGGTATACTGTTGAAGAAAACTGATTATCTTTTCACACGTACAACCCCTACAATCCATGGCAATTTTTAATTAAAGTTAACAGAATCTCGCATGGTTCAATTGCGACGTCTTCAGGCGATCATGTGGTCATCAATATTACTTTTATTTCTTTTCCGCAATAAGGCTGGGTGATTGGTATAATGTTGGTCTTCCGTCTTCAGTCAAATCCTAAAAAACAGATTGAAATAAGGAGAGAATGGTTTGCTACATATCAACAAACACAATACAAGTCTGAACGAAACGCAATTATAAAAGCTGCCTAAACAGGGAATATTTGCCAGATTGCGAGGCTGGTAGGCGAGGTTGTATGGGGTCGCTTTCACACTAAAACAGTTCACTTTTATATAACTATGTATTATCTCTGACAACTATTCAAATTATAAACCTGTCTTAGGTCAATATGCTTTTTCGCAATTCATCTCATTTCTTATCTCGACCCTCTCCAGCTTAGAGACTATTTAAAAAAGAAAATTGATTTTCTTCCCTATTAGCAAATTTAATTTGTTTTAATTACTGAAATTCAGTATTGCACTCTTTCTGCTCATATAAAGTGAAAATATTTTTATTCCTATCCCACATCATATGAGAGACTAACTTTATTCTTGCTGAAATGAAATTACATCTAGATGCAGAAACATATCCATCGGTATTAGGAGAGCCCCCCTTTCCCCCTTTAAAAAAACATTATTAGGAATCAATATGTATTCATTTTTAAACTAACATGCTAAGTCCATATTGCATCAAACGACAATTCATGAATGAGTAATTATTTTACGCTTGGTAGATCTAGAGCGGTTATCAAATATGACCATTTTGTGCCTGTGTCTGTGCTTAATCTAAACGTAACATTTACTACCCTGTGAGTTAAAAACAAAACTTACTTATGAAAATGATGAAAAAATATACTGATATAAATATATCGTACATTAGTTGGACTTTATAATTACCATCGTTTGGAGTGTGAAATCCTCCCTGATCATTGATCCACGCAAAAACATCTCTCTCCTAGCGCCTTTCTGACAGCCATATGATGTTCACTTTGAGCCTGCAATTGCTCGCTGTGCGATTTTCTGAATCGACTACAAAATATGTCGTTAAGTCATTCGCTGTGTCATTTCGCTCACTCTTAATCGCGTTTCGCGCAGGAAGCCAACATTATATTACGAGCGTCTCAGTGGAAAATACAAACCGTAGAATGTTAGGTTAAGACTTTGTAAAGTCTTTGTTCGATGACTCTATCCCGATTTGTTATAATCTGGGCCCTATTTAATACAAATTGTTATCAATAACAACCGCCTGTGCCAATCAAATGTAACGATTTTAGTAGCTTATAACAATTATCGTATCTTGTTGTTGATAACAAGTTTTACGAAACAGGGCCCTGATAATCCGTGGTTTCTAAAAAGTCAACTCGACTGTGTTTTTGAGCTGAGGGCTTGTTCTAAATCGTTCGAATCGTCTAAATATTTTAAATACACACTAAATATAAAATTTCAAATTAAAAAAAAAACAGTAGAAAAGCAATATCCCTAAACATGGCCTGGTTGCAAATATGAATCTCAAAAGCTGCACATTAGCACCCTTGTCGATAGGGGTGCAAGATTATACCTCAAGGGGTGCAGATGTTCACCTTTCACGGTACATAATGTAAAAGTTGATCCATAAAAGATTGATTCATGCACCCTCTGAGGCGCTGCTTTTGTAGCAGTTTAGGGTGAGAATTTAGATATCGATTGAAGGAGGAGAGCATTTGTTCTTACCAATTTCACAGTGATCCCCGATGAATGGAGTTACACATAAGCATTCGTGCCCAATGGGGTTCAGTAGCCTGCAGGTGGCGCCGTTTTGACACGGTTCCAGAAAGCAGTCATCACCTGGTTTAGAAGAAAAAAATAGTCAGATTGTGATGATCTTACACGACAGTGGCGTATCCAGTGCTTGGCGTCGGGATGGCCGAAATACCAATTTGATGTAATGATGTTTCGTTTAAAAACAATTTCTCCAATCTACAATAACTTGTTTGCAGACTTTTACGTATTTAGCGTCTTAGGGCAGCTGTGTTAAAGTCAGGTTAATAATACTGCTTTGTAAGCTTCTTGAGCAGCCCCTGGGATGAATAATTGTGCATCATTATCATTATTATTAATATTATTATTACTATTATTATTAATATCATTATTATTATATTTTTCCTTGATCAAAACTCTGTCAAATGCTCCTCCTTCAAATAGACCAGTGCAAAACAATTTTTAAGATTCAAGGTGGTTCTACGACTTGAAAATGCAAGAATTAGACAAGATAAAAGAATAATTATACTTTTTATTCAGAGCTATTTCCATCCGATTTATGTTATTTATGTATTCATATATTCATTCATTCATTCATTCATTTATTCATTCATTCATGTTGCTATTAATGTGTATCCATCTATCTATCCATCAATATATCTATTCATTTATCTATCTAGCTATCTATTTATCTAGTACTTAATTGTCATGAATTCCCTATATATATACATGTAAAAGAAATATGTTTGAAAAATAGATATTCGACTTTCACTAGGCCTACATGTATATATATTTATGAAATATTTGTCGCACCTCTCTGACAGGTAATGCCGGCAAAATTAGCAAGACAGGAACAGTTGTAGGTCGATGTGCCATTCAGCTCATTCTCGAGGTAGGTGCTACATGTACCCTGGTTGTCACACGGAGAACTGGAGCAAGCATCCACTACAATGACACAATGAGAAAGATTGATTGTGATATTGTGTAGGTGTACATGATATCATTGATGAAATATGATAAAACAATGATAATACTTGCTGTTATATTGACTGTTCGTAGGGGGAAATGTCAGGTGACTAAAGGTTGATCTCGTTTTTTCTCTCTCTCTCCCTCTTCCTCCTTCTCTGTCTGTCTGTCTGCCTCTTCCTCTTCCCCCTCTCTCTCTCTCTCTCTCTCCGTCTCTCCATCTCTCCTCCCTTTCTCATTCCCCATTTCCTCCGATTTTCACCATTAGGCCTGGATAGTGGGGGGATAGCTATGTCATCAATTATAATAGAGTCAAGTGGCCACCTCTATATAAAGACCGTTGGCCCGAATTCACAAAGGAGGTTTGTGGACAAACCTAGGTTTATGTGCGTCATATGACGCGTTTCGACGCGTTTCAAACCACAAACCTTGGTCTGAAACGCGTCGAAACGCGTCATATGACGCACATAAACCTAGGTTTGTCGACAAGGTCTATAGTGGTTACCCATATTGCCTCCCTCTAGAAGGAAATGTGTGTTGAAGAATCCGTCTAGAAAGGCCACCTGTCTACAGAGGCCACTTTTCGTGTTTCCTTTGGGTGGCCATAATAGACATGTTGACCGTAACTCAAACATTAGTAGCGACATACTCACCTATGTTACAGTTAATACCCAACCAGCCATCCGTACAAGTACAGACATATCCGGGGTCGGTTAGGGTGCATGCTGCACCGTTCTCACAGGGGTCACTTAGACATGAGTTTTCTGAAGGAGAGAAGATGATGAAGATACAAAGTGATTGACAAATTACTGAAAAGTCAAATGTACTCCTCCTACTTATTAGAGAATAAAGGAATGGATATTGCCTGATGATTTATGCAATAATTGCCATTTTAGGAAAACTACCATTGGCATTATATTCTTCTTTAAAGTTATTACTATTTCGAGGATAAAATGTTTCAAGATTTAAACCATTTAAGGAAATAAGAATCATGAAACGAACTGGTGAGCCCCGGTAAGAGCTTTATACCAATTCTCCTTTAAAACGGTCAAAGCTAAAAATACACCAAGTGTTAGAGCTCTTTACGGAGCTCACCCGTTTTTCTGGGGTCTCTTAATCTCTCAAAAGAACAGAAGCTGTCTATCCTTAAAAGGAAGCACTACTAACAAGTTTCTTCACGTTGAAAAGGCCGGAAACTTCACGCACAAAGTAGCAAAACTTGTACAAAAATGTAATGGAACAAACGAACACATCGTGAAGCATTTGAATGTACGTTGATTGGACACAAAATACTGGAATAATTATTCTGGTAAGTAAATGAATAAAAAGTATTCACAATTGAAATTTTATGATGAAATCATGTATTAGCCTACAGGAAAAGCCAGTTGACATGGTTGATACATTCAGCATTTAAGTGACTAACGGCAAAGTGTTAGAATGAATATATATCTCTGATAATAAGCAGATATTGAGCTTACCGATCTCACAAAGATCACCAGTCCAGGCGGAGTCACACGTGCAATTAAAATCAGTCAGACCAATATTTGTGCAGTCACCAAGGTTCTGGCAAGGGTTGGGTAAGCACTCATCATCTGCAGAAAAAAAAATTAAATGCTCTTTTAGCACTGATATCACTACCCAAGTTAGTGAATAGGAAATATAATAATGGTCACATTTAAATTGGGCTTAATAATGCGTTTCTAATCTAAACTCTTTGCAGGGTAAATATTATTAACCCGGTTATTGGATTAAATTACTAACCCACTCCAATAGAGGAATTTGTAGAGCGTCAATATCAAGTTGTCTAATCAAAGGTAATGATGAGACTGAAAAAAACTACTAAATGTGCCTTTTTATGATACCCCTGGGAAAAACTGGGGCAGTGGCTAATTTTTTTTCTTCTAGTTTTACATGATAGTGCACACACTCCGCTCTCTTCGGAGTATTCCAAATGAAGACATAAAGACAATTTGACGAGGCATTTACCTTGTTGACATTGGTCGCCTAACCATCCGACTGGACATTCACACCTGAAGTCTAAATCTCCTACGTAGAAACAGGTGGCACCGTTCAGACAAGGTGTATTAAAGCACAGGTCAACTGTAGAAACAATCAGTAAAGGAACGATAAAAAATTGGGCAGAACATGGAAATGGGAGGTACATGAATATCATGTCATAATTTGTGATATTAGCTCAAGTGGTAAGTGCAGTTTTGTATAATCATAATGCATACATAAACGTTACGAACCAATATTTTGATTATTCATTGTAATGAAAGCTCATGCTAGATTACCGATTTCCAAATCAGTTTGGAAGCATGTAAGTACTTTACTTCGCGAAATGGTATGCTCTGTACAACAAAAGGACCGTCTTGTCATTATCATTATAAAAACATGTGAAACAGTTCCTACTCATCTTAGTATATCGTATACCCATTACTGTTATGTCCCTTTTTCCCCTCTCCATTAACATCATTCTTTAGTAATATTCAATATCTTCCCCTTCAGAGGTGGACTGGCCTGGACGGGTGATGATTAATCAAATGATTTTATAATAAAGTGGAACAATAGGTTTCCTAAAACAAAATACATTCATACATCTGTAAGCCGGAATGAAAGTCAACCAAGACATATCGAATGATTATAAGAAAAATAGCAGATGTACACAAGGAGTTTTCTCTTTCTTACCTATGTCACAGTCATAACCCCTCCATCCATCGGTACACGTGCATGTATAGTTACTATCCTGGACGTAATTACACGCTCCATTTTGGCAAGGGTCGTTGAGAACGCAAGGGTTTTCTACAAGAGAGAGAAGGAAGAATAAAACTTTTTTCATCACAAACGGTTTGATAGAAAAGAAGGGAAGTAGTAGATCGAAACGTTTATAGTATTGGTACGAATCTTTCCTCATGGCGTCTTATAGATTCAGCTATTAATCTATAGCGTCCTTATATTTTGTTCATATCCTAGAGGAACAAACACCCTACAATTATATTCTACAGACATTTCTAAACGATATATTGCTTAAAGACATCACTAATAGTATAAAAGTTTAAACAAAATTGAGATAATATAAGTCTAAGATATCAATCAAAATTAACATTCACGATTAATTCAGATAATGTATGTTTCACAACATTTATTTTTCTTTTCATCGTTAAGATGTGGGTTTCTAGGATCCTACAAAACCTTAGAATAGAAATGTTAGAATTAAATATATATATATATATATATATATATATATATGTATATATCACAGGGGATCCATGTGATATGTTGCTGTGTCTACATGTTGGCATAACAGTAGGAGACTGCGATGTACAGTCATAACGTTAGCCAACAAAAGATAATTCTACAGTGAAACCTGTCTGTAAAGGCCACCAGTATATAATTAACACCTCTATTACCTCCATCTAGTAGGAAACATGTGTCGAAGAATATGTCTAGAAAAGCCACCTGTCTACAGAGACCAATTTTTGTGTATCCCTTGGGTGGCCGACAGGTTCGACTGTATGTGATGTTACTGATGTATGTGTTTTCTACTTGCCATATTCACAGTCGTCTCCCAAGTAGCCAGCGGCGCATGTACATGTATAGTTTAGCCCGTCTACTTGACATGTACCCCCGTTCATACAGGGTTGGTCCTTACACGTATTCACTACGAGAGAAACATAACCAAAAAGATATGTTAGACATTGGAAATGTATTTATTTTCATCTTGCCGAAGACTTGGTAAACAGAGACGCATCAGATATACAGGCAGCACGTGGCCCCTCCCCGTCCACGTAATAAGCATTTTCTTTGTTTGTCAGTTATTTTTGACACTGCACATCCCCACCTCCCTGCAAAATAATGCCAGATTTGAAAAATTGATAATTTACATGTATCATGATGTAAAGATATAAAGAATTAAACTCATGATTTTTTCCCTCACAAATATGGTTTAAAAATCGTGAAATATTTAATGAAACTATACATTGCACATTGCAAATGTTTTAATTTGAATCTTTTCAGAAATTGTACCCTTAGAATTTGATGAAGAGATATTCATTTTGAATGAAAACATCAGAATATTCACGATCCTAACTAATAGACTTAACTAAAGTCTTTTCGATCGTGGATACACTTTCCCCTCGAACTCCATCTTCCAAAATGTAATAATTTTACTTTATCAAAGTCCCGTGATATATTCTAATTTCTCGTAATCCCCATAAAGATTTAATGCTTCACACTTAGGGTATAATTTGTACTTACAGATAATACAACCTATAATAAATTTATAAAGAAACATTTGACATGATGCAATGCGAAAATCAGTGCATGAAGTGCGTGAACGACTGGAGAGAAAAGCAAGCAAGCAAGCAAGCACTGTATTACCCAAAACCAAACTTCACACATGAAAGTAAAGAAATAGGTGTTCGAGGTAAAAAGTGAGTGCATCATCAGAAATTGAAAGTGTTTCAATCACCATTTGCAAAGCTGAGAAGCATTTCGCTAAAGCTGCACTTATTTTTCTTATAACATGTAATAATAAGCACGAAATAAATATGATATTCATTAAAACTGCTGGCACGGCTGGTAAATGTAGTACCCGTAAAGGTACAGGAGTGAAGTATGGCAGAAAAATGTGAGAAAAATCATCTTATGCGAATTCCTAATACCTTACGAATTCTAATGTACAATATTATAATGCATGATATATATAATAATATCAAGCCCAAAATTGTAATTACAGGAAACGGAAATACTTCATAGAGCCATGTGGTTTTTATCAAAGGCATAACGGAAAAGAATTCAAAATTTCTGAGAAAAAAAAGGAGACTATATCTTTCTTGTAGAATGAAACTCGGTCAAAGGCCTCATCCATCAAAAGAGAAATTCTGCGTAAAAAAGTGGTGTTGAATATAGATCCTAATAAAGACAAGACACATTCAGCATGATGAAAATATACATTAAGATAATGAATACATACAACTGAAAGTCTGAAACCATAAAAACAAAGGTCTTAGACGATCTGATTAAAATGATTTGAAAACATAACAACATGCAAAATTATTCCATAATTTGTATTGATGGCACCGGTGAAATACATGGAATGATGATATCAAAGTTGTCCTATATATCTACGTGTGTACCGAACATTGCCTCATACCATGCATCTGTCTCCTGAAAAAAGGGGAAACTTATCAATGATTTAGTCACAACAATTATCATTATCATGAGCGAATCAGTAATTTGAAAGAGAATTCTGTAACTCTGTACAATCTTTTTTACGTACCTTCGTCGCATATGTCCCCAACCCACTCGCCGCTGCAGGCACACGTGAAATTCTGAGTCACGTCGTTCATACAAGTCGCTCCATTAGCACACGGGTCGTACACTAGACAGTAGTCAACCACTGTAACAATAAAGAAGTGTGAAAGGATTAAATAAAAAATAAAAACAGATGCATGGTTTGTAACAGGCGTATATATGTACGTTTACATTTTTTCCCCCTCTTTTTATTTGGGGGGGGGTGGCATTGGTGGGCCTATGGGTCATTGTATTATTTTTCTACAGGTGACTTGGGGGGGGGTGGGCTTGAGCCAAAAGCCCCCTTTAACATCGCTACTGGTTTTTAAATGCATTATGGTGTATTAATTGCTGGAGTTTAGCATTATCATTTTTAATAATATTAAATATACTAAAAATAATAATAGTGCTATATGCTTAAACTTCATGGTTGTAGATCGAGCCACCAATATGGCCAAAACGAAAACCTCAGATCATAACAGCTGTCTTACTGTTGCTATAACATACGCGTTCATTCCTCTTCTAACTCTTCTAGAAAATGAAAACAACAATCCATCTAATCGAGTTCGATATAAATGTATATGTGGAAGATTGCTCTACTCTGTAAGTCTTATAATCAATGACAACTTTCTTTCCCATTAAAAGTAAAGGGATGCAAGTGTAATGTGTTATGCATACTCGAAGTGAAAATTACTAAGAAATTCAGAATTCAAACTTCGAAGTAGGGTTATCATCACAAATTACTATACTGCATGAAGGGGTGAACATGTGGTGTTCTTCCTCCTGTAAAAGCATATCAGAGAGTAAAGCACCCCATGTATCAAACTACGACTTTAAAGTTGTTGAGAAAGTATTTGCTCACCTGATTCGCAGCTGACACCGCCATAGCCGTCTGAACAATCACATACATAGCTAGTCGGAAAACCAGTACATCCGATGGCGTTGTTTAGACAGGGTGATGATAGACATGGGTCCTCTGTTTTGCACATGGGGTAATGTGTAATCGGCATTAACTTTATTCTTATTAACGTGAATTAGAGCAGAATACACATTCATTTTATTGCAAAATTAATGGGGTAATGTATATAGAGTTCAATCAAATTCTAATTTGGGTTCGTATGATTTGAATATCATTGTCTATTTCTAGGCCTTTCAACTTTGTTAACTACAGTGGCCGAACTGATATCTTATTCTAATTATTATGAGTACTTTAAGTAATGAAATTGTGTCAGGTATTTGGTTATATCATTACAGGGTTATTGATTGATTATTACAGCTTATTTTGTACACGTTGGTTAATATTAAGCGTTATCGGGTTTACTACATAATTTAGTTTCATTAACTTTGTTAAAGGTTAAAATTTCATGAGTATAAAAGTATGAAAGTCTGGTCATGGTTGTTATATGTAATTTTAGACAATCAATACGATGTTGGCTTTGAGGATAAGTCAATATGTGGGTACAATTTTTTAATAATCTGGAAAAGCAACAAAACACGTGTACATGCAATGAATATGTGTTATGAATATAAAAAATATATATAATATTAGGATAAATACATGAAAATACATGAATATTCATGCAAAAGTGACAATCTAATGAAGAATAGCATGCCGACGACAAAAAAGACCAGTTATAAAACCTTTTGATATAAAGAACATGAAAAGACAGATCTACAAGCGAAGGGAGTCGTAAGCTCTCATTGCTTTGATGATGTATCCATTGGACGATGGAACTGAAAGTAATATAAATGTAATACATGTATTTGAAAATAATCGGACAGTTTAAAGAGAAAATAATATACAAGGTTCCACATGATCAGTGAACGCACCAGCAAAATCTGTGGAAAAAAAGATGGATGAGGAAATGGAAGAAGAAGTATACGACTTAAAATTGGAAAAAGCGACGCTGTTGAAACAAAAAGTGAATTAATAAGAATGTATAGAATATGATTATGAACATGAATATAGTTAGTATTTGACAAACAGCAGTTCCACTTGGGAGACAATCCCTTTTCATATCTTGCTTCAGGCGTTGTTTTCGGACCCAGCTTTGATGTGACAACACAATATAATGACAAATTTTAGCTGATATCCAAATAGAAAACATTACAGAGTACAGAACAACATATTGACTGATACATTATGATTTGAGTAGATACTAAGAAGTGCTAGACTCTATCACAACTTTAGCAGAGGGGAATACTACATTTTTTATATATAAAACTAGGCCTATTTTATTCGGAATCAGACTACGTAATTTATTTTATAAAAAACATGCATTAATTGCAAATTTCCGAAGCGATGATATCGCACTATGCGCATAAGGATATGCGTATTTGCATGAGAGCATAGACACACCAAAGCAAGAAAATATCACTTCAAGAGCTTTAATCGGAAGAATGCCATCTTTGCAAAGATAAGACAAGTTGCAATAGAAAAAAAAGAAACCCGGGACCCCCGAAGAATATGAAAGAGGCCCCTGCCCCTGAGAGGCTCAGTAGAGCGTCCGCCTCACAACCGGGAGGTCGTGGGTTCGAACCCCGGCCGCGTCATACCAAAAGACGTTAAAGATGGGAGTTGCTGCTTCCTTGTTTGGCATTCAACAATAAGGGGATAGAGCAATGTCGATCTGGCGCTGCTCAGTGGCTGCCGGGCTCACGATCAATCGGGCAAAAATTTCTATTTTCGGTTTAACTTAATAAAATTTGGAGTGGACTTCAAAAAGATTAAAAAGATTATTATTATTCCGTGACAGGAAGTGTGATATGACAGGAGTGAAGGTGAAAATGTGTTGTGTTGCGAATGTAACATTTCTTACACTCGACGTCGTAGAAAGAGAAGCAAAATTTCGATGCCCAGTGAAAAAAAAAGGTGCTGATGCCCACTTTGCTAAATGAAAAAATTGTGCAGCTTACTTTCTGCAGGCGGTATTAAAAGATAGCAGGATAAAAAGCCCTTGTGTGAAAAGATGCAAAAAATGTGAGAATCGAGGACAAAATCGTGAATAATCTCTTTAAAGGTGATAGCAGCATTCAAGCGTTTGATTAAAAATGCCAATATGAATAAATGGCGAGGAAAAGAAACCAGCAAGAAGATCAATCAAAGAGAAAAGAGATCATACAAACGGAAAAGAAAGGAGTGTGATATGTGAATGATAGACGAACACCACAACACATGCTTGCACAAACTCATTGCTAGAAGATGCGTCAAAGAGAGGCTTTATCACACGCTTGTAGGTTTACCAATCTCGCAGGTATCTCCAACAAAGTCATTGGGACATGCGCATTCGAAGCTTCCGACACTGCCGGTGCAGACACCAGAGTTTTGACAGGGATTGCTGCTACACGGATCCACTGATTATGACACAAAGACATCAAAATATCAAGTTTTTGGGACAATACAAACAAAGAAAGGGTATTATCATAGTCAATCATTGAGGTATCCCCAGTTATTCCCATTGAATCACCATAGCATTTATTAGTTTTTTATACTTCTACAACAGCCTGGAACCAGAAAATTGTTTGTTACATATACATGTGGGCCTACAGCAAAGACTATAGAAGGAGTTAATAAACAACATAGTCACATTACACAAGGGTGAGGTGAATCAAAAGTCATAATTATGTGGAAACAACATTGATGAAATGTAAAATGTGTAATATATACATGTACGTGTACTCACAACGTAATAATATGTTATATATTTGCTTAAGAATTATCCTTTCTATATGTGTTTCGATTGCAATCACAATTGGTTAGATAATGTTTTTGATACTAATTCCACAAAGCTAAATAAGAACATGAATGGTGTTCGTGCATGGTTTCCGCATTTACAGCTGTACTTAGAAAGTAACAGAACGTTTTCTTTCATTAAAAAAACACAATACACAATATGGGTACCTTCCTAATCTCTTCATTTAGATATCAATAATAGGTCCATTTTCACTATAGTCCAAATATCTTGATTTCACTAAAACCGCGAGGTCATGGACAAACTAGAAAGATATTGGCATGGTTGCTAAGCAACGTTGACCTCAATATCGCGGTAGTTGCAAAATCGCGATATTGAGACTCTAGTGGAAACGGGCCTACTCTAAAAGAAAATGACATGAAGAGAAATTAAACGATCTTAGCTACACAATAACAAAAAAAAACACAATCAAAAGGAAACTTGACAGAATACTGTACCATCAAAACAACGGTCACCGACCCAACCAGAAAAACACTCGCAGGAGTAATTAGTATCATTGTTGAGACATGTGCTGTTCTCAGAACAGGGAAGAGTCTCACACGGGTCGGCTGTATAGACGGCAAAAAACGTGTGCATGTATTAGGTTAAAGTGCGAGTAAAACAAAATAGGGGAGGGGGTGGCTGGTCACACTGAAGGCGGAGTGTATGCATTACGGATAATGAGAAAGGATACTAGATCATAGGAATAAAACCATCCATTTAAGGGACAATCATTATTTACTTAATGTACATTCTCCATGCTATTATGTCCAATGAAGAACACGTATAAATCGTAATTCTTATATTGCTGATGATTCCAGTTTATTTTTTGTTATTTTTGTCATTATAGAAATGACCATCGAAATTGAATAGGATTAAAATTGGCGGAATAATCAATTTCTTTATACATGTTTATATTTTACAGATCATTTTGCAGATCATTGACTTTCTTTGTCTATCCCTTCTTTGGTCTAGGCCATATTCTTTTAAATTTACATACATTATTCATTACTATTGACTATCAAATCAAAGTGTAAATTTCGTTTGCTTCGATGGGAGGTCATTTCCTGTTATTACCAGAAATTAAGGTTATCTTAAAGTCATACTATTAGATAAGAAAGAGTGAAAAACATGTGCATAATTACGTATTTGACACAGGTCACCGTCCCAGCCGGAAACACAGACACAAACAAAATTGTTCTCAAATGAGATACAGGCTCCATTGGGATCACACGGTGAGCTCATACAAGGATCCACTGCATTGAAACATGGTGCATGGGGTGTTAATCAAAGGTGCCATAAAAAAACATCAAAAATCACGCGTGATATGAGATTAACAAAAGTCCATCGAAGATGGTTATTACTATCTAACACACGACTGACATGTAATCCTTTTGTATACAAATCTGTTTTAGTGAAACATGTCCATTTTCGTATCATTCATCCTTATCTAAGCATCTGGTTCCTCATAAATACGAGATTAAAATTCAAATGTACACGCCGCAAGGAATAAGTTTGATAAAATGTAATTATTTCACCGGTGTGTTACAGCATTTGTTAATTTCAAAATGATTACGTGATAGCACTATTGCAAATTTCTTTTCAAAGAAAGATATCACGACCTTTAAACTCATCCTCTTATTCACTATTTTGATACATGACAGATGTGCTTATTGATATCAATTAAAGAAATAGAACTTTATAATAGCATTTGAATATCAATAGTTAGTGATTCATTAGTTTCTTGAAACAGCAGTCCTTTTAATCTTATTTACACATCCATAATCAGCGTCCTTGTCGCTTTAGTCCTTTAGGACAATCGAACTTGTGAGGATATTAAAGTCTGTAAATATAATGTCAAACCTGTCTTAGTGGCCACCTCTCTATACAGATCAGCTGCCTATATATTAAATGGGTGACATATATTGCCTCCCTCTAGCCATGCTAGAAGGAAATATGTGGGAAAGAACATGTTGCAAACGTCCACCTGTCTACAGTGACCACTTTTTGTGTTTACCTTGGATGGTCTTAATGGACAGGTTTGACTGTACAAGGACGTCTGTTGAGAACCAGAAGGGCATTAACTCATATACGTTTACATAGAGTTGCTCCCTTCTTGCTCTCAGGATACCGGACTCACCAATGGTACACTCCGATCCTAACCAACCGTCTGCGCATGTGCACTGATAGGACGCCCCGCCATCCGCATCCGAGCAAGTTGCTCCATTTTGACAGGGATTGGAATTACACTGACCTGGTACAAATAACAAAAATATAATGGCGCACGTATTTATTCGTAAAAGTCAACTTAATAAGTATGTAAGCTGTTGCTAATAAAGTAGGGATAATTTTTCCTAACCCCTTTTCATAAAACTATTGTGGAAATATGATATATTCTTGGTATATAAAGTTAATATCTTCTCAGAACTTCATTGATAAATCTCTATTACTCTTTAGTGAATATTTGTCGATATGTTAATGTTAATACAAGGCAGTTCAGTCATTTTCAGGTATTTTTTTGTTTTATCATCATCATCATTTATTACAGTCAACCTTTCCTCCTTACGAGGGGTTACTGACTTTCGCGCCATGATGACAATCCCTACCTCCACTACCTCTTATCTCGAACATCTTCTCCATTCACACCAACTTTACTGTTTTCTTTCATCCTATTTTTCCATGAATCATTCGGTCTTCCTTTCCCTCTTCCAGATCCCACGATCTTTTCACAAGTTTATCATCTTCCCTTTTCAACATACGACCCATCAATCTCAATACACTTCCATTTCATATTTCTCCCAGACCAAACCTTTTGATGAGCTATCTTGTGTTATTTCTATCGGACAGTTCCACACCCCACATCTTCCGTATTATGGCTGTTTCTGTTCTCGTACCTTCTTCTACTGTCTTCATATTCCAAGTTTCTGAACCATATACCATCGCTGTTCTAAGCATTATATATATTGCTTTTTATTCTCATCGTAAGCCTTCTGCCAGGTACGATCGAGGCCAGCTCATTGAACTTCATTCACCCCAATCTGCATCTTCTTGTCACTGGAATCTCACATCCAACACCACTGTTGACTGTATCCCCAAGATGAAAAACCCATCAACCTTCTCAACATCTCCCATATACATCCCTTCTTGCTCATCCACCACATCATTACCCATCTCTCTGCATTTCTTGCATTAAAAATCTCAGCCATTTTGGTTGGTAATTTCCTTTAGTCAAGCACATCTCGCATGAACCAACTTTCGACATGATAGATGTCATCATCACTCTCTTGCCCCAGACACCGCAACGATTGGTATTGTTTTATTCCACTGATGTTGCCCCAAATGATGTTGCTTCCATCATCTATGTCTTTCCAATGTTGACTTTAAAGCACTTGCTTTCAAATGCATTCTTCCAATTGGTGAAATCCTTCTCCAACTACTGCATTGGGTGGGTGGGGGGGGGGTAATATTATGGGATAGGGCCATCGATCTCACTACATTTGTATGTAGACGAAATATAAATTAGCAAGACCATCGATTATGGGGAGGGTGTGAGAGTGAGTCCTCATCTTTTTGACGTTTCTGTTCACCTCTTCTCCATCTTTCCCCTCTCATTTCTCTGTTATTGCTTCTCATCATGAAATAGGGGGTATGTGCACCCTCTTCCCTTTTCGCTACGCCACACTGTTCCACCATCACGTGACTTACCAAGTTGGCAGTTGTAGCCATACCATCCGTTGATGCAGGAGCATATGTAAAGCGTGGGTAGGTCAAAACCAGTGCATGCTCCTCCGTTCTGACAAGGGTCACTCAAACACGGATTTCCTGTTTTTTGAAAAATAAAAAGGAATTAATGTTGAGAATAATCACAATGAATTCAATATTAAACAAGGTATGGTTGTATGACGATTAAATTCGTTTAAATGTAAACATATTGTAACTCACTTCACAATATTAATTTTATTTCGTATTTCCAGTGGTATAGCCCTTCTGAATGAAATAAATTTGTCCTCGCTGATAAGTTTTCCGGTGTAGTTGTTGGATAGTTTATCCCGAGGGTTAATGCTCTTGTGGGTACCTATCCAGTTTGTGTTTGGGGTGGAAGTTTGTGTTTGGGGTGGAAGTTTAGTCGTCGACTTAGGTAAGTTGTCTGGGATTATTGGCCTGAGGTAAATCGTCCAAGCATGCCAAGTGGATAATTATTCGAGTGGTTTTCGAAGGCTGACCTAGGATTATTTTTTCAAAGGATAATTGTCCGAGTGTGTTAGGTTATCTAGGGCAGTTTTTCCCCGAGTAGTTGGTCTAGATATTGGTTGTCCGGACAGCGATTAACTTACCGTCTTCACAAGTGACTCCAGACCACCCAGTTGCGCATGAGCAGGTATATGTCCCCACATGTACCGCGCAGGTTCCGCCATTTTTACAAGGTTCGTTCTGACATGGATTCCGGGGAAAATCTGCAAAATGGGGATTAAAAAAAATCTATGAAAGAAAATGAATATAAATGAAAATCCTATGTGCTAAAAACAGTGGCTAGCAGGCCTTCGTGAAATATATAAATCGTCACCATTTCTCTACTTGGTATGGAGAGTCAAATGTATAGATGCATATCTTCCAAAGGACATAATGGGCTCGAAACCATGTCCTTCGCATCTCCAGCCTAGTGTAATACCACTGGACCATCATGACACCTTTACATCAATCTTTTAATAAAAACACGAATTTTCGTGAAATCAACCAAATGAAATTTCAATAGAATACAATGCCATCTTGAATTAAGAGGTATTAAGTGAAAATGGGAAGGTTGTTATAGTTATAAATGTACATGTTAAACGATACGGAAAGGTACAACAATTACACATTCTTCACATAAGAGAAATAGCCTCGCCTATCAGATATCGAAAGGTGCAACATTTGTAAAATAGAATAATAAGTAACCCGAATATGATTGCTATGGGAGATACACTAGAGTATTGAATTGCCCCTGTTGTTGATTTCTCGAAAGTCTATGCGATCGTGTTCATAGTGCTCTTACAGTACGTGTGTATGCCGGTTGATAAATATATACATTTAAGCGCCATCACCCAAACACCATTAGTCATTTTACGTGCTCTACGTTTGATCGATTATATGAAATATTGTCATTGGTTGGGTTCTTTTGTAACAAATATGCGTCTGTCGATCATACAAACGGTTCCTTTGTCCTAGAATACAATGGTATCTTGAATAAAGAGGTGTTAAGTGAAAATGGGAAGGTTACTTGCTATAGTTATAAATGTACTTGTTAAACGATACGGAAAGGTATAACAATTACACATTCTTCTGATAAGAGAAAATTACATATCATCAATATTTTAGAATACACGCATAAATCATGTGATCGATTACACTCAGAGGCATGTTGTCTTTTTTGTGGCGTTCTAACAGTTATTCCTCTCCCCCCTCTCTCTCTCTCTCTCTCTCTGTCCCTCCGTCCGTCTGTCTGTCTGTCTCTGTCTCTCGCTCTCTCTCTGTCTGTCTGTCTCTCTCTCACTCTCCATCTCATCTACAATTCTTCTCCCTCTCTCCTCATTACCTCTTCTCTTCATTTTCCCTTCCTCTTCTCCTCCCTCGTCTCTCTCTTTCTCTCTCTCCAACTTAACTCCACCCCCCCCCCGTTTTCCCCTTTGACTTTGTACGCCTAACCCTCTCCCCTTCTCTTATTAGGGCGTATATTCATATTAGGGTTCATGATTTTAACACTCTTACGACTAAACACCATGGCCCCTATTATACTTAACTTAGCAAAAGGTAGCAGACAACTCTTAAAGCAAGCAGAAAAAATCAGAGAAGCAGACTAGTAAAAACTTAAACGAAATCTGACAAAAAATAAGAAAGTTAAATTGTTACATTTGAAATCACTATTGGTTTTGAATCGGTAATGTTAATGTGATGTAGTACCGGACAATTTTCCCATATGTTCCAACTTACAAAATGACAAAAATGTCATCCTTTTTCAATATGTATGACTTTTGATGGTCTTTTCTTTTTAGAGGACTATATTTTGAGTAAAGTCTCAAGGGTGAAGACACTTGGAAGAAAAGAAAACAGGAATTGGTGATATTTTTGTACACGACAAACGGGAGACTTATCCGCCACTACGAACTTATTACATTGGTTGGATTGCCCTTTAAACCAGATAAAGCTTTTGTCCCAAATGGGGTTTAACAATTAACGGAAGTTAGTCTGAGCATGCTGAGGTCGAAGTTTCCCTGTTGTTAAACGTAATCTTATACCCAGGGACGGGTTAATCTGAATAAGTAGAAGACATACCCACGTCTTTAATATGAGTTAAGGTACCGTACAGGAACGACAAAATTAAATAAGAAGCATATTACGTTAATCAGTATTAACGCTTTGGGCATCTCTAATCGTGGATATGTGCGCTTTATTATATACATGCATATGTTATGTATACACATTATGATGCATTATAGCCAAAGGAGACTGCCATTGTTACCAATTAAAAAGGAAAAGCTGAGTCAAGTTTTCTAGAATTTTCTTTTCAACAACTTACATGTTTGACAGTTGAAGCCTGTGTAGTCCTCAGCGCAATCACAAGTATAAATCTCGTTCCCAGTGTTGCTCACGCCATTGGTACAAACACCAGCATTTTGGCAAGGTGAGCTTGAGCAAGCACCCGTTTCTAGGAGAAATGGATGAAAAGGAAAAACAAGAGAACGGACGTTTATTCTTCAACACTTTAAATTAGGTTATACAACAACAGTTGAGTAGTCATGCTTCAAAGATTCAAGGGCCAAAGGGAGCATTAAGCTGTTTTCAAATCAAAATAGTTATGATTTTCCTCATAATAAAAGACTCTTCAAGGAGTTATACTCCTATTCGAAAGGCAATCCTTATATTTTCTCGAAGGTAATATTATTCGTTTCTAGCAAAGTGAAAATGCTACCATTCTGTTGTACAACCAACTTAATGGAGAGTTACGTTGAATATTTTGTGTGTGTTTCTGATGACGTAATATAGATGTTTGCATCAATTGGTTATTTGTCTGTGGACGGCAGTGTTTTGATTCCTAGAGGAATTGAATTATACACCATTATTTCCCCGCCTTTCAAATTGCTTTCCTGTTCATGTATCCAATTTTAAAGCTTGTCTGTACTGTTAACCTTAATACACATTGATACACTTAATCTCACAATGACAGACATCTCATTTCATTTATTTCGACTTCTCATAAAAAGAAACATATAACAATTTACATACAATATCTAAAATCCATTAATTTATTTATATATCATAATTTATTCAAGATTATGACAAATATTTACATTGAATTGAGAAAATAAATACAGAGCATAATGAACATATTGAATTCTAGAGCAACAAAGTAGTGGGGGAAATGTGCAGTCGTCTACTTAAAAGGTTACAGTTTGTACATGTGAATGAATTAATTTGTAACGAGGCACTTAACAAAGATGTATGCACGAATTTGATTACATTACGAAAATGGCCTATTGAATTTAATTGCGTTGAAATGAATTGTATTGAATGGAATATAATAACCTGCGCCCCCGCTTTCAAATAGAAAAAAGAAGAAAAAAATATTGATAAACTTACGCTGTTCGCAGTTTGTTCCCTGGAACCCGTTGGCACAGAGGCAAGCATAACCCGAGGTACCAGTGAGAAGGATACAGGTACCCCCGTTCTGACATGGATCACTGTTACAACCATCTGAAAGGAAAGAAAGTCAAAGGCAGAGGGTTATTAATTTTGAATGAAACAAATTATAAAAATATTGGGATTAATAATAATTTTGTGGGGAAAATGCAGGAAATTGACAAAAGTCTGTTATTAAGAAGTTATCACATGCATATTTAGTTAATGAAGATGATATGATAAGGGTTTTATGCGTAGGGTATAGCTGCATCTGCATGATCTGTTTAAAAATGATAACAAATGACAAGTGTTCTCATGACACAGAGGCGGCGGACAGACACTAGATTGATAATTGATGCATTGATATAGTGCAGGGTCTAGATTAACTTTAGATGTTATTTGGGAGCACCTCAAATATCTTACCGCCGATACGTGTGGCTACACGGCACCAGTACTCATGAGTAGGTCATATATATATGCACTGTCTTTAATTAAATTTAGCCAATATAGACGGCTACCATAATAACTCTGTGTGTTTTTCACATGTACATGGTTATGTATACATCTACAAGTGGTCAATGTTTATACACAAGCATTCATACAATGCGTTGAATGAATTTAGTTGTGCATATATTATTTTGTATGATAGGAAAAGCTAGTTACAGTCGTCATATACATGTACATGCACGCCGATGACACATAGTATTTATGAATATCGCACCTTCATCACCACCGTTGGTCATAACATTTTGAACTGTTCTGTTTGATGACTGAGAATAATAAATCTGTCATCTTAGCAATGGAATGGATACAATCAGTCATATTGATACTTGATAGGCATACAAGCCCTTTGCCGATTCGAGAATGCCAACTAAAATTTACGATATTTCAATTCAGCTGTCGTCTGACTTATGACAGATGCAATCATCGGTGTTTTCTGAACGGTCATAGCGGTTATTGACTTTACGCTTCCGTTCAAGAGTTAACACAAAAAACGACATTTCTCCTCTGCCTATCTACATGTAATTTTTTACACCTTCATCTCTTTGGGAAAGTGGTGTAACAAATTTAATAGCTTGCAAATCCGTTGTTTTATTGTCATTTTGGATGACGTATTTTCCCGCATTTGAATAGCAAAGTGAATGAACTAAGCGCCACACCGAATGCAAAATGCACCTTAATCTACACTTGTACGAACAATGTACAAATTAAAAACTTTGATTTCTACATGTGCTGTAGGTCGTGTATCCTGTTATTTTTATAAAAATGCAAATAATGAGGATCTGCAGACTGTAAAATGCCATGATGTTTTACTTTTAGCAAAAGTCACGAAATGACACCCTAGCCATGATAACCGCGGAAAAGACATGCGCCTCGCACAAATACACGGTATAATCATGCTTTCCGAGTTGCAGCTTCCCCCATCTCTCCCCAATAAAAAAAGCTATTTAACGAGTTTTAATAAGGTAATGTGAAATATTACACTTCAATTATACAGCATCTGAATACGAATTTTATAACGGGTTCTTTGTAGAATAGCCATATCACGTGACACGTGTATATACCCATGCCTTGAAAACTCAGCATGCCAAGCGTACTTATATACATGTATATACGTGTATACAAAATGAACACGCTAGCAAGAACTCTCCCCATTATGAGATATTGATTAAGTGCAAGAATTAGTCGGGATATTGATCGGAAGAGAGAATGTGGTTCCCTTTGTTTCCCTGCACCCCTGTACTTGACGGTGTGTTTTTGTCTAACGCGCACACCCTAACAAATCAATACTAGTACCTTTAGAAATTATATCACACCAAGGATATATCGTATACACTATCATCTTATTCCTTCACGACAATAGGTAGGAAAGTATATATTTCAAGTTGATTCTCATTAAGCTCATTCTCATTTAAATGCAAGAATATGTTTTGTAAATGTATACCTCATCAGGGAAGCTGAGCTAAAGCTAAGGCAATAGCTTTATATTTTAAGCGCCTTGGACATTCACTGGGAAGATATGAGCGAAAAAAATCTACAATATAATAACAATATTAATAATAATAATAATAATAAAAAAAAATAATAATATCACCATTATCATCATCATCATCATCACCATCATAGTTCATCAACATCATCATATATATCATTATTATCATTATTATTAATGTCCGGCAGGATCTTTATACATGTTGACAAAAGTAAATATGAAGGAAGGTATTGCTAGAATTTTCTGTTATATTAATCCGAGTATTGTACAATCTTAATTTGAATACAGAAATAACAATCTTACTATCAAAATGGCGTCTACTGTAAACCGAGGCCTTGGGGAAACATTGAATAATTTAAAAGGTGAAAAGTCTTTCAAAATGAGGGAGAAGATATCAACAAAACTAATCATAACGTACACGAAAAATGTAGTGCCAACCATCTTGATATACATGTAGATTCGTGAAATAATATACTTGAACAACTTCATTAAATTTGTAACACAGCGTGGGGGAAGTCCCTAAGTTTTAAAATGGTAATGACATTTTAAATGATTTTTTTTGTTTGTTTAAATGTTGACATAGATTCATGAATTAAAGGTATAGACCAGTTCTGGTCATGCGATTGCATTGTGAAATAAACGTTGTGGAATCGATCAGAAAAGGTTGATCATCTAGCATATAAGTATTGGTGTGTACTGCAAGGTTCTGTAATCATCAAAATGATAAGAAATTTGGCCCAGTCTTGGTAAAGTTACAAGCACTGTACACAGAGATATATATGGGACTACCCTATATTTATCCAGTCCGGGTATATATGATAACTTACCAAATATATCAATTAATAGGCGGTTTCCCGGCAAAATTTGTATCATCACGTGTTAGTAAAAACATATTCTTTCACATGATTAGTAATAAGAGCTTCCATTTAATTTATTGAGAGGGGGGATTTTCCAAAACTAGTCTATACCTTTAACAGTTTTTATCAATTATGTACCAGAACGTGAGGGAAATTCCTAAAATCTTTAATATTGGTGAAATTTTAGTATGAAAAAGGATGTTTATATAATTTTGACATAGAGTCTTGACTAATTAGTATTTTTTGGTCAATACCTGTTCTATAACTTTTTTATTTAAATTTTGAAAGAAACAAAAAATGATGAAATCTTATTATCAAAAAAGGAAAATGGAATGTTATGCTGATTTTCACCAAGAATTATATTTATATCAAAGTCAGAATGATTATATACTCCATACTCCATGCATAGGCTACTCCATACGCCATGGACACATATTCGAAAATTCATAACAGTTAGAAATTATTATTTTAAGTGCATTGTACGCGTCCGGCTGACTGCTTCTGTTCATTTTTTCATTAGGCTGAAGATAATGTATGTTATTACATCATTCATAACGTGGGCACGGCGACTGAGCAACCAATTAATGATGGATGTAACACGGTTGACTACCACCGATGGGTGGTATACAACTATAAATGGATGTACAGTGTATGTATGTAATGTTAGCGTTCGATGACTATTAACAAAAAGGTAATTGTAATTGTATAATTAGGTGTATAATGAACCTACATGTATATTATTAAAAAATCTTTGTCTTTTCTTGAAAGGACAATTATTTTGCTTTACAATACGAGTCATACTGAATACATGTGTTATTCAGAAATAGGCAAAATTAGCTACGTTCGTTGCTGTTGTTGTTGTTGTTGTTGGTTTTTATGGCGTTTTACATCGTCGTTGGATGATTTTCAAGCTTTTCCTTGGCCATTACTCAGAAAATCACTTTGGAGGGATTTATCAATACCGATGATCATTTGCGATGCTCCTAACCAGTTGGGTTTACACGTTTACTTTATTTGGACTCCAGGAATCTCCAAAATAGTGGAGGGATCAACTACGAAGAAGAAGATGCAATTTGAATTGCATTTAATATGTTAAAATTATATAGGCTCGTTATACCGTTTATATACATTGTAGAATCACGTGAACAGTTAAGGACCCGAACGACCTTAGAAAGCCATTTATGGAACTTAAGCAGACTCACAGTGCCGACGATCTCCAATATTAGCGGAGGAAGGATACAAGAGAGAGAGAGAGAGAGAGAAAGAGAGAGAGAGAAAAAAACTATTTATTACACAGACTGGGGGTGTTTCACAAAGACTAAGATCGACTTTAAGTTGGACTTAAGTATAGCAGGCCGTTCATGCCATTGTTTTCTCTCATCATCTACTGGCATTGGTCTCTCAAGGGACGTACAAATCATGGTAAAAAATCTACAAAACTTACATTTTTTGATAATTCATTATTGAAGGAAAAAATATTATCTAAAGATCATAATGGTGAGAGCAAACAATGGCACAAACGGCCTGTTATACTCAAGTCCAACTTAAAGTCGATCTTAGTCTTTGTGAAACACCCCCCTGTAGTTTAAGTCAAATTATTTTCCACTAATAAAAACAAACAAACACACAGAGGAAACGGGATAAACAGGTTCATTTAGGCATGAACTATTCTCATTTCATTTTCCCGTTATTTTTTCGCATATTCTTTCAATGTTACGAGTATAGATTTAAGTAAATAGCCGAAAATACATTCACTCTGCCTTTCAATATTGCTGCACTTTGAATTAATTAAAAAAGGGATGAACTTGGCCTTAAAAGGTACAATTCAATTTTTAATAAATAAATAAATATATACAAAATTATATTACTATAGTTTCTGTGAAGATTTCAAATAATTTTCTAATTTCTCGATTTTAGGGACCCCCCCACATTTCCGTTTTCTTTTAGTTGAATTATCTTGATACCCAAAACGCAAAAACTGCTTTATGCTCATAGCCTTCAATAATTATGTATAAAATTAATTAATTGGAAGAACACTACAGTAATTTCCAGTAACTATGATTTAATTGGAAGACAACACGGCCAGATTCATCTAACTTTGGTGATTTCAATGTAGCCAACCACTAACAGTGAAAGAGATCCAACACCAATTAAACATCCATAATTCAACCATGACGTATATTTTGACATAAATGTATATCTAAATAATCATAAACAACTACAAAAGTATACTCTATACTTCATAGTTTAGACATTACAATGGTCAATCACCGTGCAACCTGAAAATGCCAGGACAAATAGTATCTCAACCTTTTTACTCGATAACCAATGTCATGTAAGTCAAGGAGTCCGGATTCACACCTGTTTTGTTGACGTTTATTACATATCATTAATCTTAATTATCAAAAATGAATGAATACTTACTTTGTGCTATAACATGATGCAAATTTAGAATCACCACCAGAAGAACAATTGCCGATAAAACCCCCATCGTATCAGAAGCTCAAACCGGACAGCATGCTATTCCAATCAGCTTATGAGTTATAATCCAATAATACTTCAGTTTCACCGTTGTGCGTTTAGTTGTCTCAGCTATTCCGAGTTAAACAACTAATAATCCTTTCACTTCAGCAATCCTACTCAGTTTTGCAACTATACCTGCTGCTGTAGACTTGAATATCCTTTCATGTAGTTGCAATCACCTTTTTATTTTGCAAACTAAACGAATTGTGGGCGAAAGTTTACGCCAAATGATATACACAGGCCGGTACTGTTACAACCATAATCTAAATGTCTATGCAAAAGGTAATATGTTTTCTCTGATGACAATGAGATCGACTAGCTCGTAAGCACGCCACGGTTCACGGATCTTTGTGTAACGTGCAATCTGATTGATGATTCAAATCGAAGCTTTTTCCTGTTGAATAAAGACAGGCATTCTCTAGCCGTAGCGTCGTCGGTTGCATAGCGAACGAGCGCTATTGTTATCTAGTCTATAGTCTGGTATTCAGACCAGTCAAAGGTCTTTTGTTTTCTGAGTGGTCTACATTGGAGTGAACTGTAGTTTTTATATTCTAATATAATTCTAAAATATCTAGTTCTAAAATACATTTGTTATATTCTTATATGCTAATTACAAAATATATCACCAGTCCTTAGCATATTCTTAGTTATTTTCAGTACTTACGCAAGTCAGTGTTTCAATGTCTGCTATTTAAGACTAGATTATAAGGATGTCTGCTTGCGAAACATGCATTGCTGTAATGACAGTTTGGCCCGCTTTCGCAGAACAGACAGAATAGTCAATTATAAACGACTTTTTCTATCGCCCAAATGGTATCCATAGCAACTGTATAAGCTCACATAAGCATGATTTGTAAGGGGGAACTTAATTACATAAAAATGTACTTGTTAGTATAACTGCTCGGATCAGTCTGTGCACTGGGATTTGAATGATTCAAAACGCAAGAGGTAGGGTTTATGCAGGGACATCTTCCTGGTTTATGTTTGTCGATGCATTGTCTGTGGGGGTTCTGTTGATGGGCGGGGATTGGTATTACTCATTCGCTGGTAGGCGCTGACTGCGCTGTATGATAAAGAAATAAAAGGAGCGGAGGGGTGTAACTCTATTGTTATGCAATAATTATTGACTGTAAAAGACACCATATATCGTTTGAACTTAAAACGCCCAATTAACGAACGGGCTATGTTCGGGTAGGCATGCATTCTGCTCAAGGAGAGTTTAAGTTGCGGTCCAAGTTACATTTTGTTTTGTTTGCAAATTCAAAAAGAAAAAAAGTTTATGAAATTATGATTACAATCCGCAAAGTAATAGATTTCCCCCTTCTCAATTAGGTCGTATTGCCTCTTGGTGTTGTTGATTTTTTTTAAGACGCTCGATAACAGCACCCTGAGGTAAATTCGTTCAGGAAAAACGGGGTTGGTATTGAACAAATGTGTGAAGATGGATAAAGAATTTGTATTTTGTTTTTATTCAAGGTGGAAAAAAGAGAAATTTCTTGGGAATAATTTTATTTTAGGTAAAAGAGGAGGAGTAAAAGAGAAAAAGAGAATGATGGGAGTATAAATCGAAAGAGAGATCGAGAGAGAGAGAGAGAGAGGGGGGATGGGGAGAAGGAGAGAAAGCCGTCGCATCGCCGAAGTGAAGGATAATCTCGACAGTACTTATCACCACTGAAAATATAATTGTCAATAATCGGGAATTTGGGGCCTTGTGGATTATTTTTCACTCTCTAAATTTTCTTACTCAAACACATTTTAAAAATGATGACAATATTCATAAAATTGAAAGAGGAATAACAATAGGCCTAGCTACATACTCGACCAGGCCATTCAGGAATGTTGCCGCCGCCTGTGATATTTTCACCACTGCAATTTTACCACTCATATTATTCCTATGAAACAGTTAGTCCTCCGAAGTTTCTAGCGGCAAAACTACCACTATAGTCAGTGGTGGATCCAGGAATTTCTTACCGGGGGGCACAAAATCGCATGGGGTGAAAACTATGAAAAAACGATGGAGCGAGGCGTCAGGGACGAGGGAGCGGAGCGACCAAGCGGGGGTGGGTCTGGGAGGGGGTCAGAACCCCCTCCCTGAGTAGGAAGCATTTGCAATTTTAGAACCACATTAGGTGCATTTTCAGGCACTTCCTGGAGTAATATGACGTAAAATTGCTTTCTCCTACCCCTCAAGAGTAGGGATCCAGGAGCGGATGATGGGATCTAGCTTTTTGCTAGGGGTTGACCCAATGAAGACACGGAGCATCGTCCACGAGCCGCGAAGCGGCGAGGCGATTTTTTGTTTTTGCTATTTTGAACCCCCGTAAATGATGTTTTCCTGGCATCTATATACTAACACAATGGAGACCATAAAAAGCAGTGCATGATAACATCTTTTTAAATCAAGTAACAGTTTAAGGGGGGTTCGATCCAATGACGATGCGGAGCATCGTTACACGAGCCGCGAAGTCCGAGCCGCGTAGCGGCGAGGCGATTTTTTTTTTTTGGGGGGCTATTTTGAACCCCGTAAGTGATGTTTTCCTGGCATCTACTAACACAATGGAGACCATAAAAAGCAGTGCATGATATAACGTCTTTTTAAATCAAGTAACAGTTTAAGGGGGGTTCGACCCAATGACGATGCGGAGCATCGTCCACGAGCCGCGAAGGCCGAGCCGCGTAGCGATTTTTTGTTGCTATTTTGAACCCCGTAAGTGATGTTTTCCTGGCATCTATATACTAACACAATGGAGACCATAAAAAGCAGTGCATGATAACGTCTTTTTAATCAAGTAACAGTTTAAGGGGGGTTCGACCCAATGACGATGCGGAGCACCGTCCACGAGCCGCGAAGTCCGAGCCGCGTAGCGGCGAGGCTTTTTTTTTTTTTTTTGGGGCTATTTTGAACCCCGTAAGTGATGTTTTCCTGGCATCTACTAACACAATGGAGACCATAAACAGCAGTGCATGATAACGTCTTTTAAATCAAGTAACAGTTTGAGGGGTTCGACCCAATGACGATGCGGAGCATCGTCCACGAGCCGAAGTCCGAGCCGCGTAGCGGCGAGGCGATTTTTGTTGTTGCTATTTTGAACCCCGTAAGTGATGTTTTCCTGGCATCTATACTAACACAATGGAGACCATAAAAAGCAGTGCATGATAACGTCTTTTAAATCAAGGAACAGTTTAAGAGGGGTTCTACCCAATGACGATGCGGAACATCGTCCACGAGCCGCGAAGTCCGAGCCGGGTAGCGGCGAGGCGATTTTTTGTTGTTGCTATTTTGAACCTTCGTAAGTGATGTTTTCCTGGCATCAACTAACACAATGGAGATCATAAAAATCAGTGCATGATAACGTCTTTTTAAATCGAGTAACAGTTTAAGGGGGGTTTGACCCGATGACGATGCGGATACTGTGTGGGTCTGGACACATGATGGCGTTTTTCTATTCACATCACATTTTCACTTGGCAGCCCAAGGGGGGTTAAACCCTAACCCCTCCCCCCTTAGATCCGCCACTGGGATCTTTTGCAAACTGGAAGCAATAAGCATTACATGTAGGCGATGGAAAAAGTGCTTGCGAAACGGATAGAAACTTTGTGGTAGGCTTTCGCGGCCACAGGGATGACAGAAAATAATATGACAATGAAACCAGCAACTGTGGTAGGATTAATGGCGGGGACAATCTGTATGCTGAAAGAGCACTTAGAATAGGTATATCGGAAAATTAATTCAAGACTAAGTTATAAGTTAGAAGTTATAAAGGAGATAAAATCTTTGGTATTAGTCATGTTCGACTTAAAATTGCATGCCCCCGCCCCTTACCCGGTAAAAAACACCTTCTTATATTATCATCCCCCTTTCTTTCTTTTCCCTTCTCATTATTCTCCTTTTCCCCCTTTTTTCTCCTCCATCTTTCCCCCTTTCTTCTTTTTCCGTCTTTTCTCTCCTCTCTCTTTCCCTTTCCCCCTCCTTTTTCTCCTCTCCTCTTTTCTTTCCTCCCTCTTTTCTTCTTCTTTCTCTCTTCCCTTTTCTTCCTTTTTCCTCTCCTTTTCTTTCCCCTCCTTTTCTCCTTTTCTTTTTTTGGCCGGGGGGCGTGCCCCTGGATCCGCCACTGGTAGTTCTTCTTAGCCTTTATGGGTGAATTAAAAATGGGAAATACTTTATGTTTACGATTGTCACTTGACACAGACATGCTTCTTCGAACACAAGGTGGCGCTCTCAATATAAGCCATCGAGATCTTAATCGGATATTTATGATACGCTGTCAAAGAGATTCAATCCACGACACTATACTACATTAGCTAGGCCTATGGGAATAGTAGGCAGACATCTTTTTTATCACCATCATCATCACCCGGCCCCCCACTCCGAGAACGGAAGGATACCATGCGTGTTACCAAAATGTCCGGTAAAGGGGTACTTATCGTGCGACAAAGTCCGGCCCGAGAATTGTAAAAAAAGGGGGTGTATTTGAATTTTCACCTGGAGATTTCTTTAAAAAGGGGGTGTTTTTTCTTTCTCTCTCTTTGGACTCCTGAGAAATTCAAAAAGGGTGTCATAACATATCTTGAATATCATAGATAGGGGGGTACATTGAGCAGTGTTCCAGATTTAGGGGGTCTCCAAGGCAGGAAAAGCCCGCGAAAGGGGGGTTCGGAAATGTTGGCAGTCCTCAGATAGGGGGTGCTTTAAAAGGGAACAAGCATACGCGTACCCTAAATAACACTGAGTGGGGGGCGGGCATCATCACCACCATTACCCTCCTCCTCCTCAACATATTCACCATTCTTACTTTAATAGTTCCGTCCGTTTGTGTAGAATTCATTTATGTTTAATTCAGCTACTTTCGTTTTTCGACCGATCAATCAATCAATGGAAATATAGAGAGAGAGAAAAAGAGAAAGAAAGAGGGAGTGAGAGAAAGAAGTAGGGAGTGAGAGAGAGAGAGAGAGAGAGAGAGAGAGAGAAAGAAATAAAAAGGGGGAGGGGGGAGGGGGGAGAGGAGGCATACCAAATATACGAATACATACATGCATACCGGTATGTAAAATTCTGACATTATTCCATTTATTGAGGTCTGAAAATATCACAAGTTCCTTTCCATATCAAGCAACGAGATACATATATCAATTACCACTAATATTACACAATGCATAGATTTTTTAAAAGTTATATGGTTATCATTTTCATAAGGTTATCATTTTTATATGGTTATCATTTTTTACTCCACTAACTACCCTATGTAGAGAAATTTAGTACTTTAGTAAAATCAGCTTAAGGAATGGTCATAAGTTGTGAAAAGAATACTGTACTGCGAGATTAGAATGTATTCAAACTCCAAAACTCTTCATTCATTGTGTGGAGTGTGACCCTCACTCAGGTCAGAAGGAATGATTAAGACATAACTCATCCAAATGTAAATATCCTCATTTAATAGACACATTTCAGTGACATTGATTTGATTGAACAATGTGAAAGAAACATCACATTTTATGACGTCATTCGTGTCTCATTTTTAAAATTTGACACGAGTGTATTACATGCATTTCACATTTGAATTATGACTAGAATCAAGAATAAAAGAATCCTATGGTGCATCAACAGGTTCTTAATAGTTGGGGTGGGAGGAGGAGGGGATGCTATGATACCCTCTCCATTTTTGAAGGGGTGGGGGGGTGGGGGAGTGCGCAACTGGTTGATGAGCAACAGATGCAGTATTATTCATTTCATGTACCATTTTAGGTGAAACATTATCATTTTCTTGTAAATCATGAATTGCCAGCTGCTTTTATCAATCATCTAAAATATTATATCATCACAAAGATAAATGCTGAAATATATATCTATATCTATATCTATATGATTTTTGTCAGTTGACAATATACATGCTCATGAATCTATATATACACAGAATGTTACAATATACAATGTATATATCTATGGCATAGAATGTATTGGCACCAGCTCAAGTATGTCCATTTGTGCTCATTATATCTAATTACAATACATATAAAGAACACATATACAGAAACAGAAACAGTAATTGTACATGTATATAATTAAACTTGGAATCTTTTGGTATATTGCCCTATCTTTTGGTCACATGTATATATATATTTTTTTTCTTCTTCTTCAATTCATGTATGAATTTGCTATTCAGAGTACAAAGTACAAAATTAAGTTTTCAAATAAAAAACTTGGGATTGCTAGAGAGAGAGAGAGAGAGAGAGAGAGAGAGAGAGAGAGGGGGGGTGACAGAAATGAGGTGAACAGAGAAAGGCTCATGTTGAGGGGTGGAAAATGTGTGTGAGGAGAGAAGAGGAGAGGAAGAGAGAGTGAGAGGAAGAGAGAGAGAGGGGGAGAGAGAGTGATATAGTGTGAGAAAGATAGCAGCATCAAAGTAAAGCAGCAATAATTGTACCATTCCCACTACTATTAATACTACATAATAATCCTAATGAAACGTCAACTACTATGATTTACATGTTTTTATCTCTATCAACTATCAGCATTCACAAGTAGGCCCTACTGAGGTACAGTTTACATTGTTTTTACATTGCATAATTTACACAAAGTTTCTGAATAACAGACAGATCACTGCAAATTGATAGAGTAATTTTTTATAATAAATATTTAGATGAAGAGGCAAGTGATCTAAAAACAGAAAAATTAATTCATACTGAATGCATTTTCATCCATTTTCATCCATTTTCATCAATAATGATGACTGCAGAACAAGAAAAGATCATGAATTATGCGTGAGGTTCAGAGTCGGAAAAAGTTCAAAGCCACAAACTATATCTGAAACACAACTGGCACAACCATGAATACCTACATGTATTTGCAATTTGTAAATGTTCTTGCCGTGAAAATGGCCGTCATTTACAATTCCTGAAAGTTTCTTGTTTTTACAGTACCTTGCAAAAAAAATACACTGATTGTACAAGCGACCCCTAAATATCCACAGATATTTTAAACATGGAGACATCCCACTTTGTGCATTTTAGAATAATAACTGCAAACGAGATAGAGAGGCTTCATGAATACCTATTGTTTTGCCCTATTGAAAAAAATACTTCCATCCGTGCAACAGAGAATGTACCACTGGTGCATAAATGAATACCGATGTCATAATTTTCATGAACATGTATCCAGCAGTCATCTCATCGGATTTTACAGTCTTGTACAAATGACCTTTATCTGCCCATGTGCAGATGGTATCTATGAAGTTGCTTATTTGTAAAAGTATCTAGTTTTATAGTACAGTACTTTGCAAAACATTCCACTGATTGTAGAAGTCAGTAAGACACAAATCAGTTTACATCCTCCAGAATTTACTCTACTAAAAAGAATGAATATATAAAAACTACATCTGAAAACTTTCATTTGAAAAACATGACTAAGGAGGGCTGCTGATTGGATTGATGAACAAGGTTTGTTAAACATGGAATGTAATATGAAAATGCACTACCGAGGATCTATGAATACATCTTCAAGAAGACATGTATACGATATACATGTATACCAATCATGTCACAACACCGAGTGTACATCCTCTCCACACTAACCGACTCTTGGCCATACACAGTAATGTAATTATTCTTTTCTTGTCCATTGCCAGTCTTGCTGGTATGACTAAGTATGATCAATAGTAAATTAATAACTGCACAATTTCTTATTTCAAGTTCGTAAAACTTGGCAATGAATTCTCAGAATACTCTCTGAGTCAAATATTAATAACTGCACAATTTCTTATCTAAAATTCGTAAAACTTGGCGATGAATTCTCATTATATGAGTCAAATATTAATAACTGCACAATTTCTTATCTAAAATTCGTAAAACTTGGCAATGAATTCTCAGAGTCAAATATTTAGTAGTAAGACACAGCTAATGATTTCATTCATCGAAGCACTCAGGGTAATGACATTTATACAAAAAGTACACCAATATATGTATTACATGTAGTACATTTATGTTAATTCTATAATATAATATGTATTGCCAGCAATGTAGTACCTTGCATAATCACACTATATATATTGTATACATGTATATATTCAATTGCAGCTGATCCCGTAAATGTATCTAATCAATAATATATTCCACAATCTTCAAAGCAGATTAAAAGCCAAGCACACACAATGATTCTGGCCTACTATCTCATATATATATTTTACAATCTCAATACATTTACAGTAGCAAAAAAAAAAAAAAAAATAGGATTATACTTTACTTTTGAGTCCAGTATAGGGAGTTAGGAACACCAAAATATAAAGAATTGCCATGCCAACACACTTTTCAGCTCAGCAAAGACAAATTTGCCTGCTGAATGCTAGCAGGTGTCAAATTTAAGTTGATATATATGGATGAATACACTCCAGCTCTCAGCAGAACATATATATATGAATTAAACAAAATAATTAAGATAATGGTTGAAAACTTGAAATTAACCCCTTTGCATATTAAATTACAATCCAAACTGGATTAAACACTTAGGTCCTGCTGTATATGCTGTTTAAAACTGTAATAAAGTATGGCAACTATTTCAACAAGAATGACCTTATTTGTACACTTCTCACAAATGAATGGGGACAGTTTCCACAAAGCATTATCAACGTAATATCACAATTAAGAATGAGTTGCATCGACATTGGCAAAGTGATGGTAAATTGCATAAAATTTCCATGGCAAGCAATCCAAAACTTCTTCATTTTTTGTGTCTTTCCCCTAATTTTCAGCATTATGATCACCCTGGTATTAAGATTTTGCAGTTATATAACCTGAATTCACCCTGGAATTTGATAATATTGAATACTTATTGTAGGGCAGGGTCTTACACCAGAGTATAAAAATTGTCATACATGTATATCCCCAATTCAACCATGATCAGTAAGGGTATACTCACTGAATCATGATATAATTGGGGTTGAAAATACTGTTATTGGGAAGTCCATCCCCAAATCTGAAATTGTTCAGACTGTCTACGGATCACATTCAAAATGAAGTGGAATAACCAAACTACCTTACACTGTATGTTCATAAAATTGTATTGGTTTTTAAATGAAACTGAACACAGCTTCAGTATCGTAATGTTAAATTGGACGAGGCGATTTGGCTCAGTCAGTGAAGCGTCTGCCTGTCGAACCAACCAAGGTGGATGACTGAAGCCAAAGGCTATGTTACAGTGGAAAACACTCCTTCCCTTGGATAGGATGTTAAATGGAGGCCCCGTGTAGAGGAGAGTTACCATCGATGCACGTTAAGAACCCACTGCACTATTCGAATAAGAGTAGTGGTCCACCTGCACACCCTAATCTCTCTTATACCGGGAGGAGAGACCCAAGGGTCACAGTGATTCAGTTCGCTTTTCGCCTCCCAGGCACAGGTGACACCAAATACTTAATAATTCTATGTTCAGTATAAAAGTTATCAAAGAAAAACATTAAAATGTAGTTAGCTAAAAATAGTGTTATCCTGATGTATTTTATGGTCCATAGTACGAAAGCTTGTATACATGTAGGTATTTCCTTTTTTAGTTCATAAAAATAAAATTACAGGGAATATCATAGATTCGTTAAGATTCTTCTTTAGGGTAAAGAAATATTTGCAGATACTGATACTGATACCTGAGGTCAATCTAGCTAATGAAAGTACTTATTCTTATTCTTCTTTGTCTTCGGAGGTGTAGAAGCGTTCTAAGAAAGCACGTCGGATGCTGCCTGGAATCTTCTGATGTTTATGAATGAGTCCCTCCACAGCCTCATGGGCCTAGTCAGAAAAATGGGAAAGAAATTGAAATATATTTTATGAGAACAAGGACAACTTTTATGATTTGTTGTATGGTTCAACACTACAGTGGTAATGATGACCATTATGATGTTGTTGTTGTTGTTGTTGTTGATGATGATGATGATGATGATGATGATGATGATGAATCTAATACAAGTCACACTATATCACAAGAAGTCTTTTTTGGTGAATAAAATTTTACACGTTAATCTGCAGGTGATTTTGAGGATAATAGACAGGCCTGCTACTTTTGCTCATGTTCTTCTTGGGGTTCCATATAATTAGAAATCATGCTTATTTCAGGTATTTTTGCCTCAGTAGCACTTGCAGTACTCGATTCAAAATTGAGGAGACATGATGGCTCAGTGGTAGTAGAGCAGTGGTCTCGTAACTGGAAGGTCCTGGGTTCCAAACCAAGTTGACGTGCTCATGTCCTTTGGTAAGGCATTAATCCTCATTACAAAGTCCGTCGGAGAGGACTGAAAGCCATCGGCCCCCTGGTTGTTTACTTTCAAGCATATACATGCTTTCTTAGCAGTCAGGTAAAAAAAAAAAATCCTCAATAAACATCATTATAACAATCATCAAAATACCATGAGGGTTTTTCTTTTGTCTATATGTAGATAAATATTCTACAGGATGTATGAGTACCGGTACAGCAATCAGGACCTGTGGTACACAATTACCCAGTACATGTACATGTACCCGAATGTAACAAGAGTAGAAAACATAAAGAGCGCCAGCTATCTTGAAAAAGAAACCAGACTAGAGGCACTCCCTGCAATTGCACTGTTAGTCTGAATGCAAACACTCCAGGCTTTCAAGGAATTTTCAATTTTTCATTCATGCATACATAACAATAACAAAATAATAATGGCACATATTCACAACACACCTAAATGTAGTACTGTACTAGGTTCTAGGCTTCAGTTTAATAACCTAGGATATGGAAACATGACAGGGGTGGGGCTGGGGAAACAGCAGCAAGATTCAACCTCTCAAACTCTTGAACAAATATTAAAATATGATAATACTGACCTTCTGTACAATATCATCTACTGTCATCTGGGGATCCCATTGGATTGGAGGACCAATGAATGTCCTGGAAATTAAGAAAGGAAACAAAGAATGTAATTCTATTGGTTTATCATCCAAAACATAACGAATTGCAGGGCATCTTAAAGGGCAAGGTAAATACATGTACAGTACATGTATTTTGGTCATTCAAAACCCAATTCCTAATCCAAGCGTCATAGTAACATCAAATGCCATTTTAATGGTATTAACGGTATGGTACATGTATTCTACTGATACTACTCAAGATTTATATATACCCCGGTACTGCCATCTGCTGCTCACACTGACAATGTCCCAATGAGTCGACAGCCATGTCCCACAATGCATCACCAACTGATGGCGTGCGCGTGATGATGCTTGAGTACAAAACCCAGAAATAGCTGTATGTACACCTTCATTGTACTAATATGGCGCAATTGAAAATACATTACAGCAGTGGTAGCAATTTCAATATAAAATACCCTGACTTTAACTGATTCAAACCAAGCTCCAAGAACTTGCATTGTCCAGGGTCCAGCCAATAAAATCATTTGCTATATTGAAATCTTTGGTATGGTGGCTGACACATTCGACAGAAAAACTTGCACGTGTTCTGCAGTTTACATAAATTATGGAAAATCAAGTCAGAACATACATGTATAAATGAACCCTTTGCACAAAGAGACTATAATATTTTTCAAATACTTTTTTTGAGGAAAAGAAATGGCTGAATTCTGATTCTGTTGGAAACGCTTCTATCCCCAGTGAACACCTGCATGTATCAAACCATTTCAGACTACAGCAGCTACAAAAAGGGGATTTGGGGCAGCTCTTGACTCATCAACATTTATTGTTTGGATAAGGCTGTATTAAAAAGATTCAAGTGGATAAACTGTCAATTGAGACAATTGAGCAATGAGACACTTGAGACACTGAACTTGATGCAGAAACATCCTTTGTTGCCCTACCACAGTTATCTTTTGTTGTGCTGCCTAAAGCCATCTATTGTCAGTTGATTGCAGTAATTAGGAATGAAAGGATCACAGGAACATCACTTTTAAAGTTGATATTCATAGAAGAGCCCTAAATATGGAGATATTCATATCTACAGAAAGCTTATAAGCCATACAATGAGCTTGGATGATATTCAAACAATATAACACTTCCAAAAAAGCAAAATTAGGGTGAAAACAACCACCCTATTCTCTGGAACAAATTTGCCCTATTGTCATCCGAAACGGCCTTTAGCTGTGACGTAGGAAAAGGGAGGCGTGGCTAGTGTGCCACTTCCGGGTATCTAGTAGAATGCATGTATAACATTATAAGGCTGAAAACACAGCTTCAACTTATGTGTTATTTTACCCTTACTATAGAATAAATTATAATACAACATCGTTTGTAAGTTACTTCTCATTAATATTTCCATCTTGATATTCTAAGAAATGTATTATTTGTGAAATAAAAACGTTGAAAAATGGGGAAAAAGAAGGTGAAACTATGGCTGTGTCCCGGCTTTGTTGTACAGCAAGCCTGCATATATCATGGGGATTTGGGTGCCGGCGATTTTTACCACCATGTAGTTTCACTTTGACATATCAGTCGGAGACTTCACCTCTTCCACTATGAAAAAAAACAGTTAGTATTGATTTGATCATTATTATGAATAAAATAAAATTCAAACAAATCGAAGAATATTTCATTTAGTCGATCGTATCATGGCTAGATTAGCTGGAAAAATCGAGGCGATTCTGCTGTTGTTACGATTCATCTGCGAGTAGTGCGGCTCTTGGCAGCCGCATTACCTACACGGCTGATCGCTGATTGAATTTAGTATCGCTGGCGGATTTACATTACCTGCGCGCACATCAAAACACACGTAAACGTGACTGCACTGCACACCGCACACACACGGTACTATACGCTTGCATTTCAGTCGCGATAGACGAAACCCTTACGAAACCAAAACGGCGAGAAATACACTATTCTATGTAATTATAGTTATCGACAAATGAAAATGGAGAAGAAACATTATTCATTGTTATGTCAAAGGAAATTCCACCTCGGAACATGATTCTACTAAAGGTAATTTTGTTTTGAAACACAGCTAGGTTGATTTTTCATACTATCTCCGTGTACATACAGCTCAGCTGGCAAGCTAAAGCCGGTGAAAAAGTTGAGTTGTAAACAGTTATTTTACGGATATTGTCACTTTTTCAATGCCAATAATGACATGAATATTGACATATGTTTCAGGACGGGAGAGGACAACTGTATGTCAGATATTGACCATTCAGGCAATATCAATCGTTTTGAGAGAGTGGAACTGACATCCACTCTATGAACATTTGTGTGTAGATCGCAGTTAGTCTCTATAGCTGCGTGAAGCATATCCCGGCTCTGACGTCACTCACAAAGCCACTTTCCCTTAGGCGATTTCGTAGGTCAGGATAGAGTCAATTTAGTGAAATTTGATTTTCATAAAACACAAAACTGCACACTTTCATGGCATGTTAGCTGCATAAATTGCTTTAATAACTCATTCAATTATAAAATAAACTATATTTATTTGATTTTATTTCCTATAAGTATCAACTTTAACAAAAGAGTGCGATGGGATGCCAGTAAATGCAGATTAAAAGATAAACCAGGATCTGAGATTTAAATGGGCTTTAAAAACTATGCTGATTACACTAATCCTCATATGATACGCACATGGGGTGTTTCCCCTCCCTCTGTGACTAACACAGTTTCTATTCGAAATCCTTAACAAAGATAAAAAGAAGACAGATTGAATTGAGGTCTGTGGTGCTAGCACTGTGGTATATTGTGAAGGCACTTGACTATCATACTAAAAAGGTCAGAGGTTCAATCCATGTTCAGTGCTTGTACATATCCGTGAACAAGGTGTTTACCACACATTTGTCTCCCTCCGCCCAGGTACATGTACATGTATATCAAATGGGTAAATGCCGGTATCTGACAATGCCGGGGTAATAATAATTCCAGGGAACTCTGGGATAGCAATTTTGATACTGCTGAGGCTACCATTGGTAAATACATTATCATTGATCAATATATATCCAACACAAACAGTTCACAACAAAATCATTCATACCCATAGTAAATGTGATTTTTTTTATTAATGTTTTTTTTTTCTTTCCGTAACTCAAGAAGTAAAGGAGGACTGGTTGAATGAGGGCCTTTGTTGAATACTTTTAGATGTAAGCTTTAAAGTACAAGTCCACTCCAAAAATAACTTACTTTCACTAGAAGCAGAAAAATCAGACTAACTGATCAAAAAAAGTTTGAGCAAAATTGGATTTTTATTGAAAGTAAGTTATGTTTGGAGTGGACTTGCCCTTTAATATGTCACATTTTCAAGAAACATGAATTGGGACAAATCTGTTTTTCAAAATACCTGGTAAGGGTATGAATAATTTAGTTCTTAACTGTATTTCATTTGTGAAACCAAACATTTTCAAAACGTTTCATTGAAGACAACAGAAACAAAAATTGCCAACATCCAGACTCTTTAATGTACAAGAAAGAGAAACTTATATCCCCCACTGTGTCATCCGGTGTTTTCACTTACTTTAGTTTAACAGGGAAACCCCCATAGATGGGGACCAGTGGAGCTCTAGTCTTCTCATACAGCCACCTGAGGATGCTACGCCCCAGCTTGGGTGTGCGGAAGGCTTCTCTGCAATTCTGAGTAAAGACTGGTATGATAGGCTACACCAAATGAGGAAGAAAGAAAGAAATATATGTGGTTATTTAGATATCATATAATAAATGCACAGTTCATGTATAAAATTATTTGCAGATTGAAAATAATCTCTCAAATCCATAGACATTCAGGAGTCAACCTGTTCCCGTAGGCCAAGGGTCTAATAAATAAAGCCTGTTTCAATGAATTCTGGCTACATAATGGTTTTGAGTGGATAGATATGAAGGTCGTAAATAAATGTTATCTATAACTATGGCAGGCCTTACACAAGGTTTTTACGGGGACAAAAAATATGACATATTTTATGATCTGTATGTATCTGCCCCCTTTAAATTTTTAACATTTCATTGATTGATTTATTTAAAGATTGATTAATTCCTTCATTCATTCTACTCAAGTTATTTTTTTTTTTGGGGGTGGGTAGTGGAGGGGTCCAGAAAAAAAAACTGCTGGGGCTCATGTGCAGCAGACCTCTAAACAGTTTAATCTTACCACTTTGGCTTCCATTGCGACCTTTGCGAACCCTTTTCTCTGGCACCACATGAGAGGGTAGGTGTTGTCGCTGAAGTAGGCCTCCCTGGTACCCCCTGGTGCTATGGCCAGTAAGTTGCCTTCCTTGAGGATCCGAATACACACCTCTCGGGTACCGGTGTTCACGGCAAAGATTCTCCATAGTAACTTGAGGCCTGGAGAAAATCAAGTAGATGGATACCCAGTCAGTGAAAAACATACAGGTTAAGGTCTCTAGGGGAGCAGAGGGTACTTTAGGAACAGAAAGGTACAAGCCAAAGGTTTACTACAGCTGTGGAAAACAAATCACGAAAAATACTGTACCTTTTCTCTATGTTACATGCAGGAGTTTAATGTCGCTATTACAGTCAAAATATGAACTTCAAAAAAGAAAGAAAGAGAGATTGCAAGTTAAAATGCTCTCTCAATTTACGATGATCAAAGAAGTGACTTATGCCTAGACTACTTGAGGCAACCGTACACTCTCACATAACATAAGGCCTGCATGAACCCAAGTCAAACTCGCATTCTGTACAGGGGGGAAGGGGGAAGGGGGGTTAATGTTATTCTCTATTTTCTTCATACTCCTCTTACATTGTATAGAATTTAAACTATTTTTAGGTTAATTCTAAACATCATTGCTATACACATATTTGTTTAGGTTATTGGTACACTTTAAGTTTAATGTTATTCTCTATTTTTATCATATACTCCTCATACATAGTATAGATTTCAAACTATTTTTAGGTTAATTCTAAACATCATTGCTATACACAAATTTGTTTACTAGGTGATTGGTACACTTTAAGCATTCAAATCACTTGACAACTACACCTTCATATTGATAACAATGATTGCTATCCTAGCAACTATCTACCTGTAATCCTTTTCCACTATCTTAAAGGATACCAATCACCTTAAAAATAAACCTAATTTGTGTATAGCTAGAATATATAAAATCAACCTCAAAAAACTTTACCTGGTATTCTACAGGTTAAAGGGATATTGGAGTTCTTGTTTATGACCACACATGCCTTCAAAGTGCATGGTTATTGCTCTTATTCTTATTCATGACATTTCTAGTGCCCTTTTAGAACCTTAAATCGCTATGAAGGTAATTTTAGACCCCAAAATGTGTGAATTTAGATTGAATACGATCATACCAATTCAGCTCCACTTTCAAAAAATACGGTGACCAGTTAATTAATTAATTAATTTATAATAACAATACATGGGTCAGCTGGTTGTGTGTATTATAACCAACACGAAAAAGCCAACAAAAGCCCAATATTGGCATTAGCTGGAATAAAACGTATCAGGCGCTATCTCGTTTTTCAAGGGCTGGTTCAAATTACCGAATATGGGGCACCACAAATATTAGAACTGGTTATATTAATGGATAATTCAGCCGTCTCTGAACCAATTTTGATCAAACAAAGATGATTTTGTAATTTAAATTGTATATTCTTTCAAATTTGACACTCAGTTTTTCAATATCTCACACGCACAAAAAAATTGTAGCGCCCTCTGCAACAAAACTCAACTATCCCTTTAATGGGTAAGGAGTATGAAGAAATTAAAGAACTAAATAAAACCCTATGTACAGAACCCAAGTCAGACTTGGGTTACGGGCACGCCTTCTTCTATGCGTGTATTTGACATGTGTCAACTACTAAGTAGTCTACTCAATGACTTTAAAAAGTTCAATGATAGTACGTACGCCCGTGATAACTAGTCTACTCAATGGCGTTTTAAAGTTCAATGAGAGTACGTACGCCTGTGATAACTAGTCTACTCAATGGCGTTTTAAAGTTCAATGAGAGTACGTACGCCTTTGATAACTAGTCTACTCAATGGCGTTTTAAAGTTCAATAAGAGCGTATATCTTTGTAGATCTAGAAGTACTTTGAGAAGCTCATGCAGTGTATTTTGAATATAGTATAAGTATAATGACATGGAACCCTTGTATCGAGAGCAAAATATATGTTGGTGATTGGTTCACTTTAATTGTATCTCAAACTGTGTGATAATAAGTAAGAATAGACCCTTAATGACACTGCATGTAAACAGTAAAATCCCCTTGTATAACCTAATGAGTATGATAAGGGACATGTTTTCATGATAGAGCCCCCAACAACTGCATTTCAACGTTTATATGTACAGGGGGTGTTTCACAAAGATCCTAAGTCAAACTTAACTCTAAGTTGGACTTAAAACTTATGGAGAACCATTTGTAGCCTTAAAATAAAATATATTCAAAGCAAAAATTCAATTATTTTAGACTTTTAATAAATTCCACATTGAGAACATGAAATCTCCTTGATAATAGAAAATATGAATGATTTGAATCAACATTTTTTGCCTTTTAAAATAACTTTTACAAAATATTTTCAAAGATGCTAACGGCTTTCCATAATTGTTAAGTCCAACTTAGAGATAAGTTCAAGTTAGGATCTTTGTGAAACAACCCCCTGGTATGCCTATTTCTGTCTACAGAGAACAATGCAAATAATCAACACATATGCGTTGCTGAATTCAATGGAGGATATTGTGTCAAGTGGAAAAATGAATGTCCAATGAAATAGTGATTTGATACTAATTGGGTTCCGAAATGTGTACAGGTATGTGTTTACCCATCTTTAATACCAGAAGGTTACTTATTTGTTTATTTCTGACAAAACAGTGTACATTGGTTAGTGGTCGAGTGGATATGTCGACGGACTGTCGATCTTAAGGTCCGCGGTTCGAGTCCCGCCGCGGCACTAATGTCCTTTGGCAAGACATTGATCTACATTTGCCACACTCAACCCAGGTGATGTAAATGGGTACCTGACAGGAATTCATTCCTTTAAATGCTAGAGCACCGCAGTGGCTGCCTTGCTAAAGCCAGGGTAATAATCAGGGAAGCGCCAGGAGCGTCACAACGTGACGGACATGTGCGCTATATAAGAAGCCACCATTATTAATTATTATTATTACACAGCAGACTCTAGAACATAATTATTTCAAAGAGATACCACAATCTTGCATAAGGATGTTTAACAGAAAATCAACTTATATCCATCCTGCATTTTACATGAATGGAAATATATCATTCTTTGTTTCTTGAGGAGTGGCCCACACGCTGTATCTGGCCCGGTGGATGATTTAATTGGCCCACCAAGAATAAGTTAGAAATATAAAGTCATGTTATAAATGGTGCCCTAAATGCAGAATTCACCATCACTGGTATGAATGAGTTTTAAAATTGTTTTAAAATGTACTTGCCATGCTCTTATATCATTCAAGGAATAGAACGAGCCAGGAGTAATAAGTATTTGATTGGCAGCTTTAACTTCTTGCATCTGCCTCTCACTAGTTAGTTTATAATTAAATATACATGTACTGTATATCTTATATTTTGTGACCTTTGTTACTTCAATCATAATTTGTTAATGATTGAAAAGTCAAGTGGACAAATCATTCACAAATAAATGGTTGAACAACAACCAAATTGATTAAGATCTAATCCACATTCAAACTTATATGAGGTAACAATTGCAAATCAACTCTGAAAACCTCTTGATCCAAATCAATCTTAGAAGTCTTGAACTTTATCCCCCTTTGAAGTGCTTTTTGTTTAATGATTTCAAACAACAGTAAACTAGAGTGACTGCACTTTTAGAAATTCTCTTTATAACAGGTCCAAAGGCTTTAGCAACATGGTATTTGGCATTCATTAATATTTCTTCAAATATTCACAAAATATGACAAGGGTTCCTAAAGTGTGCTTATTAAAAATGTATTCATGTTGTGGGTAACTAAAGACATTGACAGCTTGATTGACAAAACACTTGAGGTGAAATGGTCGGATGGAAGAGATCTTGTGACACTAAACTATAGCTCAAACTTGTAAATAACGTCTGCTCAAGCTAGACAAGAAATGTGGTTGTAGTGGCCATATGTTAATATTACTTTTGTCACAATGTTCAAAAGCCCCCAAAAAAAAAAAAAACACAACAACAACAAAACAAAACAAAACAAATATACAAATAAAAATCTTTATAGACCAGGTAGTTTTTCCAAAGGCAAGTACAAAATTGCCCCCCCCCTCTTGAGAACATGACCTCTTTTGTGGGGAGGGGAGTAAATCGAGTTATCAGCAAATTTAAAGAAAGTTGTGGCCCTTTTAAAAAATACATTTCCTGGATCTTCCTCTGGTTACACAGTAAGGAACTGCTATAAATTCTATCTTGACATATTTGGATTTACAATACATTTTGTGCAACGGGTAAGTAACTGTATCTCATGTGTACTGTACATGTACATCCATTTCCAAAATATCTATTAACTCATATCCTGCCGTAAGGCCGCATGCACGCTACCGTTATAGTGCTTTTTAAACGCGAGCGCGCTATCGATTGGACGCTTAATTCACGCGAGCGAACAAACGCTTTGCTGCTTTATGCGTGCTTGCTCGCATTCGTAATAGCAGTTATACTTCATGCTCATGGTACTGTGCCGAGTGCTTCGCACGCGCTATTGTTTGTAACATCGCGTGCATCAGATTATCTCAAAATAAACTTGGCACAGGGGGGATTTGTGGCTTGGCACAATGGGGATTAGCCCTGTGGCACTGGGCTGTATTCATTATGGCAGGATAAGAGTTATCAAAAAATGAGGGTATCTACTATCTAGAGATAAAATGAATCTGCACAAATATAAGTATGACAAAGTTTCTTTGAACGAACTCACCATGAAGCTTGTAAACAAATCTATCAGCTACTGTGTTCAAAGAGCGGTTGCACTCCAATCTAATTTTACTGATGATAAAGTAGATATCGATAGGAATAGTCCCATGATAATATGCCAAGATTGCCCCACCCTCCTTCGGCAGATTCTCTAATCCTTGAATTTCGTAACCTAGACAGGACAGAGAGAAAGGGAGAAATTAAAAAAAAGTATCAATACCTCAACTGTTACTAGAAACAAATAATCCTCCCTAGCTTAATAAAAAACAGGAAGGGGAATAGACGTTAATAAATCAAAATAAATGTAGACAGACAGAAAAAAACCTCATTAGAATAGTGAAGCAGTAAATGATTGGTGAAGAAAATACAAATGTTTGTTAGCCCAAAATGACGACTTAAAAGAATTAAAAGGTACATTTGCTAATGAAAGACATATCATTTCAACTACTGTACAGGTGTAGATGGTAATTTCAAAGGAATTCTTCACAACTGTTGCTATCCATCATACATAGATGGAAAACAATGAACCCTTGATACAAAAAGATGAAATAGAAAAATACCCAAACCTGACAGGATTTTTAGAGTAATGAAGGAAACTTGCAAATCTAAAAAAAAATCCTGCTATCAATCTTTGAGGGTGTCTTGAACTTTGACCTTGCAATCTGACTACAAACATTTATAAAATTATCAAATCTTTCACCTTCTATCAAAAAGTGTGTTTTTACTAGATTTTTACCAAACCAAATTTTTCCAATGAGGTCCCAGGCCCAGACAATGTTGTTCCTGGCCCTCTCGTAGACGGATGCCGTGTAGACGTGGGACGTGAGGTCGTCGCTGATGTGGTTCCAGGTCTTGTAGAGATGAACGTAGATGGAAGTGGCATAGAGGAAAAAGAAGACTGTAAGGGGAATGATGTTGAGGATGGCTACAAACATGAGGAGTCTTGATAGGGCCCAGTACAGCAGCCATGTTGTTCCCAAGACAATAGCCAGAGCTGAAATGGTATCATTGTTGCTAGAGAAAAATGTGGGGGAGAAAATAATTTGAGCACTTTAGAGATGAAACAATGTTCAATGTTTCTTCATCGGTTATCTTATTGTTGTGATCTCTGACTTTTTTATGAAAGTTTGCTGATTTCAAGTCAAGATAGATATACATGTATGCTGGGGAATAGGTGAACAAGATTCCAAACAATGATATAAAACAAAACAAAACAAAAAGAGACAAAGAAACAAACCAAATAACACATCAGCATTAATATTAGATCTAGTATAAGTATAACCTGAACAAATATAAGAACTTGACAGCTTAAATTTAAAGGGAATAACAATTTTGACAAATTGTCATTGAAAATAAACTCAATGTAAGTTCTTACATTCAACAAATTCTCTTTTGGTAAAAGCAAAGAAAAAATTGAACTGAAAGTCAGAATCCCTTTAAATTTATTTGTTGTTGTTCTCCTTTTCAGATTTAGTATCTCCTCACAACAATTCAACATTCTTTTTTTTAAATTCTTACCTTGCTCCTGTCATGAAGAGCTGGCAAGGCTCTTGAGATGGGTTGCACTGCTCAACTTCAAACTCCATCTCGACAAATGCACTTCAAAGTTCTTGCAATACAAAAGTCTCAAAAGACAAAACAAAACGGTGTCGATGACAACAAAAGGTTTTCACATAGTCTCAGACTCAGAGTCTGAATGGTACTATATTAGTATTACTAATCTGCTAATTAGTAATCCTACTTTCCTAGATCGCTCTAAATTTGGGGAAGATGCAACTAGATCAAGATCTGGACTTGTTGCCTATCTCAGGTAAAGCTGCGCTGCATGCAATATGCCTGAAGGCTGAAGCTGGAGCTGGTTAATTAAGTCATAATTGGGCGGCAAGTAAACCTTATATTTCTAAACTGGACTCAATCTCGACTACAGAGTACAGTGTCACACTGAGTGTGTCTTACTGTAACACAGCCATCGGAACAACGACGGCGCGGCATCGCCTCTGGCCTCTGACAGTGTCACAGTCACAAATAAATTACGGACAGTCGACGCGACAGGCTCTTCTTTCTGCACTGAAGACTGGTCCGACTGATGTATCATCGATTTCACCATGACGAGACGTTACTCTTATCGAAATTGGTCGACGACCAATAATCACAAGCTTATCCAGCTTCGAATTGACATTCTCATGAATTCTATCTTGCTCGGTAGATAAATATCACCTTTACACACAACTGTTTGTTATGTTTTACGTAGTTTTATTCGAGGGTCACTAAAACAAAGCTTAAGTTTTATAAATGTAGACAATCTCTACAGGGAAGAAAAAAATTATAATCAGTTCAGTTTTCAAAGATAAATCCTTGTATTAAATACTCACAAATGAATATATTTTGTTTTCTTTTTCATTTATAAATAATGTTTGTTTAATGTATATCATTACAAATACAGAATGAATTGTAGAAAGACTACGTTATGAAAGTCGCTCGCTCTGAAATGGCATTATTTTTTCCATAGGACACGAAAGCCACTTGTGTACATGCAAAAGTCATTGTGCACGCAGTTCGTTACCATACTACGAATCGCGTTCGTACGGTATACACTACGTACGTACACAAACTGAATGTATGGAGAGGGTTTAATGCCAATGGAAGCAAGGTAGCGAACACTTCATCAATGTTCAAAAGTGAACCCTACCCGGCAGCGGGGTAAATCGGATCAATATCAGTTTTCTTAAATGGGGTGTTGTTATGGAAGGAGGCCATAAACAAAAAGTGGTAAGATATTGCTTCATTCTTTTTTTATTCATCGAATAAGACGATAATAATTTTAGCCGGTGTGTTTTTGTCTTCTACGCCGTAGCCTTCCCGCTTGCCTCCTCCCTTTCGTATGTGGTGGTATTTGCGGGGCTCGGAGCCGCATCTCGCAAATTGCGTGGATGTGCGAACAACCAAAATTTCACTTCCCATCCCCTACTAATATCCTTCAACTGTCTAAAAAGGGACTTTGTGCATTACCGAGGGTATTATTTCTAATTTATATTTTTATTCATAGATATGTCGTAGTTTGCGCAGATTACGAGATCTAAAGGACCACACCCAAAGGTGTACAGACTATTGATGTCTCTAATTCCCTGAGGATAATGTGCCTAGCTGAGCGGGGCGATTCGCGAGGTGGTCCCGTACATTTGTGTTGGAGCTGGTTGCTCTGTACGTACGTGTACGTTGCATTGACTTGTTCAGGTGTAATTTTATGAAAACATTTTGAGTTTGCAGAGCTGAGAAGATAACCAGTTTTAAGCAAAGTGATACTTAAAGTTAGACTTATTCCTTGTTAATTTTGTTAGTTTAGTGTAACAATTACTTTAGATTCCTTGAAGTTGGAACCTCAATCATTCTATGTGACGACAAAATTCTGGTTCTGATGATGTTGCAAATGTGCATGATGTAATTGCTCCAGATCTGTATTAAAGTTCAACCTCTTTTTCTTCAATATTGAATAAAACTGAGGTCAAGATATAGTCTTAAAGATTTCTAATATTAATTTGTCCTTAGATTTTGCATTACCTTCTTTAATTTTGAGTTTTATATAGAAGGTCTAGACCAATTTAAAAAAAATTGTTCTAGACTGTATTTAATTACGGATACTGTCTTCTCATGTGCAAGTTAACTTGTAAATCAGATATCATTAATTGGAAATCAATGCACATTATTTACAGGTAGATTTTTATCCCCAGGCCAGGGTCTTGCCATTTTTATGCCCATTCATCGGAAAATGTCAGCATGGCAAGAAAGATGTCTACATGTACGTGTATATGTACTGTATTTAGTGTTAGACCCCATCATTCATTGTAATAATTTGTACTTTTATAGGAGTGGCATTTCCCTGCCTACATGTACATTCTTTTTGTTTTCTAATAATATTGATACTATTAGAAATAATTCCTTTCCTGGGCTGGGCGGGCTGAATACATGTGTAATAACTAACCCCCAGGTGATTGGCCCCATGTGTATTTTTGGGGTGATTCTAATATTTATATCAAATGGCTCAAACTCCCTTATGGCTGCATCTCCAGTACATGTACATGAATTTTATTTCCCTTTTAAATGATAAAGATAGTACATGTAGATGAATAAGATTTTAGGGTCATTCTAAAGATAACAGTCTTGATTCTCTCTTTTTTCAATTCTAAAATTAAAAAAAAAGAATCATCAATTCTGTGTTCCCAATATCTCCATTTCTTTTTCATGTTTACATGTACATGTACATGTAATTCTCTTAATCTCCTTCTTCAGATTACAATGTAAATGAATAAATTTATTTGATACAATTTGATGCAAACTCAGGATTGGCAGTAGGCTAATGCCCCCCCCCCTGAAAAAAAATTGTGACAAAATAAGTAAAATAAAAAAAGATAAAGTAAAAATATAAATAAAGTATATTAATGAAAGTTTGAGAATAATTGAGGATAATGAAATTACGTGTCCATGAACTTAAAGTTATAAAATAAGCGTACACAACTTGGCAACTCTCCATGTACATGTACAGTACTGTATACATGTAGGCTATGTATGATTTCCCCTTGCAATCAGTTTTCCAGTCATTTTGCACTGTGACTTATAAATCACAATCGACATTTCATACATGGGATGTTCATGAAAGACAAGATGGACTAAAGATAACATTTTCTTCCAAGGGGAATGGAAAATTTTAGTACAAAACAAATGGAGAGATACCGGTACATGTACTTGCAAAGGCAGTAACAGAGTGTCAGCTTTTTTTATTTTACAGTTTTTAACGTTTCCTAGATTTCTAGTCATTACTGGTAATCAGATTTTCTTGACACTGTCACATTTACTTTCTCTCATCTTCTTCTTTCATTATCATTAATCAACTTGGTGCCAGGGTGGACATCAGTGTTGAATATACATGTACATGTACATGTACAGGCTTTGCAGGAATAAAATTGCCTCTTACTAATACATGTACCGGTAGTTAAGTTTCAATGCATTATGTTGTATTTATAATTTAACCTTTTGATATTTCAAATCAGCTTCTTTTTATTGAAGATGCATTTGCTTTCAGAAGCCTTTCAATAGATTGGCTGTATGTCTAGGACTCTAGAATCATTACAAATGTACATCTGTATATGTATTATGTACCTCTTTTTTTCAAAGGAGTTATTAATCAAAGTGAAATAGAAGTTATAGAACATTGATGTACATGTACATGTACATGTACCTGTAGTACTGTAGCTGCGCTATAAAAATCATGATCATTAGGATTATCATCATATATTATTATTAATATTTTTTCCCTTAAATCTTTATTGCTATTAAAAATAGTATTCATCATCATCATCATAATTATTGTAATTATACTGGAGAAGATTTTGAAACATTGCATCAAGTTCAAGGCCATTTACTATTTTAGTCCTAGACTCTGTAAGTCTATAGTCAACAACAAAGAGGACAGAGTAGGCAAATGTAATTACAAATAAAACCACTTTCATATTCCATGTCAAAGAGGCGTTAAACTTTAATGGTTAAAACGTGTTGAGTGTGGACTCCATCCGAAAGTTTTGCCCCAGTTTTAGTTGAGTTTTGAGTGTGGAGTGAGTCTTCTGCCTTGGATGTTTATTGTAGAATTTATTATGAATGGTATTGTCATTGCCTGGTACATGTACTACATGTATATGATGTAGAATCGGGAATAGAAATTATAATCTCATCGACATGCTCTATGCTTTACAATTGATGCTTGGAGATTGAGTCAGTTTTAGGCAAATGCAGACTTGCTTCATATGAAACATAAGCTGCATTAAAGATATACATGTAGACCAGTTTTGGAAACGCCCCCCTCTCACAAAATGACATGGAAGCTCTTATTACCAATCATGTGAAAGAATATGTTTTGACTAATACGTGATGATACAATTTTGCGGGGAAACCGCCTACTAATTGATATATTTGGTAAATTATCATATCGATCCGGACTGGATAGATATCGCGATCGCGTATATAGTCCCATATACATCTTTCTGTGTATAGTGCTTGTAACTTTACCAAGACTGGGCCAAATTTCTTATCATTTTGATGATTCCAGAACCTTGCAAATTAACACCAATACTTATATGCTAGATGATCAACCTTTTCTGATCGATTCCACAACGTTTCTTTCACAATGCAATCGCATAACCAGAACTGGTCTATACCTTTAACATATAAGCTGCATTTACACTGCAAGCAATATCATTGATTTTTCTAACATTCCAGTATCTGGTCAGAAGTTGCTAAACAACTACAGTACAGTATGTGAACACAACAGCAAAAATCGAATCGAATAACCCACCTCCGGAGTGTATTTTTTAAAAAACGATGGCTAAAATCTCACTGGTTTTTGCAGTGTAAATGTTTGCTCTCTCAACGTCTGTGAATAATTTTTTGTTGTTGCCACGTGACTCTCCTAGCTTCGGTGGTAAATGTGGGACAGCGACATGTGGCGCATGCACACAACTCACCAAAAAAAAAACAGAATTTTCCTAAACTGACGGTTTCTTATGGGTTTTTCCAGTAGTGTAAAATGTAAATGCAAGTAAAAAAAAAACAATGGTTGTTCAAAATGTATTTTGGGGCTCTCTGAATGGGCCTAGTATAGGGCTGTATAAAAAGTCACATGTACCGGTATACATGCCTTTAGCCTTGTTCATGTACATGAAGGCCTATGTGTCATTTGCTAGCCTTGTCTAAATACCAGACCCGATAAAATGACGAGCACGCAGGCACGTGTCTCTAGGAGGTTTCTTTTGTGTGTGTCTCCTGTACGTTGTTGTGTGTCTCCTGTAGATTCTTGTGTGTCTCCTGTACATGTACATGTACGTTGTTGTGTGTCTCCTGTACGTTCTTTTGTGTCTCTTGTAGGTTCTTGTGTGTCTCCTGTCATTGCTGTGTGTCTCCTGTATGTTCTTTTGTGTCTCTTGTAGGTTCTTGTGTGTCTCCTGTCATTGCTGTGTGTCTCCTGTATGTTCTTTTGTGTCTCTTGTAGGTTCTTGTGTGTCTCCTGTATGTTCTTTTGTGTCTCTTGTAGGTTCTTGTGTGTCTCCTGTCATTGCTGTGTGTCTCCTGTATGTTCTTGTGTGTCTCCTGTAGATTCTTGTGTGATTGCCAGTTCAGGCAGCATGGATTCCCTTGTCTATTTGTTACAGGAAGGTGTTGAGACCCTTCATTAGGTGATAACACCTATCCTCTAAATTAATGCTGATAGATCCAGATGACTAGCACCCTTTGAGCGGCCCCCACTTAACCTTGGACACACCCCTGCTTAGCTGACCGTTTCGCCCAGTGTCCTAAAACTCGGCTCATTACTTTTTTCACCCAGTCACTGTACATGTAGCCTACTGGCCTGCTATCTGTATTCGCAATCAATATTTCTGGACAACATTTGTGCGCGTAAAAACTTACACATGCCAGAGGATCTGTGTTATACACATGTATCTCAAGAGTGTTCTTTTTTTTTTTACTTTGAGCAATTATTCTTGTCCAGTGGGGTTTGACCAGTTGTCCACTTTTATTTCAAGTACACCGGTCATTCCAGAACATAAGATGGGAGGAATTTAGATTGCTATGTGATAAAAAAGAGTGTCATTCAGCCTCAAGCACAATTTTTTTCTGCATTCTTTACTAAAAATTTACGGAGGGTTATTAAATCTCTGTAATTAGTTCTTCATGTGCTTCTGATGATCAGAAAGTGGATGTGGGATTCACCAAGTGTTGCTTTGAGAGTTTTAAAGACTATGGGTGCTGTGGCATTCTTGGAGTAGAGTCAGCTTTTACAGGCCTTAGCCAGGAAGGGGGCATTTAAGCACCTCAGTTGTATTTGTGGAGGACACCCAACTTTACTATAAAAGCTACTAGATCATTGTGGATTCTTGCATATGAGGAAGACAAGACATGTTTTAATGCTTTCAAGGGAATGCTACTTGTAGCTTGAATTTAATCATGGAGAAGGTGATTATGTGTTATCATGTTTCCATGGCATTGTATAAGGTAAGAATTCGCATCTTCAATACATGCGTCACCATCTCTCTCTTTTCTCTCTCTTTCTCCCTCTCTTTCCTGCTCACTCCCTTTATCTCTTCTCTCTGTTTCCTGTGATCCATCTGGATTTTACAGATTTGTAGCAATTAGCTGCCCTATCATAATCTTTTCATTTGTAGTTCAGCATTGTAGACTCATCTTTCCGCACCCCTTCCCATCTCTCTCTTTCCCTCTTTTGCCCTTTCCTTCTCTCTGTCTCTCTCTATTCCCCTCTCTTTTTCAGACTTTAATCTAGGCCATATCCATGTAGATTCTGTACTTTTTTTGATGAACGTTACATCTTGACCCCTTCTCTCTCCCCTCTCTCTCTCCCCCTCTCTCTCCACTTTTGTCTCTTTTCTCTTTCTAATCTATCTGCACTTATTTTTTCCATTGAATATTCCAATGTAATTGATTTTTTTTCTTTCTTTTTCTTTATCATACAGTATGGTTGTAGTGTTCATGTATAGTCTCACTCTCAGTCACAGAAGCCTCTGTACATGACCTCAGTTGTGCTCATGCTTACACAGTTTGTTTTCTGAAGCCTCCTGAACGTCATTGGCAATGCGTATTTCATAATTTTCAAGAAACGAACGTAGCTGTAAATGACAATGTCGAATTGATATCAAAGTGTTTTGCTACATGTAGCCTATATTGCGTTCCCACATTTCATTCATTCATTCATTTGTCCGCTCAGTCTTTACTTCCTTCCTTCCTTCCTTCCCTCTTTCCTTCCTTCATTCATTGATTATCTATCTCTCATTGAAATAATTTATTAAGTCAGAGTCGATTATTCCTTCATTTATTGATCTTTTCATTTTAAATCACAGAACTACACAAAAATAGAGGCCCACACTGTTTGGTACCCTGCATGTACATTACATGTGCATGAACATTAAGGTCTCCAGGAAATTGTTCAATATATAAGTGCCACTGCTACTCGAAAAGCTGACGTCAACTGTAAAACATGAACATTCTAAGGCATGTAGCCTGAACTACTAATATTATTGCAGTTATGCAGTACATGTTTTGGCATGCTCTCATTCAACATAATCCCTGCAGCAAAGCCTGTGCTTTGTGCCTTTCAAGCGTTGCAGGCCATTGAATCGCGGTGGAGTGAATTGAAAAAGGGGGCGTGACCCCTATAGCAGCTCGTCATTCATCAGTAGTAAGTTACACCCAGCCAAACCCTTCTCGCTCTATAATACTGGAGGATATTCAATGCCAGGGATACTATTCAGTCATAGTTGTGTTTTATGTGTACACTGCATGTACAGTACATGTATGTTTGCCAATTTGCCAAAGCTACTTGTACATGTACAGTATGCAGTACTTACATGTAGGTATACATGTACATGCTGGTGCACACTTTGACAAAAAATTACTGGAAGAATGTTGCAAAATGTGTGCTACATGTAACTAAATTTACTTTAAAAAATGATAAACGACTATTTATTGAAACTACTGTACATGAAAAATATTCTCTGTTTTATAGGCCTACATTCTTCAAACGGAGAAAAGGATTAAAATTTTTTAAAAATAAAATAATGAATTCACAAAGGCACGGAATGGGCTGGAACTTCATCTGTACCATGCTCTAAGAACAAGAATTAGAGCTAAATGTGTGTATATACATGTACATGTATGCATGCATTTAGACACACCTTGCTAGATAGAAAATTGTTATTTCAAATCTTTTTATGTTTGTAGATTATGATATTGACTACTTTTATGGGATTTTTATTGATTTAGGAGATTATATCATTGATTTGGGAGGACTTTTTCATATTTGTTAACACCCCCAAACCAAATTAAACTATAAACTAAAAAAACTATAAAAAGAAATTTAAAGAAAAAAAGAAGAAGAAAGGAAACAAAATGTGGAAAGAAAGAAAGAAGAAAAAAAACAACAACATGATGTATGGCCAGACACTTACATGTACAAGTCTATTTCCATAGATTCCTGCTCTAAACATGGAAAATTAAACATACTTCCAGAAAGCAAGCAAGTAAACGAGGCTGTATGCCTACATTGTTCATGCACAACATAAATTTTATAGACCATAGAAAACAGACCTACATGTACATGTAGAAGTTGGGTAAACTTTCCGTCTCATGCCCTCAAACTGCGTACCGGTACATGCCTGGGACAGTGGGATTATTGCATTGTGATTTGTGTACTCTTACAAACCTCTAATAACAATAACCAAAAAGAATGGGACAATGAAGTTCACAGCGTGCCTGAAGTCCCATTGACTCGTGTTTGCCAGTGAGGCATTGTTCCCCACACTGTCAAAGTCACATGGTTTGAGAGTTGGAATACTATTGTGTATTGTCGTCTGCACTTGCGCTTGATTCATCCAATATGGACCCTGAAGCCGAGGCCCTCCCCACCACAACAAGTTCCCATTCTTGTGTACAACAGCTAATAAAATACACGGGAGCGGTGAGCGATTCAGCTACGGTAACCGCTAAAAGAGCTCTGGTAAAAAATAAAAAATAAAATAGTTTAATATCATTGTAAGTTAATCACACTTTATATACATCACCAAATCCTAATCCTAAACGAGCTCTGGCAAATTGAAAAGTATTTTTTACACTGAAGTACTTGTACCTGTACTTGATAAATGCTGTGAGCAATCAAATTATTAGACAGTCAACACCTCAATAACCTTGAACTTGTTGGATATAACTTTTGTGAGAGAAGTTATTCTTGGTTTTTGTCACGAAGTGGTAACTTGTGCAAGTGACTCTGCCTTGTATTCAAAGTATTCTTCTTTCTGATTTCCATCCATTCTTTATAACATCTGTGTCCTGCACCATATATCCTGCAAATAATAGGTACACATACTGTATACATGTATGTATACAAGAAAATATAGGCCATAAATGACATTCTAAAAATTACTATAGGCCCCTTACACACGTACCCAGATATATGTACATTATATGTGGGTCTTTCAAAATAAAAAGCTACCCGGTACAGTGTTATTAGAGATAAAAATACATTACCTGAGGGGGGTGTTTCATGAAGCTGTTCGTAAAGTTACGCATGACTTTATGACTTAAATATGAAAAGCCAAATGGAATGCTCAATCATTTTAACTGTAACTGCATCAAATAAAGTTGAACTGTACAGATGTAGATTAACATTCTTAATTTTCTTATTATAACAAACATTTTTAATGCAAAGTATATTTTTTGCCATAATTTATTTGAGGTTATTGGAAATACTGTAGTCACACTTTGTTAAAACATCAGGAAAAACTTTGGGCATCCTATCTGGCACCTCATATTCAAGTCGTTCGTAAAGTCATGCGTAACTTTACGAACAGCTTTATGAAACATCCCCCAGAAGATCATAGTGATACCATCTAAATAAATTGCAGGGTCTCCTGCTGATCTTTTTTGTGTAGGTGACATGCATCTTTGTTGCGTGAATTTGTGAAAATTAGGGTTTTGGCTCTGCCTACAATGTACATGTACATGCAAGTCATTAGTGGAAAGAGTGATTAAAACTCTTGAACCTATTGTAAAACTTTAAAAGCTGACACACTCGTAACTTTACCACTTGGCTTTCTTTCCTGCAAATAGTGGTACTAGTAAACAATTGGTAAACACTACCCTAATACTTTTTTAAACTAAGACCCCGTTCTCACTTACTTTGAAAGTGGTCTTAGTTAGACCGCTCCAGAGGAACGGGTCTTGAGGAACGGTTTGCGAGCATTCACACTCCGAGCAGTTTTTTATGGCTCAAACCGCTCCACGAGTCAAAGTGGTCTTGTTGCTATGGCAGCTCAGGTCAGCGGGTCAATTTTTCGCTGAATACAAACCGTATGTACCGTACTACATGTTTCGCGGAACGTCACTAGCTCAGTTCCGTTCAAAGTACGCCCGTTCACATTGCACGCTCGAGCGCTCCAAACCGCTCTTAATAAGACACGTTTCTCAAGACCACCTCTCGAGGTGGTCTTCTGGAGCAGTCCAGAAGTCCACTTCCTGGACCACTTTGACCCTTCTCACTCACCTAAGAACCGCTCCAACGAAGTGAATGAGAACAGGGTCTAAGATTGTCCTTTGCAACCTGAAAGATTGCTCGAGGATTGCTTTACATAGCAATAAAGTAATGTATGCAAACTGGATTCTAGTGGGTTAATGGAATAACTTGTCACCAGGTCCTTACTTACATGTAGGAAAGAAACCACCATAAAATTGAATGTTTTAGTAAACCTGTTTATTTGCTGTCAAAACTAAGACATTGTACCTTGATGCAGATTTAGGGCAGATCTTTAATTTGTATACCACTGCCTCTTCCCGTTCACTGTTATGCCAGGGCTGGCATGGATGAGGGATATAATCCTTGAAAACAAATCCCTCTTAATCCCTTTGACAGTAGATCTCCTGTTGTAGCGGTTGCAGTGTTGCTCACCTTGAGGTGATTCACACCTTGTACAAATCATAGTCATGCCCTACTGAGGAGCGGGCGTATGGACGTCACCCAGTGATAAGGATGTACATGTAGGCCTGTGGGCATTTACAGTACATGAACCACTACCAACATGTATTGTTGTTCGGTTTTGAACTCTAGGTAAAGCAAAAACTAAAGCAGTGAAACCTGCTTTAGCAGCCACCTGTTTTTAATTTTAAAGACTTTTTTTCTCCATAAAACGTGTCTTTAAAGAAAGAATTTAAATGAATGGTAAAAGAAAATAATCTACCTAATACCTGTTTACTGCACAAAGTTTTAAACAAACAAATAAAAGGACACAAAATAAAAAGTGTGTGTGGGGCGTAATGTAAATGTGACATACCTGTAGTCACATTATTGGCAACTTGGCATTTATGGTAAACAAATTCAAAATTAATAGTTTACTTATTTCCCCAGCTCCTTCATAGTGGAATAGTATAGTATTAATGACTGCTTTGAGAGAAATAGTTGTTTTTATTCGCTCGAGGGAAGGATACAATTGTGCTATTGCCCGAGGCATGCCGAGGGCAATAGCCCAATTGTAACTTCCCGAGAGCGTATAAACAACTATTTCTCGAATATTAAAGCAGTCATTAATACTTTATATGCCGAAAAAAAGAGTCAAATTACCAATCAACTGGTAGAACAGGACTGGTTTGTGAGTCACAACTCCCTTTCCTTCCTGTTTAAGCATTGCTGAAAAACACTTAAAGACTCTCGAGTTGGAAAAATCTTCATGCTTGATGATATCTACCTTGTTACAATTGAGGAAATGACGCTAAAGTCCGAATCTAAAATATAGTTATAGTGATCGACTGCTACGAGAGGACTAGCTGTTTTTATTATACGCTCAAGAGATAGACCTAGACCTAGACCTAGTCTAGTTGTCAGTTGAATCCCCTGCCATCACCCCGAGGCGCGCCTGTGCGGGCGGCGCCCGAGGGGTGAGGGATTCAACTTTCTGCAAGCCAGTATGGCAGTATAGAAACAGCCAGTGCGCGTATGACTTTTCACCGACCGTGCGAATTATCACAATAATCTACCAAGAATTCTTACCTTAATTAGCCTTTTATTGAGTAAAGATTGGTTAAAACATCACAGAAAATCTGAGACACTGTCGAGTCTGTTAATCTTTGCTAGCAAAATGACGTGACTGAAATTTTCAAGCAATTAAAAACCTAAAATGTAGCGACTATGAAATTATCGCACAAAAAAATTAATGTAAGGTGTCCGTGCTCAGCAAGACTGAACTAATTTCCGGTAACTGGAATTTTGCCGGGATTTTTTAACTATTTTTTTTAACTATTACATGGCTTTGGCATATTTCGTTTATTTTCGGGAATAGTTAAAACAACGACTGCAATTTCGACCAATCAGATGGCTGGATTTCTTAAGTGAGGTATATAATATTTTATATTTTGAATGTGTGTGTGTGTGCCTGTGTGTGTGTGGGGGATTGCGGTGTATGTTGCTTTTTCTAATATGATATTTTCCTGCTCCTGGTGAAAGTGTCTGCATGATCTAGCATACCGTAGGAGGGGGAAAGTCGTAGAGGGGGAAAGTCGAGGTGATGATGATGATGATATAGCAACCTACATGTAAGTGTGCATCCCTGGGGAGCAATAAAATATCACAGAAAGTGAGTGATTCTATGAGGCAAGTGTGAAATTCTCCATATCTCTCTATCAATAATCGCTCGTGACAAATTGGTCTAACGCCCTGCAACAGTTGGGTGTGTATCGTGAAATTTTGTTTTTTCATCCTCATTATTGCCTCCAAATCCCAAACTCTTCTGACATGCAATTTGATGATAATTTCCCAAAGGAAATTGGCTGGAATCGTGGCTCAATACCATGCCAGCTTTTTTCTTTCGTTACCGCTGCACTTTTTGTATTTTATATGTAGCAGAGTACTAAAATGGCTTGCCGTTCAGGTTTCTTGTTGAGACCGTCTTTAAGAATTTGACTGAAGACAAATTAAGGGTTAGCAACAGCCAGCAAAAGGATCTTGAAATTTTATTTTCTCACGACTTACGCTGTCTATTTGAGTCTTTTAAATTCAAATAGAATTCCCCATCTGAAGTTATTGTGACAGTCTTTGTTCCCTCAAGAAAGAATGCAGCACTGTATTATATTTGTACCGTATTCAAAGCTCTTTTTATAGACTTTAGATACAGCTCAAGCAAAAAACTGCAAAATCTTGATATAAGTAATAATCAGAAAATCATAATTACACATAGGTAGTCCTGCATAATGGAGTTTCAGTTGTTATAGTATTGTCAGGAGTTGAGGAAATCTAAGAGTGTGATGAGATACTATGCAAATGCAATAGAAAACAAAAGATGTACACATATTAAAACTCTTAAACCCTTTTCCGTTTAGTTTGTAACTGAAAAGTATTAGCATCGTTTTGTTTTACCATATTATCGGTTCTGAATATGAAATGCAACAAAGAAGTTGTAATGGATTAAATAATTTTTAGAGAAACTGAATCTGAATCTTTTGTCTGGACCATGGCCCTGTTTCATAACATTGATAACAAGTTACAATAATTGTTAAAAGCTACTGAAATCCTTGCATTAGATTGGCTGTGAGCAGACTTGTCATAGATCTGTGGAACAAGTTTTATGAAACGGCCCATATCTTACATTTGTGTCGTTGGTAATGGAAAAGCAAACTCATTTACCTCACCTCTGTCTTGGTTCTGCCCTAGATTCAGAGTATTTGCTGAAACAAAGATGCAAAGATTTGATTGCTCTTTATTTTTGTAAAGAAACAGAAACATTTCTGCCATCGATACACATGTCCTTGGTTTAAAAAAAAAAGAGAAATAAATAAAAAAAGAAAGCGCTGTCCTTGTTCAGCCCTTACTGGGATATATTTGATGAAACAAAGAAGTTGAGATGTGATGGCTCATTTATAAATAAAGCCCTTGGGCTTAGAACAAGGAGGAGGAACGAAAGGATATCCTGTAGGGTGATATGATGATCTAAATAGTTGGATGGGACACACCTCTTCCCACCTTTATTAGAACAATCTGTCATACTATGTGCAGCCAGGCTTACACCGTACACCCTAGTGGCCCTACATGCATTAATGAATGTACATTAACACTTTTGATACTGGTGTCACTTTTTATGTACATTTAACTTAGAGTCTTGGAGACCTTTGCAATAATTACAGGGAAAACATGAATTTAAAGGGTACATGTACATGTACATGTATGTGTAAATGGTAACACTTAGCTGCTTGTAAAGCTACCTCACACAAAAACAAAAATAACTAGGAGATTGCGCTTTCAGTTTTGCCACTCAAGAGCTTTGGAATTACCTACAGTACATTGTACCAGGCTACCACTAGACATAAGAAAAGACTCATCTGTTGCTGTCTTCAAAGTTTTGTTGAAGACACACTTTTTTTCAGGAGCTTTTGAATAGATTGTTATTAGGAGCTGTTAGGAGCTTTTTTCATCACAGCACAGTAGATTATATTTGTATACATGTAGTAGCTGTGCTATATATACAGTGTATGTAAATTGATTTACCGGTAGTTATCATTATTATCAGAGTCATTGATTTAAAGTGAAATGCATTGTTGTGGATCCATGACACATGCTCAGGCTAAAATTGCTTTTTTTGTTATTCCCTACTTTAATTGGAATTCTTGTTCTGTAATCCTGTCTGGACCAAACTGTATGTGTACCAGTAGCCCCATACATGTGCTTCATCCCAACTCTAACCCTGAATCTCAACTGAACCCTAAATCTCAACTGAACCCCCATTGCAACCCTAACTGTATCCATGTACATGTATCTTTGACGTTTGAGATGGTCATCATTTGACAAGAAATTAATCAGTGACAGATGGTTTAATGATGGATGAAAATAGTATTACACATGAAACATTCAATTTCTAAAAAATGTAGGCATTCTACAGCAAATTTTAAAGGGCTGTGCTAGATATGTATGTGTCCAATTATCAGAAAATTAACCAAATTAATACCTACATTACATGTAGTATGTACTGCAGGAAGCAAGAATTAGGAATACAACCTTTCACTGAATAAAAACTTTCACTGAATAAAAACTTGTTTTCTTTATATTTTGATGAGTACATGTTGGCATCGTGCCCATAAATGGATTAGAACAATGGATCAATTTAATTGAACTGTTAACACCCAACGACCAAGCCCAGTCTCACAGAGGAAGGCAGTGACAAAAAAGAACAACAAAAGTGACCTCAATTCTTTTTCTGCATGAATTGTAGTGTTATGGGTTTGTTATGTCTGCATAAAAGTGATTGACAAACACATAACATGGCGATACTAGTAATATAAATTTTCAACTTGTATACTGTGGGCCTAAAGAGAATCAGCCAAAGATATTGTATACATAGTGTTTTTTCTCCAGTTTCCTTTTCATTTAATTGTCTGCAAATATTTTCTTCACATTTTGCCCTCACAATATTGTAAGAACATGCTTCTGCCTATTGTACGTGTAGGCTCGGTGTGTGTGCACGATTGTATCAGAACGCTTTTGAATTGAAGGAGTGGAATAGTGAACCCACAAGCACATTATATTTTTAATACAGGTTTCAAGTAAGGCTGTGCATAAGAGTGTAATGAGGTACTCGAGTACACTCCCAGCCTAACCCGCGAATACTCAGACGCCACGTTTTTTATAATTTTTTAAAATAATTTTTTATTTATTTATTTATTTTTTTGTTGCCAACACCATACTACGTTTTTTCGATACTATTTTTCGATAATATCCTAAAAAAAAAATTAAAAAAAAAATGAGAGATATAATCACGTGACGTAAAGTAATTTGGCGACAATAGTCACAACTGACTAATTGCCATTGAATCAAAACAGAAGAAGAAGAAAGAAGAAGGAAAGTTCGTCTCAGAAAACCCACGCGATTTTACTTCGAGTTGCAGTTGAAGGCGCCGATTTGTGCTTTTGGATTTTTCACAAATAATAGTAACAATGATATTTTTAAAACTTACGATGACAGACAAATTTTCCTCCGAGTCCAAACAGAAATCCGGAGATTTGGTCCAAGTTTCTGAGTGGTGAGTTGACAGTGACGCCCTGTGTATGATTGAGCTGGGAAGCATTTTTACCCACGGTACCATGCCGATGCTCTTCGGGCACGGGTTACCATCGGCCTGGACAGTGCCAGGTGAACAGGGAAAAAAAAAAAAATGACGGCCGAGTATCCGAGTGCGAGAAATCGTACTCGAGTAGTTGTCAACAGTGCGAGTACTTGAGTATTCAAGTACTCGTCGCAGCCTTAGTTTCAAGTTTATCTGTAAAGCGCTTTGAGAGGGCCTGCGGTGCTGAAAAGTGCTATATAAGAACTAACTATTATTATTATTATTACTGTTCGAGTGGGACCATTTTGGAATGTGCTCATTATTGGTGTGATAGGAGGCCATTTGTATTTACAGAAAAGTCAATCCTCCAACCATGAATTCATTACGTAAATTTGCCATTTAGAACAATTTTAATCTTGATGTATTGACATATTTTTACCCCATTTTTTTTTTCTTGGCAAACTGGTCCCAACTCAAAATTTAAATCTTGATCAGCATGTGTTTTCACCCTATTTTCCTTTCTTCTTTTTCTTTCCAGACTGGTTTCAAACTCTTTCCAAGCAAAACGAGAACCTCCACCAATTCTAGCAAAGAGAACGGTTCTAACAACAGTGCCTCGGCTGCCCAACCTGAGGCTCGGAGGCAGCTGAAGACACTGGAGCTTACTCCACCAGACTTCAAAGTCGACAGACAGATCCTCATCGACAGCTATCTAGATATTGAAGTCAAGGTATGTATTAGCTGCTTCAGACTAACATGATGTTTTGAATACAAAACAGTATCGCAAATACTCAATAATAATAATATTCCCAGTTTATATAGTGCTTTAATTACATCAACATTGTCTCTGGGCGCACACATTGTATGCATATTCTCCACTCCCTTGGGAGTATTCTAGCCAGGTTGCCATGCTACAGACGCTTACAATGGTGAGCAAAATACAGTAACTACAGTGACTTTCGCCTCCTACCAGGTATCCATTCAACACCTGGGTTTAGAGGAGAAAATAAGGATTAATGTCAGGCCAGAGGACGTTAGTGCTGGGCTGGGATTCGAACCATCACTATCCCTCGTGGACCACCCCCAAGAGGTGCTCCAGTGGCACGCCGTTTTGGCTCGCCGTGGCTCGCTGTTGGGCGGACCGAAACGACGTTGTACCTTCCACACCGCAGAGATAGCGTGCGCTAGACCGCGCTATCTCTGCCGGTCTGAACAGCCTCCATGATTTTCTGCCAAGGATGAGTTGTCCCTACTCCATAGTGCTGAGTTACATGTACATGTAGCTAGTGTGCTTTAATAGCCCATTTTTCTCTCTATTTTTTTTTTGCAATTTGGTTGGGTTTTTGTACATTCCAGGCCCAATCAAACACATCTCCATAGAGAGGAATGTATTGAAACTCTCTTAGCCTTGGCTGGGAGCATGAGTGGTTCAAGGACACAGTTTTGGCATACCGGTACAGTACCTCAAAACTCAATTTGTCAGGTGTATTTCAGCTTTATTTGATGAATGGAAAGATACGATTCTAAACAGCTGCATAGCACTGAAGTGTACTTACTACAGCTGGGTAAACCAATATACAGTGATGTACAGTATACTGTTCCGATATCCGTCCTGGGGGGTGTTTCACAAAGACTAAGATCGACTTTAAGTTGGACTTAAGTATAACAGGCCATTCGTGCCATTGTTTGCTCTCACCATTATGATCTTTAGACAATATTTTTTCGTTCAATAATGAATTATCAAAACATGTAAGTTTTGTAGATTTTTTACCATGATTTGTACGTCCCTTGAGAGACCAATGCCAGTATTATGATGAGAGCAAACAATGGCATGAACGGCCGTCTATACTTAAGTCCAACTTAAAGTCGATCTTAGTCTTTGTGAAACACCCCCATGGAGCTGTACTGGTACAGTGGTTCATTCACTTGACTCTCACTCCAATGGTTGAGGGCTTTGAATCCCAGTCCAGTCCAGCACCAATGTCTTTGGCAAGACATTAATCCACATTTGCTGCTCTCCACCCGGGTGTAAATGGGTACCTGGCAATTGCTGGGAAAATAATCAACGCAGGGCCTGCACGAAGAGCAGTATGAATACTGATATAGATATAATGACTGATATGAGAGGCATAGTTGTTTTTATAGGCTCAATGGGACGTTACATGCTGCTAACACCCCGAGGCGTGCCGAGGGGTGATAGCAGGATGTAAGGTCCCCGAGAGCCTATAAAAACAACTATGCCTCGAATATAAAAGCAATCATATCTTGTATATACTGTAAAAAGAGTCAAAGAATACAGTCATGTGCGACTTACCGATCATGGGGTCCTCACATTTAAAGTCATCATCAAAAATCGGAGATTACATGTACGCCTACAATCAAGATCGCCGGTCGTCTGTGCTGTGTTGTGCAATTAAAAAACCTAAAATGTAGTGACCAAATCGCACACACACACACTGTATGGTATCCGCGCTTGCACAAAGAAAAGTTTTACACGTAAACCAATGGGGATCTCGCCAAAATTTGCGGCCAGTTAACCGGGGCATGCGGTCATTTTTTAAAAGACTATTGACCGGTAGCTGGGCATAAGGGCATTTAAAAAAAAGACTTTTGACTGGTAGGCGGGCATGGCTAAAATCATGACTCCAATTTCGACCAATCAGATGGCTAGATATCTAAAGAGAGGTATATAATGTGGTTTATACCATGGGTAAATCAGGGCCATTTAACTTATTTCAATATTATTTCCTACTCACTGAATGAAGTGGAACTTGTGTTTATTCGCAAGATTCTTTTTCTTGTAATAACTATTTAATATGACTCTCCTCGCTTCTGTGCTAACGCGTGCAGGGTACCGATAGGTAGCACATGGTCACAACTCACACACCAAAAAAAAAAAAAAATTATCAAACACCAACGGTTTTGTATGGGTTTTTCCAGTATTATAAATGGCAATTAAAAAAAACCTCAATGGTTTTGGGCTGTGTGAACGGGCCTACTGTGAGAGGAAATATACCAGCAGACAAAAACGAGAAACAAAAGCAGGAGGATAAAAATGAGACCAATATCATTTCCTGATTCCATAAATAAACCTTTTAATAGGAGTTTCAAGGTGACTTTGGAGGGCAGATAGAGGGCTAAACTAAAAATGGGTTTAAAGGTAATATTAGAACTATAGGAGGTCCAGGTGCTTTAGTGGATTAAGCAATGGGCATGAAACTGGAGGTTCCAGGTTCAAATATAGTTGGTTCATTGTTGCTGGCTTGTGTACTTACAGGTATGATATTCCTTTACCTAAAATGATCTGGGATTGGGGCATAGACCCACAAAGAATCCATGATAATCATCATCGCAGTAGCTCCTCTGCTTGCTAAAAAGACCTATACACACAATCTTTCTTTTGTTTAAAGTTAAATACATGCAAACAGTAACCATCCTAGAGCGAACCACATTGGATTTGAGAATTTAGTAGTCATCAAAATCTTGCTACATTTTAGCAATTATTAAAGAGAGAGTGACATTGCATCATTATTGATGTGCTATGTTGTGATAGCAACTCAAGATCGCAACATAATGTTCTGAGTGTTTTTTAAAGAGATTGATACATTTGTACAGTATGTGTAGGTCTCAGGCATAACCCATGAAGCAACACTAGCTGTAAAGACTAAATGAATTCAAGATTCATTGCACATTAATTTCCCACCATAATGTGGAGAATTTAGAGGAGAGACTTAGAATTTATAAAGATAATATGATAATGAGCCTGATGACATGAATAAAGGGCCCAAAAATAATCATTCTAACTCCAGGAAATCTAGACACAAAACAATGGGATGTTCAACAGCTTGCTATACTGTATATACATGTATATACAGTAGAGCTCATATTAAATGATGGGGTGACACCTTTTGCAAACATGTGGACGCGTGCTGATCAAACACTCATTCAGGCAGCCTGTCAGACGAATGTGATCGCCATCTACAGCGAATATTTCGATCACCAATGAAACAAAGTTTACTTTTAGGAATCAATTTTCTCTCATTTACTCTTATCGGAGCTCCCTCGTCCCTGAAATTATATCCTAAAATGTTGTTTGCATGTTTGCTTTTGATGTTGGAGCTGACATCATCGCTCAGTAAAGGAAAAGGGAGGGAGAGATCGAGAGGGGATAGGGAGGGGTGGATGGAGATAGATAGATAAAGAGAGAGAGAGAGAGAGAGAGAGAGAGAGAGAGAGAAAGAGAAAGAGAAAGGGAGAGAGAAAGAGAGAGAGAGAGAGAGATTGTATGTGTGTGAGAGAGAGAGAGTGTGTGTGTTAGGGTATTAAAGAGAAAGAGAGAGAGAGAGAGAGAGTGTGTGTGTGTTAGGGTAAAAGAAAGAGAGAGAGAGAGAGAGAGAGAGAGAGAGAGAGAGGCAGTCTAAAAACTGCAATTTTTTTCATTTGGTCCCTCCCTTTGTGCTGTAATTAATGTTCAGTTATTTTATCAGTCATGTAACATTTCAACTTCATTCGTAATATAATCTTTTATCAAGTTTGAGCGTAGATAAATAATATTTCATCTGTTGGGAGCTACAAGGGCAGCTCTTTATTAAATGGCATATAAATTATTTAATCTTGAGCTCTGGTATATATGGGCATCGTATTTTGAGAAAAAAATTGCTATGATTTATTCTGGTTTGTTTATCCTGCAGTAGATTGGTTGTTTGAACCAGTGAAATAAAAACAAATGCACACAAACTAAAACTGGGCATCATCTTTGATAAAAAACACAACTTCCATTTGCACATACATGTAGTGACCTGTGTTAAGCACATTGCATCTGGCCTACTTACCCGGATTTCCTTATCTTTCTAATTTCTATGCTCATTACTCGGCCACTATACATTTTCCACCAAAATTGTTTGGCACATGTCATTAGTTTGTAATATGTCATTAGTTTGAAATCTTGAACATTCAGTGTGAGTTTCGTTGGATTCTTTGAGACTTTGTTTTCTTTATTTACCAGAACTCAAGATTATCTTTAACACCCTTATGGCTCTAAGCAGATATTTTATCATAAATGTGCGTCAGCCTCCCATCCCCAGTATTAAAAAACCTTTAAACGGGTGGTTTACAAACTTTACGGTCTGTACTCGCATGATACTTGGAAGTTGAAACTAGGAACCCCATTTATTGGCAGTGGGTCAAATGAAGCATTTAGAAGTGCATTAACCCCTCAGCTGCAGTTCATCATGGAACAACAAACATAGGCATTAATTAGTCGTTTTGGATACGGTACCAGTATTAGGTAACTGGGGAAGTTATTAATTAAGATGGAGGAAAGCTAAGATCAAGCCGGTGTGAAAACAATGACAAATGGTTTTAAATCAGACATCTCTTGCTCTGCTCTTTGATTTATTCGCCTCTCAAGATCTAGCCTGATTTCAAGGTGGAAAGAGTTTTTTTTTTGCTCATAGGAGATGGCTTCCCGTCTAATTCTGATGAAGGTCTAGACAGTCTAGTGCACCTCATCTATAGATAGGCTCTTTACTTTACAGCCAGAGACTGACAGAGATAGGCACAGGCTCTGCTCAAGACTTTATATTATTGCATTTAAAGTGTCATCCACTGCAGAGACTGTTTCTGTGTCACGTGCCCCATCTGCTGAGAAAATAACACACCCTCAACGCTAAAACCGAGACAGTCCATTCCTTCATAGTCATACCCCTTATTTTTGACAGGTGTATTCGTAATTAGTGGAGATCGGGGCTCTGTGTGGGGTGCGTGAGATTCCACTACTACCTTTCAAGCATTTTGTTTGTTTGTTTTCACTCAATTTGAACTTAAAAAGGGGTGTCTTCTTTGATCAGTTTTTCTTCAACATGCCATGAAGCCAGGTTAAAGTACAAAAAGTGAAAGTTTTGGGTCAACACCATAAATTTGACAGGCTGTCCGCTGCTGGTAGACATTTATGATCCATTTGGGGCTTTAACATTCTTTTTCATCTGTTTATTTATTTTCTTTTCAGTCTATCTGACATCTGGAGTAAGATGATTTAAGGACTTAAATACATGTACTAGAGCAATAAATCAAGATAAAACTATATTCATTCTAAATTCTGTACTTCGTCAAGAGCTTCCATGGGTGAAAAACACAAATGGTCTGTTTTTGTTTTGTTTTTATGGGGGAGGCAGTTACAAGTGTATGGTATCTAATTTTAGATGGTCCGAGAATGTAGGGAACCTATGCTCAGGATCTGTCAGCAAAAATAAAAACAAACTCAAGCAAAACAAACAGAACAAAAAAACAAATAAACAAAACAATTAAACATAACAGTCTTAATCTAGCTCATGATTCAAATTCATTCTCCCTTGGTCCTTTTCTCCAAGATTAATGATGATGGCATGAAACCATACACCTCTCATTATGAAATCAGGATTGTTCTGTGCATGTTTCTAGGAATTGTCAATTAACACTCAACAAGGGTGGTTTCTTGAGGTGTGAGAAGAGCCACTTAGTGGCTAGAGAGAGAATCACAGAAGGAGGATAATTCTTGGGGGGAAATTGAAAGTATTTCCTCAAAGGATATGAACAGTAGAGGGTAATGGTATCAGCTGGGTGCTAAGAACAGTAGCATACCGGTACCCCCTCATTTAGACCACCAGAATTCATGTTATCATGATACAAGAATCGTATTGCTGCATATATGTATAGGCCTACATGTATGCAATAAGTAATTACAAGTACCTTGCTAGTCTGAACGTATAAAGAAACGTATAATGAAACGTAGATGATAACAAAAAAACGCATGTTTGGAAAACAAATTTACCACCAGGATCCTAGGTTCTAGTCTGAATGTTTTATCTTACAAAACCATTATCTCGGCGGGGCTTACATTATCGTGAATGCGCCCTGATGATTGGTCAGCTGTCATGTCATCTGACCTCTTCAAAACTATTCCCTTCTTAAATACATGAATGTGTAACTATGCAAGCCTCTTTCACTATACAGTGATTCTTTGTATTACATGTACCTTTCTTTATACAAGTTTCATATACTTTCCTCTGATCTGAATGGGCCAACAGTACAGTAGCAAAATTACAGTCCTTTGTGTGATCTGTCCCTGGAAACATACCCTCCAAGACTTTGAAGGTCAAGTTTTAAGAGGCGGTTGAGTTGAGTACTGGCGAGAGGAACAATTTGATGATGAGCAGGCTTTCAAAGTTTGGTTTCACATGAAAGAGCTGCCCTTGTAGAACATAATGTTGTGTTCAGTTGGCTTCAAAACCATCTTGGTTACTTACATCAGTTACATGTAAACTCAGTGAATGCAATATGCAATTTTCACAAATTTTGTCTCATATCTCACTTCATGTTCAAATGTCTTCTTGAATTTATGTGAGATTGTGAGAATGAAAAGGTTGGATTGGCATGTAAAGTTATTTTTCCTTTAAATTTACTGTACATATTGAGGCGTAAGATGAACATGTATAATTTACTGCATGGGGCTGGGCTCACTAGTTCAGCAAATATTCTGAATGACCAAGGGCAGAATCAAACTGGCATTTATTCACCCGAATCTCTGCAAATGGTGGAAAGAATATTACATATTTTGCATACATTTATCACTGTTATTATTGATATGGAACAGAAGTGTATAATGTACACATATTTTAGTTTCCATTATATGTGGATTTCTTGCTACAAGAAACATATTTTATACATAACTAATACTAAAATGGAGATACACTTTATCAATTTCCATTTGCTGCAATTACAGCGGATGGGCGTTCACATTTTGACTGACATTGCACTCAACTTGATCAATATTTGCATTGTTGTTGGTTAGGGGCAAAAGAGCTGTCATTCAAGAATGCATTTTTAAGCAAACACAAGAATTGACTTGCTTGAATTGAGTAAATATTATGGGCTAAATATAAATCCAAAATAATTTTCACATTATCAAAGCATTGGTTCTATACATGTTTATTGAAGGTTTTCAATTTTGCTTCAATATGGAATGCTTATAAATACGAAAGTCATTTAAAGCTTTTCCTACATTGGACTACAAAGTCTGCAATAGGTCTAAAATGGATCCAAACATGTAAGTTAATAATGGCAAGAAATACAATGGAGCAAATACATACTTTAGGCAAGGATTGGTCAAATCTAACTGGTATATGTCTTAACTGAAATCTTGCCTTAAATATGAATTATGACAATGGTTATTTTAAACTAAATTATCCAAATCAAGTAGCCAGTTTAACCCAAATCACAAAAAGGAAGCTAAACCTTTAAAAGTATCGCTTAGAAGTTATCCAATTTCGTATTCTACTTTTTCTTACTTCCAGTTTTTAGGTCAACTGGAAGACATCCCTTTTGAAATCGACCCAACAAAGAGGACTGAAATACTCAGGAATATTGATTCAGCAAGGGTAAGTGTTTCGTGCCCAGACTTTTGCTCCAAGCTTTATTTCGTCAAAGATCTCTTCACCTTGGTTATGCTGCAAAACTAACTCCATTCCGCCTTCAAATTGTCTTCAAATTGTCTTCAAATCGCCTTCAAACCACTTCCAAACTGACCCAAAACAAACTGATTATTGGCCATTTGGATTAATGAAATTTTTATGTTTGGTTTGTTATCGGTCTGGCATTGGTCTCTGTGTGATTGGTGTTTCAGGGGTACCACCAAACTGACCCTAAACATCAAGTTCAAACTGACCGATTGTTGGTCATTTTTGGTTATGCAATTTTATGTTCAGACTGTTTGCCGGTCCGTCAGTCATCTCTGTGTGAATGGTGTATCGGGGACACCCCCAAACCATCTATAAACCAACTCCAAACGGCCATTTGGGTGACTGGCATGTGTGTTGGCCTGGTTTCGCTCTTGTCGATGCGAATGGTGTAACAGGGTTAGGGACAGGGCTAGATGTGGTGTTTTGTCCAGGGTTAAGTTATGAATTCGGTCAATGTTGGAAATTATGTGAAAGAATCAATGTATCAAATATTATAAAGTAATGCAATGGACTAATGGAGACACTTTTTGAATGATAATGAGGTCACTTGAATCTTATCAATGTATTTTTCTAATAATTCAATTTCAACCACATTTCAAAGTTCAAACAGAAGTCAACCAGTTCAATTTTCTAGTCAAATAAGGAACAGTTCCTTTAAATATGGTTCTCCAGGAAAAGGGGTATGAGTGCTCATTGATGTGATTGTGAAATCACAGAGGAAAAGTAAGAATGCAGAAATGCAGACTGATGGGTGTGGGGCGGTAGCGGGGGAAATGAGCAATTTGGATTGTTTCTCTTCAAAATCCAACAGCTCACTCACGATCACATTGTTCTTCAGCCCGACTCGGAAATGATCGTGGAATGGTGACCTGCACCACATTTTTCATTTTTTCTATTAATGTGACTAATGTTGTTGCCTTTTGAGTGGGGCTTATTGTTTTTACTATCTTCAAAGATATTATTTATTAATCAACATAGGGCGATGACCCAATGCCCCTCCCCCCCCTGTAGTGCATATTCAATTATGTATAACCATAGATATATACAGTATTGTGCAAAATATATGACAACAATAAAAGATGGCCTGTGAGCAGAAGAGAAGTGCCAAACTAATTTTGAACGGGTACAAGATACCAGGGGGATAGAATTGTCAGATTTCCTCCTTGTAGAGTACCTGTTGAATTGATCTTCACTCTCTTTTATTGAAAATGATCTTTAAAATGTCTGTAAAAGATTGACGCTTTCCCCACTTAAGTAAAATTGATTGGGGGGGGGTGTTCAGAGAGTATATAAATGAGAAGAGATGGGGAAGAAAGTTTGTGTGGCTGAGAACAAGATATGCAAAACGAAGTGGGCATTGTTCATGAACAGAAATATCAGCTTTTGAGTACATCAATCACTCACTAAGGTTACTTGTATAAATTACTGTATTGATGATTTCATTTATTTCTCTTGCAGAAAAAGGGTATTTTACCATGGAACAGTCATCCCAGTCGCTACGACGCCATCATCCGCTTATCAGCAAGACAAATCAACGTTTTACAGAAAAACGAGGTATAATAATAATAATAGTGTAAACTTATAGAGCGCGCACACACCGTCCAGGGACGCTCATGGCGCTAGCTCAGCAACAGTTCTCTTTAGTACAAGTAAAGTAAATATTTATTTGATAATAGAGATATACCATCAGAAATGGGCATTATGATATGCAGGGCTCAACACTACCAGGTGCCCCAATGCAATGGCCAGGACCGGACCCCCTCCTAAAAATATATAGAGAAAACACAAAAAATAAATAAATAATAATAATAATAATAAAAATGAGATTTTTTTTTTAATACAATTTTTTTCATGAACACATTACAGGCTTTTGAAACGTAACTCCGGACCCCCTTCCCCAAAAGTTAGTGTAGGGCACTGTGAAAGGTGCGCATATACACTGACAAAATAAAAATAAGAATATACCGTCGGGTTTAAAGCCGGAAGGGCGTTAACTCATTGCATTCTACACAGAGTCAAGGCCCTTCTGGCTCCAAACAGAAGATGAACATGTACATGTGTACATGCAATTGTTCCCAAGTAACCACAAACCAGTTAAAATCTTATTTGTTCATGTCTTCATGATGATTGTTTGTGGTATGGGAGTGACTATTTTGATTCCCATCGATGCCTTCTAGTCATACAGCTTGTCTGTTGTTTCGGATGACTAATAAACCATTGTTTTTCTCCATAACAACTTCAAATAAAAGAAATTAGTTTTGAACTACTCTACCATGCTGTCATAACAGGGAGCAATTAAAAGAAATTTGTTCAAAATATGCTTCAGGTTGTTGAGAGTCTAAAGGTTGTCAACTCATATACAGTTAATAACTGAATTATTCATACCCCTTGTAAGTTTGATGTTTTTTTTTTTTTTTCTTGTAACTCAAGAATGAAAAGGTGGACTGGTTGAATTAGGGCCTTTGTTTAATACTTTTAGATGTAAGCTTGAAAGCCTGTCTGCACTAGTTTGGCCAGGAGGGATTAGACCTCACAGCGTGGTCACTGACACGTGGTTATCTCATCAACTCAGCTCTCAATTAACATGAGAAAAAGAGGATCATGGGGGACCAACGGGCACCACTTAGGCATTGTTTTCTATATAGAGGGAGCAAGTAGCTACAAGTAGTGCAGCGGGGCTTTAATATGTCAAGCTTTAATATTCTAAAAAAACGTAGATTGGGACAAATTAATTTTTTCACAAACTTAAAAAAATCACAAAACTTGATAAAGGTATGAATAATTTATTTTTTAAATGTATTTACAAATGGCTCTCATCATAGCAAATGACAATTTTTTTATTAGATATATATAAACATTTATTTCATTTTGATGAAGTAACATAGTACATGTAGAATCAACTGATTTTATGTTTTTCTTTTTCTTTTTGTGATACATGAGAGAAATGGAAACGCATCTTTGGTGAAAGCCAGTCAAAAATACATGTAGGTGTGGTACAAAAATAGATAGAGATCAGGAACGATATATTCCTCAATTAAAGAGAAAGACCAGTTCTGGTCATGCGATTGCATTGTGAAAGAAACGTTGTGGAATCGATCAGAAAAGGTTGATCATCTAGCATATAAGTATTGGTATGTACTGCAAGGTTCTGGAATCATCAAAATGATAAGAAATTTGGCCCAGTCTTGGTAAAGTTACAAGCACTGTACACAGAAAGATGTATATGGGACTACGCGACCACATGCGCGATATCTATTTGGTCCCAATAGATATAATAATTTACCAAATATATCAATTAGTAGGTGGTTTCCCGACTTTCCTGGCAAAATTTGTATCATCACGTATTGGTCAAAACATATTCTTTCACATGATTGGTAATGAGAGCTTCCATTTCATTTTTTTGAGAGAGGGGCGTTTCCAAAACTTGTCTTTACCTTTAACCAGTCAGAGGAAAAACAATGCGCATATACGATGCAGATATTCGAATTAACTGGGTGACTTTTACACATTATCATGTTATCTTCAAATGAAGAAATGTCCATGGTATTGTTGTATACTAGGATATATATGCATTTATGTGATACTCCCAAACCGGGCCCCTTTCTCGTATTCAAACATTTGCATCGCAAATCAATATTTGCATCTCCTTGATAACTCGGTACTGAAATAAATCAACTTAATTTACCTTCAGACAAAGTATTCTTCAAAATTCTACAAAGAAAATGTCATTTTTTTCTGAGCTCTGTGCAACCTTTGCACATACCATTGTACTTTTGTATAGAAAGTTCGCGTGTCTACATATACATGTACAAGTATGTCTTCTGCAGGAATGCTTTAGTGTGCATTTGAAGGAGTTTAGTAACTATGTTTTTCTCACATTCATGTTTATGCATGTGCACTGTTTTTTTCTTTCTCTCCCTGCAGACGTCTCTTGTACGTGCCTTCATTCACAATATAGTCTCAGTCAGCTATGTACGAGATGATGCTCAGCATCTGGTCATTATGAAAACAGGTACTTGGTTTGTAGGATGCATGTACCGACGACAATTAAAGCTTCGTGCTGATTTATTATGAATTCCTAACTTTGACTTACCCCTGGACCAGACACTGTACATGTACCGGTACCTTTAAATACCCTAACCTACAACCCAATAGCAACCCTAACCCTCACCTCACATGTATGTCTTTGATGAAATAAAGCCCGGAGCAAATGTCACAAGAGCAAACGTCAGATAGCCGCTCCATTATCCATGTTAGAATAGATATACTGTACAAGTCATGTAATATTCAGGTTCATTAGCGAGAGCATCAGTACGAATTTTTGCACACAATTTGCTCTGAGATGAATTTCCTGAATTGATCAAATGCCAACTTTAACCCTTGACCAGACGCTTGACCTGACCCTAACCCTGAACTCTACCTAAAACCAATTTACAACCTAAACATTAATCCTAACCTAAAAACAAATCGTGACCCTAGCCCTAACCCTGTATCATGTACAAAATAAATCCTGGAGCATATATATATATATGCAAAATAAGGTCACTAGATTTTGATTGATAAATTACAGACCCTCAGGCTATATTGAGTGCATACATGTACAGGTGTACATATGTATTGATATTTCCTGTCTTATGTTTGCCTATTGCACAATAAACATGTGATGGCAGCGGCAGGATAACGATTTGTCCGTCTGCTAAATACAGAGAAGGGCGTGTACATACTGCATCCCTAGAGGCTATTGATCTCTGATCCATTTATTGGTCAAAGCCTCAAACCTCTTTACATGTATAACGATCACTCAAAGGCAGCAAGAAAAGTTGTCTTGAAGGTATAGACAGTTCTGGTCATGCGATTGCATTGTGAAAGAAATGTTGTGGAATCGATCAGAAAACGTTGATCATCTAGCATATAAGTATTGGTGTGTACTGCAAGGTTCTGGAATCATCAAAATGATAAGAAATTTGGCCAAGTCTTGGTAAAGTTACAAGCATTGTACACAGAAAGATGTATATGGGACTACACAATATCTTTCCAGGCCGGATCGATATGATAATTTACCAATATATCAATTAGTAGGCGGTCACCCGGCAAAATTTGTATCATCATGTATTAGTAAAAACATATTCTTTCACATGATTGGTAATAAGAGCTTCCATTTCATTTTTTGAGAGGGGGGCGTTTCCAAAACTGGCCTATACCTTTAATGGAAGATGGTCTTTAAATGTGCAACTCCATCCATAAGTCTCATTAAGAAGCATTGTTCAAGAGAAATAGAAAAACAAATATTAAATGGTCTTCAAAGACAGATTGATGCCCCTCTTCTGATCAGATAGGTTTATCATTGAATGTATTGTACTTACTTTTATTTATTTGTTAATGTTTATCTTTTTTTGGTTTTTTGCAGCTACAGAAAGTCAACAAGAGAAATGTGAACTAGTAGTATGGGAATGTCCCTCAAAGGTTTGTTGGCCAATATATTTATTGCTCATTACTATTACAAGACTTTTTATTTTCCATAAATTATGTATAGATGTAGTTAGCTGTGTGAACATGCCTCTAATCCCATAGCTCTACAGTGTTTATCTGTAGGGAGGGGTACGTATAGTGCTAATATACATGTAGTTGGCTATGTGAACACGCCTTTAATCCAAGATCTGTTCAGTTTCTATCTGTAAAGATGGAATACATATGGTGTTCGTATAGTCAGCTGTGTGAAAAAGCCTCTAATCCAAGATCTGTTCGGTGTTTATCTGTAGAGATAGAATACATACAATGTTTATTAAGTTGGTTGTGTGAACAACCCTCTAATCCAAGGTCTGAACAGTGTATGTCTGTAGAAAGAGAATACATACAGTGTTCATATAGCTAGCTGTGTGAACAAGCCCATAATCCCAAAGCTCTACAGTGTATTATCTGTAGGCAGGAGTATGTACAGTGTTCATATAGTCAGCTGTGTGAACAAGCCTCTAATCCAAGTTCTGTACAGTGTATATCTGTAGAGAGAGAATACGTACAGTGTTCATTTAGTTAGCTGTGTGAACAAGCCTCTAATCCCTGATCTGTACGGTATAAATAGGGAGGGATGACATATGTCGGATCACATCCCGTAACTCCAAAGCTATACAGTGTATATCTGTAGGGAGGGGAGACGAGACGTAGAGAGTTAGCTGTGTGAACAAGCCCCTCTAATCCCAGAGCTGTACAGTGTATATCTGTAGGGAGGGGATGTAGTCTAATTGAAGTGTGTCACACCCAGTAGTACATTCACCTTAATTGACTCAATCAACTGATACTTGTGTACATCTCCATATAAGTCTAGCTTTGACGTTCATGCACAAGTATACTTCACTGACTTGATGCTAAATTTTGAGATACATGTACATGTATTGTGTGGCATCAGAGGGGATCTTATGTATAATGACCTCCCCCCTCTCCGGCTCCATAACGATAATAAAGATGGTGTATCTATTGAAAGTATGTCTTGCGTACATGCACATAGCATTACGTTGAATTGTACCAATCTTCTGCTCTAGATGATTATGTAATTGTACTTACATGTATATGTTTCAGGTCCCTTTTACTGATATAAAACATGTACGGTAATTCTATATTGATACTATCTGCTTCAAATTTTACTTTAAAGGTACTATATCCCATTTGCAGGCCAAAAAAATGAAAAGGTTAAATTCCAACGGCTTTTGAAAGACAATACTAATTTAGAACTTCCCTAAAAAAGGGGGCTTGAAAATGTCTTTAAGTGGGAAAATAACGACTATTAGTTGTCGAATCGACTTAGGAGCTATAGAGCCAGTAAGTAATAGTCTGATTTTTCAGACCATTGTACCGAATGGTCGTACGTTTTATGCTGCGCAAAGATTCAATCAGTTTAATTTTGGCCATTACAAGAAGTGGGTTATTGATGTAGACAAATGCTCATGTACCCTTTACAGCTCATTTTATGTATGTTATTACCAAAGATGAAAAAAGCCAGTCAGTCACTCAATAGTGTCTGACAGTGAAGTCTAGCAAGTAAACGGGTTTCCTTGCATAATTTGAATATTAGGACACTGCTAACGTTTAAATTTCACAGATAGGACATACATGACATATTCATAATTCCTGCAAAGTTGTACAGAATTTGATGTTGGCTGCAAAAGGGACACAGTATCTTTAATTTGTGAATGGCGGAGATATTACTACTATTATAGTTTTGATTAGGATATAATGAAGGTAAAAGTGACCTGTGAGTATATATATGGGTAAGCACTTATACAGGAATTAACTATGAGTCCTAAATGAAATCATTGTGTTCCCTAATATTGGTAGACTTTGCTCTCTTTTAGTCTCTTATGAGTGTACATGCACTTAAAAATTATTGAATAAGTATCAATTCTGTAATTTTTCCGTCATTTTTGTCTTTGTGCAGGAAAAATCTGAAGAAATCTGCGCCATTGTCCAGCAGATTTTTGAAGTAGTCTACACTGAAATGACCATGAAGCAATTTGACCTCTCACTGATGCAAGCTGTCAACGATTATTCAATAGGTAGATGTAAGTATCACAATAGTGTATTACAGTGAAACCTGTCTATAAAGACCACCCAAGGGAGACAAGAAAAGTGGCCTTTATAGGCAGGTGGTCTTTATGTACAGGTTCCTTTAGTGCACGTTTCAGTGAGAAACCATTTTCAAGGGAAACAAAAAAATGTGGTCTTTGTAGACAGGTGGTCACTAAAGCAGGTTTGACTGTATATCTTCCTCTATATATTAAAAGTGAAACCTGTATAAAAAGACTCCTCAAGAGAAACAAAAAAGTGGTTTTATAGGCAGCTGGTCTCTATTGGCAGATGGTCAATGAGTGCAAGTTTCAATGAGAAAAGATTTTCAAGGCAAACAAAAAAGTGGTCTCTATAGGCAGGTGGTATTTTTATACAGATGGTCGCTAAAGCAGGTTAGACCATACTCCACAATGTAAGTTGTTTTGGTTTGTGAATCCAGACTCTGACCGTAATGGCCCGGCACAGGTTTATTCTTGCGGGCTGAACCATTGCTCTGGGGAAAGAATGGTTCGTGAAACGCACAGCTACATGCAGTTTGACGATGAAATGAACATTTTTGTAGGTGAGGGAGAGAGAGAGAAATTTTAGTGTGTGTGGGAGAGAGAGATAGAGAGAGAGAGATAGAGAGAGAGATAGATAGATACATGTAGATATATATATATATATATATAGAGAGAGAGAGAGAGAGATGCATGTAGATACATTTTACATCAATTTTAAGAAAAGAATAGCATCCTCCTTATTTTCTCTTCCAACTTTTTTGTTATCTCCCCCTCCATGCACATATCTACCTCTTAATCTTCTTTATCTAAATGGGGAGAGAGAGAGCAGGAGAGAGATGCATTAGATACATTTTGCATCAATTTGAAGAAAAGAATAGGATCCTCCTTATTTTCTCCCCCGCCTCCATGCTCAAATCTACCTCTTAATCTTCTTTGTCTAAATGGGGAGAGAGAGAGAGAGAGATGCATTAGATACATTTTGCATCGATTTGAAGAAAAGAATAGATCCTCCTTATTTTCCCCTCCATGCTCAAATCTACCTCTTAATCTTCTTTATCTAAATGGGGAGAGAGAGAGAGAGAGAGATGCATTAGATAAATTTTGCATCAATTTGAAGAAAAGAATAGGATCCTCCTTATTTCCCGCCTCCATGCTCAAATCTACCTCTTAATCTTCTTTGTCTAAATGGGGAGAGAGAGAGCAGGAGAGAGATGCATTAGATACATTTTGCATCGATTTGAAGAAAAGAATAGGATCCTCCTTATTTTCTCCCCCCCGCCTCCATGCTCAAATCTACCTCTTAATCTTCTTTGTCTAAATGGGGAGAGAGAAGCATTAGATACATTTTGCATCAATTTGAAGAAAAGAATAGGATCCTCCTTATTTTCCCCCCGCCTCCATGCTCAAATCTACCTCTTGATCTTGTTTGTCTAAAGAATATGAAAGGAATTAACATCAATGAGAAACACACCAGCACAAAGAAAGTCCTAATATCCCTGTTATTACTCCGAGTAACACGTGCCCTTTCTTGTACTTTGCTCTCCTTTCTTTCTCGTCCCCTCGGGATAAAATGATGGAATCATTTTTAGGTCAGCATCTGTTTTGGAGTGTAACGTGATATCATATCATCCCCTGAATCACCTTAGAGTTCTAACAGTCTAGAATAAGATAGAGATTGGACTTTCACGATGCGTTTCCGAACTCCGTTTCCTTGCTACTTCTTTTCTGTGTCAGATGATAATGTTTACATTTGAAAGATAATCGAGGCCTGTCTTGTATAGAGGTGCAAGTAATTCAAATAAATTGCATCTTAAGATGAGATTAATTCAAATTGATCGCATCTTAAATTGAGAATACACCTGTAGTATCAAGCTGTATTTCTGCCTGCTTTTTTGCTGGGGGTGGATATACTGTACAAAGGGATTTGCAAATTTAGACATTAGGAAACATTTTATTTGATGATGATAAAAAGGGATGAGCATGGATGAATAGCTCTGGACATAACTGAAAATAGTCCTTTACTGCTTCTGAGACCTACAGTGTATAAAGAAAATTCTGACAGGGGTCATTCGGAGTACAAGTGCATGTCCATATTCAAACTCAGTTTGTGATCATCATTAGAAATGAGTGTTGGAAAGTTTGAACATGTGCTCATAATAGCTCTGATCAGTCTTTTGTCACTATATGTACATGTATATGTGCACGTACATGGACCTCTCTATGTTAACATTATCTGTGGCAACTACGAAACTGTTTCAGAGGAATCTTTCTTTTCCCTTATAAATCCCCAAAGGAGCTCACATGACAATTTTCTTTTTTTTTGCACTATAAAAAATGTATGCATTTTTATGATCGGATCTAAGGTAGGGGTTATAAGTAGGTCATGCAGGTTGGTGCTTGATCAATGCACTTTCACATTGATCAAATGCTAGATAAAGGGAAACATTGAGAAAATACTTTGTTTCGAATGTAAACGGGTCCAGTAATTGGGTCATTCTCATCAGATGCAGCCATGTGTTACACATGAAACAATGATAGATATCTTATCTCCGGAGGACGTCTGCTCTGCAAAGGATGATGGGCACGATACGCCTGACGCCTACGACAGATTCGAGACAAATTTGACCCAGATTAATCACGGATAATGTTCGATAGAAAAGCACGATAAGCATCTGCGGATACAATTGGCCCTACCTTCGATATCAGAGGATGAACGTGAAGTGGATTTGCACAATTTGTTGTTAGGATATTACCAATTATATTAATCCTGTGCTTTTGCTTGATGCAATAGTACAATCAATGGACAATGGAAAGTACAAGGGTAAATCTGACATCCCAGCAGGATCACATATCATATTCCTCAAGCTCTCTGAATCGTATGATCACCATCAGTACACTCATTTTTTTGTTTTGCTAGTGGTTCCGTAGATTGAAAGTATTCTGCAAGGACCTGTAGGGTTCATAAACATTGAAAAAGGTCTTTTGAATTAAAATACATTAGTTTCCAATTCCAAATAGTTTGAAGAACTGTTAGCAAAATGTACATTTATATCCTACTTCATAAAACATTGTTGAAAGATATATAGAGATAAATATTCTATATGATTGAGGCTGTATTGCTAATATCTCCTAATCTTAACTAAGGGCCAGTCCCAATCGACCAATAACAGTAATTATATAAATCCTCACGAAATTGCTCACCTGGGGCCTGTTTCATAAAACTTGTTATCTATAACAACTGCTAAATTTCTATGACAAATTTGCTCTTAGCCAATCAGATGCCATGATTTCAGTAGCTTATAACAGTAGCTTGTAACTTATTATTGATATCAAGTTTTATGAAACAGGACCTTGAAATGTGTTGGATAAAGTTGCTGCTGGTCTGAGAACTGCATTGTTCCTAGAAAATTTGCTTTATTCAAAGGGGTTTCTATTTTCTTAAAAGGGTTTGGGTATCTTTGCCTCAGATTCTTAAGGGCTTCAATATTACACCATATCACAGTCGCTGATAACACGTAGGGCAATGCATCTCAGATTTGGTATTGTTAAACAATGCCTTTAAAGGGATTGTGTATCTGTGTCTCAGATTCTTAAAAAATTCCTGGATTTAGCTCATGCTGCAATCATAATTATAAACCTTTAGGTCAGTCAGGAAATCCATGACTTTTACAAGCCGATCGCCTGTCTGATTATCAAAATATTTATGATTGGAATTAGAAATTTCAAAAAACGTTTTCCCAACGGTTTTTATAACACTACAGTCTATTGGAGAAAATGAGTATGGTAAAACCGGTCACTCAAAGGTTTTTAATTTTTTGAAGCACTTCATGATCATTTTGAAGCACAATTTTTTTAGGGCTTCAATATTATCACACCATATCACGGATGCTGATAACACGTAGGGCCATGCATCTTAGATTTGTAAAACAGGGAACATTGTTAAACAATGCCTTTAACAAAATACTTTCATGTCAGACAATAGCCGTCATCAGCAGGAGAGATGGGTGATTGCATCTGAATGCCATCATTTTTCCTGATTCCTTTCTGAACCTGTAACCTGTTTGCTTTCAAAACCCCAGGGGTGTGAAAACGAAAAGATAATAGCTAATTTTGTCGGAAAATAAAAAAAGTCTCGTAGTAAAACTTGGAAGGGTTTGGCCAAATTATTCTACAAGGAAGTCAAGAGTTCTCGGTGCTTGCCAGCTCTAATCAGTCTCGCTGCCCTGATGGAATGCCTGAATCGGAAACATCACGAGAAGGCAGAGTTTCCGAGTTTGTGTCAGTCGGTAGGTGTGGCCCCTGCGCCCGGCAACCAGGAACGGAGCTAGTGGTCATTTCCTGCTCGATGGCAATACTCTGTAATTGCATTTCCGGTCATTCCCAGGACCCCTAAGCTCAAACTATTTCTTTCTCAGTCTGGCTGGCTGTGCCTCGATCAAAATTTCTTTCTATATCTGTCTGTCTGTCAGTTTCTTCCTCTCTCTCGCTCTTTCTCCTTTCTCTATCTTTCTCTTTTCAAATATTGTCAATGGTTTCCTCTGCATGTCTCTGTCATCAATCTCTCTCTCTCTCTCTCTCTCTCTCTTTTATTGTCTCCTGTATCCATGTGTCTCCCTGCCCCTCTCAGTGAAGCTCTCTCTCTCTCTGTCTGTGACTCTCTGTCTCTCTCTTGTGCTCTCAACCCCGCTGTGTTTTCATTTACTCTCACATAACCACAACATACAAAATATTTCTTCATTGCAAACATTTAATGTAGGACTGGTTATCATGTACACACCCTGTACCTATATGTCTTTCATGTGGAGGTGTCGTGGTCTAGTGGATACGTCACCAGACTGTGGATCTCATGGTTTCTGGTTCAGGTCTCGTCGTGACACTAATGTCCTTGGGCAAGACATTAATGTAAATTTACCACATGCCACTCAAGTGAGGTAAATGGGTACCTGGCAGGAAGTAATCCCTTGAAAAGCTAGAGCACCATAAATGCAGTCATGCTAAAGCTGGGGTAATAATTGTGGAGCCCCAGGAGCTACTATTCTTATTTTTATCATTGTTATTCATGTACACTGTACATTTACATGTATGTAACCAACTCCAGTGGTATCAAGAGACATCTACAAAATGCAGTTTACGAATATCTGTAAATCTTACAAATATCATGGTCATTTTTTTTTCTTTTACTTCTTTTTACATTACAGCCACAGTAGCTCACCAAAGACCTCCCTTGCCTGGCATGTATAGTCAACCAGAAACGTAAGTAAATTACAGATGAAACTTGGATTCTTCCTCCCCCCTCCCCCCACACCAACTCTTTCTATCTCTCTATCTCTGTCTCTCTATCTCTCGCTCTCTCTCTCTCTCCCTCTCTCCCTCTCTCTCTGTCTCTCTGTCACCCCTCTCCCCTCCTCTCTCTTTTCCCTTTATATAATAGTTCTGCCAACTTTTCACTCTACTTGTAAATGTTTGTCAACAAATCACAGTGCAAAATCATTGTAGTTGTCTACCTGTCCATATTTGGACGGATGACTCCACTTTTAAGTTTAAATACTTTCGAACTAATATTATGAAACCTACATTCCTCTCTGTTTAGCTCACATTTTATGTGAAGACTTTTTGTTAATGGAGACTTGTAAAGTACACCATATACCTACAGGTTGTATTTACCTTGAAATGTATCCATTTTTTTGTTGTTGCTGTGGAAGGTTACCAAGTTTGTGTACCTGTAGGTCTTCCACGTCTTAGTAAATATTTTAATGTCACACATACATGTACATTAAAGATACTATGTCCCTTTTGCAGCCAACATCAAATTCTGTAGAACTTTGCAGGAATTATGAATATGTCATGTATGTCATATCTGTGAAATTTAAACGTTAGCAGTGTCCTAATATTCAAATTATGCAAGGAAACCCGTTTACTTGCTAGACTTCACTGTCAGACACTATTGAGTGACTGACTGGCTTTTTCATCTTTGGTAATAACATACATAAAATGAGCTGTAAAGGGTACATGAGCATTTGTCTACATCAATAACCCACTTCTTGTAATGGCCAAAATTTAACTGATTGAATCTTTGCGCAGCATAAAACGTACGACCATTCGGTACAATGGTCTGAAAAATCAGACTATTACTTACTGGCTCTATAGCTCCTAATAGTCGTTATTTTCCCACTTAAAGCCATTTTCAAGCCCCCTTTTTTTTAGGGAAGTTCTAAATTAGTATTGTCTTTCAAATGCCGTTGGAATTTAACCTTTTCATATTTTTGGCCTGCAAATGGGACATAGTACCTTTAATATATATATATTGATACTGTTTTCTTGCTTGATCTTCTACTACGAAATCAGGTTTTGTTCAGATAAACATGTAAGACTAGGCATTACTTGTGGTTGTTTTATAGAAAAGCGTCTGGGAATAAAAGGAGGGGGAGACTGTAATGCATGTTAATTTTTTTCTTCTTATTTGTGTTTAGAAGCAGTGAGGCCGTCCCATATTCAGGGGCAAATCCTAACTCAAATAGTGCAGAAATCATCAGCGTCACAGCCAAAGTATTATTACAAGAATACATTGAGGAGGTGAGTTATATCAACTAGATTGCAAGGGAGGGAGGGAGGGAGGGAGGGAGGGAGGGAGGGAGGACAACAAGATAAGTACATTAAACACTAAGTATGTACATGCATTAAACAGAAAATAGTGGAGAAGATAAGAGGATAAGGAGGAGGAGAAGGGAGAGAGGAAGGAAGGAAAGAAAGACAAATACATTTAAAACTAAGTATGTACATTTATGTAACAGAAAATAGTGGAGAATATAAGAGGAGGGGGAGAAGGAGGAAGGAAGGAAGGAAGGAAGGAGGGAGGGAGGGAGGACGGACAAAAAGATAAATACATTAAAAACTAAGTATGTACATGCATGTAACAGAAAATAGTGGAGAAGATAAGAGGATAAGGAGGAGGAGAAGGAAGAGAGGAAGGAAGGAAAGAAAGACAAATACATTTAAAACTAAGTATGTACATTTATGTAACAGAAAATAGTGGAGAATATAAGAGGAGGAGAAGGAGGAGGAGGAAGGAAGGAAGGACAGAAAGACAAATACATTTAAAACTAAGTATGTACATGCATGTAACAGAAAATAGTGGAGAAGATAAGAGGATAAGAAGGAGGAGGAGAAGGAGGAGGAGGAAGGAAGGAAGGGAGGAGGGAAAGAAAGACAAATACATTTAAAACTAAGTATGTACATGTATGTTAAAGAAATGGAATTCTTTTTTGTGATGGTTATTTTACCTGACTGCTAAGAAAGCATAAATGCTTGTAAGTAAGCAACCAGACGGACGACGGCTTTAGGTCCTCTCCGAGGGACCTGGTAGTGAGGATTAATGCCTTACCAATGGGCACTAGCGCATCGACTTGGTTTCAAACCCGGGTCACCGGATAATGAGACCACTGCTCTACCAACTGAGCTATCGCGCATCCTCTAGTGGAGAAGATATTAATATGAAACAATTAACAAAAAAAGAAAAAAGAAGCAATCGTTTACCATATGAATTTGGCAAGATAAAGAAAGTTAAAGACAGGGTATTCAACTGACAATACTTCAGATTTATATATACTGCCATCTGCTGTTCACAATGTCTAGATGTTTTGATAGCTGTGTCCCACAATATATCACCAACTGCATAATGCCTGCGTGATGATATTTGGGTACAGGAACCAGAGATCGCTCTATATATGTCTTCACCGTAAATGGCGTAATTAAAAATACACTACAGCAATGGTAGCAATGTCCGTAAAATACCCTTGATTATTATTTTAGGAAGAGTCATAGGGTAAAATCAAGAAGAGAAGTCCATGTAAATAAGATTTAATCGATATACTCAAACTGGTTATCTGTATACCATCCACCCCTTTTTTTTTTTACAGTTGAGAAGTAAACTAAGTGGTGAAGAGCTGCAGCAGTTTGCATCCATTTTGAAAGAGTACCGTCAAGTGGGATCGATAGAGAATTTCTGCACCAGTTTACAAAGGCTATACGGCCCGGACAGAAAGACATTATTTCCAGGTACGTCCAACTCATTATCTTTTCTTTTCTTTTTTTACTCGAGACTAGATATTGTGCTTTCATTACAAAAGATCAGCGTATTAAATGCAAGGTATGAGGGATTTTGAATTTTGCTGCATGAATCTTGCAACTGAATGCAATGGCAGCAATCAAGCATGCAACAATCTATTCAGGGTTCTTGAAGTCGGGTTAAAAGAAATGCAGATAGGTCAAGAACTGTTAGGCAGACAAAGACATCAGAGAGAACTCTTGAATCACAATTTACACAGTGTCTTGCACCAGTCTGGCACTCAATGTACACCCCTGAAATATATTAAATGTCCCACAGTCTCACCCCAGAAACAACTAAGAAACAATATGAAGACAAAGAAACAAATAAAGAAAGGATATAGTGTGCGTGAATTTAATTTATTTTTATTGCTATCAACCATGCAACGTCTGTGTACATGTTTGTGTACAGTTCGCATGTTTGGAGCTCAAAATGCTACTGTTCTGAGGCAGATGTTGTTTGCAAATAAGAGACCTGCTAAAATACTCAAATATTTTGAAATGTCCTTTCATGTGCCTTCCAGCTGTGAATGCCCCAAATATTTCAGACACAAAAGAGTGATTCTTTAATGATTTTGGTTATATATCCTTTTGTGTGTGTGTGGCACTGTTTCATGCATGAGCATTTGTGTGATTTAATCCCCTTTGACCCCAGTGACCTCACATAAATCATTTGCAAGCGACTACATTTGAATCATACAGTGAAAGTTGCGTGGTAAACTTTGGCAACAAACAAATGGTAAAATTGGTTATCATGCAATTCAATTTCTTATGCTTTGAGTATTATATCATTGGTACTCTAGCAGTAACGAAAGTAAAACTTGGCGTGAGTTCATTTCCAAATTCGCTTTATGTTGCTGTCAAACCATAGACTTTCACAACATGAAGCTTTTGTGAATTATGAAGGGCGGCCAATTCCACAGCAAGAAACTTCAACTAGATGCTTCCGTGAATTGCATATATTTAGTGAAGTGGCAATTTGCGAATATTTCATTGACGCAAAGGTTTTGTCATTTAACAGTAACTTTAAAGGGGTCCTGAGTTTACAAATCTATATACATAATCCTCTCATGGTAATAAGTGAAAATGGTAGAATAAAAGTATTAAAAGAATATTTGGTGCACATATAGTACATACACCCTGTATATAGGGATATGTACTTTGTAACATGGAGCGTATCCCTGTAAAATGGTTATTTGTAGGCCTTACTTACTAATAGGTGGTTTTCTATTAATGATACTACATGTGTGCTAATATTATATGTAGATTTTGTATTTAGTAACCAATCTTTGTACTAATTTGGTATTTTCCGAACAAATTTATTACGACTACAACATAATTTTATACTAAGCCTATCCTAAAAACTCTAAATGAATTCATCTAATGTACTCTTGTAATCTTAGTGAGGTACCTATCGATATGTACATGTAGTAGCACCAAAAGACGCGTCCGGCACACAAAAAACAGAGATGTTCATGAAATAAAAGTTCTTTTTTTTTTTACATATCTCAATGAAAGTTGAGGAAAACTATATGAGATAGTACTTGTATTTATGGTCCTACCTCTGAATGATAAAACTATGATTTTCAACAATTATGCATTTTGCGTTCGGATGGTCTTTTCGTGCCACTCCAATTCGCTAAGCTACATTACAACGTGTATGGTGTGTGATATTCTATACTTAACACTGCTGCAATATCTCAATTCTTTCAGTTTAATATCCAAAGCTGGTAGTACTATTAAATAGTTCTTCTTATAAGTCAAACTATTTCTGCCAGTAAAATTACATTGTGTATTCTGCAATTCTTACTGTTTCCTTCAATAAAATTAATATACTGTAGAGGCTGTAAGAATTGAATTTTCATTTAACCTGCATTGTACATGCATCGTTATGTACATGTACAATGTACTGTACTTCTGTTTTCTTGGAAAAATGTTTATCGTGGAGAGTTTGTTGTTACATTATCGATACTTATGTGTAGTTAATCTATCAGTATTTATAATGCTATCCACTGTTTGACATTGTAGTGTCATAGATTACCAAAGTTTGACGTCATACTGACCAATGTGTCAAGGTTGCTGGTTCCAAACAATTTTGGTGATCACACCAGCCCCAAACATTGAATTCGCCCTGCTCCAGCCCGTTGCTTGAATGATTTCGCAGTGAACCTCATGCGCAGACTCTGTTGTTTAGAACCAGTAACCGGGATGACGAGCGAGTATGACGTTAGCACTTCGGTACTCTATGTCAGGAAGAGAATTTCTGTAGTGCAGGCAGCCTTTCAACTGATTAACATGTTTTTTTTCCTTTCTCCAGACGGTATCTGATTATTAACCTCAATAACTTTCTCTCACATTTTTCTCTCTCACATTGTATTTGTGATGTCAATTAATCATCCTTGCTTTTTCTCCTTCTCTTTTCCATTTAGCAGAGTAACCTCTACCATAGATGGGCTTTCTCTTAATATTTATCTCTCTCTCTTTCACCAAATATCATCTCTTCTTCTTCGTGGGATGCAGCAGTTCTCAACTTAAGCTTCGCATTTTACTAAACCCATCATTTTCTTTCCAAACGGGGCGTATCAGGGCTGTGCTTTATTTTCTTAACCATGCTAAATGTAGCTTGCTATGAAACTTGAAAAGTGAATGCGTTGGAATAATAATGAAGGATTGAATATCATTGAATAATCCTCTCTTTGCTGGTAAAAGGGATGGTCAAGGGTTTCAACATGTCCCTTCGAAAATGTATTGCTTTCTAAAGTCATGAATGAAATGTAATGTAGATTTAGACCCCTTAATATGTTCATGAACAAGTTGTAATGAAACAGTGTACAACCATCTGAAAGACATTGATATTTACGTCACATCATGTACACTTTTTTTTGCTTCACCACTTGACATCTTACATACATGTGAAAAATATTTTCTCATAATTAATTTCTTATGCTTAAATATAAAATTTTAAAAAATGTGTGGATACAATTATTTCAAAAGCTAGATGCACTTCCCTTTATACAATCAATTCCATGAACATAAAGGCCTCTGCACATCTTATGAACCTGCTATTCCTACGAAGAAAGAATTCATAAAAGATATTGAAAAGAAGGAAATTAGACTTTAACATGTTCGATGTAAATTCTTCCAGACTGTTTTCTGGATATTAATGGGAATAGTATCAGAATCGAGGGGGTATTATGAGCCTTACAGTCATACAAAAGACGGCTAATTGTAGTGACGTCACTGTCACACCAGTCTTATGTAGTCTCATGACTGCCAACTGACTTGTTGCCAATTTGAGCTGGAATTGTAATGGGTATAATATACTCTTGTTTTGCTTTAAATGTTAGCACCTCGATCAAGAAGAAAATTAAATTAAATTCTCAGCAATGTAACTCCATTACAATTTCTTGTTTAAAGTCCAGCTATATTCAGGTATAAACGTGTGTAGTGTTTTTAGGCCTGGGATGAATGCCAAATTTTACTATTCGAATGTTCGTGCAAACAGATATTTGAATATCAAAATATTAGTCCCAGGCCCAGTTTTTGCTCAGCCCCATATACATGTACCATACTCATGTCACAAACAAACAAACAAACAAACAAACCGAAAATCCTTTAAAAATTTCTCAAAGCCTGCTCCCTCTTTCCCTTCAATCCCTTCCAACATGTACCACAATTTTAAAAGTATATACATGTGGGTGAATTTCAATGTTTATTTATTATTTTTTGGTGGCTGTGTGCAGCTTTCCTTCCATTATTTCCCCTGCCATTTGCAGCCATTAAAGTATATGATTATGAGCATCTCTAGAATAGAAATATGAAAAGTGCTTTGAATATTTTCCTTTACTCCCCCCACCCCCCGCCCCTCCTAAAAAAAGGAAAGGAAAAGAAAAAAAGAAAACAGCAAACAAACGAAGAAACAAAATAGTAAAGAGAAGCCCTCGTTAGTAACAAATCTGTTATTTTTCTTATTGGTTCAGATTCTGCAGCCTTTCTCTGCATATGAAACATATTCTACTAATCGATTTCTCTTTATATAGCCTGTCTACTTCATTATCTACTCCACTATTTGTATGCTTTTTAAACTTACCTATTGTCTGTTGGGAGCCAGATGGATATTAACCCATATATGGTTAATCCCCTTCTGGCTCCAAAAAGACGATGTACATGTATTAAAAATGCCTCAAAATGTCTTCCATAATACTTTCAATAATTTTGATTATCAAATTAGAATGCCTTTTATACACATATTTTTATATCCACTCAGGAATATGTATCCCAACACCATTGTCACATTTCTGTCTATGCCATTCACTTATCACTTTCACTTTCAAACACACTTCTGAGTACTTATGTGTACATATTAAAGTAGAACACTGAGACTTTAAAGAAATCTAGGGCCACCTCAGTATCTTATTGTATCGCCAAAATCCATCATTTTTGGATTATTTAAAGGTACTCTCTCCCTTTTGCAGGCCAAAAAATTGAAAAGGTTAAATTCCGACGGCATTTGAAAGATAACACTTATTTAGAACTTCCCTAAAAAAAGGGGGACTTGAAAATGTCTTTTGGTGGGAAAATAGCGACCGTTAGTTGTCGAATCGACATAAGGGCCCGCTAGCCAAGATGTCGATTCGAATATTATTAGACTCTCCGTGTTTCTTCGAATATCGCCCTCACTGATGAGAACGCGTGCAGCGCAGTACAAACGAAGTCTCTATGTACGTAGCATGCATGCACGTACTGTACTATACTGCATGCATTATTTGCATGCTGCGACGATCGACACAGTCATACTCAAACAACAACATAGAGAAAGAAGAAAATACTGTTACTGGTAGGCCTGCTAAAAAACCTGCTGTTAACAAAAAAATGGGGAGGCCGTCGGTGCTGTCAAGCAGTACCAAAAAGAAAAGAAAATCAGTAAGGATGAAGGCCTACCGAACTCGGAATAAAGCTCTTTGGTTGGAGTTCGAAGTACGGGCGATGGTTCGCGCTCGCCAAGCAAATGCAGGTTGCCCCCGGTGATTTGGCTGTGATTTTGCTCGATCATGCGGCGGATGGTTCCGATGTCATTGGGTCCGATTCAAAGTGAGTAAAATATCTTTAGATTCTAAAATTACCATATAGGCCCTAATATGAATGTTTATCGCCCTATCTTAAACCATAAGTAGATTGTACTCCATGGATTTTCTAGATTATAGTTAGTAACTCATCACGGCGCTAGTTCAGAATCATATCCAGACTTCGAGTCTCGACCCGTAACTCCGGCGTGGAGATACCCTACTAAAACATACCCAAAATCAACTAAATCTTCATCGATTGTTCAAATAATGGTCATGATTTAAAATTCTTTATGTTTCTTACCTGTTTCGTGTCAATTTTCTTATCTTTTGTGAAGTATTTTTCTGAAAAACAAACACTTTAGTTATACACTTTCTCACTGCTACTAGTATATAGTACTTACTGCTAACTAACTTAGCATGCTATATAATATAGTATAAGTTCTAGTTCTACTTCTACCTCTATTCTATTCTACGTCGGTACTTGACAGGATCCATCAGTCAGGATCTAAGTACGTCAAGGTTGAAATGTCTGTCAAGGTGCTCTTGTGCTCTTGTACTAGATTATGTCGATCTAGACTCTATGATTCTGAAATAGAACTTTAAAGTTAATACTATGAATGATGTGCTTGTAGCTTGGGTGGTGACATGAAGAGTTTTTGAAAAATGTCGTCTCATGACCGTTCTTGGATATACTTTTCCTTACAGACATGGTACATCACATTTTGACCCTCCGATGAGTTCTACCCTGCCACCTTCCCACCTCTTCCTGACAGGAATTCTGCTGAATCAAGCGGTGGAGCAGTGTACATGTACGTAGAATTTAATTTATTTTTTTTGGAAGTGTTTATCTTGTTGTTATTGTGTATTTCATAGTTATTACCGTTTGTTATTGGAGAAAACAAAGTTCATGCAAGTCTATATTTATCTGTACTTTGAACTGTAATTTTTGAAAGGTTTGATAATCCCTGAATATTGCGTATTTGTGTCATTCATTTCACATGTCAACAGGTCTTCCATATCAGGTGTTGACTCCTTACAAGGCACTCCCACTGTAGTTTCAAGGTATGGTAATATGCTATATAATCATTCGTCTCTACATTTTCAAAATTAAACTATTTTATGGACAATGATAAACGATATTAAAATTTACCCAACTGCCTTTCTAGTTTTGAAGTTAAAATTTACTCAAATAATTTCATTGTGTTTGTATAATCCCGAATAGCATGCCTATGATTGTGTAAGTCTCCTAGATGACAACAGGATTTCCAATTTTGTTTTTCCTCCGTAAACATCGTCACTGCCCTCGGTGTTGATGCATGTTGCCAAGTTCAATCAATTTTTAATGAGTGTCTTGGTAGAGTCTGGTTACCAGGATATTTTATTAAGGACATGAACCATCCTTCTAGATACCACATTTTAACAATTATTGTTTTGAAATGTAAACAATATTGCACACCAACAAAAGAACATAAAGTATGTTAATAACTTTTTTTAATAATCTTTTTTTAAATTTTTTAAATGCAGTGATGAGCCACCCGAAGCAGTGAGGGAGAGTGAAAAGGAGTTTGAGTACGTAAACAAGACTATAATTATTTTGTAAACCATTAACTGAATAATTGATATATTTGTTATTTCCATGGAAGACCGCTGATCATTGAATAGGCTACCCTGTACAAATAAAAGAAAGAAATAATTAAATAAATGTAACAAAATATAATTAATGCATTCAATAACAAAATGTTTACCCACCATTTATAAATTCAAAATTAACTAATATAAAATAGGATTTTGCAAACTTTGCATTCCAAACTATGTGAAGGGATCATGGCAAGAACTCTCGTGCTCAAATGGTTAATCACATATTTCTATCATTTGCAGAACATCCCTTGTGCTAGTAGCTCACATGTACCATGTTGCCTTTCTTAATTTTTGTGTGAATATTCTTGATCCCTCCTAGTGTTAGTGTCTGCTACAAGGTGAAGGGAGAGTTTGTATATCCAGAAGACCTTGAACTGGACGATGATCTTCAAGATGAGGACTTTGATGTTGAAGCAGAGTTTTCTCTGATGAACAGGTAAGACTTGAATTGCATTATTGAGCAGTTTGGAGGATAAAGTACCAAATATCTGCCTGTATCACGACAACATAATAATAATTCTGGAGGTGGTTTAAAAAAAATAGATTATACGTTTTGAATAAGTACTTGTCAATATAATTACTTGTATGAAGAACAAAATGGGAACAGTCTGTTATATAGTAATTTGTAATGTCTGCATATTTTTTACAATGCATTTGGTTTAGGAATAGCAATTCATCATGTGAAGCTCAGAATGGAGCAAACAAAACTACCTTCCTTATTCATAAACATGTTCAGATGAATGCAGGTGTGCCGTTCTTGATTTGTTTCCAGGGACTGTTCTGGTCTACAAATAATTTGCTCTGGGGATGAAGTGTTTGGAGCAGGGGAGGAGGAGGAAGAAGATTCTTCTTCTGACGCTAACACCACCAGATCCGGCCTTCATCAGAAGGTGGAAAAGGAGGAGGAGGCAGCATCCAGCCGATTCCATCTGGTGGAAGAAGGGCAGCTGAGGCGTCTGGCAGCAGCATTCCACAGTGTCTGCCCAGTGTGCCATGGGCAGCCACTTGCTTTGAAATTGTTCAAAGTGGCACTGCTGGCCACATACACTGGGTAATTAATTTGAAATTTATCCACTTCGAACAATATAATGCAATCTGACCTGTAATAATGTAGTATAAAGTTCTATTTAATTCTTTATTTCACTCTTTTAAAAACAACGAAAAACAATAAAAATGACGGTAAATATAAGAATATTAATTACATAAATCCTTCAATGAGCAGTACATGAACAACTTAGTGAATTTTAGGATGAAAAAGAAATGTAGAATAACATTGCAATCAATCAAGATTCATACCAATGTATTCTACGATGACAGCTCTCATAAATATTGATAAATAAATTTCTTGAGTTGCTTTTATCAATCTGCGTAAAGCTTTTGATAAGGTAGATCATGAGTTGCTTTTATCAAAACTGGTAGATATTGGTTGTGACAATACAATTCTTATTTTCTTCTGTTCTTTCAACAATAGTATAATCTGACGTGGAATGACATCATTTCATCTCAATACATGTATATGTTTTTAATTTTATCAAAGAAAAAAGTATCTATGCAATCTTGTTCTGTTTTTATCTCGACCTATCTTCTACCCAGACATGTCCTGCTGGACACAAGACAGAAATCATCATCAGCATCATCATCAGCATCATCATCATCAGCAGCCGCAGTATCATCATCATCATCATCAGCAGTGCATCATCAGAAAAGACTAACTACGCACTACAGGAGTCTTTGATAAATCAAGTTCAGAGCACCACAACTCATATAAAAACAAATGTTTTTTAATATGTAAAAACTGTATATGAATACATGTATATTATGTTCTCTTTATGTTATGAATACATTTTTGGCAATTACAATGTGCATAAAAAGGGCATTATTTTGTAATGTACATGAAAAACATTAAAAAGTTTCCACTGTGATTATAGAGTGAAACCTGTCTATTAAGATCACACAAGGGAGACAAGAAAAGCATTCTTTATAGGCACAAGGTCTTTATGTCCAGGTTCCTTTAGAACATGTTTCAATGAGAAACCATTTTCAAAGGAAACAAAAATGTGGCCTTTGTAGACAGGTGGACACTAAAGCAGGTTTGATTGTAGCTATACAAACGTTTTGTAATAACATTCGTCCTTGCAAAATGGGCTCCATGTTCGTCTACCGGAGGTTCCACGTTCAGGAGGTCCCTCCAGAGAGCCTGCTGAAGTCCGATGACCATCGGGTCAAGGATGTTTTCCACGGTCTGCATGAATGACAAAGAAATTAATGGACTATGAAGATGGTATGAATAAAATCTATGACTTCATGGATTATCTTGAAATACATGTAATAAGTAAATAAACACGTGCAATAACCAGGAACTCGATATAGCATTATATTCGTCCTTTTTTTCACATAATTTGGAGTGCAATTTCAAGTTCAATTCTGTAGTTTACTTTTACAGGACTTTCACACTAGGAAAAAGATGTCATTGTAATCTTGATTGTAATCGTTTTCAATCAAGTCAACGTTTGGTTTCTTATCCGTGTATGCAAACTACATGTAGGCTTATATTTCTAAAATTCCGATCCACACAGGTGCGGATCCAGAAAGGGGCAGCGGGCCTTCCCCCGCCAGAAAAAATGAGAGAGAGAGAGAGAGAAGGAAAAGAAGTGAAAGGGAAAGAAAGAAGAAGAAAAGAAAAGGGGAAAAGAAGGAGGTTGGGGGACCGAAAGGGCCTTGCCTCCCAGGCTGTACCCCCCCCCCCGCAAACAAAAGTAGAGAGAGAAAAAAGGAGATAAAGCGAAGGAAAAAATGGGAAGAAAAAAAGAAATGGGGGATATCAGTTGCGATTTTCCCCCAACAAGTTGTGGATCAGGTGGTAGGCTGAAAGGTCCTTGTCTCCCTACCCCCTTGGCCAAAAATAAAATAGAGTAGGAAAAGGAAAGGGAAAGAGGAGAGAAAGGTAAAGAAAGGAGAAAGAAAAGAAAAAGGGGAAAAGAAGGAGGTCTGGGGACCGAAGGGCCTTGCCTCCCAGGCTGTCCCCAGCAAACAAAAATAGAGAGAAGGAAGGAAAGGGAAAGAAAGAAGAAGAAAAGAAAAGGGGAAAAGAAGGAGGTTGGGGACCGAAAGGGCCTTGCCTCCCAGGCTGTACCCCAGCAAACAAAAGTAGAGAGAGAAAAAAGGAGATAAAGCGAAGGAAAAAATAGGAAGAAAAAGAAATGGGGGATATCAGTTGCGATTTTCCCCGCCAACAAGTTGTGGATCGGGTGGTAGGGCGAAAAGTCCTTGTCTCCCTACCCCCCTCGGGTAAAAATAAAAAAGAGAAGGAAAAGGAAAGGGAAAGAGGAGAGAAAGGTAAAGAAAGAAGAAAAGAAGGAGGTCGGGGACCGAAGGGCCTTGCCTCCCAGGCTGCCCCCCCCCCCAGCAAACAAAAATAGAGAGAAGGAAGGAAAGGGAAAGAAAAAACGGAGATAAAGCGAAAAGGAAAAAAATAGGAAGCAATAATAAAAGAAGGGGGATATCAGTTGCGATTTTCCCAGCCATCAAGTTGTCGATCGGGGGGAGGGGTGGGATGGCCGAAAGGTCTTTGTCTCTTCCCCCGGCCAAAAATAAAATAGAGCAGGAAGGGAAATGGAAGAGAGGAGAGAAAGGGAAGAAAAAAGAGGAAGGAGGAAGATGAATAGAAAAGGGGAAAAGAAACTGAAAAACTGTTGCGATTGTTTCCGCCAACTAACGTGTGGATCTGGGGCGCCGAAAGGCCTTTGCTTCCTCCCCCAGCAAACTTAAAAGAGAGAATAGGAAGGAAAGGGAAAGGGAAAGGGAAAGAGGAGAGAAAGGGAAAGAAAAGAACAGAGGAAAAACAAAGGTAGTGGTGATCAGTTGCGTACTGGCGGACGGACGACCCGAAAACATAGTGCCTCCGGCACCACCTTCGGTCGCGGAGTCGCCGCACAGTAATTTTACATGTATATAAAAATGTGTCCATATCCTCGTAATTGTTTTTTTTTCAAGGAAATGTTATTGCATATTTCGAATATCGTACAATTCATACATTGAATGTATCAAAATAATCATGAAGGAATGAACATAATATTTAGATGATTATGAATGACAGGGGCAGCGGAGCGTTTTTGAACGTGTGGGGGAGGGGGTTGAGCATGCGAACAAGCATAATCTTGATAATCATCGGAGATTTTATGAAACGTGTCGACTAAAAAAAGTGGGGGTTGCAGTCCCCCCGGGAGGGGTTCAGCGGCCCTTAATCATTCTGTTAACCATTAATGACGGTTAGCAACTGTTCATGACACTGTTAATAAATATCATGAATAAATCAAAACAACGTTTAGATACTGTTAATAATATTTTCCCCTATTTTCAACAGATAAAGGAAATTCAAATTCTAGCATCTCTTGAATATATTCTTGTTACCAATAAACTTTTGCATGGATATTAGTTTTTTTGCAGGCAGAAAGAAACGCAAATATGATCATGCATTGGCATGTAAGTGTCTTACTAGAATTATTCATATTGTTTTATTTCATCTTGCGTAATAGTATGCATTCAAGCTTTTGGAATTTTGGGGTTGGTATTTGTATGAAAGAAAGCGTTTGGAACTTATAATTCACATGATGCAATTTTAGGTGGAATTTAGGCCTACTGCGTGAAACGCCTTGTCAAATACTCGAATACTCTCTTATTTTTGTAAAACCTTTTATACAGTAATACAGATTTGTGGAAGCCAACCAATTTTGTTTTTAATCATGTCAACCACAACCTTTCTAAACATGATTAAATATGGAGCACGCACGGCCAGGCAATAGTGTAGGAAATCTTCAAATGTTAATCAATTAGTTATATGAAAAAGTAACTTGTCTTACGAAAAAGTATATATTTATTCAGGCCTGAATATTATTGATCGAGTGTCAAAACAATTATTGTGTTAAACAGGGGCGGACCCAGCCGGCGGCAAGGGAGGGGCCTAAAGGGGCCCACTTCGTGCGAAAATTTGAAAAATCGTGCCGGTCGATTTTTCGCTCAGTGGGGGTAGTGAGCAAAAAAAAAAATTTGGCACCCGAAAAAAGGGTAATTTTTTTCCACCCCCCCTTGGGCGCCAGGGGTAGTGAGCACAATTTTTTTTTTGGCACCCGAAAATTTTTTTCCTACGGGAAGGGTTATTTTTTTCCACCGCCACCCCTTGGGCGCCAGGGGAGAGGGCCCAACTTCTTTTTTTCAAAAAAGGGTGTTTTTACCTGTTTTTTTTTAGGGAGGGCCCGGGCACCCTGGCCCCTGGATCCGCCACTGGTGTTAAAAGGAAAACATATTTTATGACATTCCAAATTCCCAATAACCAATACGATTGGAGAGTGAGTACTTATTTTGTTCTTCTTCAAAAGTTACTCAATACAAACTTATTAATAGCTGGCCCGGATACTTCAGCCTCTCACGAAACGCAGTAGGTGTCTCAGGCCCAGGCCTGAGGTGTCTTTCCATTTTCATGTTGTTGCTTTTTATAGGCTTTTTGTATGAGAGGGTGGAGTATCCGCCTATTCAACTTAAATCGTACAAAAACTACAAGTTGTCTTTCTTGGCATGTTTGTTCCAAAGAAACTGCTACGTATGAATTTGTAATATAGTAAACAACCAGTCTTTTTGTTTTAATTACTTGTAATCATAATTATTATAGTTATCCTATCACCGGTCAATACAGACTAATTAAAAAATTAAAAAAAACCGAGCAAAGACATCTTTATTATCACGTACGACAATCAGGGGGTCAATCCTGGGGGACACGTCCCCCCTCCACTAATTTTCAGGTGGTGAAATGTCCCCCCCCATGTTTTGTCAGAAAAGAAGTTCTTTAATAATTTAATGTAACGTCACAGCTTCCGCGCTTTGCGCGGGAGGGGGATACTGAATTTAAACAAAGATTAAGAGTCAAGAACGGTACAACGAATCTTCTTCTTTTTTAAATAATTTAATGAAACGTCAAAGCTTCCGCGCTTAGCGCGAGAGGGGAAACTGAATTCAAACAAGGATTAAGAGTCGAGAACGGTACAATGAATCGTCTTCTTTCTCTAATAATTTAATGAAACGTCAAAGCTTCCGAGGAGGAAACTGAATTGAAACAAAGATTGAGTCAAAAACGGTACAACGAATCGTCTTTTTTTTTAAATAATTAAATGAAACGTCAAAACTTCCGCGCTTCGCGCGGAGGTTGGAAACTGAATTCAGACAAAGATTAAGAGTCGAGAACGATACAATGAATCGTCTTCTTTCCCTAATAATTTAATGCAACGTCAACGCTTCCACACTTCGCGCGGGAGGGGTAGACTGAATACAGACAAGGATTAAGAGTCGAGAACGGTACAACGAATCGTCTTCTTTCTCTATAATGTAAAGATAAAAAGACAATAAATGAACCGGTCACCAATGAAAGTACATGCCGTGAAACAGAATAACTAGAGTGAGAGAGTGTGCCAGTGTAGCAACATAACGTGGTATAACTTTGAAAGTAACTGTAAAGGTGACATGTAATATTGTGTCCCCCCTTGCTCAAACTCGGATTGACGCCCTTGACCACAATGACTAGTTTTCACACATAAAATATTTAAGCTGATCCTATTGAAAAGTGTTAATGATTATATTGAAAATGGTTATTGATTTACAGCATCTGGCCATCTCAGATACATAACTATTTGATATTATCGCCGAGGAATAATGAGCCCTTCCGCTGATAAGGAATCACATAACTCAGTGTTTAGGGCGGGTTTCGAGGGGTTAGCGTACTTGTCCATGATGACACCCACATAAAATAATTTCTAGTTGGAAAAAAGAAAGAATTGATACCTCCCTATACGCGTGAAGGTGTGTGTGATTGACTCGTCATAATATAGCTTCATAATATTTTCTCCATAATTTTTATCGCGAGCGAAAGCGCTGTCATACCCCCCCCCAAAAAAAAAAAAAAAATATATATATATATATATATATATATATATACTTACTGGTTGACGGGACAAACAGTTGTTGTCCCCGTTCCTACAACATACATTCTATCTGTCGGTTGCCATCTGCACACAGTGTGTGCAGACACACCAGGCGACATCGCCGGCAGGTTGCACGACTGGTGCATCCACGTCGACAGCTACAGCTGCCAGGATGTCTATGATGATGCCTGGCTCTCTCTCCGCCACTTGAAAAGGAGATCTCTCGCGTCGCCATCTTGGAGGGCTTGTATATTCTCCTGCAATATAAACCAATGTCATATTTTAGAAAGTTGATGCCATCCAAGTCATCCAAGTTTAAAAAATGATATCCAATAATTAACCTTCCCTGACCCTTGACATATTTTGAACTTTTGTTACAGTGAACTTCCTATTAACTACCATAATGGGGAAAAGCAAGGGTCCAAGCTTGTAGTTTGTATTTCGAGGTTAAAGATTGAATTGCCCAATTCCACCAAAATAGGAATTTAGATAAAGTCTAGGCCCTAATGGCTCCTAATTTGAGAACAGGGCTATACTTCCTCCATCGCCAAAATCCTCTTACGCACTAGTTGTACTTCTCTGTCGTCTCCACATACAAGACCGGTCCCCTTCCGCTTTCTTATTCAAAGTCATTTCTGCTTTCTTACCCTCCTGCAGGGCCCGCGCCTGATCAGCTTCACGCTGCTGTCTATTTCGTACTTGGCCTACTCCGCGCCCTCGCCCACGGCCTCGCCCACGGCCCCGGCCACGTTCGCGTACACGGCCGAGGCGGAGCCCCCACCTATTCAGTTGTAGATAAAAAGTTAAATTTTTGCATTTTCAGATTCTGTTATCATCTGACATGTATACTCTTTTTCGGTTATAACTTCTAGCAACTACAAAAAGTCGATCATAATATATTATGAGAAACGAGTATTCAGAATTGACCAAAACATGTAGCCTACATGTTATTCTAGCACCATCTCTTTTTCTTTTTAAAGTTAATGGAAATAAAAAGAGCTTTCATGGAAACTAATTCCATATATGGAATAAAACAAGTACTACTACATGCACTACTACATGCAATGTAGGCATACTACAACTATGATATTAATGATCATGATTATAAAATGACTATAACAAACCTACCAGTCATCATAAAAATACTGCTTGAAGAGAATTGTTAATGGTATCTTTGTATTTGGAGTTTATCTAAATTTTGCCTAAATCGCACGAATCCAGTTTCAAAAATTAAAAAAATGTCAGCTTCTGAGGGGGCACATCCCCTCAGACTACCCAAGCTTGCAATCGACGCTAACGCGTCAGTAAAATAATCATCCCCAAAGCCGGCGGATAGACTTCCAAAGAGAGGGCGGGGGCATAACAAAGGGCACTTTCTGGGAATAAAAGGGCACCTACAAGGGAAATCTAAAATGGTAAATATACAATTTTGGGAGACTTTGGTATATACCTCTACATTGTGATTACATTATCAGGGATGATTACAATGTTGTTACTCTTTATACACTATATAGAAGATATTGCATCATACTTTGCAGTTGGGTGTGATGGTCTAAAATTTCAATTGCGAGCGAGAGAAGCGGTGAAAATGGTTCTTATTGCACCTGATAAGGGGCACTTATGGAAATGAAAAAGAGGCACTTTTAATAAGAAAAATGTGCATTGAAAGAAAAAGGGCAGCGATCAGATTTAATATGGGCATTTATTGGAGGTGAAAGGGGGCTTTTATGAGAAGGGGAAGTACGTGGCACTTATTTTTTAAAGAAAAAGAGGCACATGATTGTTAAAATAGGGACAGCTTAGATAGTAGAGCAGTGGCCTCGTAATCCGGTAACCCGGGTCAGGGAGATCCCTGCCCGGGTTCGTAACTAAGTCGATGCGCTATAATGCCCTTTGCTAAGGCATTGATGATCATTACCAGGTTCCTCGGAGATGACCTAAAGCCGTCGGTCCTCCGGTTGCTTACTTACAAGCATTTATGCTTTCTTAGCTGTCAGGTAAAATAACCACCACTTATCACGGGACACATATCAGAGATGAAAAGGGGTAACTATGAGCAGGGTAAGGGGAATTATAAGAAGGAAAATGAGCACTTGTCAAAGTAAAACGAGTATCTCTCACATTAGAATAGGGGACATTGTCGGAGGTGAAGGGGGCACTTATCTGAAGTGAAGGGAAGTAAATTCTCGTACCTGAAAAGGTTCATTAAATATACCAGCGATGAAAAGGGACATTTATGAGAAGGGGAAGGAGCTCTTTTTTTTTTAATGGGATCACTTATCATTAAGAAAGGGGCGCTTCTTACAAATAAAAAGGGGCACTTGTCAGAGTAAAAGGGGCACCTCTCAGACTTGAATAGGGCAATTAATTATCAAAAGTAAAAAGGGGCACTTTCCCATGTAAAAAGTTGGGGTACTTGAAATAGTGGAGGACTGTGCCCCCGCCCCCTGGCGCCCAGGAGGGCCTCCTCTGTTCTGCATCCCCCTACAGGTTAGGCTAACAACAATTTTTCGTCAATTCTAATCAACTTTAATAATTTTTCGCTCATATATATATATATATATATACAAGTTAAACAAATGTTAAATTCTTACTCAGTGTATGTTTACGATTGCTATGATAAACCAAATTCAGTGAAGTTCAACAGTCAACACCGATGAACCTTCTCTTCGACCATGCAGCAACAGTTGTTTTTGTTGTTGTAATGTTAATCAGTCAAAAACTGACTATAATCACCAACGCCTTTCTTGTTACTATTAATTTTTTTTTCTTCTTTTTTTTTAAATGTGGATAACAGTATAAAATTATAGGCTTCTCTCTTCTTCTTTTTTCCCTCCCCTTCCAATGCTATCTCTTTTTTTTAATGAAAAGAAGAACACAAAATTAAGATAAAACTAACAGGAACCGCATCGTTCATATAAATGCACCATAGAAATATATAGCGGCCAAGCGGGTTATAAATAGGCCTACATCGAAAAGAACATTGAATACATGAGATAAAAACAAACAGAGGTTGATAATTATATTTACCTCGTCATCTGATGAAGGAATAGAAGAATCAATAGAAGAATCAGTCATTTCTGCGTCTGAGTCGCCCATTCTTATATGGATATAATTTAGTCAGCGAGGTCAAAATCGTATACTATATACGTACGCTATATCACAGCAATCACTCATTATGTAATGATGAAAGTTGTCGAATGTGATGGCTGCAGGCGAGTCGGGAGGGGGGCAACGTGAAGGCAGTATAGTTTATTTACATTTTATGTTACACTATATAAAATCATATTGCGACGAGTTTCAATTATAACGGGGAAGCTGCAGAGGGTCAAAACGGGGGTGCATGGGATGAAAAGGTAAATTAAAACCTAGGGAAAATAGAAATGGGATATAAAAATGTATGAAGTTCATTCATCATAACGCAAATACATGGGCCGGCCATGCAAACACGCTGCCCAAACTGGTCGTGTGAAACTAACAGGAAAATAATCAAAACGTCAAAGTTTTAGCCAAATTTGTTAGAATAATTATGTCACATTTTTCTAAAGACCGAAGGGGAGATGGTAATTGTAAACCAATGATAGCTCACACGTAAGCGATGTTGTTAGGCACACTCGTAGTATTATCACGTCATGTTAATTTTTCATTTTATGTTCATATATTATCACTTGTTTTTTTATTGTTTATATTATCGACATATTTATCTTTGTTCATATTATCAAATGTTCATCATTGTTCACAGTTATCACACGTTTATCATTGCTATATGCTATTGTTATATTGATACTATCTGGTTGTATATATGTTTCTACTCTCATGACCCCGAGGGGGTCGATAGAGTCATACAATCTTCAATCTTACAATATGAACCTAGGCAGTATAGGCCTGCAATTATAATGAAATGTTACAGAGAATACGGCAATTAATTGAACAGAAAGAATTAGAACTGCAAATTATATAGAGTGAGATCGAGATCGAGGGGAAGAGATGAAAACGAACATGATACAGCGTACGTGATCGAGATTACAGGCTGTAAGCTAAACTTTCATTGAAACTAAAAACTGGGAGGGATTGTAGATCAAAATGAGCGATATTTGAGGATATAGATCGATAACGAGGGAAAACTTGAGGGATTCTTCTTATAACAAAAAAGAAAAAAGAGGATATATGGGAAAGGGGTTGTAAAGGATTGATAAAAGATGTCGATCAATGGCCAAGAAACATATAAACTTCTTTAGAAAAACTTCCGTCTCTCGATCTGCCAAGGCGGCAATATACTAGTTGTACTAGTTATAATGTTCAAAGAGAATCGAGGGAGTGAAAACTTCAATATATTATTTCAACTTGGTAGCAACGCAGCTACTTATTTTTGTCGTGATTCCTGTTGTTATTTCGTCACTTCATTAAAAACAACACAAACAAAATTAATGCATTCACGAAAAAAACGGGAATGGCAAAACTAATTGACAGTGGCGAAACCAGGGAATTGGATTCTAACTTCCACCTCCCTGGGTGAAACAGATAAACATGTATATATGAGGTAGTGTGATATCATGGGGGGAAGCCAACATGAGCCTTGAGAAAAAGAATACGACATGCAAACCTACGAGAAAACACCCAGAGAGAATCTGAATGGGCAAGCGCATGACCGCTCACACAACACACACAGCATTATTGCATGCATCGCTCACACATACCGCATGCATGCACATCTCATACACACAACGCTTGCATGTACTGTACACGCTATACGCTGCGCTAGGCTCCTCGAGTTGACCTTTGCTCTCTGGCTAGCACATGCCTCTGCATAGACGTCGTCTGCTAGAATTCTGGCGCAGAAATTTAGAAGCACTTTACCGTTAGCTGGCGCTCGCCACGGATCAAGTAGAATTTGAATCGACTGAGCCGTTGGTCTGCAAACTTGGTATTACTGCATCGATTTCTTAGCTATCTTTTTATTTTTCTAATTAATACCAGTCTACAGATTGCTCTAATATTTCACACATAAGATAAACATACCATCATCTTACTCTGTGGAAAATTTCAGCTAGATTGGTAAAGTTTGCAAATGGGATTGAGTACCTTTAAGAGGTGCTTTTAAGGATCATATATTTCTACCGGACATGTACTAGCTAGGCTATTGGAATCGCCTTACATGTAGAGTGGAGTGGGTAGATTTTAAAAAAAAGCCTTTTTGAACACGTCATAAGAAGAAGTGGCCATTTTGACGAGATTTGGAAAGCCCGCTGATCGTACAAATGTAAAGATCTGTTTGGACTAATCGTAAAGTACAGTACTCTCAGAGCACCATATACATGTAAATCATTGGTCACATACCATCATGATTATTCATTTTGGCACAAATTAATCGGTTGCATGTGACTTTTTTCCATTTACATCAGTCGTGAATTGAATCTCACTGGGTATTCAGACCTGATAATTACCTGATTTAAATCGGTTTCCCGACTTTTTTATTTTTTTCCCGATTTTTTCCTGATTTTTTCCTGATTTTTTTTTTTTTCTTCCAGATTTTACCCCTATTTTCCCGATTATTCCCTTATTTTCCCCAATTTTCTTACTCAAAAATGGGGAATGTTCTTAAATGCCATTTTTTTTTAGTGCTCACTATCACCCCTGGGTATTACATTTTTTTTTCTTCTTTTTTTAAATTTCAAAACAAATGTATTACAGTATTGTGGCCACAGAACTATTGTTTTCACAAATTATTTTTTATTGTAATTCATATGATTGAAAGGCTTAGTTTTGTGAAAAATTTCCTTTTATTTTCTCATATGGAATCACACTTAACACTTTCATCAGACTTCCATACTACACTTTATATACTCTAACTGTTCACCATCGTATTTATTCATGTCCATGAATTCACTCATCTCGCACTTATCCCCTAAATATTTATTCATTTATTATTTTTTATTTAACCTAAATGTTTATTTCAACAGCACTTCCATATCATTTACACAACCCTGTTTGCTAGTGAGCTTTAATAGTTGCCTGTTTGTGACCCCGAAAAGTGTTTTTTTGCGTAAACATTGGCGAAAAGAGACAGTTGCGGTCATCCCATTAAAAATAGGAGTTATGACAAGGGGTACCCTAAATCTGTCTGATTTAATTTTAACATCCTCCGCCAGTGCCGTCTCCTCCCCCTACCTGCAACAAGCCGTAGATGATGTGATCCCCGGTGAAAGCTGGCATACAAATTTGTGGATCATGCCAACTTAGGCTTGCAGTAAGTAAGGGAGACCGTGAAATGAAATAAACTGGCCAAATTCTAGACTATGACACTTGATGGAACAATGTCTAATTGCATTTTACAATTACAATAGATCTCCCATGAAATCTACTTCTTGATAATATAATGAACGAAACCCTTTCAGCCACATGCCATTTAGAATATTAAGAAAAGAAAATGAAAATGAAACAAACAAAAACATAATAATTGTTAATAATAATTACCGTTTGTGTATGCCTCCTCCACCGTGGGAGTAAGATTAATCTATTTTTAATCCAGTATCAATTCAACGGTTTTTCTGTTCTCTCAATATTTCTATTGTTCCGACAATGTATAGTTGAAATGATGCATCTAATTGGCAAATTGGAGTAATTGTCAAGTGTACCTGTAGTTGACCAGAATTTGTTGCAATACAGATGCCAACTCTTTAAGAAAGTGTCTTCACTAATTTGTTTTCTACCACTGGCAATAAGAAATCATAAAATAACAATGATAATAGATCATTATATATAATTCATCTCAACAAGTCACTGGCCTAACCCTTACCTAACATTGTTAGTTTGGATTGAGTAGAAGCTACAGTATCAAAATAGAGTAATAACAAAAATAATAATTTGAAAAAATGACTGGATGATATGCATGTAACCATCTAATATTGAAAAAAAAAATTATGGGGGTGGAGATCTGTTTTTGGAAAAAACCGAAAGCACAGCCCTGACCTTTCCCTTGCATGTATCTCCTTCTCTACCCTAGGAATGCGTATGTGTCTGATCAGCGAACACCACAGGGCCTTCTTCGACAGCTACATGCTGGCCAACGACATCGAAGATCCCTACGCCAGCCGTAGTCGTACCTCCATTGGCAACTTCAGCGACGACGCCGATTCCACTATTAGTGGAAACTCAGGCCCCTTCACCCGGTCGTTACTCTCGGCCATGGGCACCATAGAACCTGTTTCCCTACTCTGTGATGAATGAATATTCATGAGCCTCGAGCTATGATGAATGATCATTCAATATTTTGCATTTTAATTTGTAGATTGTGATGACTTTAATATTCATTACTCTCAAAATAATGAATACTGAATATTAATTTTTAATCAAATGTGAATAATTGATACTCATGACACGTAGTTTGGATTTATGATGAATATTCATCAGCCACAATTCATGAATCCTGTATATTCATGAGATTTAATCTGTTATAACTGAATATGTGTCTGTCTCAATCTGCAATGAATATTCATTAGTCTGAACCTGATGTCTGAATATTCATTTCCTTCAATCTATGAAGGCTGAATTATTAGCCTCATCTGCATGCTATATTTATTATTCATCATCCTCTCTCCAAGATACAGCCATCTATTGATTCCAGTTGCTAATTTGCATGTGAAACAAAGTAACAAACTCATCCCTCATCTAATGAATATTCACCAGCTTGATTGCATAATTTAGTCATTAAATATGCAGATTTAATCAGCATGCTGATGCATATATTTGTTTTGGGACAATATATGTATGTACACCAATGTACATGCACCCTTCTCACAATGAAATCTAGAATCAACAGCGCCACCTGTTGTTAATGCATGAACAGTTTGTTGGTTAATGTTATCTTTCTGTTGTGAATGACATTTTAATAGTGGTTTGTGTACGTATGAAGAACATTGAATACGGATTCCATTTTGTTGTATGTAACAGGTTCTTCATTTTGACTTTTGTGTTTGTTTTTGTTTTTATTTTAATATAAGACTACATTTAGCCTAAGGAGAGCTTTTCCTTCATGATTATATAGTGGTGCATGCATCTTATTCAAACCTACGAGTCTAGTATTTCAATTATCAGGTCTTACGTGTAGCTTTGAAAAATCTCATTACTTTGAAACTGAGGTAAACGTAAAATACATCCTAGAAATATTTGTATTTCTGAAATTTATTAATATTCTATAGTTTTGTGCAACTTGCTGTTGCATTTATCATGCATCAAGATTCAATAGTGCAGCCAAAAAATGATATGTAAGTTTCATTAGATACTTTACAAATTATTACTAGAAAAACTAGAGAATTCAATGTTTAGAATAGAATAGAGTTTATTTTTCCTGTTCTGCTGTAATTTTTGAAAGCAGACTGACCGAAGGTTTGTTCATTTTATCTGCATTTTTATTGAATTTACAAAATCTGCACATTCTGACAATCAGTAATAATATGCATACTGTACATGGAGCTGTCTGTGTGCTCTGAGTATAGGTTCAGGTAGCAATATGTTGCTACAGTGGCTCTTGATCTTGAATTTGACTTTGACTTTGACTTTGACATTGTGCTTTGACTCTACCAAGTCAAGTGATGTGTACCATATTCTGACATGCATGCTCATCCCCAAAACCTAGTTAGCTCAACCATAGGATAATGTGGATGGTTAGATATACAGTGTATAACATACCTGTCAATTGTTCCTGTTTTGGAGGAATGATTCATATTTTTGCCCATGAAACTAATGTAATGAATTGAAAATACATCTCCTTTTTCAAGCACTTTAGTGTAAAATCAAACTAAATACACTGTACTCATAATTTAACCTTGAGAGGCTCCCATGTGTCGCTGTGAAAGATTAGCAGGTATGATATAAAGACTGCCTTATTCTGTTTAAAAATAATATAAGATGTTACAAAAAGAGGTTTATAAGGACATCTGCACTTGCAGAATATTTAGATTTTATGCTGAAAAGAGTTTCCTTACATTCAGTTTATATAGATAGTGAAATATATATTGATAGCTCATGTGTACTGCTGGTACAATTTTGGAAATCATGATAAATAAGCGATTTGCATGTATAACCAAGTTTATTTTTAAACTTAAGGTAATATGTATTAAATCTTCATAGGAAGACACATTTAATGATATATTTGAATTTGAATACACAATTATTGATTTATGTAAAGATTAATATTATGGGCTGAAGCTTTTACAGAACTCGGAGCACAATCAGATGTACATTATATCTGCTCTAGCCTTACATATATATTCCTGTAAACGGTACATAATTAAAGTGGAAATAAACATTGTAAAATACTGTTTAAAGGTAATGCAAAGTTTTGGGAAATTTTGAAATTGAAAGGATGGTAATTCTTTAAACTTTTGATATATTTGGATGCCCCTGTGGTTTTAGGGTGTTTTAGGGGCTAATTTTTTTAGTGCTTTTAATACATATTAAAAGCACTAAAAATAAACACTTTGCCGAGCCCCGGTAAATTTCAAATATTTCAAATAGCGCCTACACTGTAAGACCATTCCATGGTAGCTGCGACCATGAAAATCTCAGAATATGCAGTTCCGATATATAATTTCCAAACAGGAATAGCAAATCGGTCGATTGTAGTCGGGAAACGTTATTTTAAGGCTAAAGTAATATCAGTCTTAAGAGGGCGCTATACAACATAAAGAGTTTATTACTTACAATTTCATCCCTTTAGACTCGATTTCAACCGCGACAACGATCATTGAATATTGTAAAATCGCATATGCTTCCAATATGTTCATTTGAACCAATTTCATGACCCCATACCAAAACTTTGCAATACTGTACCTTTAAAACAGTGTCAATTCATGTATTCACAAGTCATGATATCGTGGACCTTTGTATTCAACCAGAAGATTTAACAGACTCTAGACTTTAACAGCTAAATTGTAAATACGCCAAAACTAAAGTTTTAAATCAGCACTTAAAATGGCCAAGGACAGATGCAACTTTCAAAATTGATTTCATACTTTTAACGTAATGGATGAGTGAGGTACATTTTGAAGTTTTTGTCACTGCTTGGCACTTTCTAATGGCCATTTAACGGTTCTTTATTTTTTGTTAAAGTGTAAGAATGTTGTTTCTTCATTTTAGTTGTGATATGTTCATTGTAAGTTTCTGCTGCACAGTTTGTAGTTGAGCTTTTTTTTTCTTCTTCTTTTTTTTTCTTCATGATCACAAAGACTTTCAAAAAGTCATCTCAAGGGCTATTTCAAGACTCATATCCTATAGAAATTTTGTTCAAGTTCAAGTTTAATTCCACATTCCATTAAAATGTACCATTACAAACATACCATTGTTAAAAACATAAATAATATGAACAATAGCATATGTATATGTAAACAATACATTACAGTAAAACCAAAATGTGGAAGGGAACCGCATAGGCCATTTGCCTTTCGAGGCAGAACCCTTACAAATATTTAAATTGGACAATAGGACTACAAGCACAGAATATAACTTAACAAACCAACAAAGTAAAGTCATACAGAATATAAATGAACATTCTAAGTGCAACAGACATTATAAAAAGGAATATTAGTTGATCAATAGTCATGACAGTAGGAGCTAATGATATTTCTGTTTTCTTATAGTACATATTGGTATTGTTCACACATTATACTAGTTGATTAGTATGTAGGCACAAAACCTTGTCAGTAGTAATGTATAACAGAGAGTCTGAACTAAGAGACTATGCCGAGGGTCTAGTGCACCCCATTGTACTTAAGCTGCTTGTGACAAGTCCAGAGATTGACAGAGCTAGCCTCTGCTCAAGACTTCATGAAATCGTGTTTAATTGTCATATTAGAGTCTATTCCTGCTGACTATACATGTATGTGCATTAGGTCTTGGAAAAGGCTATTGAAATCGCCTGAGGTTGATTTTTCGAAAGTCTTTGTGATCTAGTTTTCATTTTCTTAGTAGTTGTGTATATATTTTTGAGATGCGACCAGATCAGTACTGCAGATATGTTATAGTTTATGTGAATATGATCCCAGTTGATTTAGACTAGTATTCTTCAAAATGAATTTGAAATTTCAAAAGGGATAACTTGATCTAAAAAGAAATCAATTTGGCTTCAACTATAGAGCAAGCCGTAGTGTTCTTCAGTGTCTTGGTATAGTTGTGGCTATTTTGTCAAGGAACTGTATATTGGATGTTCCTCATAAATGAGGAATTATGTCTTTTTCAGAAATTTGGCCCAAGTGGAAATGGGAAAATCACAGAAACAAATACCCGGTAGTGAAAGTTGCAGATAATCTGGCAAAGAATAGGCAAGTTTTAATATCAGTTAATATTTATGGATAATAGATTATGGGTGAACTATTATATTCTGGTCTAAAGAATGTCCTAGCTATAGACCCTAAATGATCTTTGGTATTCAAATTATGTGTTCAGTTTAAAAACAGATATATAAATGTTAAGGTATATTTTAATGTCAAATCAGAAATTGAAAAGGAAAAAAAGTCATTGTTCTTGTGTAACACCGAGATTTAATGTTTTACACATGTAATTAAAATGCCTTTATGCCAAAGACAACACTTGTGCATCAAATTATTTTTTTATTTCCTCCTTAAATTAAAAAAAAGGTGACAAATTAATTAAGTAAATGTCAATTTAATTTAGATTTTGGCAGCATGTATGACACTTTATCATTTTGAGCATGAAAGAGCAGGGGCGAATCCAGGATTTTCCAAAGGGGGGGTGAATTGTATGAATTTGCAAGCGCAAAGCCTTTATTAACGGCCCCGGAAAAATTTTGAACATTAAGATGCTCTATGGTACATTCTGAGGCATTTCTGAATGTGTAAACTGAACTTTTATGTGCATATTTCTTAGCTTGTTTCCTGCTATTTTTTTTTCGGAAGGAAAAAAAAAGGAGGGCGCCCCCTGGATCAGCCCCTGAAGACCCTGTTGGAAGTGAAAAATGAAATAGATGAATTATATGTACATGGAAAGCTTATAAGCCATAGATTACAATAATATCAATTATATGCTATTTTAGTATCTGTCAGAGGAGTAACGTCTCTCTGAAAACTCAAAGGAAGTTGTCAACCTATAAACTGTAGCTATCGACTTGATGACATCATCTTATGCAGAGTATACATATCCACAATGACTTTACATTAATTAAGCACGGCTCATCACCTCAGCTATATAGATGAGCTTATCCACATGTTATGTCGTCACTCCAACTGCAGCAAATTTGACCCATGTTAACGCGTTATTTGGAGGGGTGCGGAAAATGAGGTTTTAATTTGCTTTTGTGCAATACTGAAAGAGAAAATGTGTTTTATTCAGCTTTTTATATAGAGCATATGAAAGGAATTAGCATTTATCTTCTCATGTTTCCTTGTCCCTTCTTCCTTTATTCTTTCTCTTTTGTCTCAGTTTTCCTTTTTTCTTCTTTTCTTTGTCTTCTACCCCCTGCCATTTGATTGGGGGAGGGGCGCATGGCTCTGCCCCTTTAGCTATGCTTACTGGTTGTGATCCTTTGGTCACCTGAAAAGTACTTTTGAAGATGCGCGAAGTATTAAAGCTGAAAGTGAAGAAGAATCAACATGATTTGCACAAGAAATAGAGATGATAATATAATTCTTGC
>CP137678.1:14772288-14816437 GCA_037976565.1 Mesocentrotus franciscanus
CCTTTACTTACTGACCCATCATGCCTAAAGTCCAACATATTCTGCAGTTACCTTTGCTCCAGGATTTGTTTCATCAAAACTTTAGGGTTAGGGTTGTGATATGGGTTTTAGGTGAGGTTCTTGGTTAGCATAAGGGTTATATATGTGGTGTAGTGTTGGGTCTTGAAGCCCAGAGAAAGTGTCTCCATGTCATTGCTTTACTGTTCACTTTCCAGCTATTTTTCAAGTATTTTCAACTCTTTTCCAAACAATTTCCTTCATTTTTACTTCCTCTACAGATATGAGACCGTACATCCCCGAAAAGGACATGGACTACTTTGAGAGCTTTCTAGAAAGGAACAGTTTACAGGACCAATACAGCTTCTATCATGGAGGTCGAAGGTCGCGTAGAACTGGCAGCGATGCTTCCTCGACCTCGACGATAGGGGGTGTGGATAACGGTGTGTACAGTCACTCGATTCCTTCGGATATGGACGATCTCGATCGCGCGCTCATGGACGTTTGCGATCAAGTCGATCGGTTAGACGCGAGTATTGACTCGTGATCCTTGTGGGGTAAGCAGGGTGTGTGTGTTTTGTAGTTAGATGATGAAAGAAATCCAGAGATGCTGTGAAATCAATCTTGCCGTGGTGATTATGACCATTGTGTGAACGCAACTCTGTGTAGGAGGAGAAGTCCGTCAAAACGTCATCAAAAACATCATCAGGAGGAACATCTCTCGTGAGAACAGGTCCATCATCACAAGATACTGAATGATCTACATTCTGCGATAAAAACTTGGCGTGCTAACGTCCTGACCCATCATCATTGTAAATCATTTCAGAAGAAGTAGTTGAATCGTCATCTGAATCACCCTCCAAGTGCGTTGAGGGTGAGAGGAACATCTCTTTTGACAACGGGGTCATTGCGCCAAGCTGGTGGATGATCTTCAGCATCTGCAAGCTGCCATGGCATGCTATAGGATTATACAAGTGACGCTTCTTCCAAAACTAGGAATTCATCTTGGAGGAGGGGCGTATGTGACTCTATCATTTCCATCTGGAAGAGATTTATTACAAGTCTTTCTATGTGAGCTTGCAGAAGTTCTAACGATGCATAGGACATAGGCTTTTCCAGCATTCTTGCTAGAAACAGGCAATATTGTATTGTGATTGTTCAACACCATTTCAGAGAAATCCCTTCATTGGACCATTATCTTTAGAAATTCATCATCATGAAATTTCACTAACTCTGGATGCCAATAATATGAACATATCGCATGCAGACCAAATGGAGGGACTGTATTATTTATTGCCATTTGATACAAGACAATATCTGTTGATGATTGCATTCAATTGTTTATTCATATTTATTTACTCTATTTAGTTAAGAATATGATTCAGGTTTCGTGTCCAGAAATTCCACAAATATGCAGACACGTATCAACAATGTAGGTTTCTCCCTTGTAATTTAGGTGGTTTTTTTTTCTTCCCAAAATGATGCTACCCCCTGAAACTTCTGTTCCATATTTCTCTCTTCCTATATAATCTATCTATCTATCTATTTATCTATCTATCTATCTTTCTATCTTTCTATCTATCTACCGTATCTGTCTTTCTATCTCTTTTTCTATATCTATCTATCTATTTATCTATCTATCTATCTGTCTGTCTTTCTATCTAGCTATCTATCTCTCTTTCTACCTATATACCTATTTATGTGTTGAATCTGTATCCATGTCTATCTCTTTCTGTCGTATTCTGTCCTGTTGCATCCCTCGTACTTTGTTGTTGTTTTTTTTCTATGTTTACTAACTATTTTCTTCTCCTCTTATTCATTCTTTTTTTCCCTACAATCAATACCACTTGCCATTTCATTTTTTTTTTTTTTTGGGGGTCTTAGATGAAGTTAAATGAAATTATATTACCTATTTTTCTTTCCTTTAAAGATATACTTGAATTCTGGTAAATGTAGAAACAAAATTCTCACAGAATCCAACGAAACTTACACTGAATGCTCAAGATTACAAATAAATGACATGTGCCAAACAATTTTGGTAGAAAATGTATAGTGGCTGAGTAATGAGCATAGAAAGATAAGGAAATCCGGGTGTGTAGACCCGACACCATGTGCTTAACACAGGTCACTATGTGCAAATAGGAGATCGATCTACTGCAGGATAAATAATCCAGAATAAATCATTGCAATTTTCTCTCAAAATACGATTCCCATACCAGAGCTCAAGATTAGCTTTAACGTTGCAGTCAAGCTCATAATATTATTGTTCTTCTGTTTCCTGCTATGAAAATATTTAATATTGAAAATATGGCTATTTGATTCCCTATCCTTTAATCTAGTACATGTATAGTTTGATTTGGTTTACATATTGACAGATTAGATCTCTAAGCATCATGAGAAAATGGGAAATAGTTTAACTGATTGTGCGAGGAAGGGAAGGGGGTCGCTTTCTAGTTTGTTTGTTTAGAATTTTGATTTCATGGGCTGTTGTTTCAGCTGCAACAGGGTGATAAAGAGAATTTTATCAAGTTTCCATGGAGAGGTAAATATAACCTTCCTCTTCATGGAGTACATACTAATGGATATGATTTAATGGCTAGAGCACAACAGATAAACCCATTGAAAAGAATTTTTATGAAATGAATGTACGTATTACATGTTTAGATCGACTCACTTTTTTCATATTAAAACCATTATTAATTTGCAAACCTCCTCCGCAGAGCCAGTAGGGGCATTACTCTCTGCAGACATGAGTATTTTGCATACAGAGTTCAAAATTTATATTAATTTTGATGTTAATTTATGTTAATCTTTTATTTATTTACATGTGATCATACAAGTCGAAAGAGGACGTACATGCTGTTTTGTGTACACTTTAGTATTTATGAACAGAAATCATAAACAGTGATATCTTTATAATGTCGTTCAATAAGATATTCAGTTGTTTCAGGTTGATGGAACCTGACTGTTAATATGTAATGAAATTCTGTACATAGTAATACAATGAATCTTGTATATCTTGCATATAAATTTTTGTATTTTCTTGTACAAAGACTCTTCTCGTATTTTTTTAATTTATGAAGTCTTTAAACCTTTGCCATTTCAGGAATATGTGTTTATAATATGTTTGTGGTAGTTTTTTTTTTCTTGTTTAGAGCATGGTTTTGTCCAAATCATGTACATTTTTTCCCTGCATGTTGATCCATGAGGTATTGTAAGAAACCGTCAGAAGTCGGAGTTTGTGAATAGTCTATTTTCCATTGCTTGCCAGAACTGGTTCTTGTACAGTCAAACCTGTCTATAGCGACCGCCCAAGGGAAACACAAAAAGTGGTCTTTGTGGACGGGTGGTCTTTGTAGACAGGTTCCTTTAGTACATGTTTCAATGAGAAACCATTTTCAAGGGAAACAAAAGACGTGGTCTTTGTAGACAGGTGGTCACTAAAGCAGGTTTGACTGTACTACACAGTATAGGTGTAACTCGTAAGGAATGAGAAAATTCACCACTGTAATACACAAACCAATGTCTGCGCACCTGAAACTACTGGAAATTTCACCAGTGGTCAAGATTCATGAAAGTTTAAAGCTTCAAAATGATCAAATTGCGTTACCGCATCTAAAGAAGCTAAAGAAATTGCTTGCATTAATTATTTATGAGAGTTTCATGGAGCAAAAGTATGTGGTTTAATAGAAGTCAACGAGTAGTAACACTTTAAACAATTTAAGAGTGTGTTGACAACCTAGTAATTAATCCAGATTAAAGGTCTATTTATGATTATTTATGAATATTCATATTGATAACATTCAATATTATGACACTGAAAATAGTATTTCGTTCTAGTAATGACTAAAAACAGATTCTCATAATCCAACCAGATTTACACAGAATATTGGATGAAATATTTGCCTTGCAAATTTGATAGAATATACATGTAGGTTATAATGAAAAAAAGAAAAAGAAATGTACACTGTATGGAACATTGAGATTACAATCCAGTAGCATGTACTATACTTGCATGGAGCCACAAGGGTGTTGTTAACTGGTACTCTTGACTAATTGTTTGATTAAAAAAAATTTAAAAATCTTCTTGTAATTCTGCTTGTCAAATCTGGAAATTTATAATAGGATCCTTATTCGCTACATATACTTGATTCACTATTCAGAAATCTTCATTGGGTCCATTACATAAACTCCAAATTGCCATACATGTTTAAATCCCTAAAAACTTATTCGTCAATATCTTTTGAGTCATGTTTTATCAACTGAGTACAACTGCCTCTGATATTAATTGTAGAAATGTGAGATCAGTAATTCTTATTTATTTAAAAAGTAACCAATAATCCTCATGATTATGGTATATTGTTTTGTATCGTGTTTCATTTCCTGTTTATTCTTATTTTCCTTTTTAATCCAACCCTTCCCCTTTCTTCTATTTATTTTTGTGAATATTTGCAAAGTCTATCAAACATCCATTTAGAAGGCAATGTATTTATATTTTGTATGTCTCCAAAAAATGGGTTTGGTAGTCTTCAAATATATTCCTATTGACCTCGTGCATAAACTACCGCTCTGACCTTGCTTGTACTTTGTGTGTTATTGTTTTGGTAAGAGAAAAGATGAATAAAGGAAAGATATAGGAGAGAGAGAGAGAGAGAGAGAGAGAGAGAGAGAGAGAGAGAGAGAGAGAGATGAGAAAAGATGAACAATGGAAAGATATAGGAGTTACGAGAGAGAGAGAGAGAGAAAGAGATAGAGATGAGAAAAGATGAACAATGGAAAGGTATCAGAGTTACGAGAGAGAAGAGAGATGAGAAAAGATGAACAAATGAAAGATATAGGAGTTTACGAGAGAGAGAGAGAGAAGAGATTTGATAAGATGAGGAAAGAGAGAGGGGCATGAGGATAGATTATTGAGAGGGAGAGAGGGAATGTAATGCAGTAGTAGACAGAAAGATAGATAGATAGAAAGATACAGGTAAATAGATAGGAGAAAGTGGATTAAGCCTCGGTCACAAATGCTATTACGAACTGCTACGAACGCCGTACGAACGATTTTCAGACAATGGAAATTCAGGAAGACAATGGAAAAACGGAGATTCGTACGAAATTATCGTTCGTACGGACCTTTGTGACCGTAGCATTAGGTGGAAAAGGGGAGAGTGAGAGGGGTAAGAAGAATAAGAGAGAGAGAGAGAGAGAGAGAGTGAGACACTCATAGACAGGTGAGAGCATGAGAGAAAGATATGGAGCAGAAGTTATTGATAGTGATCGAGATAAGGAAAGAAATATTAAAAGAAGGAAGTAGAACAATAAGTCATGTGCCGAGAAAAGGGAAACGAAACGCACTGATATACACCGCTACAACAAAAACATTCGCTGTTCGAAAAAATACAAACAAGAAGTGAAGAAATTCAATTTCTTCAGTTGATGGTTCGATAAAATCTATGTCATAGCATGACATACAGTACGAGTCTTAATTATTCTTTATTTTATGTTTTCTCCTGTTACTAATACAATGTACCATGAATACAGGGATCGGAATGGGTAATTCGGAATTCTGAAAATGTTCATGAAAATGTATGATTAGTGTGAGAATTACCAGAAGAATACCAAAAATATATTGAGGGAAACAATGAGAGAAAGAGAGAGAACAAAATAGAGAGAGAGAGAGAGAGAGAGAGAGAGAAAGGGGTTGGGGGGCACAGGTGGATACACAATGAGAGGGAGAGACAGACAGGCAGAAACAAAGAGGGATACACAATGAGAGAAGGGGAGAGAGATAAAGAGAGAGAGAGAGTGAGAGTGGAGGAAGGGGGCGGGGATGAGGAGTGGGAAACAGCAAGAAAGCTGCCAGAAGCGAGAACGAGAAAGAGAAAGTAAAATCGATATACCCTCACAAAAGTCCTCGCAACACAAAGAATTGTCGGCAAGTAATCGAAATAAACCTTAATCCCTCCCGCCTTTCTTAAAGATGAAACTCTGCCAATATTCCTGTTCTTATTTAACAAATCATCGATTAGTTAATTCAAAGGTGGGGGCATCAGGGATCAATATTTCTTGTGGTGCCAACCCAATAATGCGCCATTTTCTTTTACTAACTTCAGATGCTCGCCAGTGAAGAGCGAGCAGGATATTTGTTTCTTGATACGACGCTTTGTACAGATTCGTCTTCATTTTCCTCAAAAGTTATAATAATGACAGCGGTCATGTGTAAAGTTTGATAGGATTATTGAAACAAGTGGTGAAATAATAAAGGTGAAAACTTTGTTAAGTTTGATCCTTATTGAGGTAAGTTTAGAAAATTTACGTTTTGGTAATTTGACTATACTATGACTATGACTATATTATGGCGCATACCTAGTTATTTACCGTCGAAGTATAACCGGTTGTACTGGAGTACGATTTACTCTTACTACATGTACTGTATTGTACATTGTGCCTGTTTATTAAATAAAGGATGATATACTTAGTTAAATTCTAGATTTGAATTCATTTCAAACTGCCTAAGAGGAGAAAATCAACTACAAGATTATCATTCTGAGAAATAGGAGAGGGATTTGCTTCAATGTGTGTACACATACTATTCTTGGTTTTCAAGAGTGCGTTTCGTAAACGCAACAAGCAGATAAGGGATGAAATCCCCAAACTACTACCCACATGTCATGTTTTTTTACAGAAACTTATCAATCGTGTAAATAAGATTTTGTATTACATTATCTTGATATCCAAACCCTTGATCTTTTAAAGCTTGTGCAACTTTTTGTCAATGATATTGCAGATCTGTATTAAGAATAAAGTAGATTTGAATTTCATTTACAATAGGAAATTTTGGTTTGTATTGGAGTCTTCATTAAGAAAATGCAAGTCTCTTAGCATTAATAAACAAAAGGAGGGTAGCCACATCAGCAATGACACTGTTCTTCCTACGGGCCCTGGAGTTATCATTTACCCCAAGCAATTTCGAGGTAGGCCTTACAAATTACACGTGGTAGACAGTGGAAATGTGCATTAATGTTTTGCCAAAGGAGTGAAGGACGTCAGTGCCGGGCTGGGATTCGAACCCTCAACTCTTGGATTGAGAGTTAAGTGAAAGAACCACTAAACCACGACACCTAAAAGAAATTTAAGCCTAAAGTCCGTTTCATGATCACCACCACGTTTATTTCAAATAAAATTAAACTATCGAACGATCTTTTATATCCCCACATAGCGATCATGTTTTCGACGAAGCTCTTTTCTTCCTGCGGTGCTCGTCGTCGTCATCGTCCACGCAGCCATCGTCGTCGTCACCCATGCGCAGATCGGCTCGGTGACGCCGAGCTGTGACGAGGGCGAGGCCGCTCTAGGGATGGGAAACTATTTCATCGAAGACAGTCAGCTCTCTGCCTACCACGCCTACAACGTCGGGCCCGTAGAGAATGGAAGATACATATGGGGTGGTAAGTTTTCGACACGATCGCATAGACATTCTAGAATCAACCAAAGACAGTTTCAATATCCTGGGGAGTGTTTCACAAAGACTAAGATCGACTTTAAGTTGAACTTAACTATGGCAGGCCGTTCATGCCACTGTTTGCTCTCACCATTTACTGGCATTGGTCTCTCAAGGGACGTACAAATCGTGGTCACAAATCTACAGAATTTACCTTTTGATAGTTCATTATTGAAGGAAAAATTATTATCTAAAGATCATAATTGAGAGACCAATGGTGAGAGCAACCAGTGGCATGAATGGCCTGCCATAGTTAAGTCCAACTTTAAGTCGATCTTAGTCTTTGTGAAACACCCCCCCATTGTCCATCACCCAATAAAATGTTAGAGCTATACAATAACGTATTGTGTAATTTGAACCTGATTGCACCCTTGATTTGATCTATGAGAATTCTTTGCAATCGTGTTTTCTTTACATTGCAAAGTCGCTTCCCTTAGGATGACGACCTATGCTCTGGTAGATACAGAGCCATGCATAATAGCCGCTCCCTTAGCGCTTTCATAAAAAATAATGATAATAATAATAATAATAATAATAATAATAATAATGATAAAAATAATAAAACTAATAATGAATAATAATAATAATGATAACAATAATAATAATGATAATAATAATGATAATAATGAATAATAATAATAATGATAACAATAATAATAATGATAATAATAATAATAATAATAATAATAATAAATGATAATAATAATATAATAATAATAATAATAATAATAATAATAATAATAATAATAATAATAATGATAGTGGGTTCTTGTATAGCACTCATGTCTGTCAGACTTGAGACTTCCGGCGCTCCACAAATATAATTATTTAAAACAAAATAGTCTTTTTTGTTTGTTTGCTTTTTATTTTTTAACAATGCTATTAAATGACAAAACTCGCTCCATTAGCGCTTTCACAAAAAGCCTTTTATTGCTTGTCTCTTTGTTTTTAAAGATGCGAATCAATACAATGAATGTTTGTGTAAACCCATGATGCAATATAGGCCATGGCATTTTGATAATTATATCAATAAGTAGGCACCATTTTAATATGAGATAATTATGGTGATTGATATCATGTGATTTCTCTACCGACGGTAACGAGTGTTAAAATAAAAAAATATTAACAATAAGTAAATAACGTATCAAAACATTGAAACCGGTGATTGGACTTAACTCACGTAAGGGGTTAATAATTATCCCCTCGCCGACGAAGTCGGAGGGGATATAGTAACGCTGCCGTCCGTCCTTACGTCCGTCAGAAACAAATCTGGTTTCCGATCGATAACTTTAGTAATGTTTGACGGATTTTAATGAAATTTGATATGAAGGTACATGGTATCAAAACACACCCTAAGTTAAAGTTACGAGTATGTAGGTCAAAGGTCATAGCTCTTTAAATATGCGAATCTGGTTTCTGTTCGATAACTTTAGTAATGTTTGATGGATTTTAATGAAATTTGATATGAAGGTACATGGTATCAAGACACAGCCTAAGTTTGATTTCAGAGTATGTAGGTCAAAGGTCATAGCACATTAAATATGCAAATCTGGTTTCCGTTGGATAACTTTAGTGATGTTTGACGGATTTTAATGAAATTTGATATAAAGGTTCATGGTATCAAAACACAGCGTAAGTTCGATTTCGGAGTATGTAGGTCAAAGGTCATAGCTCATTAAATAGGCCTATGCGAATCTGGTTTCCATTCGATAACTTTAGTAATAATGCTAAATATATTACTCATTGCGGATGTAGTATCGACCATACGAGAAAAACGAATATCACTAGCGATATTATTTTCGAAACTTTAGTAATGTTTGACGAATTTTAATGAAATTTAATATGAAGGTACATGGTATCAAAATACAGCCTAAGTTCGATTTCGGAGTATGTAGGTCAAAGGTGAAAGGTCAAAGCTCATTAAATATGCAAAAACACCTAATTATAAATGTGAACAAATGTGGTTAACTTCCTTGCCTAGTAATATAATAGTATAGTCTAATGGAGGTAACTTGTTATGACGTATATAGGCCCTTTGTACCCTGCGAGGGGATGCTACGCCTTGCGTAGACTTGTTTAGCTGGTGATGTAATTTACAACGTCCATCAGCCTGCATGCAAATAACATGATTTTGATTTAATTTGATTTGATTTATTTTCTTCTGCATTCCATATAAATATTAACAATTTTAACATGACAAACATGAAATACTAAAAATTACTTTCTGACGATTAATTATAAATAAGCAAAAGTACACAACAATTATTATAGAAAAAAGAAATGATATAAAAAAAAAATTGTCAAATTATCATATTTCATCAAAATTTATAAAATAAGTTGCGGGAGAAGGGCTGCCATTGTAATAAAAATGCTTGGAAATTTGACACCCCGTAGCAAATCTTGTGAAATATATGTACATTCTTATTAAGCAGAATGCACAAATGACTGATGGCATATCTAAAATATATGGATAATGATGACGATGTTGTTGTTGTTGTCAGTGGCGGATCCAGGTGGGGGGGGGGTCCTGGCCCCTCACCCTCTTGCCCCCAAAGGTATTTTTGTTGTTGCTCAAGAGGGGATTTGGGGGGTTGTTTTGAGTAACACAAAATAGTACTCCATACCCCCGCTTATTCGCCGGCTAAGTCGCCGCTAAATATTTTCTCACGAATTGGGCCCTCTCCCTCACCGCCGGCTGGATCCGCCCCTTTTTGTTGTTGATGATGGTGATGATGATGAGGATGATGATAATGATATGCTATTATCCGACCCCTTTTACCGACCAAGAGTTTCTCTTCTTGTATAATTATGTAAATATCATTGTATGAAATGTATTGCTGTATTGATGTTGGTAAATAAATCAAATCAAATCAAATAATGAAAGAACTATATAAACAGGGATGTATTAATGATAATATGGATGACATATTTTTTCAAACCACGCATCTTCGCGTTCTGCAGAGACGTCGCAGTATTGGGCGGGAAAGACGAATGATGATTACAAATGGTATGAGGTCGATCTACTCGCTCATACTGTTATCACAGGGGTAAGTCTAAAACATCATTTTAACATTTTGATTGGGTACAACATGATTGAAAATATTCCAAATTGTGACCCCGTCGCCTTTTTTTTTTTCATTATTTTTCAGCTTTCTATTATGAAGGCAAGGAATATACCGCCTCCCAACTCTTGTTGTTGGGCTTGATGAATGTAGGCATAATGATGTCATGTTTAGGTATTTCAAATATCAAATAATGTAGAATTTTGTTGTACATGTAATGGTACTCTTTTATATATTCCTTCTGTATAGCAGTAAAAGAGCAGTAAATGGATGAATAAACATGATAAATGCAAGCGGTGAAATATTGTCATGTAGTTACAAATATTTTTGTGTCAATACGTTTCATGTTTAAAGCTGTGTTTTAAAATAAAAATAACTGTACCATTTGTATTTCTATCCATTATCAAGTACATTTATTTGCATAAATTAACGTAAGAACTGTCGTTTTCCATATTTGTATGGTTGGAAAACCCAGTATGTTTCTAAAATTGAAAAAAAGAAAGAAAAACGTTTACATTAAAAATATATTTCGATATCGTGAGAGAGATCTAACATCGTGATGTCACATTCGTTACCAATTTATGATATTACTTTACCCTTTGACATTTTGCCCTTTGACCTTTTGATCCAGCTCACGATCCAAGGTAGAGTGGATGAGGGCCAAACCGAGAAGCGTATTCTAACTTATTCCATCGAATACAGCAGTGACGGTTCTACATTCGTCGATTATGAGGAAAGCGGTTCTACAACGGTAAGTTCAACTTCTTTACTCTTATTCCCTTTCCTCTTTTTATTCTTTTCCTTTCTTCTTCTTCTATTCTTCGTTTTGTTCTTATATATTCATATTTTATTGTTATAAGGCATATCCAACACAAGTATTTATGCTTTAAGGAAGTACGCTGTCTTGTATTTAAACTAGTGCTATCTTAAATTTGTAATGTCATTACGTATGCATAAATTTATTACTTTCGTTGATATGGACAATATATTGAAGAAAATAAATGTTACTTTGAAATTGAAAAGGGTATCGGCCGAATAGGGCCAAGGGGCGGATTTATGAGGGGGCATCCTCGATAGTATAAATTCATGTTAAAGGAAGTGTAGATCGGCAAAAACTGGTTATCGCCATCTACGTCTTTTTTGAAAACTGCACGTTAACGAATGGACTTGATAAACGGTAGTCAGCGACTTATAATCTCTATATGGTTAGCGTTCGCGAAACAGACCGAAGTTCTCCTGGCGCTTTGGTTTCGCGTATGTTGCACGCACGTGATTGCTGCGGTCGCGTCGTCCGTATAGTATACCCGATTGGCCCCGAGTCAGGCCACGGGAAAGACACGTAGTCTCGTCAGGCTATATTACACTCCCTTTAACTTTGTGTATCACACTAACACAGTTAGAAACTTCGAATAAAACTGTATAATTATCGGGTATGTTCGAAAACAATTTCGCGGATTTGAGCCCCTGTCCCATAATTGTAATTTCCCCCTCAGAATTGTGCACCATATGCAAAATCCTGGACCCCCTCCCCCGTCCCCGGCGGGGCTCACGATTCTAACCTTAACCCTCACACATTTTTCACATATATTTTTACCAAGATTATTAGTATTAAAATATTGCACTGTAGCCCTTTTTTAAAATCAGAAGATCATTAATTACGTTCCATGTGCCTCTGATATTATTCTATACTTTTCAAAAATGAGTTTTGTAATACTGCTGCTTATAATGACGTATTGCACAAGTAATTTTGTTTCTATATTTAGTATAAGTTAATTTTCTAAAGTCGGTTGGATTCTTTACTTATTTTCGATACAAGATATTCTTTTTCCTACACATCTTTTTTAGATCATTATTAAACCATGGTTTTGCATTAGATTTTCTGTCTAATTTCTCTTTAAAAAGAAAACATTGATCATATGCACATCAAATCTACAATCAACATTAGTATTTTCATACTGGGTTGCCCCCCTTCATTGGAAACTCTGAAGAACAAAAAAGCTCAAAATGAAAAGAGAATGAATCAAGGTTGCCTATTAAGCTCTGCTTATCATCTGAAATGCTCTAAATTGCAAGAACAAAAAAGGTCTCCAAATTAAAGTGGGCTGCCAGTGTCGTAAATAACTCCCAGAACTTATTTATTTAATATATTATACATGAGCTATATGTGAAATCGGAAATACTATAACTATGAATATTAATTTTGTTTTCTTCAATCGTTCAGGTATTTGAGGGAAATACTGTGCAAGGAAGCACGGTGAACGAAACATTTTCAAAAGCGATCATAGCTCGCAAAATAAGGATTATACCAGTCACCTATGAAGGTAAACCGACTATGCGACTCGAATTATACGGCTGCTACCAAGGTAATGAAATATGTAGAAGTAGTAGTATAAAACTGAAACTGAAACTGAAACAGAAGTAGTAGTAATGGTGGTGGTAGAGTGGTAGTGGTGGTGGTAGTGGTAGTGGTAGTGGTAGAGTGGTAGTGGTAGTGGTAGTGGTAGTGGTAGTGGTAGTAGTGGTGGTGGTGGTGGTGGTGAGTGGTAGTGGTGGTGGTAGAGTGGTGGTAATGGTGGTGGTGGTGGTGGTGGTGGTGGTGGTGGTGGTGGTGGTGGTGGTGGTTGGTAGTGGTGGTGGTGAGTGGTGGTGGTGGTGGTGGTGGTGGTGGTGGTGGTGGTGGTGGTGGTGGAGTGGTGGTGGTGGTGGTGGTGAGTGGTGGTGGTGGTGGTAGAGTGGTAGTAATGGTGGTGGTGGTGGTGGTGGTAGTGGTAGTAGTGGTAGTGGTAGTGGTAGTGGTAGTGGTTAGTAGTAGTAGTAGTAGTAGTAGTAGTAGTAGTAGTAGTAGTAGTAGTAGTAGTAGTAGTAGTAGTAGTTAGTAGTAGTAGTAGTAGTAGAAGCAGTAGTACAGTAAGGTTAGTATTTATACAAGTAGAGTTATAATATTTGTTATCATTATTATCATGATTATCAATGTCATTAATGTTAACAAAATTATTATTTATTTTATTCTTTTTTTATAGTATTAGTATTATTGTTGTTATTAATGTCGTTGTTATTATTATTATTATTATTATTATTATTATTATTATTATTATTATTATTATTATTATTATTATTATTATCATTATCATCATTTTATCATTATCAATATTATTACTATTGTTGATATCGTCATCATCGTCATTATATTCATCATATTATATGTATTTTGTATTTCATTACAAAGTCCCAAATATTTCTTAAAACTGAATTTATCAAAATATATTTGTAACCTTACTTTCAAGCGAGGACCTGTCTCCAATGGGCTTATTTGGATGCTGATTATCAGGCCTTAGAGGGCTTGTTCTGGTCTAGTGGATCTAGGGCTCTCCAGTACTACGACAGCAAGTACAACCATGTATCAGTCTGCTATTACGACGAAGTAAACGGAGGTGGGTTTATTAAATCATTCCTTTATTTACTTCTGTACTTTCTTACCTCTTTACTTATCTAGATTTTTATTTATTCATTTATCTGCTTATCTTATTAAGCGATTTATTTGCTTATTTGCTAATCTTTTATTTATAGGCCCATTTATTATTTTATTTATGTATGTATTTATTTTATTGTTTATTTTTGTATCGCTTATTTATTTGCGTATTTATTTATTAATTTCTTAATTCATTAATTTACTTATTTATTCATTTAGAGATATAGTGAAAGAGAGAGAGAGAGAGAGAGAGAGGGAGAGAGAGAGAGAGGGGAGGAGAGAGAGAGAGTGAGTAAAAGAGAGGGAGAGAGAGAGAGACTCGATGAAAGAAAAGCTCATCAATATTTTGAAGCATATCAGCTAATCAAAAACCAATTTTAAACAGTGACTCATTAGACACGCCGTTCTGGGGGGTGTTTCACAAAACTTGTCATCAGTGACAAATGACAGTCTTTGTTATAAGCTAGTGAAATCCTTGTTTCTGATTGGTTATCAGCAGATTTGTCACTTACTTTTGTCATTTGTCATTGAAAAAAGGCTTTGTGAAACCTGATGGTTCATTGGCAGCACCATGAATACAATACTTAGGTATCTGAGACCGACGCAAGAACGACAATAGACCGACAAAATATGCATCATCTCGAATTGCTTCTATTGGTCATTATCAGCCTTTTTTTTTGGGGGGTGGTCTGGCAGTGAGACTGAGGTGTGATAATGGTTGACAATTTGACGAATTTTCTGCCGGTTCTTCTTCCCACAGAATTTTGGGACTGCACTAGCCCGCTAGGAGTTGGCAATGGCTACATCGACGACTCGCAAATGACTGCCTCTTCAAGTCTGGGCAACAACCACCCCTGGAAGGCAAGATATGATATGTCGGGAGGTACGTAATTTCGTTAAAATTTTAAGTAGGCCCTACAAGACGATCGCAAAGACTTTCGAGAAATCAAATGCAATTCAAATACCTTTCCCGCAAAAATCACGTTCGGATTATGTAATACATCATTGCAATCAATATTTGATGGACTAGTCCATTGCAACTGCATTAGGTTGATTTTTCGAAAATCTTTGCGATTGTTTTCTTCTTACTGTTCTTCATTGACGGTAAGTTTATAAAAGTCCCTTTCTCCCCGTTTTAACTCACTTCCATGTGTTTAAATGTTAAACCCCTCTTTTCCTTCTCTCTCACTCTAAAAGAATACGTTCATTTCTTGGGGGTGGGGTACGTTGGCGGGGAGGGCTTTCGGCAGGCTTTGGGGTTTTTCATTTGTTATCTACATGGGGTTTGTTTAAATGATAGTATAAATAAGAATTTAAAGGGGCCTCCAGGATGTTTCATTGGGGGCATTAGCCCCCAAACCCACCTCTAGAACTACTACTGCCCATCAAGTTGTGACCGAATATTAGAGCTAAATGAGCATACAATTTATTTCGCTTTATTTTCCCTAAACAGTGTGGATGCCAAGTGACAACGACGATGATGAGTGGCTAGAGATAGACTTCACTACAGATACGTTCATATCAGGGGTAAGAATAAAATCACGAAAATTCCAATTTTCATTTCTTTTGTTTGTTTATCAGTTCAATTCGAGCAGGAATCCTAGTAGTTCTAGTCAGTTAGACACTTTTCTAGACACACATACAGAGGATAATTTGACTTTTAGAGCTTTTGTTAACATGTCGCATAAATCACACTTATGATACCGCGCTGCATCCGTATTTCTAAGTGAATTGCAAAGACCCTAACCTATGTTGTTGTTGTTTGTTTGTTTCTCAGTTTAATACGAGAGGAGATTCCAGCAGTTCCAGCCAACTAGACACATTTCTAGTCACATACAGTACTGATGGTTCCAATTATTCGCCACAAACTGAATTCGGAGAGGTCAGTTACCTAGAAGTGTTAATATATCGTAAAACACAATGGCAAGACTTTCGAGGATTCAACTCCAGGGCAATTTCAATTTCCTGTTGTACATCTCATAAAAATCATGTTCGGATTAGATTATACTGATTGTAATGTTTGCACGTTTCAATACCTATGACTATTGAAATTGCCTTAGGTCGATTGTTCGGAAGTCTATGCACTCTATTTTAAAGCCCCACTGCACTACTTATAGCTACTTGCGCCCTCTATATAGCAAACAATGCCTAATCAGTGACTTCCGTTGGTCCCCATGGTCCCCTTTGTCTTATGTTAATTATATGCTGATTTGATGAGATAACCACCTGTCAGTGACCATGCAGGGAGGTCTAATCACTCCTGGCCAAACTAGTGCAGATAGGCTTTAAAGACTATTATAACATTCACTATCATTTGGGGCATATAACTTACAAGCATGGCTTTCACCATAAGCCCCTCCATAATTCACTCTTAGTTTTTAGTTCATTCTTTTAATTTATTGCAAACAATTTAATATGAGGGACGCACTTTCTGTTGGTTTTTTGTTGTCTCTTATTAAAGAGAATCCACGTTTATTTGTACCATTCACTTTGTGAAATCATTGAACGAATGTTTAAAACATGTGAAATATGATACAATAAACTGAAAATGAAACTGAATTATTAACATTTCATAAAACGTGATTGTAAAGTCTTTCGAGAAGTCAATTCAAGGGCAATTTCAACTTACCCTATTGTACAATCCTTTGCGACTAGGTAATTTGTTAGTGTAATGTTCACACATTTCAATCGGTGACGGAAAGGTTTTTGACATTGCGACCGTCTTTTTTTTCCACAATTTTTCTAAGGGTTGTTTTCTTAAGAAATATATTAAAATGAAATCAAAACTATTGCATACAATGTGTAATACTAGATATTATACTCGGTTGGACTATACGGATGTTATATTATTAACTTTATTAATAGTTAATTAATTATTTTCATAATGATTTGTTGCGATTGTTTATACATGTATCATTATTATAATTATTATCATTGTTATCATTAGCGTTATTACTATCATCTTTATTATTATTAATATTATTGCTAGTAATAGTAGAATTATTATTATCATAAGTACTATTAATTGGGCTGTTATCGTCATTATTATTATTTGTATAATTATTAATATTTGTATTGTTGTTGTTATATCTTTACATTATTGCTACTACCATTGTTATCTTTTTAGCCTCAAGATATAGACAGGCTGTACCTATACCAGACCCCTATGACAGCACGTTATCTGAAATTCACCGCAGTCAGTTGGACTAATGATATAGCACTCGCCGTGGAGGTCTATGGGTGTGGTCACCATGTTCGTAAGTAGTCCCGCCCCCTTAACTTGCCTCTTCCCCTGCCCATCCCTTATGTAATTTGTCCATACTAGAGACGTGAATGTTCTCAGAATTCCTACTATGTCCAAGCATACAGTGTGTTAATACAGTGTGTTATCCACTTTGAGAAGCATAGCATTGGTTCCAACTGTGTTGGATAAGCCTCGAACAAGCTTTCCTTAATTTAGGGGTAACCTCTCTGTTTAATTATTGAATATGTAAACAGGGATTTCAATGTAACACCGTCCCTGCTGTAAGCATTGGTGTCTCCGGTTTTATTTTTGTCCAAATATGTTGATCTTCACTTTAATTACTCCTGAACGCACGCGTTTGATTTTTAAATCAGATAGATAAGTTGTTGAACTGTAATTCTTGAACTAAATAGTTCATAAAATATATGGAAGTAAATAATACGCCTCGGTAATCCCTGGGCCCTTACTGTGGGTGTATTCCGTGTATAACCCCCCTTTTTTAATACTATTAATATTAATATGTTCACATATAATGCTGTTGTTCATCTCACGGAATTAGTTTGATCATTCTTCGTCTTCTTCCTCCTCTTCTTACAATTCTAATTATTGTCATTGGAACACAAAATATGATTTCACCACTTTATTATCATAGAAAGGCAGACAAGTTATGTTTCTCCCTTTTCCATCTCGTTTTATAGCCACTGCTTTTCCGACGGTAGACTCAGTAGGTGAGTAAACTCATTACAGTGCACATTCTCCACTCCCTGTGGAATATTCCAGCTGGTTGCCTGTATACGGCCGTCCATCCTAGCGTGTACCCATTTAACATCTGGATAGAGATAAGCAATGTCGATATTAAAATGTATTACTCAACGACATAATTGCCGAGGCGGAGCCCGAACCCACGATCATTGTTTTCCAGTCAAGTGATAAAACCACTCGACTACGACACCTCTATTATAACAGTAATAACGTATAATGAAATGCTATTCTAAATGAATAGGTCAATAGATCGCATGTAGCAACGTTTTAGTTTAGAATAAACTCTTCAACAGAGAAAAAAAAATTCTCACCCAATTGAAAAGAAAATACGTGTTATGTAGATCAAAACTACCGGACCGGGTTTCAGTCATTCAATCACTTCCTTCATCATTTTTACATTTTTTTCTTCGAGTCTGTGTATTGGGAATACCTACCTCGATGGACCACTTAGTCTGCCTTAAGAAGATATATCTTGATATGTGTAAATTAAGATATTTGCTGCTACAAGATAAATAATAATAAGAATATTACAATTCAGTTTGAGGTATTTTTTCCCAGAAATTTGACAGATTTCTCATTCCTTTATCTTGTTGTCTCATTGCAGTTACCACGTCTTTTCCGTCGTGTAAGTATCGACAAAGTCTTAATTTCAATCCAGTTTGGTCTTTTTATTTCACAACGTGCTGTATCATTTACCAAAAAACAAACAAACACACGCACAATAATGATAGCAATACTAACTGAAGATAATTTTTTGGAAATATGAATAGATATATCAAGTCAATCAGCTGGATGTGGTGACATGTTTTTTGAAAACTGAGTTACATTGGAAATAAAGTACGATACTAATCAAAGTAAAAGTTTTGACTCCAGGGCCCCGTTGCATAAAACTTACCATTGATGGTAACTTTGCCATCAATGGCAACTACCATGGCAACAGGACTCAACAGCCAATCAAAATCAAGGTTTCCATGGTAGTTACCATTGATGGCAAAGTTACCATCAATGGTAAGTTTTGTGCAACGGGGCCCTGATCAGGTATTCAAGGGTTGAACTGATCAACTTTTCTTTAAAAAATGCAACTCTTTCATTTGTCCTTTTATTGCAAATAAAAAAGATACGTATTTAAATAGGATAAACATGGAGCTCAACTATGTCGAAGTGCTGAAAGATTGCCAGTTGAGCCGAACCACACAATTTAGGGTACTGTCACGAAGGAATTACTAAGATCTTCCAAATACCTTTACATTCTGCCATCCATCCACCCATTTCCTTACCCCTAACTTCGAACCCAATAATTACAACGCAACCAAAGTGATCATCTTTTTCTGCTCTTTCTACTAATGCATCTTGCATTAAATTTAGGACTCTGAAAACAAAATCTATTGAACCAAACCAGAACGTATTGGCAATTATCATGGAGATGTTGAATTGAATTGAATTGATTTATGTCCACATTTCCATAAAAAATAACAAAACATTATACACAATATACATAGTAATTATTCAACACATTTTTGACATAATAAATATTGAGTGGGAAAAAAAACAAGAACAAAAGCAGAAATATAGAATAACTTTAGACTAAAAACAAATTAATGTCCATGTTAGGGTTTATAGAAAGTGATACAATTATAACATAATCCCATGTTTGTAGTAAGAACTATATTATTTATGTTGGAAAAGAAGACAAAACGAAAATTAATAAATTATAATAATTCAGTTGAGGTAAATGAATTACCGGAGATATTAAATAATATTTAGAATGTAATTTTTAAGTTTGGGATTGAGAATGTTTAATATATTCAGGTAAATTATTCCAGAATAATAATAATGTTACAAACATGTACTAATTATTTAGGAATATTTCATCACCCATGCACCCTTATCTCTTTACCCCTAGACGGAGACTGTGATGGTAGGGAAGGGTATTTCTACATCGACGAGGATGGCGATGGAAACTCTGACTACACGTACTGCACCCGCATCACCGAACAACGTAAATTCATCTCGATTTTCAATCAAGTCAATACAGTTTCATATCATTTCAAGTGATTTCAATGATATTTCAGTCGATTTCTATTCTATTCCAAATATATTCAGTTCAATAGCATTCAATTTCATCTTTTCATTTTCATTCACTTCTTTTCAATGAATTTTTATTCATTTAAATTCATTTCATTGCATTCTTATTCCATGTTAATTCGTTTCAATGTATTTTCATTTAATTTCCCCTGGGTTCCATTCATTTCGATTTCAATTCATGTCAAATAAATTTCAATGCAATTTCAATTCAATTTAAAGGGAATGTAGCATGGCAAATACTGGTTAACGCCATCTATGTCTTCTTTTGGGCAACTGCACTTAAACGAATGGACTTGATTAACGGTAATCAGCGACTTAATCTCTACATGGTCAGCGCGCGCTAGCGTTCGCGAAACAGACCGAAGTTCTCCTCACGCTCCGGTTTCGCGTATGTTGCACGCGCGTGAATGCTGCGGTCGCGTCGTCCGTAGTATACCCGATTGGCCCCGAGTCAGGCCACGGGAAAGACACACAGTCTCGTCATGCTACACTCCCTTTAATGTATTTACCGAGCTTATGACCAGCCAACGGCTAAATTATAGAAGGCCCCATATAAATCCCTCCATACCCAAGTCTACATCTACTATAGATTCATGAATAAGCCTTTTTGTCTCTTTCTTCTCTACCAATGTCCCTTCTATGCCCCTCACTCGTTCCGCCTTATCCTCTCCTGCAGTCTACGACACGTGTTATGAAGCGCTGGGCATGGAAGACTATACCATCACGAAATCACAGATCACCACGTCGGGCGATTCTGCCGCCCGCTTCAACGGTGATAAAGGCCGACTGAACGTGGAGAGTGGTGGTAATGGTTGGAAGCCAGAAACTAAGGATGCCAACCAGTGGCTTATGGTGGATCTCGGCACGGACAGCATCCCGCTGGTCACTGGGGTAAGTCATCATCGCCGTTGTCATCGTTGATATCGAGAACGTCGAATGAAAAAAATAATTTAAGTTTAAGGATATCGATAAGCTAGAGAAAGAAAGAAAGGGAGAGATAAGAGTGAGAGAGAAGAAAGAGTGATAGAGGAAGAGGAATTGAAAGAGAGAGAGAGAGAGAGAGAGATAAAGAGATGAATAGAGGGATGGGGGACAAGAGAGAGAGAGAGAGAGAGAGATAAAGAGATGAATAGAGGGATGGGGGACAAGAGAGAGAGAGAGAGAGAGAGAGTTGACGAGGGAGAGTAAGGAGAAAGAAATAAGAGATATTGCAAGATAGAACGAGGAAGAGAGAGAGAGGGGAGATTTTTCTGTTAAAGGAGGAGAGAGAAAGAGAGACCACCTCCCGACTCAACTGCTACAAAACCCGACTGAACGTTGAGATTGGTGGCAATGGTTGGAAGCCAGCGATTAAAGATGCCAAACAGTGGCTTTTGGTGGATCTCGACACCGACAGCATCCCGCTGGTCACTGGGGTAAGTTGTCGTCGCCGTCGTCATCGTTGATATCGAGATCATTGAATGAAGTCCTATAAGTTTGAAAATAATGTTATATATATTACATAGAAAAAGAAAGAAGGAAAGAAAGAAAAGAGAGATAAGAGTTTTAAAGAAGAAAGAGTGATAGAGGAATAGAGGAAGAGGAAGTGAAAGTGAAAGAGAGAGAATTAAAGATAGATGAATAGAGGTGGGGGGAGAGAGGGGGTGAAGAGGGAAAGAGTACAAGTACAAGAGTACAAGAGGCCAAGTCTTCGTCGTAGTCGTAGTTGATATCGTCTTCATGGAAAGACAAACAAAGTAATTGAAGTTTAAGGATATCGATGAGACAGAGAAAGAAAGAATACAGAAAGGAGAGACATAAGACCAGAGGTAGAGAAAAAGAGAAAGAGAGAAAGAGGAAAAAAGAGTGGGAGAGAAAGAGGAAGGGGAAACAAGGAGTTAAAGTGAGATGAATAGATAAAGAAGGCGTTAGGCGCGGGAGAGAAGATGAAGAGAAAGAGGGAGTGTATGGGTGTCTTGGTGCGCGTGTGTATGTGTATAAGAGAGGGAGAGGGAGAGAGAGAGAGAGAGAGAAGGAGAAGACGAGAAGCAGTGAGGGATAAACATACAGACTCGAAAGAAGCCATAATCACAATCATTTTACAATGATTAAATACCATGATTCTATCACAATTTTACTATGATTATACCCTAACTTTACCACGATTATATCATAATTTAACTATGATTATACATGAACCACAATTAAACCATGCTTAAACTATGATTTTGTTTTTTTTTCTGTTCTCATACTTATATTTATTTATTTATTTACTATGATTTAGTTTGGTACGCAGAGCAGAGGGAACAATTACGAACAATATGTGACGTCACTGAAGATAAGCCATAGCGTGGACGGAAGCACCTTCACTACCATACAGGGAGATAGCGGTGACAAGGTATGTACCAGAATAATGAACATTTTCTACAAATTTGAAAAGTTGAAGAAGATTGCCCAAAAAATTCCATAATTTCTTAGTACAAAATGATATACAAATATACACTGTCTTGAGAGGCTCTGGTTAAAACTATGCGCAAGAGGTGACTCCAATGGTACTTTTGGAGTCACCGAGGACCATAGTTTTAACCAGTACCTCGAATAGAAGGCATGGTATATTTGTTTTATATCCTGCATCAAAAATTTATTTTATTAAAAAAAAAAAAAAAAAAAAATCTTTTGTCAACTCCCAAATAGTACTCCCAAATAGTACTCTCATAAAGTACTTTCTAAAAATAGTTCAAATATTTCTGGTCATGTGACGAGCTCTCAACCAATCAAAAGCCAACAAATTTTTGATGCAGGATATAAATGATAATAATGATGGTCATTATGATGGTGATGATAAAGATGCTGTTGTTGTTGTTGTTGACAATTATTATGTACAGTTAACAACAAAATTATTTATACCCTTATTGAATTTTGTAAAGCGTGACAAATCAATTTTTCACATACTTACAAAAGTATTCAACGAAGGCCTTGATTCAACCAGTTCACCTTACTTTCTTCAATCACAAAAAGCACAAAACATCAAATTAACAAGAGGTATGAATACTTCCGCTGCTATCATTATATATAAATGATAATGATAATAATTATGGTAACAATGATACGAGTACTGATAACATGAAAATAATAACAATAATAATAATAATGATAATAATAATAATAATAAAAATAGTGATAATAATAATAACAATCATGATAATAATCGAGATCATGATAATGATAACAAAAATAATAATATTAATCATAATGATAATAATAATAATAATAATAATAATGATAATAATAACAATAATAATAACAACAACAACAACAGAAAAGATAATGTTATTATTACAATGATAATAATTATGATGAAAAAGAAGATGATGAAGAAGAAAAAGAAGAAGAGAAGAAGAAGAAGAAGATGATGATGATGAAGAAGAAGAAGAAGAAGATAAATAAAATGAGAGATGTGGAAATCCTTAGATTTTTATTTTGGCCACGGCTTTATTTAATCTGATAAATGATAAATTCGTCTATTAAAATCCCGATCTTAAAGACTTTCGCGAAATCAACTTTCGGCATTTTCAATGACTTTTTGCGACATGTTTTAGAACGTGCGAGCATGGCAATGGAATATCACGCAATCTGAGCATGATTTTCTATAGGCGAACAGTAAGTTTTTGAAATTGCCATTGAGCTGAATTCTTGAAAGTCTGTACGATCTTGTCTACATCACACACACTAGGACACGCGGCGATGTAATGATGAACATAAGACGAAAGTTGTTGATAGAATCATTGATACATGTCAAACTGAAAACTGTTATATATTTTGTTTTGTATCATACTTTAAAAAAAATTGTCCAGATCTTTAATGGCAATACCGGGTATGGCACTGTGAAGTACAACTTCTTTGAGACTGCCCTCCACGTCCGCTTTGTTCGTTTTGAGCCTCAGACATATAATGAGGATTTGTCCATGCGTGTTGAAGTCTACGGATGCCGTAACGGTATGTACATCCAACTCTCTCTCTCTCTCTATCTCTGACTGCCTGTCCGTCTCTCTCTCTCTCTCTATCTCTGACTGCCTGTCCGTCTCTCTCTCTCTCTCTTTAAATATCATTTGTGTTGTATAAATCGTACAGGCGTACCCCAAAGAATGATATCTAAATAAAACAACTCCCATTTTCACTTCATCTTCGTTTTGAAACGACCATTACCTCATTCGATTTATTATCAAAAGATGCCCGAACATTTTTTATATAATGCTTTATCTATAAGTGCTGTTTTCTATTCTTCACTCCTCAACCCTTTCGCCCCCTCCGCACTTCTGCCCCCTTCGCCACCTCCAGGCATTGTGGCATCAGAAAACCTTCTGGATGAAGGCAACAGTACGTATGGCTGGTATTACACTTCCGGGTCATCGTGGGACTTCAAAACAACAGGTTAGCTCGTCTTCTATTTTATTTTATTTTATTTATTTATTTATTTATTTATTTATTTATTTATTTATTTATTTATTTTTTTTTTTTTTGGGGAGGGTTAACTCTAGCGGAAAAACTATATCTTAGAATACCACTCGGGCAGTTACTCTATCCCCCTGAAACTACACCTTCCTTGATTTGCTCCTTAAATTTCTGAAGGCAATTTTCAAGGGAGTAGTTCGGGTGGGGAACCTAACAGAAACTGCCTGGAAGCGAATGAAATAATGCTGTTTATGGAGTACATAACAATTTGTGTTTAATGTCAGCTTTCGGAATCATTAAAACCATAAGAAATCGACTCAGCTTTGCTGAAAGTCACACATGCAGTGTACATAAAAATGTATATAGAACTCAATAAAACTTGTAGCGTGAAAGTTTGGCCCGAGAACTTCGGCTGTTTCTGGTCATCGGCTATAATCGAATAGGAGGATACTTTAAGATCAATCCTTTCAGGGGACGTTTTCGTATAATATTCTTCCATAGTTTCATGACAAGAATTAAAAAAAAAATCCCGTCTCTCCAGAACTACACCTTTTGAAAACGTGGAGCAATATCCCCCCTTCCATCATAGAAATAAACTGTCTTACCAATTTGAAAACATCTTTTAAAATACACTTCTACCCTTAGTAATATAATGTGATGTACCTATCTTAATATGGGTATATGTATTTTATGTTTCTTCTCAAATCCTAGGGTTTGGTACTTCTTATTTTGTTTTGCGCTCTCAAATAGTCGATGTATTTTATTATTGTTGTTCTCTTTAAATCTCTGTTTATTCTCATTTTAGTTGACGGTTCCTATGTGAACCCTGCAGACCTAGCTTCCCTCAGCGGTCTGTCTATAAGTGCATCAAGTGAAAAGAATGGAAACGAAGCTACGGAAGGCGTTCTAGATAATACCGGTAATTGGCTATTCTGTGAAACGTGTTCCGCACGGCAAATGACATGTATCTAAACTGTTGCTCGTGAGAGTTGCACTATTTTTCGTACCTCTTTTCATGTAACGATTTATTTACAATACGGTTATTCTTGATAGAAAAAGTTTACATCTTCTTAGGAACCTCATTGATCAATCTCTATGACTCTTTTATAGATTGATCAATAATGTTCTTAGAAGATGTCAAAACTCATCTGCCAAGATTGAATAATATTTTCACAATCATTTTCTGAATAGAGGTAAAGGACGTTATTCCAAATATAATATGGGCAACAGTGTATGTATTTTTTCCGACAGATCTCTTTATATGACTATGTTCATGCTTCCCCTGGGGGTGTTTCACAAAGATCCTAATTTGAACTTATCTCTAAGTTGGACTTAACAATTATGGAAAGCCGTTAGCATCTATGAAAATATTTTGTAAATGTTTTTCTAAGGCATAACATTTTGATTCAAATCATTCATATTTTCTATTATCAAGGAGATTTCATTTTCTTGATGTGGAGTTTATAAACATTATAAAATACTTGAATTTTCGCTTTTGAATATATTTTATTTTAAGGCTACAAATTGCTCTCCATAATTTTTAAGTCCAACTTAGAGTTAAGTTCGACTTAGGATCTTTGTGAAACACCCCTCTGGTATTATAACCATTTTTCAACCGTCTTATCAAAAGATTTGTGGATGAAAAATAAAAATGAATCAAAGACACATTTTATATGGGAAAAATTGCACGGAACCTCCCCAATGTTGTTTGCCCTTGTTTTTTAAAGCTTTAAAACAATTATATTTACCGCATTTGCTCTCACTTTTTAAGGTACTGTAATATTCTGACTTATCAGTGTCTTAATTCATTAGCTCTCGAGTATCTTAATGAGTACCTGGTGCAGAAAAGACTTTTTTCGCATTCTTGGATCAGCTTAAAAATAACACATTAAAGGAAAAATTGACAAACAAACAACAACAAAAGAAATCCCAAAAGGAAAAACATACATGATAAAAGGGAAAAATTACATGGATAATACATAATAGTTTTCATACAATAATCGAAGATGGTAATTATTTCAGAATGAACAATTCCATTACTTGTTTTTATCACGTGGTTTTAATTTCTTGTTTTTTTTTTTTCCTTCTTCAATTCAGCATGTTGGGTGCCTAGTACGACTAGTGCTAATGAGTGGCTGCAGTTTGACTTTGCTGTTGGGACGGTTGTCACGCGGGTGAGATTTTTAAAGCCAAATCGGAACAATAGAAAAAAGGTTTCCGTCTTACCTCTGATAAGGTTATGAGAATTTAAATTAGTAAAGTATCATCGAATTTTAATGCTTATCTATAAATCAACACTCGGATAAGATAATTACGATTAAATTTCTTCCAAAAATCATCATATCACATAATTAAATAGAAGCTACTGAAAGCCAACTATTTTTCGAGCGTTTTCTATCAGACAATACAGCTAATGATAATGATGGTAATCACCGTATCACGGCACATTGGTGAAATTGTAACAGCCAAAAGTGACATTTTATTTTCGCAAGTCGAATGCATATCAAAAGCACCAAAATGCATAAAACATATTCAATAAAGTAAAGATTGACACATCAAAATCGGTTTGTAATATTTTAACCATTTCTTTTCAAAATACATGTAGTTGATCTTTATGATGACAGTTGGATATATTGTTTATATTGTTCAATTTAGGACTTAGTAGCGTTTAAACAAAATGGAAAGACATATTGGATTTAGAAGTTAAGTTGTGATTATAGCGAAAATAGTTAAGCTGTGAAATGCATCTAGTAAACCAAACCCCCTGAACAATTTTCTTCCCAGATTGAGATACAGGGACATCATAGCAGTGTTAATAAGTATGTGGAGAGCTATTATATCTCACACGCGATGAGCGACGATTCATTCACAACATTCCAACACGGAGGATCAGACTACGTAAGTACAATTCCATCTTCTACAATGTATTTCTTTTTCTTCAAAAACAAATATTCTGTTAGATGCTGCTTATAAGTATCGGCTTGCATGGTGATGTAGATATATAGTAGAGAGGGAGGATTGGGGACTCCTGAAAAGTCTCCTGACGACGGATAGTCAACCTGTTCGAAACGTCGAGCCACTCCTACTACCCATCCTCTCCAACCGGCGCTATAGTTCTCCTTAAAACTATAAGCTTAGAAAGATAACCAACAGTTTTTTTAAAGACTACACCAACAGTCCTTTTCAAGACTACACACACACAGAAAGAAAGATTACCGAGAGTCCTTTCAGGACTCCCCAATCCTCGCTCTCTCTCACGTGGTGCAACCGCAAGCCTACTGTATATATTATGTTTTATAAAAGCATTGGGTTTTAATGTTATATCTACAAAATAAGCCTACAAGCAAAGAGAGCTTTCTAGAAGAAAAATCACTTCCTAATACAGAAAATCGGCCGTGATCAATGTATGCATGCTATTGGAAAAACAATAAATGTTTTATCATAAAATATTGCTCCTGTATTCCTGTATCCTTAGGGACTTGATCAAAAATCAAATTTATTTCTTCACGTAGTTTTTTAAAGATGTAAGGAGCTAACCGAGATCGGAGTGTATATCCGGCCGGAAGAAAACTTCTTCAAATACCCTATTTATAACTGCCATTATTATTAATATGAGATTAAGCACTGATTTTTTTTGTAGACCCTTTTGTCTTTTTGCGTTAACCACTAAGTTATTGTTGATGAAAAGTATAGCTGGGACTTTTAGATATTGGATTGTAGTGAATTACAGGTGAATATTTATTGTGGCTTTTTTATCATTATTTTTTGTTTGAATTCAACAGCTATTCGCAGGCAACGACGGGTCAGGCGTCGATGTTATAGCATCGGAGACTTTCAATCCTCCAATCGTTGCACGCTATATCAGAATATCACCTCAGTCATGGGGCACTGTTATTGGCTTGAGAGCGGCTCTCTATGGTGTACAGCATAGTAAGTAGCACTATTAATCGACATAAGCCATTATTTTCTTCATCATTGTTGACATTGTGTTGAACATTTACTGACGTCATTATCACTGTCGTCATCATCATCGTCACAATAACTATCTTCATCTTAATTAAGCGCCACTAGAATCTTTCCTATCAAATCACCATTGCGATTACATTCAATCAGATTGTATTGTTATTATAAACACCCTGAATAATGTCATATTATGTATAATCGTCATCGTAATAATCACATGTTTTGCCGCCCCTTGTTATGGCACCCATATTTTCTCGCAAATCTTCGTTGCAATAACCCAATAATAGTTGGATTTATATCCTGCATCAAAAATTTGTTGGCTTTTGATTGGCTGAGAGCTCGTCACATGACCAGAAATATTTGAACTATTTTTAGAAAGTACTATATGAGAGTACTATTTGGGAGTACTATTTGGGAGTTGAAAAAAAAAAGTTTTAATATTTTTTTCTTTTTGAATTTTTTTCTTTTCTTCAAATCTGAATTTAATGAAAACAAAATATTCTAAATCTTTTAGATAAAAATTGACATTTTTTTGTTCTAAATTTTTTTTTGTCCCAAAAATGTTTTTTTTTTTTTTTAATAAAATAATTTTTGATGCAGGATATAAAACAAATATACCATGCCTTCTATTCGAGGTACTGGTTAAAACTGTGGGCCTCAGTGACTCCAAAAGTACCATTTGCTTCGGGGCTGCGCCCCTCAGCAAATAGTACTATTGGAGTCACCTCTTGCGCATAGTTTTAACCAGAACCTCTCAAGACAGTGTATATTTGTATATTATGCAGGCCTTTCCACGAGGATACAAAGTGCTGAATATTGTCACTAGCCCGGCTTTAAAATTATTGACATACAGTAATAAAAACGCTAAAATGCATTCATGTAATGTCTCGTTTACCTCACCTGAGACGAGAGTGGAAAATGTTGATTAGTGTCTTGCAAAAAGTTTTTACTTGGTGAAAGGTTTCGAACCTCTTACCCTGCGGTCCAAGGACATGTAACCTATCCTTCATACCACGCAAGCCCTCTTCTACGATGGGCCAAAATGTGTAAGAAATTTCTATATCAATAATAATAATAATAAAAGAAAGAAAAAAATCGTATTGTTTTCGTACGTTTGTGCGCGCACGTGTGTGTGTGTGTGTGTGTGTGCGTGCGTGCGTGAGTGTGTTTGCGTGTGTGCGCGTGTAAACATTAAATCTTTATAACAAGTCATGCCTTTTGTTTTCTTTCCTCTTACTCAGGTGCAACGTGCAGCGAATGGGAAGCAGACCAATACAATGCAAGTCCTGGATCCGGCTATTACCTCTACACAGGCATTACTAATCCGGTTTATTGTCCGATTGATAACTGTAAGTATAAACAGGCCTATCCTTTCATTATTGTTATTTCGCTCAAAGCCCCTCTGCACTAGTTTAGCCAGGAGGGATTAGAGGGATTAGCTTGGTCACTGACAAGTGGTTATCTCATCAACTCAGCTCTCAATTAACATAAGAAAAAGAGGATCATGAGGGACCAACAGGCACCGCTTAGGCATTGTTTTCTATATAGAGGGAGCAAGTAGGTACAAGTAGTACAGTGGGGCTTTAATACTTGGTATATAAGTGTTCCTCGTGTAGCCCATAATATGATTGCAAAATAACTACCTCGTGGAATTCAACCCCGAGCTGCATGACAATCTTCTTCAGAATCTGGTGCGATACATGCTTCGGCGACAATTGATCCACGTTCAATATTCTACAGTGAAAGAAAGTCTAACTTTAACCCTAGATCAAAAACTAAACCTAACCCTAGCTCATGCATTAACCTAATCTAAAATTGTCACAAGAGCATAATAGTAGAGCCACCCCCGCAAAGTAGCCAATCGGACAAATACCCCGGCGGATATCCACCCTATGACAAATACCACCTGACCAAGTTCCTGGATCACTAGCCCCTAAACCATTTGAAATACCCATGTGATGATACGAGTTGTTCAATATGTATAATTCAAGATTACTTTCAATCGTAAACCTGTCATTATTTGGATTAAGCCTATTAATTACTCGGCTAGTTAGCCGGTCGTAAGTTGCTGTGAAAACGGGTCCTGAGGATACTTTCCAAACCATCTACCCCATACAGCACCCGACTATGGAAGCTGCAAAGACTACAAGGACGCAGGTTTCACGGACGATCACTACTATATCCTGAACCCGTCTGGAGGGTCGTTCTCCGACACCATCTTCGTCTATTGCGACTTCACATCCGTGGCCAACAACGCTGTCGCGATGGTCACCGTAAGCAGTGACATGAGTGGATGGACCTACCTCGAGTCGTATAATGGGAATTACTCGTCCAGTGTCACATACAGTTCAAAGACAGCCGGTAAAGATGTGAAATTCGTATAGCTCAATAGGGAGTAGTCCATACTCCGTTTGTATATACCTGTACATGTATTTGTTATTCTTTAATCATCTACATCCACCTCCCGTACACGCATCCCATACCCCACACATATCGTGCGATCCCAAGTAAGAATGTAAGGCAAGGACTGTCTCTGTTTTAGCGTTGAGGGTGCCTGTTATTTTCTCAGCAGATTGGGCACGCTATACGGAAACAGTCCAGGCAGTGGACTAAATAGAGAGGGTGAGAGAGAGAGGGATGGATGGAGGGATGGGGGGAGGAAGGGAGGAGAGAGAGAGAGAGAGGCAGATAGAGACATACAAACAGATATAAATGGGGAGGAAGAGAATAGAAGACGGAAGGGAAAATGGAAGGAAGGAAGAAGGGAAAGAAAAGGAAGGTATAGGAGAATAGAGATAGACTGCAGGGAAAGGGAGATAGGTAGGGATAGATAGGAGATGAAGAAGGAGAGAGAGAGAGAAAGAGAGATAGAGAATCTCCGATAATCGTACCACATAGTACACATCTGTCTAATCTCGTAGAATTCCATTCAAACAGTGCTCCTTATTTGTGTGTCCGAGTTAATTAAACTCCGTTTCCCTCTTATGACCGAGAAAGCCGTTGTTCGCTGTCATTGTCATAGTCACTGTGATCTTTTCCTTGACAGCTAACGTGGGAAACATGGCGTCTGCATCCGATTACTGCTACCAGTACCTGATGTACAATTGCGTCGAGTCGATGATGTACTCAGGCTCGGTGGCCGTATCTTGGTGGGAGGATAAAGACGCGAACCAAATGCCATACTGGGCCGGCAATGATGCCGAATCTACGGGGTGCTACTGCAATGAGGTACTAAAAGGGATGGTTGAGTTTTGTTGCAGAGGGCGCTACACAAAATAATTCTGTTGTCAGATAATGACAAACTGAGTGTCAAATTTGAAAGAATACACCATTTAATTGACAAAATCATCTTTGTTTGATCAAAATCGGAGACGGCTGAAATATCCATAAATATAACCATTTCTAATATTTGTGGTTCCCCACAAATATTCGGTAATTTTGAACCAGCCATTGAAAAACGAGATAGCGCCTTATACCTTTTATTCCAGCCAATACCAATATTGTTTTTTTTTGTTGGCATTTCGTGATGGTTAAAATACGCACAACTAGCCGGCCGTGTATTGTTATTATTAATTAGTTTATTAATTAACGGTCACCGTATTTTTTTGAAAGTGGAGCTGAATTGGTATGATCATATTCAATTTAAATTCACACATTTTTGGGTCTAAAATTACCTTCATAGCAATTTTAGGTTCTAAAAGGGCACTAGAAATTTGCGGTCTTAAACAAGAACTCAACTATCCCTTTAATTAGGCAGAATCGAGTGATGTGAAAATAAGAGGAGGAAAAGCGGAGAAGATTAAGAGAAAACAAAGAAAAGGATGAATAAGAAGAACTTAGAAAAATGAAGAAGAAGACGAAGAAGAAGAAGTAGAAGAAGAAAAAGAAGATGAACAAGAAAGAAGAAGAATAGAAGAATTGTAATCAATATAATACTGATAATAATAAGAAAACTGTGGAAAACACTTAAATCCAATTAAAATACAAGTATTAGGCTTCAGCTACCACCACCACCACCACTACTACTACTACTACTACTACTACTACTACTACTACTACTACTACTACTACTACGACTACTACATCTACTACTACTACTACTACACTACTATACTACTATACTACTCCTACTACTTCTACTACATCTACTACTACTACTACTACTACTACTACTACTACTACTACTACTACTACTCCTACTACTACTACTACTACTACTACTACTACTACTACTACTACTACTACTACTACTACTACTACTAGTTTTTACTATGATTTGCATAGGCCTATCTATGCGTATGCACTGTGTTGCACTATCGCATACGGGTCATTGAAACTATGTTTTCACCCATGTATAGGCTGGCAATTGTGCTAGGGCATCAGATATCTGCCACTGTGATTTAACCAACCGATATTCAGAGGGCGGATGGATTACGAATAACATGAACCTGCCAATCGGAGGGCTGACCTTTAGTGACATCAGCGATGGGTCATCATCTGGAAATTTCACCGTTGGAGACCTAGTGTGTTTTACGAAATGTAAGTGTTAGGGATAGGAAGTGTCATATTCCCCCCGCTCGAATGACCCCCCCCCCCCACAAAAAAACAAACGAACAAACAAACAAATTAAAAACAAATAAATGAATAGAGCATTTTTTTTCAATAGGCTAGGCTATTGAACATCCAAATACTTTCTCCTTCTCAATCCAGTGTCCATCTAAGTGTCAATATGAATAAATAACGATTAGAAAATTGATAATTCCATTCCTGTCTATTCTTCTTTTATGTACCCTTTAACGCCACTCACATTTTCTACACCATACTCAGGGGAGTCATTGTGATAGCAAATGCCGTACACTATCATTGTGGGCATTATTTGGGTGTTATTTTGTCAGGAATACCTCACAGGGAGCGGAGACATTGTGTACGTGAATGAATCCGTCGAGACTGGCCATCAGATCAGGGGAGTGTTTCACAAAGACTAAGATCGACTTTAAGTTGGACTTAACTATGGCAGGCCGTTCATGCCACTGTTTTCTCTCACCATTTACTGGCATTGGTCGCTCAAGGGACGTACAGATTATGGTCACAAATCGACAGAATTTACATTTTTTGATAATTCATTAATGAAGGAAGAAATATTATGTACAGTTTGTACAGATCATATTGGTGAGAGCAGCAAACAGTGGCATGAACGGCCTGCCATAGTTAAGTCCAACTTAAAGTCGATATTAGACTCTGTGAAACAATCCCAGGGCACTATCTGTAAAATGCTTCGAGACGATATGCCAATTTAGCGCACTTTACAGCTCCAGATTTATATTTAGTTTCCGTTTTTCTTCTTATGTACATATTTTAAAGTCTTGCAATCTCTGCCACAATACTAACGTGCTTTGGCAAGACGTTAATCTACATCTGCCACACTCAACCCAGGTGAGTAAATGGGTACCTGGTAGGATTATTCATTGAAATGCACTGTGCGCTGATAACGGCTGTCGGGGCTAAAGGTAGGGTAATAATTTCAAAAGCTCTTTGGAAGCGCGTAAGGACGATATATCATAAAGAATGGATCATTAATATTACAATTGTTGCTTATCTTCTAGCCGGTGGGCTACCTTCATCATGCTATGATGTTGCACAAGACGGTCACAGCACAAACGGACTCTACCTTCTAAAATTGAGCACCGGTGATTATATACCAGGTAAATATAAACACATGTCACTCCTTTAAAGAAGACTATAGTCGCTGGTCTTTTTCTCTCGACTTATAATAATTCAATTTTTCAATTTAATTAACATTCATTAGCTTCTTATGATCAGAATGAATATATCATGAACTGTATATTTACAATGTAGGAAGGAAGCGAAATACCCTAAAAACATGAGGCTTGTGGTGGGGTCGCCATAACTGGGGTAGTAAGCACAATATTTTTGTTTGCCCCCGAAAATTTGAAAATCGCGCCGGCCAAAAATTCGCTCAGTGGGGGGCTAGTTAGCACTATTTTTTTGGGGGAGGGCACATGCCCCTGTGCCCCTGGATCCGCCACTGTACTAATAATACAAAAATAACAATGATAACAACATGACAGTCCACTTTTCATTAAACAAAATCTTCTTTACTTTGTACTTTCTATGTATATATTATACATCTAGAAAATTTCCGATGCATGACTTCTATTTTTCAACTTAAAATACGCCATTGAATTCGTTTTTCTTTTTTGTGCGAATATAATATATTCATGAAACCATGTACCATGTTAATATTTATCACGAATATCACTCGATACGAGCATGGTCAATATAGTTGAACCCTCTGAACCTCCTGGAAAATACGAACCACTTTCTGCTTCTGTTGCAGTCTACTGCGACTTCAACTCTGTGGAAAATGCGATCATAACACAAATCGGACACGACTTCGAGAGTGCCTATGACATCTCAGGCTATGACCGGGCAGGACGGTTTGCCCGCGACATCAACTACGATTATTCGGCAACGATCTCGAAAACGGGTCTCTTAGTCGATGGCGAGGACGCTTGCAGGCAAAGAATCGAATTCAGCTGCGAAAACGGTAGGTCACTTCACCCATGAGAAAGTTTGACTCAGGGGCGTGGGTTGAGAATGGTGATGAGCACGCTTATAATCTCTTTCATTATCTCTTGCGGGAAATTTGTGAATTTTGTTGGCAAATTTCTTCTTGGAGGTACGTCGGGAGAGGTATTATTTTAATCCGATTGGGAATTTTCCTTCAAGAAAACATTTTCAGCTAGTACAAGTATAATTAGTCCGGACCCCCTTCCTGATTGAAATGATCTTTGCGAGGCCCCTACTTTTTGGATTTTGTAAATTTCCCCATGGCAACCGCTTTGGTGTCCTTATCATTCTTTTATATTATTATGAATTATAATAATGGGAATGGTCATTGTCACTGTGGTCGTTGCATTAATATGGCTGGTATGACAGTGATGATGATGATAATAATGATGGTGATGATTATGATGACGGTGGTTGTGGTGGTGGGGCGATGATGGTGGTGGTGGTGATGATGAAGACAATGATGATGACAATGATGGTGATGATGATTGACATGATGATGATGATGCTGCTGCTGCTGATAATGGTTCTAATGGTAGGATAATGAAGTAGATTACGGTAATTATGTTGAGGATGAGAATGATGATGATGATGATGATGATGATGATGATGATGATGGTAATGAGGATGAGAATGAGGATGGGGATGATGGTAATGATGATGATGACGATGATAATGATGCTCATAGTTACTTATACATGATGAGCTGATTACAATGACTACCTAATGACAAAATTACTGGCACTGACAAAACTCATACCAAAATAACCAACAAGTTATTCATCCTTTTTTGATTCCCGCCATCTGATTTATCCCAGGTGCAATAGTGGATCCAGGAGGCTACTCTTGGTTAGGAATACGCAATGGATCTAAAGCCCTCGCATGGGCAGGCACTAGCGCAGACAACATGTGCCCATGCGGTAAGTTAATAGTCCTGACATTACCTTTGTAATAGTCATGATATTACCCGCATAAACGTCCTGATATTACCCTTATTATCATAAGTTACTTGAACTATTTGGAATTCCGCCATTATTTTACTTTACAACCACGCGTTAGCGATTGACGACATGCATATGAAGACCACACGTCTCTAGTGACAGTGTTTTATCTCACTTGAACAATGTTTCTATTAGAAATCTATATGACATGGAACCTAAATAATAATAAAAAGAAATAGATGAAGAGTTCAGTTCTAAAGCGTGCTGCATCCACACACTTTGAATAGTACTTAATCAAAAATGATGAGAAGAAAAAGAACTGTCGTAAAAGTGAAGTCCACTCTTGGTGATTGACATCACCTGTTATTGGGTAACCACCAGAATGGTGTCAAATTCCCCGTGAAAACCTACTACTATGCGTCTGTAAAATGTCTGTTGTCATACAACTCCATAGGTGTTCTCGGAAGCTGCTTTGACAACAGCCAAAGCTGCAACTGCGACGGCGTTCAGACCACGATCCATGAGGACAACGGTTGGGTTACAGACCGCTCCAAGCTCCCGCTAAAACAGATTCGAGTAGGAGGGGTGCCCGATGGCACGACCGCAACGGTCAAAGTCGGCAAGCTCGAATGTTTTAAAGAAGGTATGCATAGGGATACAGTAGGCCAGCTACAAGGGGCACGGGAGCCCATGACCTCCCTGCCCCCGGATGGTGCACATGTGGTGACGAAATAAATATAAGAAATACCAATCAAAATAGGGGAAGTGAAAGGAAAAGGAGATATCGGGCTTACAAGTCAGAAAAGCAAAAGCAATGTGTGTTTCCTGCCTTTGTTCAGCCACAGTATCATAAAAATTATGACTTTTGAGGAGGGGCGGAGGAGGAGGAGGAGGAGGAGGAGGAGGAGGAGGAGGAATGGTGGTTTTCTTATGTTTTTAATAACTGAGATGAAAACAATTGTTTTTTTTGTTTTCTTCCTTAGATTCCGGATCGTCACCTCCCGAGTCGTGCTATGAGATCAAGCAGAACGGAGATTCCATCGCCGGGGACTATTTGATAGACCCCGATGGGTCGGGCGGTGAGGAGCCTTTCGTGGGTAAGTATAAAATCAGATAAACTTTTCCCCTTTTAAGCTTCATTAAAACATATCTTACGCTGTACATTTTTTTAATAGTAAATAATAAATAAACATAAACAGTTGTATCAGATAAAGGATATTGCACAAAATAGCAGATATGACCAAGGACAATGAATTAACCAACGCAGGGCATAACAGATAAACATACAATTGTAGAGATAGTTTCTAATTCAAATGTAGTAGTAATCTTGAAATAGTTAAAATTTCAGAAATATTACTTATACAGAATTAATTGAAATGAAATTAATGAAACGGTTTTTGTGGGGTGTAAGTATTGTTAATAACTTATAATGGTTGGCAGAATTTCTGTGTTAAACGTCCGCCCTTGTGTCCTAACGATAATTTCAAAGTGATATAACCGGTATGCAAAATTATGAGTATTGCATTACAAGGTTTTCAAGTCTGGGTGTTAAACGGAAACGCGCAATTTACTAAATCTTTATGATGTGATTACATTTTTGAAACAGACGAACAAATAGGTATATTTTTAAATAGAAAATAAAGCAGTAAACGTATTTGTTTATGGTTTTATTTTCTACAAATGAACATGGAATTCGTTAAAGATGATAAAATAATGAGTTGTAGGTCCAATGTTGAACTATTCTAATCTGTTATATCTGGGTTGTTATTGTTTAATTTTTGGTTGGTGTTGTTGCTGTTTTGTTTTTACTATAAATAAATACAGCTAAGAGGTGTTTCCTCTAAAAGTGAGCTTCATATACATAAACAAAACATAGACTAAATTCAACGAGGTTTTGTACATTCTGTTTCTTATCGTTACCCAAATTTCAAACTCTAATTGGCGTAATTTTCAATCTCTTGAACCATGCAGTCCACTGCGACCCTAGCTTCAACTCCACGCATGCTCAGATGATCATACACCATGACTCGGAAGACCGCACACACGTGGTAGACAAAGCCTCGGCCGGAGAATACCAGAAGATGGTGATGTATGATGGCGTCACAATAGAACAGTTCAATGCACTCTTCTCAAATGACATCAATGAAGTATACATTGCCTGTGTGCAGACCATCCAATACGAATGCTATGGTAAGAATAATTGCTTGCATTTGTTGTGATTTGCCCGGTGATTTGCCTGTTTTCCCTATAATATAACAACTGCAACCGACTTATCGATAATTTACTCAATATGCAGTCTAATGATAAAATAATACTGCAGAATAGCTGGACAATAGTACCTGAAAATGGTCTTGATAATGTCTTAATTCAATTGAAAATGTCCTATTTTTGTCTGATTTCGTCTTTGCACAAGTATTTCTCGGGATTTGTAAAATAGACAAAAACAAGACATACAAGATTATCTGCACTGTGTAATCAGCATTTGTTTTGGCCTCATGCCCTGTATGTCTCTTAGAACGACTGCCTACCCTTTTTAAAATGATAGCAAGAGCGTAATAAGAACACCTCTTATTAAAGCTTACTCTCTAATTTTAAAGGGAGTGTAGCTTGGCAAATACTGGTTAACGCCAATTACGTCTTCTTTTGGACAACCGCACGTAAACGAATGGACTTGATTAACGGTAGTCAGCGACTTAATCTCTACATGGTCAGCGCGCGCTAGCGTTCGCGAAACAGACCGAAGTTCTCCTCACGCTTCGGTTTCGCGTATGTTGCACGCACGTGATTGCTACGGTCGCGTCGTACCGATTGGCCCCGAGTCAGAACACGGGAAAGACACGTCGTCTCGTCAGGCTACACTCCCTTTAAGATGTTACCTGAATCGGCTACAATAAACAACCAGAGCGATCAGATTAATTGATTCCACTAAATAACCAAATAAGGGACGTTTATTTGACTAGCATCATGTGCATAATGTTTTAAACTTCACTCTACCAAAGAACGACATGACTAAGCTAAACCCCCAAATCTTTATCCAATACCCGAGATTTAAAGGTAGTGTATACCTTTGCAGCCAACATCACATTCTGTAGAACTTTGCAGGAATCATGAGTATGTCACGTATGTCCTACTCCTATCTGTGAAATTCAAACATTAGCAGTGACCTAGTTATGCAAGGAAACTCCGTTTAAAGGTAAAGACCAGTTTTGGAAACGCCCCTCTCTCAAAAAATGAAATGGAAGCTCTCATTACCAATTATATGAAAGAATATGTTTTGACTAATACGTGATGATACAAATTTTGCCGGGAAACCGCCTACTATTGATATATTTGGTAAATTATTATATCTATTGGGACCAAATAGATATCGCGCACGTGGTCGCGTAGTCCCATATACATCTTTCTGTGTACAGTGCTTGTAACTTTACCAAGACTGGGCCAAATTTCTTATCATTTTGATGATTCCAGAACCTTGCAGTACATACCAATACTTATATGCTAGATGATCAACCTTTTCTGATCGATTCCACAACGTTTCTTTCATAAAGCAATCGCATGACCAGAACTGGTCTTTCTCTCCGTTTAATACTCTCTAGACTTCACTGTCAGACACTGTGGAGTGACTGACTGACTTTAAAAAAATTGTTTATAACATAGATCAAATTAGCTGTAAAGGGTACATTATCGTTTGTACACATCAATGGCCCGCTTTTTATAATGACCAGAATTAAGCTTATCGAGTCATTACTCATCAATAAAGGTCTGAAAATCAGACTACCTTCCAGGCGTATTTTTCGCAACGCGTTTTGAAAATTCCTAACGGTTTATAATTCAACATAGAGGCAATAAATTGCCAGTTCTAACCCTTTAAGAGGAGTTTTTAGTTGGTATTATCTCTTGTTTACCATAGGATTTACATAATTTATATTTTCAGCCTGCAAAAGAGACAGACTACCTGTAAACCCTCTGCTTATGGTCCTCATCCTGTATTTTTGATGTAAAAGCTGAACGGTATTGCCATCAGAGTATGGAGTCACCAACTTATTAAGATGTTTCTCTTTCTGTTTTGTGTACTCCATGCTACCATAGCCTCTACCCTACTGAAGAACGACATGAGCTGGTTTGTGGATCGTCTGGGAGCTCCCAGGACCAACTTTGGGGTAGCCAATGAGAGTCTCTCATCATGCCAATGCGGTGTCGATGGCAGCTGCAGCAGTACGTATACAAAATAAACAAACAAATAACCAGACCAACCCCTAAGCAAATAGACAGAGAAACAAAGAAACAAACAAAGAAACAAAGAATATAGATAGGCCTTAACAAACAGAGAGCAAATAAACAAATAATACAAATATAACAAACAAGCAAACCACACCCAACATACCAACAATCTTGTTAACAAATGATGTAATTCTGAATGAAGTGGTAATGGAAGTGCCTTATCTTTTTAATAATGATTAACAGGCTAGTTGAAATTCGAATTTATATTGTACCGGTTTTCGACAACCCAAAAATAAAGTACAACCGATATTGCCAAGGACTGCAAATGGGTACCATGAACAGCTTAATAGAACACGATAGAAATGAAATATCAACTGATTATGTCATTGAAAATCTCCGGGAGAAACCAACCAACAACAACAACAACAACAACATCAACAAAAAACAGAAAATTCAAAGAAGAAAATCGAAGATCCGTGTATGTCTTTTAATGAAATACAAACGAAAATTAATACTAAGTAAAGGTTTGAGTAATGAAAGGATTTAGGCTCATAAAAGTAAGAATTCTTATTTCATTAGCGTACTCTGTAGGTGATGTAAAAACAAGAAATCAATGAGTCTCTCATTATACCTCAGTCCCACTAACGAGACAAGATACACGAGATCGACAAGAGACCGGAAAGAAACTGTATCACCCCAAAACCCCAGTTAAGTTTTATTCGGTCTGCAGTCGGTTTGGTTGTGGTTTGTATCATGTCCAAGAAAACCTGACCAAGATTTGGAGACAATGTATAGTAAGTTTGGTGGTGTGACTGGTACCTTATTCCTTAGTACTTATTATATATGGTTACTGAAGACGTAAACGCTCTGTTTCAGATTGATGAAATCACAGACAACAATCTGATATTTTATGGTTACTGAAGACCCCAAGGCTATGTTTCAGATGGATAACGTCACCTAAACCCATCCATCTATTTTCCTTAGGTGCATCCGAGCTGTGCAACTGTGATTTCGACGCCATTAGCTGGGCGGAAGACAGCGGCGACATCAACGATTTCTATGCCACTTTCCTACCCGTTACTCAACTACGGTTTGGTGACACGGCAGGAGGGGTGGGCAACGAAGAAGGATACCACACCCTTGGGCCACTTATCTGCAGCGCTGGTCCCAGTAAGTATGAATGAAACTGTTCTGGCCGATGCTGGTCAGGGTATACCTATTCCAAAAGATGGCCAGGGCAGTAGGTAAGTAAATCGACTCGTCGCATGAAGCAAGAACGCGCACTTTCCCCATCTGCAGACGCGTCCTTTGCATGATGTCCCCGCGCCTTTTGTCTGTTTTTGGAAGATCAAGAAAAAAGTCAAATTACCAACATTTTAAACATGCGTATCAGATTGCGCCGCCTCCCTCTGCCCCGCCCCAAAGTTATCTTTCAAAAAATAGGTACAGGTCACATCTGAGGGATCCCTGTGGAGTCCACCACCAAGTGTACTGGCTTTTGGGCATCCCTGTCACATCAACCAACGGTACACCCACATGCTCTGCATCACGAACGCCGGAACTCTACCTACCAATCCCATGGGTCCGGAGGGTGATCATGGATATCTGTTCTAAGATGAAGGTACCAATCCGTACGGCTCACCAAGGCTATTACCTCAAGGGAACCGGTCGTCTGGGGTCATCCGACGGACGCATGCATCGGATTCAGCAGGACCGAAGGTACCTACCCATCTCCAAGCTACAGAGGGTGACCATCGCAGGTGCTGCTTGCCGACTGAGGGTACCGATCCTGCCACGTCAGATGGACTGAACAAGGAGAAAATCTACATGTATCAGCCTGATCGTCAGGTGGGAACTCGAATAAAAAATGTGATACCATTGGTCCTGTCTTGGCAAACTCCAGTGAAATAGAAAAGGGTACGAGAGAGCATATGAATAGATTTTTGTATTGATGCTCATGACTTTCGGGAGAAATCTGGTGATCCTAAATGATATACGTTGTCAAAGATATAGGGTTCGTGCTTGAGTTGTGATTGGATTTGTAGGTCAGGTTTTGAGTTAGGATCAGTGGTGCGTCCAATGTTGAAGTGGGACGTCAGGTGTTGTTGACATAGACCGCAGAGCAATTGTCGTTGGAGCATTATGCCGTGATATCGAAATTTTCCTTCCAAATGGGTTTCAACTTGTTTCCTGAATCGTTTTTCCATTAAAAAAAAAACTTATTTATTCATTTATTTATTTATTTATTTATTTATTTATTTATTTATTTATCTTTTTTAAATTTACTATTTTATTTATTTACTCATTTATTCAATTATATATATATATCTATTTATTTATTCATTTCTTTCTTTATTCATCCAGAATGTCATCATGGTCTCTTCAATATCATCAACGGTTCTTCTGATGACACCAAGCAGATTTGCTTTACTTTCATTTCATCATAATTGAATACTCTCTTAATACGACCAGAGGAGAAGCAGCGAAACGTCAAGAACATAATAGCTGCAAGGACTTTAAAGCCCATCTGCACTAGTTTGGCCAGGAGGGATTATACCTCAGTGTGGTCACTGACAGGTGGTTATCTCATCAACTCAGCTCTCAATTAACATAATAAAAAGCGGATCATGGGGGACCAACGGGTACCGCTTATAGGCATTATCTTCTATATAGAGGGAGCAAGCTGCTACAGCTAGTGCAGTGGGGCTTTAACTAAAGAAGGAAGCTTTTCAATAAAAAGAATAGATTGCCTCAAATTACACACTATGAAACGGCATTCACGGCTGCTCTGCGAGAAGTAGAAGACAGATTCTGATGGGAAGGCCGACATCAAAGTATCTTTTGGAGAATTATGTTTTCAGTGTTTTTATTCATAAAGATGTTGGAGAGAGAATGATTTGTTATTTTTCAAACATGTTTGTTTTAACACATTTGACAGGGCAAAACAATCAGAACAGATTTTTTATATTTTACGGTCCAGTAAAACAGGAAACTGTTACAATAATGGAAAACAAACAAACTACTAAATAAAGAGTTTTCAAGATATTGAAGCGACAGGTGAATGACAGCAATTGATCAGGCCTCTCCTACTGTCATAATTAAAACTCTTTAATCTCAAATCTAAGTTTTGATCATTAAAGAGGTAAACCTCTATTGCTATATTTATCGATTGTCTTTGAGCAGTTAGTCGTTAAATAATCATCAATCATAAATTGTCTTCTTCTTTAGTTATCGACAAAGGCGACATATCTATTGAGGTTCTTTGTGTTAGATAAAATGCTTTAATACTCTATTTAGATCATGGATATGGACTGTGATGAAATAGTCTCACTCACTTAATATGTATTTTTTGTCTAATTATGAATTATGTTCGTTGTTTAAAGGAATGATATTGTACTAATGAAGTTATCTGTAAAGGAAATGTTATCTTTTTATAAAGAAGAAATATAAATTGTCCAGTATTAATCATGTTAACAACAGCTCGAATGGAAAGTGAATTAATTAAAGCCCCTGAAACATATATTCGAAACTGACGATATAACTTGATAACAATTGGATCCTTGTATATCAGCACCACATCCATTTAACAAAAGTGATGACCTTATAGGACAATAAATACCGATATAGATAAACTTCACTATTGATCTTTTTCGAAGAAAGTGTTGAAAGTTCTTGGATTGTAAACAAACTTTAAACTGCTTGAAAAAATAAAAACAAATTGGAATACATGCCCCCCACAGAATCATCGTTTAAGAAAGAAGAAAAAAACACCACTTCGTGAAAGTGAATGGGTGGGGTATGTCAACATTCTTGTGTGAAATAATTTATTCAAGAGTTAGGCCTATCCCATGTTGGAACCCAAGTGGGAATAAAATGTATACATTTATAATC
>CP137678.1:14816937-14883074 GCA_037976565.1 Mesocentrotus franciscanus
AGATCAGGGGAGTGTTTCACAAAGACTAAGATCGACTTTAAGTTGGACTTAACTATGGCAGGCCGTTCATGCCACTGTTTTCTCTCACCATTTACTGGCATTGGTCGCTCAAGGGACGTACAGATTATGGTCACAAATCGACAGAATTTACATTTTTTGATAATTCATTAATGAAGGAAGAAATATTATGTACAGTTTGTACAGATCATATTGGTGAGAGCAGCAAACAGTGGCATGAACGGCCTGCCATAGTTAAGTCCAACTTAAAGTCGATATTAGACTCTGTGAAACAATCCCAGGGCACTATCTGTAAAATGCTTCGAGACGATATGCCAATTTAGCGCACTTTACAGCTCCAGATTTATATTTAGTTTCCGTTTTTCTTCTTATGTACATATTTTTAAGTCTTGCAATCTCTGCCACAATACTAACGTGCTTTGGCAAGACGTTAATCTACATCTGCCACACTCAACCCAGGTGAGTAAATGGGTACCTGGTAGGATTATTCATTGAAATGCACTGTGCGCTGATAACGGCTGTCGGGGCTAAAGGTAGGGTAATAATTTCAAAAGCTCTTTGGAAGCGCGTAAGGACGATATATCATAAAGAATGGATCATTAATATTACAATTGTTGCTTATCTTCTAGCCGGTGGGCTACCTTCATCATGCTATGATGTTGCACAAGACGGTCACAGCACAAACGGACTCTACCTTCTAAAATTGAGCACCGGTGATTATATACCAGGTAAATATAAACACATGTCACTCCTTTAAAGAAGACTATAGTCGCTGGTCTTTTTCTCGCTCGACTTATAATAATTCAATTTTTCAATTTAATTAACATTCATTAGCTTCTTATGATCAGAATGAATATATCATGAACTGTATATTTACAATGTAGGAAGGAAGCGAAATACCCTGTAAAAAACATGAGGCTTGTGGTGGGGTCGCCATAACTGGGGTAGTGAGCACTACATTTTTTTTGGCTCCCGAAAATTTGAAAATCGCGCCGGCCAAAAATTCGCTCAGTGGGGGGCTAGTTAGCACTATTTTTTTTGGGGCAGGGCACATGCCCCTGTGCCCCCTGGATCCGCCAATGTACTAATAATACAAAAATAACAATGATAACAACATGACAGTCCACTTTTCATTAAACAAAATCTTCTTTACTTTGTGTACTTTCTATGTATATATTATACATCTAGAAAATTTCCGATGCATGACTTCTATTTTTCAACTTAAAATACGCCATTGAATTCGTTTTTCTTTTTTGTGCGAATATAATATATTCATGAAACCATGTACCATGTTAATATTTATCACGAATATCACTCGATACGAGCATGGTCAATATAGTTGAACCCTCTGAACCTCCTGGAAAATACGAACCACTTTCTGCTTCTGTTGCAGTCTACTGCGACTTCAACTCTGTGGAAAATGCGATCATAACACAAATCGGACACGACTTCGAGAGTGCCTATGACATCTCAGGCTATGACCGGGCAGGACGGTTTGCCCGCGACATCAACTACGATTATTCGGCAACGATCTCGAAAACGGGTCTCTTAGTCGATGGCGAGGACGCTTGCAGGCAAAGAATCGAATTCAGCTGCGAAAACGGTAGGTCACTTCACCCATGAGAAAGTTTGACTCAGGGGCGTGGGTTGAGAATGGTGATGAGCACGCTTATAATCTCTTTCATTATCTCTTGCGGAAATTTGTGAATTTTGTTGGCAAATTTCTTCTTGGAGGTACGTCGGGAGAGGTATTATTTTAATCCGATTGGGAATTTTCCTTCAAGAAAACATTTTCAGCTAGTACAAGTATAATTAGTCGGACCCCTTCCTGATTGAAATGATCTTTGCGAGGCCCCTACTTTTTGGATTTTGTAAATTTCCCCATGGCAACCGCTTTGGTGTCCTTATCATTCTTTTATATTATTATGAATTATAATAATGGGAATGGTCATTGTCACTGTGGTCGTTGCATTAATATGGCTGGTATGACAGTGATGATGATGATAATAATGATGGTGATGATTATGATGACGGTGGTTGTGGTGGTGGGGCGATGATGGTGGTGGTGGTGATGATGAAGACAATGATGATGACAATGATGGTGATGATGATTGACATGATGATGATGATGCTGCTGCTGCTGATAATGGTTCTAATGGTAGGATAATGAAGTAGATTACGGTAATTATGTTGAGGATGAGAATGATGATGATGATGATGATGATGATGATGATGATGGTAATGAGGATGAGAATGAGGATGGGGATGATGGTAATGATGATGATGACGATGATAATGATGCTCATAGTTACTTATACATGATGAGCTGATTACAATGACTACCTAATGACAAAATTACTGGCACTGACAAAACTCATACCAAAATAACCAACAAGTTATTCATCCTTTTTTGATTCCCGCCATCTGATTTATCCCAGGTGCAATAGTGGATCCAGGAGGCTACTCTTGGTTAGGAATACGCAATGGATCTAAAGCCCTCATGGGCAGGCACTAGCGCAGACAACATGTGCCCATGCGGTAAGTTAATAGTCCTGACATTACCTTTGTAATAGTCATGATATTACCCGCATAAACGTCCTGATATTACCCTTATTATCATAAGTTACTTGAACTATTTGGAATTCCGCCATTATTTTACTTTACAACCACGCGTTAGCGATTGACGACATGCATATGAAGACCACACGTCTCTAGTGACAGTGTTTTATCTCACTTGAACAATGTTTCTATTAGAAATCTATATGACATGGAACCTAAATAATAATAAAAAGAAATAGATGAAGAGTTCAGTTCTAAAGCGTGCTGCATCCACACACTTTGAATAGTACTTAATCAAAAATGATGAGAAGAAAAAGAACTGTCGTAAAAGTGAAGTCCACTCTTGGTGATTGACATCACCTGTTATTGGGTAACCACCAGAATGGTGTCAAATTCCCGTGAAAACCTACTACTATGCGTCTGTAAAATGTCTGTTGTCATACAACTCCATAGGTGTTCTCGGAAGCTGCTTTGACAACAGCCAAAGCTGCAACTGCGACGGCGTTCAGACCACGATCCATGAGGACAACGGTTGGGTTACAGACCGCTCCAAGCTCCCGCTAAAACAGATTCGAGTAGGAGGGGTGCCCGATGGCACGACCGCAACGGTCAAAGTCGGCAAGCTCGAATGTTTTAAAGAAGGTATGCATAGGGATACAGTAGGCCAGCTACAGGGGGCACGGGAGCCATGACCTCCCTGCCCCGGATCGTGCACATGTGGTGACGAAATAAATATAAGAAATACCAATCAAAATAGGGAAGTGAAAGGAAAAGGAGATATCAGGCTTACAAGTCAGAAAAGCAAAAGCAATGTGTGTTTCCTGCCTTTGTTCAGCCACAGTATCATAAAAATTATGACTTTTGAGGAGGGGCGGAGGAGGAGGAGGAGGAGGAGGAGGAGGAGGAGGAGGAATGGTGGTTTTCTTATGTTTTTAATAACTGAGATGAAAACAATTGTTTTTTTTGTTTTCTTCCTTAGATTCCGGATCGTCACCTCCCGAGTCGTGCTATGAGATCAAGCAGAACGGAGATTCCATCGCCGGGGACTATTTGATAGACCCCGATGGGTCGGGCGGTGAGGAGCCTTTCGTGGGTAAGTATAAAATCAGATAAACTTTTCCCCTTTTAAGCTTCATTAAAACATATCTTACGCTGTACATTTTTTTAATAGTAAATAATAAATAAACATAAACAGTTGTATCAGATAAAGGATATTGCACAAAATAGCAGATATGACCAAGGACAATGAATTAACCAACGCAGGGCATAACAGATAAACATACAATTGTAGAGATAGTTTCTAATTCAAATGTAGTAGTAATCTTGAAATAGTTAAAATTTCAGAAATATTACTTATACAGAATTAATTGAAATGAAATTAATGAAACGGTTTTTGTGGGGTGTAAGTATTGTTAATAACTTATAATGGTTGGCAGAATTTCTGTGTTAAACGTCCGCCCTTGTGTCCTAACGATAATTTCAAAGTGATATAACCGGTATGCAAAATTATGAGTATTGCATTACAAGGTTTTCAAGTCTGGGTGTTAAACGGAAACGCGCAATTTACTAAATCTTTATGATGTGATTACATTTTTGAAACAGACGAACAAATAGGTATATTTTTAAATAGAAAATAAAGCAGTAAACGTATTTGTTTATGGTTTTATTTTCTACAAATGAACATGGAATTCGTTAAAGATGATAAAATAATGAGTTGTAGGTCCAATGTTGAACTATTCTAATCTGTTATATCTGGGTTGTTATTGTTTAATTTTTGGTTGGTGTTGTTGCTGTTTTGTTTTTACTATAAATAAATACAGCTAAGAGGTGTTTCCTCTAAAAGTGAGCTTCATATACATAAACAAAACATAGACTAAATTCAACGAGGTTTTGTACATTCTGTTTCTTATCGTTACCCAAATTTCAAACTCTAATTGGCGTAATTTTCAATCTCTTGAACCATGCAGTCCACTGCGACCCTAGCTTCAACTCCACGCATGCTCAGATGATCATACACCATGACTCGGAAGACCGCACACACGTGGTAGACAAAGCCTCGGCCGGAGAATACCAGAAGATGGTGATGTATGATGGCGTCACAATAGAACAGTTCAATGCACTCTTCTCAAATGACATCAATGAAGTATACATTGCCTGTGTGCAGACCATCCAATACGAATGCTATGGTAAGAATAATTGCTTGCATTTGTTGTGATTTGCCCGGTGATTTGCCTGTTTTCCCTATAATATAACAACTGCAACCGACTTATCGATAATTTACTCAATATGCAGTCTAATGATAAAATAATACTGCAGAATAGCTGGACAATAGTACCTGAAAATGGTCTTGATAATGTCTTAATTCAATTGAAAATGTCCTATTTTTGTCTGATTTCGTCTTTGCACAAGTATTTCTCGGGATTTGTAAAATAGACAAAAACAAGACATACAAGATTATCTGCACTGTGTAATCAGCATTTGTTTTGGCCTCATGCCCTGTATGTCTCTTAGAACGACTGCCTACCCTTTTAAAAATGATAGCAAGAGCGTAATAAGAACACCTCTTATTAAAGCTTACTCTAATTTTAAAGGGAGTGTAGCTTGGCAAATACTGGTTAACGCCAATTACGTCTTCTTTTGGACAACCGCACGTAAACGAATGGACTTGATTAACGGTAGTCAGCGACTTAATCTCTACATGGTCAGCGCGCGCTAGCGTTCGCGAAACAGACCGAAGTTCTCCTCACGCTTCGGTTTCGCGTATGTTGCACGCACGTGATTGCTACGGTCGCGTCGTACCGATTGGCCCCGAGTCAGAACACGGGAAAGACACGTCGTCTCGTCAGGCTACACTCCCTTTAAGATGTTACCTGAATCGGCTACAATAAACAACCAGAGCGATCAGATTAATTGATTCCACTAAATAACCAAATAAGGGACGTTTATTTGACTAGCATCATGTGCATAATGTTTTAAACTTCACTCTACCAAAGAACGACATGACTAAGCTAAACCCCCAAATCTTTATCCAATACCCGAGATTTAAAGGTAGTGTATACCTTTTGCAGCCAACATCACATTCTGTAGAACTTTGCAGGAATCATGAGTATGTCACGTATGTCCTACTCCTATCTGTGAAATTCAAACATTAGCAGTGACCTAGTTATGCAAGGAAACTCCGTTTAAAGGTAAAGACCAGTTTTGGAAACGCCCCTCTCTCAAAAAATGAAATGGAAGCTCATTACCAATTATATGAAAGAATATGTTTTGACTAATACGTGATGATACAAATTTTGCCGGGAAACCGCCTACTATTGATATATTTGGTAAATTATTATATCTATTGGGACCAAATAGATATCGCGCACGTGGTCGCGTAGTCCCATATACATCTTTCTGTGTACAGTGCTTGTAACTTTACCAAGACTGGGCCAAATTTCTTATCATTTTGATGATTCCAGAACCTTGCAGTACATACCAATACTTATATGCTAGATGATCAACCTTTTCTGATCGATTCCACAACGTTTCTTTCATAAAGCAATCGCATGACCAGAACTGGTCTTTCTCTCCGTTTAATACTCTCTAGACTTCACTGTCAGACACTGTGGAGTGACTGACTGACTTTAAAAAAATTGTTTATAACATAGATCAAATTAGCTGTAAAGGGTACATTATCGTTTGTACACATCAATGGCCCGCTTTTATAATGACCAGAATTAAGCTTATCGAGTCATTACTCATCAATAAAGGTCTGAAAATCAGACTACCTTCCAGGCGTATTTTTCGCAACGCGTTTTGAAAATTCCTAACGGTTTATAATTCAACATAGAGGCAATAAATTGCCAGTTCTAACCCTTTAAGAGGAGTTTTTAGTTGGTATTATCTCTTGTTTACCATAGGATTTACATAATTTATATTTTCAGCCTGCAAAAGAGACAGACTACCTGTAAACCCTCTGCTTATGGTCCTCATCCTGTATTTTTGATGTAAAAGCTGAACGGTATTGCCATCAGAGTATGGAGTCACCAACTTATTAAGATGTTTCTCTTTCTGTTTTGTGTACTCCATGCTACCGTAGCCTCTACCCTACTGAAGAACGACATGAGCTGGTTTGTGGATCGTCTGGGAGCTCCCAGGACCAACTTTGGGGTAGCCAATGAGAGTCTCTCATCATGCCAATGCGGTGTCGATGGCAGCTGCAGCAGTACGTATACAAAATAAACAAACAAATAACCAGACCAACCCCTAAGCAAATAGACAGAGAAACAAAGAAACAAACAAAGAAACAAAGAATATAGATAGGCCTTAACAAACAGAGAGCAAATAAACAAATAATACAAATATAACAAACAAGCAAACCACACCCAACATACCAACAATCTTGTTAACAAATGATGTAATTCTGAATGAAGTGGTAATGGAAGTGCCTTATCTTTTTAATAATGATCAACAGGCTAGTTGAAATTCGAATTTATATTGTACCGGTTTTTCGACAACCCAAAAATAAAGTACAACCGATATTGCCAAGGACTGCAAATGGGTACCATGAACAGCTTAATAGAACACGATAGAAATGAAATATCAACTGATTATGTCATTGAAAATCTCCGGGAGAAACCAACCAACAACAACAACAACAACAACATCAACAAAAAACAGAAAATTCAAAGAAGAAAATCGAAGATCCGTGTATGTCTTTAATGAAATACAAACGAAAATTAATACTAAGTAAAGGTTTGAGTAATGAAAGGATTTAGGCTCATAAAAGTAAGAATTCTTATTTCATTAGCGTACTCTGTAGGTGATGTAAAAACAAGAAATCAATGAGTCTCTCATTATACCTCAGTCCCACTAACGAGACAAGATACACGAGATCGACAAGAGACCGGAAAGAAACTGTATCACCCCAAAACCCCAGTTAAGTTTTATTCGGTCTGCAGTCGGTTTGGTTGTGGTTTGTATCATGTCCAAGAAAACCTGACCAAGATTTGGAGACAATGTATAGTAAGTTTGGTGGTGTGACTGGTACCTTATTCCTTAGTACTTATTATATATGGTTACTGAAGACGTAAACGCTCTGTTTCAGATTGATGAAATCACAGACAACAATCTGATATTTTATGGTTACTGAAGACCCCAAGGCTATGTTTCAGATGGATAACGTCACCTAAACCCATCCATCTATTTTCCTTAGGTGCATCCGAGCTGTGCAACTGTGATTTCGACGCCATTAGCTGGGCGGAAGACAGCGGCGACATCAACGATTTCTATGCCACTTTCCTACCCGTTACTCAACTACGGTTTGGTGACACGGCAGGAGGGGTGGGCAACGAAGAAGGATACCACACCCTTGGGCCACTTATCTGCAGCGCTGGTCCCAGTAAGTATGAATGAAACTGTTCTGGCCGATGCTGGTCAGGGTATACCTATTCCAAAAGATGGCCAGGGCAGTAGGTAAGTAAATCGACTCGTCGCATGAAGCAAGAACGCGCACTTTCCCCATCTGCAGACGCGTCCTTTGCATGATGTCCCCGCGCCTTTTGTCTGTTTTTGGAAGATCAAGAAAAAAGTCAAATTACCAACATTTTAAACATGCGTATCAGATTGCGCCGCCTCCTCTGCCCCGCCCCAAAGTTATCTTTCAAAAAATAGGTACAGGTCACATCTGAGGGATCCCTGTGGAGTCCACCACCAAGTGTACTGGCTTTTGGGCATCCCTGTCACATCAACCAACGGTACACCCACATGCTCTGCATCACGAACGCCGGAACTCTACCTACCAATCCCATGGGTCCGGAGGGTGATCATGGATATCTGTTCTAAGATGAAGGTACCAATCCGTACGGCTCACCAAGGTTATTACCTCAAGGGAACCGGTCGTCTGGGGTCATCCGACGGACGCATGCATCGGATTCAGCAGGACCGAAGGTAACAACCCATCTCCAAGCTACAGAGGGTGACCATCGCAGGTGCTGCTTGCCGACTGAGGGTACCGATCCTGCCACGTCAGATGGACTGAACAAGGAGAAAATCTACATGTATCAGCCTGATCGTCAGGTGGGAACTCGAATAAAAATGTGTGATACCAATGGTCCTGTCTTGGCAAACTCCAGTGAAATAGAAAAGGGTACGAGAGAGCATATGAATAGATTTTTGTATTGATGCTCATGACTTTCGGGAGAAATCTGGTGATCCTAAATGATATACGTTGTCAAAGATATAGGGTTCGTGCTTGAGTTGTGATTGGATTTGTAGGTCAGGTTTTGAGTTAGGATCAGTGGTGCGTCCAATGTTGAAGTGGGACGTCAGGTGTTGTTGACATAGACCGCAGAGCAATTGTCGTTGGAGCATTATGCCGTGATATCGAAATTTTCCTTCCAAATGGGTTTCAACTTGTTTCCTGAATCGTTTTTCCATTAAAAAAAAAACTTATTTATTCATTTATTTATTTATTTATTTATTTATTTATTTATTTATTTATCTTTTAAATTTACTATTTTATTTATTTACTCATTTATTCAATTATATATATATATCTATTTATTTATTCATTTCTTTCTTTATTCATCCAGAATGTCATCATGGTCTCTTCAATATCATCAACGGTTCTTCTGATGACACCAAGCAGATTTGCTTTACTTTCATTTCATCATAATTGAATACTCTCTTAATACGACCAGAGGAGAAGCAGCGAAACGTCAAGAACATAATAGCTGCAAGGACTTTAAAGCCCATCTGCACTAGTTTGGCCAGGAGGGATTATACCTCAGTGTGGTCACTGACAGGTGGTTATCTCATCAACTCAGCTCTCAATTAACATAATAAAAAGAGGATCATGGGGGACCAACGGGTACCGCTTATAGGCATTATCTTCTATATAGAGGGAGCAAGCTGCTACAGCTAGTGCAGTGGGGCTTTAACTAAAGAAGGAAGCTTTTCAATAAAAAGAATAGATTGCCTCAAATTACACACTATGAAACGGCATTCACGGCTGCTCTGCGAGAAGTAGAAGACAGATTCTGATGGGAAGGCCGACATCAAAGTATCTTTTGGAGAATTATGTTTTCAGTGTTTTTATTCATAAAGATGTTGGAGAGAGAATGATTTGTTATTTTTCAAACATGTTTGTTTTAACACATTTGACAGGGCAACACAATCAGAACAGATTTTTTATATTTTACGGTCCAGTAAAACAGGAAACTGTTACAATAATGGAAAACAAACAAACTACTAAATAAAGAGTTTTCAAGATATTGAAGCGACAGGTGAATGACAGCAATTGATCAGGCCTCTCCTACTGTCATAATTAAAACTCTTTAATCTCAAATCTAAGTTTTGATCATTAAAGAGGTAAACCTCTATTGCTATATTTATCGATTGTCTTTGAGCAGTTAGTCGTTAAATAATCATCAATCATAAATTGTCTTCTTCTTTAGTTATCGACAAAGGCGACATATCTATTGAGGTTCTTTGTGTTAGATAAAATGCTTTAATACTCTATTTAGATCATGGATATGGACTGTGATGAAATAGTCTCACTCACTTAATATGTATTTTTTGTCTAATTATGAATTATGTTCGTTGTTTAAAGGAATGATATTGTACTAATGAAGTTATCTGTAAAGGAAATGTTATCTTTTTATAAAGAAGAAATATAAATTGTCCAGTATTAATCATGTTAACAACAGCTCGAATGGAAAGTGAATTAATTAAAGCCCCTGAAACATATATTCGAAACTGACGATATAACTTGATAACAATTGGATCCTTGTATATCAGCACCACATCCATTTAACAAAAGTGATGACCTTATAGGACAATAAATACCGATATAGATAAACTTCACTATTGATCTTTTTCGAAGAAAGTGTTGAAAGTTCTTGGATTGTAAACAAACTTTAAACTGCTTGAAAAAATAAAAACAAATTGGAATACATGCCCCCCACAGAATCATCGTTTAAGAAAGAAGAAAAAAACACCACTTCGTGAAAGTGAATGGGTGGGGTATGTCAACATTCTTGTGTGAAATAATTTATTCAAGAGTTAGGCCTATCCCATGTTGGAACCCAAGTGGGAATAAAATGTGTATACATTTATAATCTTAATTATGGAAAATCTTGTAAAATAATCCAAATCAGCACCCAGTATGACGCAATTGTGTCCAAGAAATAGCTAGAATATTTGCGTTTCATTGTATCTCTGTAAGCACAGCAACACTCATCTTCTGCTAATTTGCTTTAGTCAACAATTTCTACCTGAAACTCTAAGTAGTCATCGTGCCACTCTGTTTGAACAACTAAAATCAACTTAGACAATCAATTGTGTTTGACTATACTTGCGCAAACCACAATGATGTTTTGTTTGAAATTCATGTTGTATTATTGTTTCCAGTAATCTGTTATTAATTAAAGCAGAGACATGCCATAGAAGGTCTCCATAGTGTACACAAACATTGTCTATGTCTCTCGCTTTCGTGTTTACCAGACTGTGCATTGCATGTGTATAATTTTTAAATGGCATTAATTGCGAGTTACTTTGAGTTTTTAATGAAATGGGGATATTATTTTAAAGCAAATACAGCGGGACAGAGAGATGAGGGTAATGATAATGATAGCAAGATTGGAGGGAGATAAAGAGAGAGAGAGATAGAGAGATACATATAGACAGAGAGAGAGAGAGAGGAAGAGGTGGAATAGAGAGAGAAAGAAGGGGGGAGGGAGAAATTGACGGAGGAAGTGAGGGACAGAGAGCGAGAGAGATTTTAGGCCATCGGGGGTAGAGCATTTTTTTGATCGGTCTGTTGTCGGTCTCGTTGCATAACATTTGACGTACGATTAGCTGCCAGCCTTTCTCCCTTCTGGAAGGATTTTCGGCGACATTGCTTTTATTTCAAGATAATATGCTCTACTCGATGTCAGGTTGCCATCGCCCTCTTCCCGACGACGGATACCCCATGGAATTCGACAAGGAGATCACTAAAGACCTCATTAATAAACAATTTTAGTACTCTTCCAACCGTCTCCAAATGTCAAATACATGTCGTATCTTTAACGCCTATTTCCGAACCATAGTGTCTCATCAAAAGAGAAAGCAGTTTTACCGATTTCCAGGGGCGGCGTTTTCTTTTCATGACCGGGGATGCGAGGACCAGTGGCGTAATGAGCAAAAACGTTTTTTGGGGGCAGAAGAAAAAAATCAGCATCACCACCACTCTTAAATGTTACATACATGCCCCGCGCAACTTTTTTCAAAGTGTGTGGGGGGAGGGCTAAAGTATTAATGATCAGGTAGAGCGTAGCGAGTGGAGCGTTAATTTGCGTGGGGTCCAGAGGCGGGGTCCAGGGGCGGAGTCTCCGGAAGCTCAGGGGTTTAAGGCATTTAATTACGGTCAGATGAGCATATTTTGATACCTTATTTGTGACACTGGCAGGTAACTAATTGGCGTGGGGTCTAGGGGGCGGAGCCCCCTAAAGCTTAGGGGTTTTAGGCATGCAATTACGGTCAGAAAAGCAGCCATGGGCCCGCCTTAGGGCCCTTGGTGGGGTCCAGGGGGCAGAGCCCCTTGAAGCTCAGGTTTTTTTTTACTCATTTGATAACGGTCAGATGAGTATCCAGGGGCGGAGCCCCCGTAACCTCAGGGGTTTTAGGTATTTAATTACGGTCAGATGTGCATATTTTGATACCTCATTTGTGACATTTGTGCAGGTCACTATTCTTTTTTTCTCTCTTTCTATTTCTCTTCAACATACTTTTTCAAAAAAGTAAGGGGACCGGGGGGGGGGTCGATCCCCGAGCCCCGCCGATCCGCGGGCCCTGACATGTAGGCTTCTAAATAAGCATATTTTTGCCTAACCGTAAATTCGGGTATTTGTCATTTTCCAATAAACGCATAAAAAAGTATAATTTACAAAAAAAAGTGAGAAAAAAATCCCGGAAAATTATGTAATTTCATCAACATTTGTAAATCACTGGTATCGATTGAGAAATAAACCACGTTTGAATTTTATTTGGGGAAAACTGCCCCAAAGCCCCCCCCCCCCATTAGTACGCCAGTGCGAGGGACGAGGGAGCATAGTGAACGAGAGGGGTGAAGGTGACGGCAGTGACTACCCCTCACAGGTTTTTGAAGTTTTGTTGTATTAATATTACATTCCTTTGCAAAACTATAGTGTAAAACCAAGCGATATAACTTTTTTCACACTTCACTTTTACTTTGCCGGTAATGAGCATGCAGTCTTAAGGGTTGTAAATATCAGTTTAGTAGGTAAATTTTAATAAGTAGGGAGATTTGGCATGGATGGGATTACTATTTCCTACTCTGGCCTCTGTCATATACATCTATATTGATATCGCTATGGGAGTTGAAATGGCAAATACCAGCCTGGCAAATATATAAACTATGTTGTAGTGACTCCTTACTGAAAAGAGCAAGCGGAATATTCATTTTTGTAGCACTGATCTGTTTCTCTAACTCTTAATCTTGTAAACATACAGTGTAAACTGTGCTTACGTGATACCAACGGAAAAACAAATTTCTACAATATTTACTTGTACATTTTGAAGGATATTATGCAAGGGAGGTTAGCGATCGAGAGAAGATTTTGCATTTTATTAGTCTAAACGCTGCACTCTTAGGCCCTCTAGAGCCTAAAAGTGTGTTGCAGTCTGTAGTCAGTATTTGCTATACATTTTTTGGGGGCACTTTTTCAAATTATCCAGGGGGAGGGGGGAGGGGAAGGGGCGATCCCTTCTAAAAATATTGAGGGGGAGGGGGACATCGCCGCCCCTGCCGATTTCGTATTGAGTTTAAGGCAATCTTTACCACACAATTGCACAGACCTTTAAAAAATCACCGCACGGGAATTTTAATAACATATTTTATATCCTCAAGACATCATGTTCGGATTATATACGTCATTGCAATAGCCCGGACATTTAAATAGATGATGAATGAGGCTTCACTGAAAATCGAAAGTCTTTTGCGATTATGTTTAAAGTAGATTGCAAAAACAAATTGATTTCCATAATTATTTGGCTGTAATAATTAATCTATTTCTGAGTATATATATAAGGTTGGTCGCCCATTTACGTTCCTTTCCTGAGGCCGACATCACGACCAAGCTCTAACTTAAGATGGTGGTCTCCTGCATTTTTCAATTTTAAAATTATTTTTCAACTATGTGGGTTTTATTAAGGTATAACTATTTAATTGATTTACATTATGATTTTTGACTTTTGTTAATAGTATATATATGGACCTAGTTTGTAAATTACTTTTTATTATGTTGACAAATGCAGAAATCAAATCAAACACACAAACAAACAAGTAAATTGGGTGGTATTCCGATAGCGCGAACTAAGTTAAGCTCGGCTTAACTAGTTCACACTTTTATGGAGTGCCTGTTGCCAACTCATTTTCCCTGTACAGATTATTTTAATTCTGCAATGAAAAGTGTCAAAAAAAATTAATTTTGCAATGAAATGGGAAGAAAAAGATAATATGAGTATGAACTGAATTTCAATAAAGTCTTTGGTAGATTATTTTTGTCATGAATATTGAAGGAGGAAGATGAAACCTAGCATTCCATAGAAGTGTGAACTAAAATTCTTGTTTAGTCTGGACTTAGTCCCGGTATAACTTAAGAGAATACCACCATTACGTTTGGGGCACTGTGTCTATTTCCTGCTTATTGTATATGAGGATATTTTAACTCAACAATGAGTTAAATTAGTTTCGCTTTTCAAATAACAAGTACTCGATTCAAGTACATATACATTTCCTCTATAACTGTGGCGTAAACTATAGAAAGAAAGTGAAAATAAATCTTTGACACTGATCACAATTAACTGTACTTCTATTTATGCTCTTGAAGTTTATAATGATTACATAAGTAATTCAATACGATTCCGTAGTTACTTGGTCATGTTGGTAAGTACATACCATGGCATCCTGTTACATATTTTCAGGGCATCGCTAGGTAACGGGGATAGGGCTGGTAGGGGGTGTCATTGACCTATTTCTAGAGATCGTCTTCAGTATTTTTAAAATTTTGATCTGAGAACAAAATCCGTTTTTTAATTCCCCATTCAACGACTTTTTAATTTTTTTAATTTTTTACCCGAGGGTTAGAGTGATTAAGTTCGCTTTTCGCATCCCAGACACAGGTGACGCCAAATACTTGATAATGATAATGAAAATAATAGCAGCAATAATAATAATGATTATACCAATACTACTACTACTACTACTACTACTACTACTACTACTACTACTACTACTACTACTTCTACTACTACTACCAGTGGCGGATCCAGGGGCCCGGGCCCGGGCCCCCTAGCAAAAAAAACAGGTAAAAACACCCTTTTGAAAACAAAGAAGATGGGCCCCTCCTGGCGCCCAAGGGAGGGGTGTCGGTGGAAAAAATAACCCTTCCCGTAGGGAAAACAAATATTCGGGTGCCAAAAAAAAAAAATTGTGCTCACTACCTCCCCTCCCCCCCGGCCGGCACGATTTTCAAATTTTCGCACGAAGTGGGCCCCTTTTTAGGCCCCCTCCCTTGCCGCCGGCTGGATCCGCCCCTGACTACTACTACTACTACTACTTCTACTACTACTACTACTACTACTACTACTACTACTACTACTACTACTACTACTACTACTACTACTACTACTACTACTGCTACTTCTACTACTCCTATTACTACTACTATTACTACTACTACTACTTCTACTACTACTACTACTACTACTACTACTACTACTACTACTACTACTACTACTACTACTACTACTACTACTATTACTACTACTACTTCTACTACTACTACTACTAAATGCATCGTGGGAAAAAAAGAGAACAATATGAGATGAAAATGGATGTAACATGGTCTGTATCTAAACTACAAGTTTGCCCCTAATATCTTCACATTTCTTTTCCGTAATTAAAATTTCTCTCATTCCGGGTTTGCTATCATGATATTTTTCCCTTAATCATCAACACACATATTATTCACAGCTAATAATAAATTTGTTACATTTCCTTGAAGGGTTATTAGCATGCGCAGTTAGTGAGTTTGTGTGGGTGGAGCTTAAGCAAAAAAGTTTCAACTCTTTTGTAATTTGCACAAGCGTAATCTAGAGGAGAAACCATGAGAAACAGTGGGCAGTCATGTTGTAGATGTTTCAATGACATCTGTACATATACCATGATTACTCCGTCTGTGAGTTACACAGTTTTCATTAAAACCGACATTCATGAGCAGTCTGTTAACGCTTTCTTCTGCATACTTACATGTATGCAAAGCTGACACGCGTGTATTTACTTATTTCGAGACTTACAGGTGATTCCTGCATTAAAATTGATGAAGCATACGCCTTGAGTAATTGTTGATATAAAACCCGTATATATTTATTACCGCTCATAACCGGTACATCGGATTATTTTCCGGAGATTCTGGGAAAAGGTTTAGGGTTCGAGCTGCACCCTGGAGAGCGTTGTGAAATACTATACCAACATGATTTCATGGAAATCAGCAGCCATAACATACATGATGCTGGTGATTGTGGTTAAGCATCACTCAACATGTGGAAGTGAGTATCAAACCATAATTTATTTCTTGTTATAATACCAATCACTACGCTTTTGGAAATGCATGCAGAAGTGAAATGATGATTTTGATTTGATTTATGCATTCTCCAAAATTACAATAAAAACATAATATATATACAGGACATTTACAACTTAATATAAATAGACATTTAAAAGCAAACATAATATACAATGTAAAAATAGAAGAAAAAAAGAAGACAATAATGAAGTCGGAAGGACACCCAGTTCAGCCAAGCCATAGAGACAAGACTGTTCTTCCATGGGGTCCGAGATGATTGTTATAATATTAAATATATATTGTGTAGTGAGGAACACGTCGTAACTATAAAAAAAAAAATGATATCCTAAAAAAAAGAAGAATATATCCTAAATTCAATAAACAGCTTTCATGAGATCGGAGACGAAGGCAATTTGCCTTTTTGAAAATAATTTAAGACTACATGGGAGTTTTAGATTTGCGGGGAGATTATTGAATTGAATAGCACCTCTGTAAGAGAACGTACGTTTACAATAGTCTGTTCTGGGTTTTGCCAACAATAAGTTTCCATGAGACCTAAGCGAATAGTTGTATTGACAATATTGGAAGCAGACTTTTAAGTACGGAGGGGCAAGGTCATTTAAAGCCTTATAAACCATAGTATTCAGATAACAGTAACGTCTAATTGTTAAAGATTTCCAGTCTAAGCGAGCATGTAATCCCTGATTAGATTGATCAATATTATGACGCAATCGAGCTAATAAGCGTATGAGATTACTTATCCTACACTGCAAAAACAAGGGTGTTAAATTCAACACCATGGGTGTTAATTTTAACACTTTCCCGGTATCTATATATCGGAAAACACCAGCTGGTGTTATTTAACACCATGGTTTGGAATTAAACAATTCAATTCCACTCTTGGTGTTAATATTCTTGTTGATCCATTAGAGATTTTTCTATGGGTTTCTAATGGTCCCACATTCCATATTCCCTATTATCGACCATTATCGACCAGGGTAGAAGAACCAATGGTAAACTGATAATTCATAATCGATGTTGGCAACTGTCCACCAATAGGTATATTCTAATCTCCATTGCATTAACTCCATCACATAGATCATTTGAAGTAAATTCAAGATTAACATTTAAGTGAGTGTGTGTGTGTGTATTGGGTTTTTACAGACGTGTATCAATCAGATATGATTATTTACGTCTGAGGACCGACCTTTAACGTCACCATTCGAAAGACGTGACTCAGCCTTCGAACCTGCGTCCTCGTCTGAATCAGTTTGTAACTTCCACTGTTAGCTGGATTACAGGTGCACGCCACAACGCCTAGTTGTGATACAGGCTGGTACACGAATATATAATAAACATGCATGTTGATTCTTGGTTAGTAATCATATAATCAATATATCTATTGCTAAAACGTTAATGTAATTGTAACAAGATCGGACAAATAATCTATTGGTCAATAATTGCCAAAGGAAAATACAAATCACAAAATTGATGTGCATTGTCATAATTTGCTTAACAAATCATGATAAATGTATTTTTCTGTGAACACGTGTAATAGTAATCATTAAGCGCGCGTACAGTTTGTGAAAACCTATTCGACCAATCAACCGCCTTAAACGAAATCACGTGATCATACTTTCAACACCGAGCATAAAACTACACTACGTTACTTAACACCCAGTAATTATTAATGCATGCTTAAATCTGACCGGTGTTAAAAATAACACCACTGAGACAACACACCTTTGTAAACAACACCAATGGTGTCAAAAAATTCAATACCATACTGGTGTAAGAATTTCTACACCCTGGTTTTTACAGTGTAGAACACATGTCATCAATATGCAAATTCCACTTAAAACTAGGATCTAACAACATACCAAGATATTTCGTAAATTGTACATGTCGTATATTTATCCCATTTACATTCAAGTTCAACTTGCTACATTTAGTAAACATTCTGTGTGAGCCAAATAACATGCTTACTGTTTTCTCACAATTGAGGCTCAATTTGGAGATACACAACAAATCAAATATTCTGTTAAGTTCAGAATTTAACACGGACTCTATACTTAGGACGTTTCTATGTGAGAAATAAATTACTGTGTCATCAGCATATAAGTGAACAGAGCATTTCTTTAAATGATTTACAATATCATCAATATAAATTATGAATATAAGCGGGCCCAATATAGATCCATGGGGAACCCTGTAATCTATATTCGACTCTGATGATGTAGATGAGTTAAATGGGTTATATATATACGACGACCTTTTAAGTAACTAGTAAACCATGATAAACAATAAGATGATACACCAATCATAGATAGCTTGTTCAAAAGAATATCAGGATCAACGGTGTCAAACGCCTTACGCAAGTCTATAAAGACCGCACCAGTGTAAAGAACGTGGTCTATAGCAGTCAGCCAATCATCGGTAATTTTTACCAGGGTATTAATGGTCGAATGATTTTTTCTTCTTCTGAAACCTGATTGAGCTTCGGACAAAATATTATTGCATTTTAAATAATAAGCTAATTGTATTTGAACAAGTTTCTCGAGGATTTTGGATACGGAAGGTAGAATAGATATCGGTCTGTAGTTATTTGGTGATGTTTTATCTCCCGATTTATGAACAGGTATTATCTATGATCTCTTTCATCTGGTGGGAAAAACGCGTTCAGATAATGATCTGTTAAATATGAGTGTCAGTGATGGTAAAATAATAGGAATTGCCATTTTCAACATAATCATAGAAATATTATCAACACCTATAGACTTTTTATTATTTATCCCTAAGATTATCTTCTTAACATCTTCCTCTGTAACAGGATTAAATTCAAAACATGAGTTAAAAGAGCTCTTCATGACATTATCATCACGATTGTATTTAAAGTTGGAATAGCAGAAGCTAGTTCTGAGCCAACATTAGCAAAGAAATCGTTGAATTTGGCCGCTATTGAAGAACCATTATTACCACCAGTGGCCTTGTTACTAATTTTTCAAGATGGCAGTAAAGGTTTTAGTACTGTGCAAACATTTTTACCAGATGTAGTGGACGCATTATATAACTGTTTCGAAAATGAGCCCTTTTTGCCTGCCTACACATTTTGGTAACTAAGTTCTTGTTTTTCGTAACCTATTCATAATGCATTCATTGCTATGTTTTGAGGTTTTTTCTATTCAATTCATCTCGTTTTGTCATCAATTGTTTTAATATCTGTATTCAGCCAAGGAGCTGGTTGATGACGCATGCGTTTCTTTTTAAAAGGGGCAAACTCATTGATAGAATCCAATAAAAATGATTCCCACAGGTTAACAGCTTTATCAATGTTATTGGCAGCATTAATCTCACGCCAAGGATGTTTTGACAAATGATTACGAAAAGAATCGAGGTTTACATACCTAAGATTCCTATAGGTGATGGTTTTGGGAATTTGTACCGATCTAAAATTCAGAATCAAGTAACATAGATCATGATCACTTAACCCAACACTAATCACTCCATAAGATCTGATAACTTCAGCAGCATTTGTAAGCATATGATCTATTAAGCTCCTGGTATTGTGTGTAACTCGTGTGTACAGACTACTATTAATCTGCTGTATTGAATACAGTTTATTGACTTCTTCCTAAGGCTTAATTGCGTTAGACTTCAAACGGTGAAACCCTTCCGTATATCATAGTTTACGTCTCCCATCACAATGACATTCAAGTGAAAAGTATCGACAAATGCTAGCACATTTTCATACTTATCCAAAATATCGGTTTTGCTATCTGGAGGGCGATACCATGACAGAAATAAAAACGGAGTGGAAAACTTCGGTCGCACTCTGATTAGTAAAAGTTCAAGCGGGTTAAGAACTTCCGAATTAACCAATTCATACGAAATAGAGCGTTGGATGTTAATAGCAACACCGCCTTCATTGCGATTTCGGTCTTTATGAATCAGATCATAATCTTGTATACGAAGTTCGTTATCATGAATAGACACGTCGAGAAGAGTTTCATTCAAGGCCAGAACATGAATGTCATTGACATGCAAGAAAACTCCGATTTCATCAATATTTCTATACAGACTACGAATGTTAAGATGTGTACATTTAAAACCATTTTTATCAAAATCAATATACTTCAACGATTGAATAGAATTAGAATGACCCAATTTTATTGTAGAAGTCGCACGCTGTACAGGCTTGTGACTTGTGCATACAGTATTAGGTTCAGAATTGGCAAAAGGTAAGCATTGAAATATGCATTTTGTACATTTCCAATTTAGAAATTCGTAATATATATCATCATAATAGATCATTATTAATTCCCGCACATGTCGTGTGCATCCAGGCAAAGCAATTTGTACATTGTAGTCCTCTTTGGTTATTTTAACTGATTTAGTACAAGAAACACAAGGGTATTGTATGGTCATTACATTAATTGGATAAATGGAAAGAAAACAAAATAACTAAACTAAACTGAAGTGAGAGTATGTATGCAAGTATAAAACACGTAATTACACTTCAATTTAAAGAAAATGCAAAATGTTAATCACGAGAATGAGAAACAAGAAAAAACAAGACTTATGTAGTAAGATTTATATATTTTTTAAAAAAAATAGCAGAGAGTGCATCACTGTACATTTGATAAAATGCTTAATTCAGTTCAAAGTTTGTATAAGTAAACTTCCGTAGAATCACAATGAGTCCAAGTCACTTTCAGAGTGGATTACTCGTTTCATTGTCTGTCCGCCAGTGGCGGGGAGTAGGGCAATGACCTTTCCATCAGAAGACCACGTAGCGAATACCTTGCGACAAGCTTTTATTTTCTGAAGAAGTGAAGCGTTTTCTTTGGTGAGATCCTCATCAATGCCCATGTTTGAGCCCTTCAAAGCGCGTCGCTTGGAGATAATGAGCTTCTTCATCCGGTATGATATAAACTTGACAATGATGGGGCGAGGCTTTGAATTGTTGCTCCTTGAAGCGCGACCGCTTCTCCTTTGAGATCCGTCTGGGTCATTGTCCCTGGGAGGACCGATACGATGGGATCTTTCAATTTCATTCTTAGTGATGACGATGATGATCATGGTGATGATGACAATGATGATGAAGATTATAGTGATAATCTTGATAATGGTGATGGTGATGAAGATGATGAAGATGAAGATGATGATAATGAAATGATTTTAATAAAAATAATGATAATAATAATAGTGAAAATGATAATCATACTACTATTATCACTACTACTTCTACTACTGCTACTGATACTACAATTCCTACTACAACTACTGCTACTACTACTTCTACTACTACTACTACTACTACTACTACTACTACTACTACTTCTACTATTACTACTACTACAACTACTACTACTACTACTACTACTACTACTACTACTACTACTACTACTACTAATAATAATAATACTGCTGCTACTACTACTACTATTACTACTACTACTGCTACTACTACTACTACTACTACTAATAATAATAACTACTACTACTACTACTACTACTACTACTACTACTACTACTACTACTAATAATAATACTGTAGTTACTTCTACTCCTAACACTACTATACTGCTACTCAGAAGCGGCGCTACCTGGGGGTGGGGCACAGCACCCCACTTTTTCAAGTACCCCAACAATGCCTCTTTTTACTTAAGAAAAGAACCCCTTTTACTTTGACAAGTGCTTCCTTTTCCTTTTAATACGTGCCCATTCCTCTTCTAATAAATGTCATTTTCACCTCTGATAAGTGCTCCATATTTTTTTCTATAAAGAGCCCCTTCTCCTTCCCATAAATGCTCCTTTTTATCTTTGATAAATGCCCCTATTAAAATCTGATTGGTGCCCCTTTTCCTTTGCAATTAGTGTCCATTTTTCAATTCTCATAAGTGCCCTTTTCCATCTCTGGTAAATGCCAGTTTTCAGGTACGAGAAGTGCCCCTTCTTCACTTTTGATAGGTGCTCCCTTCACCTCTGATAATTCCCCCTATTCAAATCAGAGAGGTGACCGTTCTACTTTGAAAAGTCCCCCTTTCCTTTGTAATAATTGCCCCTTCCCCTTCTGATAAGATTTCCTTTTCATCTCTGATGAGTGCCCCTTTTTACCTCTGATAAGTACCCTTTTCCATTCAAATAACCACCCTTTTTCCTGCTCATGAATGCCCTTTTCACCTCTGAATAATGCTCCTATTCAAATCCGATAGGTGCCTCTTTTTCATCCCTGGTGAGTGTCCCTTTTTAGGTGCGAGAAGTGCTTCATTTTCACCTCTGATAATTGCCTGTGTTACTTTGATACGTGCTCCTTTTTTTATTGTAATAAGTGTCCGTTTTCCTTCGAATAAGTTCGATTCCTTGTATAACATGCACTCCTAAGACTTATATTAAGATTTTCTTTAATTTCCACCAAAGCTTGCTCGCTACGCTCGCTCGCTCGCATTCATTTTAAGTACATATAATTATGTTTCTCATTAAAGGTCTTTTCAGCCTTACATCATTCTTCGCACGCTCGCAAATGAATATTGAGATCATAACACCCACCTGCGAAGTATGATGCTTAAGCAGTATTTTAGACCGTGTAAAGAGAGAAACAAATATTGAAATCATCCCTATTAATATTATCACAATCACGAAAATGAAGGGGGCATATACAAATGTCTGAAAATTGAATATTCTAACTTTTAGGTTTCCCTTTGTAGATGCCCCTTTTCCTTTACAATAAGTGTCCCTTTTTGTTGGTGCCTCCTCCCCATTTTGGAAAACGCTCAGCCGCCCCTGCTGCTACTATATACTAGCTACTTTTATATCGTGTCCATATGACACGATAGCAAAGACTTTGAAGAAATGAACTCTAGAGCAACTTCAATATTCTATTGTAAATCCTACAGAAATCGTGTTCGGATTCCGCAATACCTCACCGTCATGTTCGCTCGTTTCAATAGGTGACTCACGCGGCTACTGGACTTGCCTTAGATTGATTTTTCCGAAATTCTTTGCGATCATGTTGACAGGTGGATTCTCCTGCGATTTTGGAACAGTAAATTCCCAAACCGGCAAAGGACTACATGACTGTGACGTCACACAGACTCATAATAGAGGATGGCGCGTCATCAGTGGAAATGACTACTCAAGGGAATTCTGGTTAGATACAACATGGAAGAGAAATGGTGAGCTTTCTAACTTGGATAACTCACATGATGCTACCATGGCTACCAGAAGTTTTCAATTGTTATAGAGTCTTAAGTTAGGGTACATTCATCAGTGGTGGATTAGGATTAATGGGGGCGGCTCGACCCCCCTCTCCTTAGAAACCCGATTGTCATACTTTCAATACCAATGTTTGTATCTCCTATTTCCTTTTTGTTGTATTTTGAGTGTGTCAAAACATTTTTAGGAATTCGGAAATCAATCCTTTTTTCACAATAGGTGGAAACATTACCTTTTATTGGTAAGCTTTTGCTTGTTGTGCTGCCACACTACACCAATAGATATATGCATTTAAATAGATATCACATTTTAGGAATGTTTAGCCCCCTCTTTTACAAAATCATGAATCCGCCCTTAAATTCATTAATGTGAAACAAATCTTAAATTCCAAATTAAAACAAAATGATAAAAATGGAAAGAAAGACACAATCTACTTCAGCTTCCCAGTAAAATTAAAATTCAAAATGCACGTAATGTCTTCGGTCCCAACAGAGGCTGACTGTTGGTGTTAAAGTTGTTTGTATAATTTTCCTGCTCTACATTTAAAGCAAGTCCATATTTCGATATTTATCCCGTAGGTGGGTTCTTCATCTCTTGGACCAGAGACCAGAATGGCCGTTCCGTATTTAGATTGCCCCCTTTTCAGATGTCCACGCCCTTCGCCCGGCTTTCCTTCTACTACAAATTCTTTGGCACAGGAAAAAGCAGACTGAGGGTCACACTTTGCGATGACGTCATATTTGACGTCACCGATAAGGAGCAACTGTGGAGTAAATCCCCGGATCTTCCAATCTGCTGTTACGAAGACGGCTGGAATTGGCCAGAAGTGAGTTAACGGTATATATAAGGCATTTAATGTCACATAGTACCTTTCCAATGAAATTTGAATAGGATTGTTGTAAGAAATATATTCTTCCTGTAAATAAAAAAAAATCAAGCAAAAGAACCAAAACAAAACAAAGCAAAAACAACAAGAACAAGAACAAAAGTCAGAGTATACAAAACAAAAACAGAACAAAGTAATAAACATGTACACACAAACACACACACACACCAACACATGAATATTTTTTTGAGGACATTTGTACTGAAGTCAGAACTTCTTTAAAGGGATCCGGTAACTTTGTCTCAGATTCTGAAACAAAATCCTGGATTTAGCTCATGCTGCAATGATAATTATAAACCTTTAGGTCAGTCAGGAACCCCATGACTTTTACAAGCCGATCGGCTGTCTGATTATCAAGATATTTATGATTGGAAATCGAAACCAAATTTTGCGTTTTCCTAACGGTTTTCATAACACTACAGTCTATTGGGGAAAACGAGTATGGTAAAACCGGTCACTCAAAGATTTTTACTTTTTTGAGGCACTTCTTGATCATTTTGAAGCGCGATTTTTTTTAGGGCTTCAATATTACACCATATCACAGACACTGATAACACGTAGGGCCATGCATCTCAGATTTAACATTGTTAAACAATGCCTTTAAGGCAATTTTCAGGCAATTTTGGTTTGATCATATCTTATTTTCTCTTTGAATTGCGTGCTGCTATGATTTTTGATCTCATGTTAGGCTAATTGTCATATTTTTTGGTTACCGGAAATGAAATGAAGAAAACCTGAAAATGTCAATGTAAGTACATGAATTTATATAATTTGTAGAACGGATATTTCTTTGATGATAATCTCTCTCGGAAAATGTAAAAGCAAACTTTCACTCTACATGAATGCTCTGGTGTTATCCTCAACTACCCTTTAGATATCGTTCGAAGTTACATGGAATACCCAGTTAGGCAGGATAGCAGTAGATGCGATTTCTGTGGCTAGCGAAGAAAGAGTGTACACAAATGGTATGTCTAGTACTTCCTTATTTCTAGATACAAACACGCTTCAATTTAATCGACTATAAATATTGAATACTTTCAAATTGATTGACTATAAATGTTGAATATTTTCTAGATCTATTATGTCAGAGGTTTAAAGAGAAGGTTGAGTTCTGGGAAGAGGTGAAACATAATTTGTGAGAGTTATCATTGTTATTATGCAAGTGTGGAAGAACATCAGATAAAAAAATGTTCCCTGAAAAGCATGGCCCCTCAAATGCCGTAATATTCTAAATATGGCATGTAACATCATAAAAATCGGGACGGATTTTTATGCCACATGTTCGTGTAGTCCCATATACATATTTCTGTGTACAGTGCTTGTAACTTTACAAAGACTGGGCCAAATTTCTTATCATTTTGATGATACCAGAACCTTGCAGTACACACCAATACTTATATGCTAAATGATCAACCTTTTCTGATCGATTCCACACCGTTTCTTTCACAATGCAATCGCATGACCAGAGCTCAACTTTATCTTTAATAAGCGTGTTTACATCTTTCATAGAAAGATTGTTCTGCATATAAATCACATTTCCAAGTTCAATCATTAGCATCATTGCTTGAATGGTTGCTTTTATTCATATTCCATTAGTTACAATTAGTCTATACTGATGAAAGTGAAAGTCTGATTCCATATTTTGAAGGACTGCATGCATTCCCAACCTTATGACTGTGAATAATAAATTACATTTCCTGAATGATGATTTCATAATGAATTGGATGGTGTGGACCATATGCCCTCTCCCCCTTGCGGTGACTAATGTCATTTTAGCGCTAATATTACCTCAATGCTCATACCACTTCTTTATCTTAAAGGTAATACAAAGTTTTGGGAAATTTTGAAATTGGATGGATAGTAATTGTTTTAATTTTTGATATGTTTGGATGCCCCTGTGGATGTATTATAAGCACTAAAAAATTTAGCCCATAAAACAATTCTGTTTTCGAGCAAATTGAATAATCAAAATTTACCGGTGCTCCCGGTAAATTTTAAATATTTCGAATTGCGCCTAAACGCCATTCTCCGGTAGCTGCGACCATGAAAATCTCAGAATATGCAGTTCCGATATATAATTTCCAAACGGGAATAGCAAATCGGTCGATTGTAGTCAAGAAACATTCTTTTAAAGCTAAAGTAATATCAGTCTTGAGAGGGCGCTATACAACATAAATAGTTTATTATTTACAATTTCATCACTTTAGACTCGATTTCAACCGCGACAACGATCATTGAATATTGTAAAATCGCATATGCTTCCAATATGTTCATTTGAACCAATTTCATGACCCCATACCAAAACTTTGTAATACCTTTAATCTTTAATTATTTCTTTTACTTCTTTCACTACCGTCTTTATTTCTCTCAGCCACACTCATTGTCTCCTTAATGTTTCATTTTTCATGCGCCTTCTCACATATTACCACATATACCTCCATTCAATTTTCTTTTCCTTTTTCTCGAAACCGCTGGGCTTTTGAAAATTAAGATCTGAATAGGCCAATTTGTATATTTTTTCATCCTCGTTTCACATGATCGAATCCTTTCTTTTCTTGCCGCCACCATACGTCGTCTTTACCAATGCTAGATGGAACATATTCGAAAATTTAACTAATCTCGTATTTTATGATATAAAAACGTAAAAATTTGTAATATCGTTAACTTGTAATAATCCATTGTCTCCTTTAATGTTGTTCAGATGGAGGAAGTTGCAAAGTCCAAACATCGAGCTCACCCACAACTACTCCTCTCCTATCCCCCCAAAATCATCCTCAAAGTACTAAAGGCGAGGCATTGAAGACCACATCATCATCAACATCGTTGCACTCACAGGCGAACTATTCATCTCCTCTTCCACCTGTGAGCATCACTGACACTGGTAGAACCGCTTCTATTAATATTTTTAATATATCTAATAATTCCACTGAGTCCAGCATTATCAAGGAAAAAGAGAACATCGGCTTTTTGGATCTGGTAAAAACTTTTCCAATCAATGTTGCATTTTTGGTTCCCACTTGTTTTTTGGTGATAGTTGTTGTTTTGATTGTCCTGTACCACACGAGGAAGTATTGTTGCAGATGCCGAAGGGGTTCCGAGCCTTGTCAACATCAAGTCAGTTTGGCCACACTGGCAAAACAGAAAGAGCGTACAGAGGAATCTACTTCACACCATTCATACCAGTCCCTGAATGAGCCGTCTGGGTTACCTCTGCAGAAGTCCAAGTCAGAAGACACACCAGGGCTGTCAAGCGGCGAGGACTGTCATGTCTATAGTGACTGTGTAGATGTGAGACCTATCGCTATATCTTTGAGGTTATCGGCAAAGAATGGTCACGACCGATGTGACCACCCACGGATGTCAGCAGTACGCACAGGACAATCCAAGACTGCCCACAAGGTAAAATCACAAGGGCCGTCCAGAATGATTGAGGGCCACCCACTTACCCCAAGCCTAAGTTCACTGGTCTGCGTCCGAGCGAATGCTCGAAAAAGGAAAGATCTCCACCGCTCTCCTTCTTAATGGGACCCAAAAGACGGGAGTCTGGCAAAGAGAAGAATTCCAAGGAAGGCCTAGTGGACAACGAGATCCTTCCGAAGATGACTAGCGCGACAGTTGTGCGGTCGGACATGGCCTCTTTAGATGATGATGGTGTCTACGTGAACATGGCGAAGACCAATGATGAGATGACAGCTAACATGACTTCAGAAGACCCGCATATTTATAATAACATCGTCGAACACGAGGAATATGGGACTTATATTGAGTTCCAAGAGTATTAAAACGTATGCGGTTGAGGATCTATGCATTTCTAGCAGGAAGAAACATAGCAAATACAAGGGATTTACAAGTCTAATCGGTCACGGCAGGGTCTGAATTGTTAACCGGGTCATTTTGGAATAGAAACATTCGATTGGCATCTGGTCGGAAGGGAAAATTCCGGGAATTCAAGAAAGTCATCATGGGATGAATGGTGAATTCTTATTTCATTTCACAAGCTTTTCCCAGCACTCACCTATTAAAGGGATTGGGTAACTTTGTCTCAGATTCTGAAACAAAATCCTGGATTTAGCTCATGCTGCAATGATAATTATAAACCTTTAAGGTCAGTCAGGAACCCCATGATTTTTACAAGCCGATCGTCTGTCTGATTATCAAGATATTTATGATTGGAAATCGAAATTTAAAAATTCGTTTTCCCAACGGTTTTTATAACACTACAGTCTATTGGAAAAATGAGTATGGTAAAACCGGTCACTCAAAATTTTTTTTTTTTTTTTGAGGCACTTCATGATCATTTTGAAGCGCAATTTTTTTAAGGGCTTCAATATTACACCATATCACAGACACTGATAACACGTAGGGCCATGCATCTCAGATTTAACATTGTTAAACGATGCCTTTAACCCAACCGTCCTTAGAAGTGTATTTTAAATTTGCAGGCACGTTATCCATGGGAAGCGTATCTGCCATCTTTGCTTGTAATAATTGACTTTAATGTTGCTGCTCTAAACTACAATATTGAATACAATTTTACGAGAGGAGATATCGAGGAATTATGGTTTACCAGCACTACTTAAATTTGACGTGTAATTATTAAGGAATACTTTGCACATTTAAACAGAGATTGATTGCAAAAATCACGCAAAACTAGTGCAATCGAATTGTAAGTGTAATTTTTTCGGTTTATTGTCGTTAACAATACACGCAGCCAAAGGGCTGAAGAGATGCAAGCTCAATTTACAAAAACAAAACAAACATATTTTACAAAAGCATATGCAAATCAAGAAAATTCTATTATAAGTCATTATACTTTGGCCAAATATCACAGGCCGATAATTAATTATTACTTATTTATTTATCTTTTTTCGGGGGAGCTAATTACCTTATCATCTTTGATCACAGTGATGGCTTGATTAACCTGTAGGTTCATGATCTCTGTGCATGTTGGTGAAGTGTGTGTGTGTTTGTGAGTGAGAGAGAGAGAGAGAGAGAGAGAGAGAGAGGGGGAAAAGGGCACATTGACAATGAACACAAGAAGAAAGAATACAATGGAAAAAATGGTGATATGCAAGATGGGGAAAATAGGAAGTGAAAATGTCTGAAAACAGAATCAATGATCCCGATACTACACTGTTGTTCATAAAGATGGAATATTTGTTTTAAATTTCATCCAACCCCGTACATTTTTCAATTTTTACGCATATGCCATTTTTTTAATCGTACGATGTTTCTCCACTACCAGGTGTAATGAACAGTTGCATAATAATGCATTCTGTTGAGGCCTTTGTTTAAAGCTATAAGAGGCATCACGCTTCGATATTTTGTACATAGGCTTATGTGCAACAAGTTCACTTTTTCTCAGAGTTGGCTGTATCACTTTGAACCAAATTTGGTACAGAGGTTCTCTAAGCTATGCCTCGTCCAACGCTATTGGCTATACGCCGAAGAGTGCTTGCGCTCCAACAGGAAAGGCACAACAAATCGATATCGCTGGTTTCCTTGGGAAATCGCAGAGCACGGTCTCTAACTCCCCAAACTTCATCGGGAGGAGGGTAATTTGAGGCCACGGCAATCTCCAGGACGACCACGATTGACCAGCGCACGACATGATCGCCGGTTGCTTAATCTGTGCCGTCAGAACAGGAAAATCCCAACAAGTCGTCTTCGTCGTCTCTGGCGAAGACACCATGGAATCCACGTCTCCCGGCCAACTGTCAATCAGAGACTGCTTCAATATGGTTATCGGGCAAGACGAATGACCATTAGATACAGAGTAGCCCTACTTCAATGGGCTAGGGGGCACAGAAGACTACAACTAGGAAACTGGCGACATGTCATGTTCGTGGATGAGAGCCGCTACGTCATTGAGCGAACAGATGGAAGGCAACGGGTGCGTCGACTACCTGGAGAGAACCTCAGATATGACTGCATTCGGGAAGCGACTCAAGATGGTGGCGGGTCCGTGATGGTATGGGCCGGAATCCACTATGGTGGAAAAACGCCACCGGTAGATCCGGATGGAAATGTCAACGCCGTCGTGTACCGGGACGCGTAATTTTTTCACCACGGGAGTTCCGGACCCCAGTACGAACTCATTTGCATACAGCCTATCAGAGCTCATCTTGTCAATAACAAGCTTTACGCGTGTTTTACGGTTGCGAAACGGTGTGAAGCTCTTTACACACAGACACGCGCCTTGTCTATATATGTCAGCATGGTGTGCGTGCATAGCCATGGCATAGGCTTGCAAATCTTTCATTTGTGCTCTAGCATGTTCACCTTTAACCAATTCATTGTAGATCTACACCTCTAATAATATCAGCTTATGAAATTGCTGTGAAAAATTATTACTTAGCACCAATCATCATGCATTACTTATATCATATTTTTAACTTCTTTTATTGCAGGAATTCTTACCTGAGAACTATGAAAATCACAGCAATTTCATAAGCTGATATTATTAGAGGTGTAGATCTATAATACATTTCTCAACCGTAACATCTCAATCATAAGCTCTCGAGCTTTCGTGGGTTACTAGTATCCTGTTCAAGCTGACTTAATTTTGATCTGTTATTCTTGTATATTGTTGTATGTTGGAAGCTTGTCGAATAAAAATCAATCAATCAACATCTTTAGAAATGAGCCCCTGCTTCGATAACAATAAGGCCTATCTTTGATTGCTAGAGTAATTTTAAATTACCTCTAACCAGCTTATATGTTCAGAATCGTTCAGGCTCAGGCTCTGACCGACGAGTGGGATGCTCTGGCCATTGACAGCATCAACAAGCTCGTTGACAACATGCCGCGACGTCTAAACGCACTGATCCGTGTCAGGGTTGGACATACCCGATATGAGTGACTGCTTGCCATTTGAAAAAGAAAAAAAGACAAAACACATTTCATGCATAAAGTTAATTTCAATATTTGTTATCTTTTATGCCGACCAATTTTGAACATTGTAACATAATCCTTAGTTTTGCTGTTTTCATACCCCATTTTTGTTGTTGCCTTGATACACCCTTTGCAAATGTTAATTGTAGTTAAACTTTCACTGAAATAAGATCTGAAGGCAGTAGCGTACGCAGGATTTTTTCAACGGGGGTTTTAAAATTTGAAAATCGCGCCGGGGCAACGACTTAGCCGGCCGCTGAATAAGCGGGGAGGGGGGATAGGTAAGAGCATTTTTTTCTTGTCCCGGAAATTGGAAATTGGAAAACGATATTATGTTCAGTTGGGGGGGGGTTGGGGGGTTACGGTCTTTTTTTATCCTTTAGCACGAATTTTTTTTTTTTTTTTTAATAATTTTTTTTGCTCAAAAAGTGAGGGGGTTTGCTCGAAACACACACATTACAAAAATTTGAGGGGGTTTAACCCCAAAACCCGCTGCGTACGCACCTGTCTGAAGGAATCGATCAATAAAACATTATGGTTGTATACACCATAGATATCATAAAAAACGCTTAATGTCTTATTTAATGTGCGTTAAGTTGTAAAAACAAATTTATGAGCAACAGTTTACGTCACATTGTTTATTCGAAATTTTATGAACGTTTCAGTGTCTATTTTAAAATAGTATATATGGACCATGACACTTCCTCTTATCCTCCATCGCATCTAATTATGTTAAGATTCCCTTGTTGGAAGAGCGAATCCACAGAACCTAACACTTGACAAAACTCAAAGAGGAAAGGTGGACCTGGAATTGCATTTTAATTTGCAAAGTAATTGAGATAGGCTTTTATCGTAAGCGTGTTGCACATGAGACAGGAATCTCCTCGTCAAATCTTTAAAAAGATGGATCAACAATTTGCACAATTAGCACCATTCGACGCAACGCTAGTGATTTGTTTCGTTGTCAGTTTGGGGATTAGTTGCAATGTTTTTCCCTCGCTTATTGCCAGCCATTTTAACATTACGCCCGACGTAGAGGGTGTGGCTTACTCGGCCAAAAGTGCAGTGTTGATTATTATACTACTGGTAGTTGATATCATCATGATTCGATTCATTCGCGGTAAGACTGTGCACCATCAGGCTCAAGAAGTGTTTTGGCCAATGCGCTGCCGTCATTGCGCCAGAGCCGTTGGGATCCTGGCAAGCGACGAGCTACCTGACACCTGTATGAGACTAACTTTTCCCCTTGAACAAGAGAACAGTGGCGTTGTCCGAGAGTGTACAAATCCGTCATTCGTAATCTCGTCAACCAGTTTTCCCGTTTCTACTGAGAGACTTCCGTCTGGACACCATGACCCGACTGATCTTGGAATCAGTTCACCGACTACAAATTCTAGGAAAAGGACCCCTGTCACTGAAAGTCCACACATTAGTACGAACGGAAACCACTCAATGCCACAAACCCCTACCGATAACCAGTCTCACACCGGAGATACACGTAGTAGATCTATCGCTGTTGCGGATCACACGCAAAATAAAAATGGCGAACCCGGAGGTTTTCCAGGATATAATAAAGAGACGGAATGCCATGCCACGCCGCTTTTTAAAAGTCCACATAAATCTCTTCTGCGAATCTTCACAATATTAGCGATCGTGTCCTCGGCCAGGAATTGTTTTGTGATAGTTGGGGATGTCTTGTGCATCTTACAGCCTCGTGAGACATACAAAATGAAAGTCTCTTTTGCCGCTCAAGCTCTTTTGAATGGAACAATGATAAGTATACTCGTCATTATAATGTTCTTTTTCACCTCTTATTACGACGCTGTCTTCATCAAAAAGGGAAAATTTTGTTACCCTATAGGATACATATTCGCTAGCTGTATCTGGGTTATACTTTCCAAAATAGGATATCCTTTCAATGCTGCCGAAAATGAACCACCGCCTCATTCAACGTACCCATGCAAATTGAACGGAACATTTGGAGAGTTTGTTTTGGATTTTCAAGAAATGGCTGATCCCTTTATAGTAGAATGTGCTATAATTGCAGCTGGCATCATTTGGCAGATGTGGAGTGGCGCCTTACCAAAGGGGGTTTTGAAACTGTCACCATGTTCCAGTCCGTCATTCGAATTTCTGTCTAGCCAGAAATCCACACCAATTTGGAGGAGGATCTCAACCTTTTTTTCACAAACGCCAAACTATCGAAACCTATTTTGCACTAGAGATGCCAGATCTTCAGCTGACATAGAATCATTAACCCTACAAAACAATCCTAGAAAACACGATCTGAAAAAGTCTCTCCTGAAACTGTTCCTGGGACTCTTACTGGGAGTTCTGATAAATTTCACTACAGTAACATTTCTAAGATTGTATAAAAATCCAACTGTTCCTTCAATGAACACGCAAGTCTATTTGGAATGGTGTTGTGAGATTGCTTCTGGCACTCCACTCATCGGCCTGCTCCATTTCCAATCGTATTCCACGAATAAAAGGTCACATCGTTTTCCTTTAAAACGCGGAATCTCAGTACTTCGTGGACTGGGAAGTAGCGATCGCATCCTGTTGCTAGGCTGTGGCGGGATATTCATTCTGAGCTTCTCTCGTCTTATCGGGGCGATCACATTCTTGGTCTCTACCACATCATCTTCCAACGATGACCAGACATTTGCTTACTTCTCCATCCTGTATGCTCTTTTAAAATTTACATGACGTGGCGTATGACGCTATTTTTGTTAATAGCACAACGCCAGTTCTATGACGATATCCAGAAAATAAAATGGACTCTGATCTGTTCCATGTACACGGGGATCTTTAGTGTAACTATCTGGTTATTAGGAAACACAAGCATTCGTCCTTGGGTTGAGTTACAATTGTTTTTCGGCAAGGGAAATGGGTGGACCTTTGGAACGATCCTGAACCCCTTCGTAAGTCTATTTGGTATTCATTCTGCTTTAGTGGCGTTTGAGGCATATAGAGACGTATATAATAGTTACAAAGTTGTATATGCCACAAAAGAATCTTTCCCGACCTTAGAATGAAAACAATATATATATAGCGCGGCAAATTTATGAAACAGCAGTAGCAATGATAGAAATTCCAAAATGTCTACACTTAGAATCCTTAATAATTTCTTTGTTGAAAAGCACTACAAATGAAAACAAAGGAAATACAAATTGCATGAATCAAAAGTTAAATTAGTTGACAAGTCATAACTGAATTCCTACATTTTCTTTTTCATCCGAAAAAAATTTCAGAAGAATAATATTCAAAATATACATAATTTGTCTTTGTTTTAACGATTAAACAAAATTAAACAATACTTTGTACATATTGTAGCAAATTAGCCAAAATGTCTTTTCCCTGTTTTAGTACTTTAAATTATAAAAATAATATTCTGTGTGTGGGACTTCTATTTCACAGTTTCACGGAAGACACTCTTGGTGATTTAATTTTTCTAATCAGTAGTAGAATTACTCATATAAACCTTACCGTTTTCTCTGGTAGGACTATAATTCTTCTTCTTGTTTCCTCAGTAAATTACCTTTAAAAAGAACGCATTGAATTCGGATACATCCATATTAAACAATTATTTTCCGAGTGTTTATTCATGAAAATGTACATGTAGTAAGATTTGAAAGATGTTTTGTATGAATATTCATACCTGCGTATGTTTAATTACCAATCAGCATGTTTTTTTTGTAATGCTGCGCGTAATTTAAGACTTCGCAACCCCCGGGAGTATAAATAGGAGCGTCGAGCCGTCAATCTTGCTCAGTTTCCACTCTAATTGGTCTGCTGATTTGAACCACACCTTCGCATAACTTCTGTCGAGCTCCTCCCAGACTCATAAGGTGAAGTACCACAGACTTCTCCAAATATGAACCTTTGGATGGAGAGGCGTTGGGCCTCTGTAACGTAAAATGTCCCCAGTTCCTTAAAATATATGAGGCATTTTGTAGATTTAGATTAAGATTTAGGTTTAAGTTTAACTCTTAGTTTATTTTTAGTACCACACCAATTTGAACATGTATTTTATACCTGTACATGGTCACCTTAGGTATAACTTTAGTTTTCTGTAAGATGGTGAATACCTCGTTTATCTATCTGTAGAGGAAAATTAAAAATGCCTTTGCTCCTATGTGTAAATAGAATGTAAATAGTTGTTCTGAATATAAGTGCACTAGATTGTGAATTTATTAACTCGCACTCTCTCTCTCTCTCTCTATCTCTTGGCACTCAGAATTTGTACAGTTAGAAATGTTGATCATAATTACTTAGGGTGGTATTCTCTTAAGTTAAGCCGGGACTAAGTCCAGACTAAACAAGAATTTTAGTCCACACTTCTATGGAATGCTCCTTCAATATTCATGAGAAAGATAATCTACCAAAGACTTTATTGAAATTCAGTTCATACTCATATTATCTTTTTCTACCCATTTCATTGCAAAATTAATTTTTTGGACACTTTTCATTGCAGGATTAAAATAATCTGTACCGGGAAAATGAGTTGGCAACAGGCACTCCATAAAAGTGTGAACTAGTTAAGCCGAGCTTAACTTAGTTCGCGCTATCAGAATACCACCCTTAGAGTTTATTGCAGCTCAGAACAATTTGTGATAATTATCAATATTGGACAGTTAAATCATGGACCTACTTCGTAGTAGGTCCATGGTTAAATGTAGGTTTACCATTGAATTACAGACAGCAAAGGACGAATTCTTAGACAACCTTAATCAATATGTTCATATTTTGGCATTACAGTTGAACTAGGTTACTGATATATGATTATTTTGTAGACGAATATTCGTTTGTGCCACGTCCGTTATCGCTATTCTATATCTTTCTAAATTTACTATGGAATTTCATTTGAACTGTTCTGTATAAACGTTATACTTTTTGATGTAAATATGTTTATAGTTATTCAGGATTCCATGGAAGACCATTACTTATTGGTGAATGGGCTACCATGACAAAATATTATGAATAAATAAATCGGTTGTCTTTGGATTGAAGAACGTTCAAAACTGATTAGTTAATTCTGGAGTTGGCGACAAGTAGGAATTGGAAATTCGAGGCTATCTTATCGTAAAGACCTTGCTATTTAAAGCACATGGGTAGCCGACAGAGTTAGCGTGAGACTAGGGGTGGAGAGACCCGTTAGTGAAATACCCGTTGAACGGTGACCATGAAGGTAGATTATGCAGTTGGCAATAAGAAGATGGACAGTTGAGTATTGGGACTCAAACTTGGATTGGAGTAATTGTTGAATGGCTGCTGGTTAGCTTAGATTGAACGTCGTTGAGAGGCTATGTTGTGTTTAGCCCGGAATAGAATTATTTCTAATGTTTTCGTAGGAAAGAAAAAGTGCGATTTGGAGTAGAATTCAGTTGCTAGTGATCTAAGACTGTTTTATCAAAAACCTGTCCCTAGAATTGTTAACATAAAACTGCAAATACTATCCAGACTTTAACTAATATCACTTAGGTAAATTATTTGTTGTCGGACAAAAGTGACTACACATGTGTATATAATGCTTATTTAAGCTCTTAAACTATTTGCATTGCATACATACTTGAATTGAATTCTATTTGACATGACTTGCATATGAATTAGGCTCGAACGCCTCATTGTTCGTTAAAATGTATTAATAAAGTGTTACTTGTTTTTTTGTTCACTTGAACAAATTAGGCTGACAGATTCGTTCTTTAACAGTAATACATGTCTGGTTACACATTAGTTACAGTACTAAAGTGCGAATGGTGATTGGTACTTTTACATCTTCTTTAGATAGCATGATTAAGAACTTGGAGAACAAAGTCATCGTCTGGCCTTATTTCAGACACTTATCCATGTCATTTGCCTTTAGATCGCTCGCTACCTATGGGAGGAATGTGATAGAGGATGTGAGAGAAAGTGCTCCAAGATACGAGTGCGAATAATGTGCATCTTTGACTGCGTGTACAGGACACTGAGTGTGCCCTGTCACATGTTTGCAGTATGTTGTGCAGATCATTAGAGAATTTGGTTGTACAAGTCTGGTACGAATCTTAGGATTGAATCATGCTTACAGAGTAATGCTAGAGAATAATTCAGATCTTATGACGATGATTGAACTCGTTGAAGAAATACAAGCTATTTCTAGTGAGGAACGGTGTGGAGATAAGCCAGGCTGCTCGTGGCATGGGTTGAATCGAGCGCAACTGTTTACGAGAGCCTAGTGGTCAGGTCAAAGGTTGACCAATTACGAATTACATTGAGCGCGTTGTGTTGAATTAAAGAGGTGGGAAGGAGCCACTCAGAGGGCTGCGATTTGTGAATAATTAAGTCATTTAATTATCGTTTGTTGTGTGATCCAGCAGGTTTGGTATTTATCTCCTTACAACTGAATCTGGTAAAGGGATGATAATGTAGCGCTCCTAAAGACTAGATGTTGGCAGCTTACCGTGTGAGAATGTTTACTTGATTTTGGTGGCAAAGTGATATGCACCTCCTTTCTCTCAATGAAACACAACCCTCTTCTTACCTTTCTCCTATCTCCTCTTTTCCTCTTCATTTTGATAACCACCCCCTCCTATTCCGCCTCAATAATATGATAATTCTCTTTTAATAAAAGACAGTATTACCCCTGAAGATAGAGATTTACCCCAACCCCCACAAATAAACAAAACAAAAAACACACACAAAACAAAATACACCCCGTCTTTTTCACTCCACATACATGCACACAGATAGTCAAATAAACACACAACGCCCTCATTACACTCACATCCATCCTCTCCCCAACCCAGTCTCAAGGTATATGAGGAGGGAAAATTAATAATAATAATAATAACAATAATAATTAAAGTATAATAATCATTATAATACTGATAATAATAATTATAATAACTATATATACATATATATTCCCTCAATATTGCTATTATGCCATTATACTATGTATGTAATAGGATTTTTTTTCTGGAATGATTATATTGATTTTGCAATGATTTGATGAGGAAGATTGTTAGTAATATAGTATAATGGTTTGATATTATCGGTTATAAGTAGGAGAAATGCAGTAGTCAATTGCTTTAATATGCATGTTTCTTTTGTCTTTGTTGAGCTCTTATGTTACATTCGTAAGATTGTATTTCTTTCGTTACATCATGCCTATTGTGTGGTTAAGCAGTAATGCTCATAACCACACAGAGGACCTGGGTTTTTGTGCCACATCTTTATTGTAATTTAATTTGATTTTCATGTACATTGTGAAAATAAAGTATGACTGAATAAAAATTATCAACATATGATAATGATAATAATCACAATAACAAATAATAATGATAGGATTAATAATGCAGCATAGTTAAAGGGACTGTAGCATGACGAGACTATGTGTCTTTCCCGTGGCCTGACTCGGGGCCAATCGGGTATAATAGCGAGCTTTCGATTTAGGCACCGGATGTCGGCTACTACGAGGTACTGGAGCGTGGAGACGTTGCGCAGCTCACGTCCGTTCTCTTCACTTTCGATTTTTCACGACGGTCTCTTAAGGAAATAAAATTTAAAAAAATGATAGAATGATATCAACAAACAATAACATAAGAGATGATTGAATATAAAAAAGGAAAGACAGAAAGAGACAATGATTAAAAATAGATAATGGAAAGATAGAAGAGAAAATGAAAGATAGAAAAACAACAAATAACATAAGAAAAACAGAAAGAGAAAATGATAGAAGGAAAACAAAGAATAACATGCCGAAAGATAGAAAGAAAAAAAAAGATAGAATAATAAACGAAGAATAGACAGAAAGAGAAATTGATAAATAGTAGAAAAATTCAAAGATAGGAAAGAAGATGAAAGATGGAAAAACAGAAAAAGAAAATGATAGAATGATAAAAAATAACAAAATATAGCAGAAGATGAAATTACAACAATGACTTTATATACGAATTAAAATAAACATACCCAGTTTATATCGAGTCGTCTGGAAGTTAGATCAGGGATACCGATGAAACTGCACTCACGTTGACGTTTTCACGACGACGGGGATTCACGGAATTTGCCCCCGACTCCCGTCGTGTGATTGGAAGGGAACTTGGGCCCAGAAGCTCGCGCATGCGCAGGGGATAAATATGTCGTCACGCGTAGTAGCCCACGTCGGGTGCCTAAATCGAAAGCTCGGTAATACGACTACGGACGACGCGACAGCAGCATTCACGTGCGTGCAACATACGCGAAACCGAGACGTGAGGAGAACTTCGGTCTGTTTCGCGAACGCTAGCGCGCGCTGACAATGTAGAGATTAAGTCGCTGACTACCGTTAATCAAGTCCATCCGTTTACGTGCAGTTGTCCAAAAGAAGACGTAGATGGCGTTAACCAGTATTAGCCATGCCACACTCCCTTTAAATATATGTGTCACTGTTCCGTGAACAAAATAATTGTCGGCGTATGGTGAACATTTGGAGATTAATCGGCGACTAATCGTATATCATTTGGCGATTAGCTGCTGTTCTCTTCTCATCAAAATATCGCCAGGAAATAGTCATCAAGCACCGAAGATCATTATGCGGTCAGTCGCCAATCAATCTGAGAACTGTCGCCTACCCTTGTAAAACCAAGAAAATTCTTTCCAAGACCAGTTGGGTCAACAAAAGGCAAAATGTTCCGGAGGCCAATCCCCGGCCACTGATAATCTTTTTAAAGACTTCCCAAAACCTCCGTGTCACCTCTAACAACTAACTCCCGACCGATAATTGTCCGGAGTCGACGACCGGTCGTAGCTCTAGTGTGACTTAGGCGTTATGTCATCATTAACAAAAATTACCGGCACTCTTTTGCCGTGTCATATCTGAACGAGCCTCAAGAGTAGATTGATGAGCTTCATGAAATAAGAAGCAGACTTCATATCACAACCACACAATTTGAGAAGAAAAAGAAAGAAGCACCATCTACATTTAAATTCATGAAAATATATGACCAGAGAAATAAAACAAGTATTTTATGTTTTTGTTAAATATATATTGAGGGAAATGCGAAGCCAAAATCCCCCTGGCATTTTCTTCCAAAGGACTACGAGAGACCAAGTAAGAAATAGATAGATAAATAGTTAGAGATAGAGATAGATAGATAGAGAGAGATAAGTATAAAAATTGCATATCGCTCTAATGATATTGCGCTAGTTGTAGAAAGTACTTTAGGGAAAATGTTTACTTTCAACACTTTTGATTGTCCATACCTCTCAAGTGATTTCCTGTTTATCAACATTTTGGTTTCACGAACACTAAATAATGACAAGGACAATCATCATAAATTTTTAAAACCGCAGTCAACGGTTTTATTGATCTAAATGTAAATATATCTATGAATTAGGGAATCTCTCTAAGCACTTAGAAATGTATGAACACATTTACTACAAAACAGAATGGCCCTTATTCTGAAGTCGTGTCTAACTCTCACTGCCGATCAAACCAACCCGACCAAGCCCAATCAAGCCCGATCACCCATTTTTCCCCGACCAATCCCGACCACATGCCTAAACACAAGCTCTTCCCGACCGCTATTCGACCATTGACGACCCACATTCGACCATTCACGACTCCTGCACGACGTATAGTCGACCACAACTTCGATCTCTTCTCGATCATTCCGATCTACATACAATCCCAACGCGATCCTTACTAGACCAACTAGACGTACACACGATCTCTACACAATCTCGACCCGAGCAGATCGACCTGTTCGAACAGGGATCCAAGATGACTCGTGAATTGAATGGTTGCACAAAATATTATCGTCAGCTGACGGTACAGTACTCATTTTTGATCAGCGTTCAGTTCATCTCAGACACTCAAGAGATGGAAATCGAACAGTTACAGTTGTGGGCTAGGTGGTTAGAGCTCCAGAGAAACAGGGTAATGGCTGTGGTTCAACTCGAAGAGGAAGGAGTCGAGGAACGTAGACGTAAGAGGACGCGTAGGCAGCGAATTTCTCTTTAATTAATGAGAGATTCTTTCTTGCTATGAATTAATAAAATGAAACTCGAATTCCATTCTACTTCGGGTTTTTTTTTTAAAAGGCTTATTTCGAAGTCAATGCATTCCGCATTTCTTTAACTTCCCCGTGCAGACCCAGTGTCATTTGCCAAAGTACTGTATTGCACATGATACTTAAAACATTAATTTTATTTGCCTTTTCAAACAGACTGTCAAGAGCTGCACGTGTCGCAGTTACATGTTACTACCAATTCTAGAAGCGATTAACTTAATTAGTATCAATATACCGGTACGATGAAAATGTGATTAGATGGTCTTCCATTTGTTTAAAGTTTTTTTTTTCCTCTTTCCTATTTTCGAGAATTTTATCTTTTACTTCATCTACATTTGGAGGCTTACCCTTCTCTTTACTATTAAAAATCATCAATTTAATCAAAATCAGAATGTGGTTTAGCAATTGCTCCGATTTCATATTACTCCCATTTATTCCAATATGAATTTCTTTCCACGACAGTTTCTTTAGAATTGGTAAATTGAGTTTATCAGCACAATTTTCCCAGAATCTTGTTATTATATTACATTAAAAAAAATACATGTTGATAGGTTTCCTGCAAAATATTGCAATACGAACACAAACCGTTTGTACGAAATTTAAATCTATGCAAATGATGGTTTGTATAAACTATTCTATGCAAAAGTTTAAACTGAAATTCTCTCAGTTTACTGTTTAATGTGCACAACCTTGGTTGAACAAAAATCTTTTCTACTTCCGTTTGTAATATTATAAAGTTCCTTTAAGTTATGAAATGCTGAGCTGATTTCTGCATTCTTCTTGTTTTGACTTTTATACACCATCTTTGCAGTTATTTCTTCAAATTTAAAAACCTTCTTTGCAAATATTAATTCTAAACTAAGGCCACAGTGGATGGACTTTCTTGCAGGCTGAACATTCTTTTTCCATTCGTGAGGAATTATTGAATAGATTTTGTTAACTTTTGTAATTTCTTCCAACGGCAATAAAATATGCATTTTTTTTTAATAACCCTTGTTCATCGCATATGTGATGAAGTCGATATATATTTTTTCAAAACAAATTTTCCTCAAATAAAGTTTGACCTTCTAGTTGAATAAAATTATTATTATACAATATTTCATTCCTCTGTATCTGTCTTCTGTTTTAACATATTCTTTCATATCTATCCATGCTTTCAGAAGATTCTGATAAAAGAAGGTAACATGAGTTTCACTGTATATCTCCAATAGTTGCAATAAAATATTAAATTCCCGCCCATTGGTCTCATTAAATATTTAAAGTATTGTTTCCATTTGATAGCTTGAGTTCCTGTTACAAGCCTTTTTATCCACATTATTCTCTGTGCCTTTACAAACAGTCGGAAATTCATCATTTTGAGCCCACCCTGCAGATAGTCTGAAAACATGATGCTCTTTTTAATCTTGCCTTTACTTCTCCACAAAAAAAATCCAAACACATTTCTTCAATTTCGCTATACACCCATTCTGGAACCGTCATCAATGATGATAAATATATAAATTTAGAATAGCCATATACTTTCATTAATTGAATTTTCCCCATTAATGTTAAATCACGCTGCTTCCACCACGTAAAAAGTTTTTTAATCTTGCTCAATATTTCTTTATAATTCATTTGTTCTTTGATATCTTCGTGTATTGAAAAATAAATTCCTAGTATTTTAACAATGTCTACTTGCTTCACAAACGGAAATGTATGAGTGGATAATTATGGACCCAAGGGCAAAATGAATGTCTTGTCCTTGTTTAACTTTAAGCCTGATATTTTATAAAAACATTCAAAAATATGTTTAATTTCCTTAAATGAATTCGAATCTTTAATGAAAAGCGTTATATGGTCTGCGTACAGAACTTGCCTTATTTCTGTATTTCCAAAACTGATTCCTTTTATCTGATGATTATTTCTTATCATATGAGCTAAAATTTCAATACACAGAACAAATAAATATGGAGAGAGGGGATCTCCCTGCCTTACTCCTCTTTCAACCTTGAAATAACCTGTTGATGTATATCCATTTATAACACAACTTTCTGCTTTAGTATAAAAAATATTAACCCATTTACAAAACCTTGGTCCGAAATTAAGTGATTGTAAAACCTTATATAAAAATAAATGTGAAACAGAATCAAATGCTTTTTCAAAATCAATGGCCACCAAAAAAGCATGTACTCTGTAAAAAGAAGTATGAAAGATCATGTCGTCTATTATTCGTATTGCTTCTCCAATGTTCCTATCCTTAAAGGTACTATGTCCCATTTGCAGGCCAAAAAAATGAAAGGGTTAAATTCCAACGGCATTTGAAAGATAATGCTAATTTAGAACTTCCCTAAAAAATAGGGGGCTTGAAAATTTCTTTAAGTGGGAAAATAACGACTATTAGTTGTCGAATCGACTTAGGAGCTATAGAGCCAGTAAGTAATAGTCTGATTTTTCAGACCATTGTACAGAATGGTCGTACGTTTTATGCTGCGCAAAGATTCAATCAGTTTAATTTTGGCCATTACAAGAAGTGGGTTATTGATGTAGACAAATGCTCATGTACCCTTTACAGCTCATTTTATGTATATGTTATTACAAAAGATGAAAAAGCCAGTCAGTCACTCAATAGTGTCTGACAGTGAAGTCTAGCAAGTAAACGGGTTTCCTTGCATAATTTGAATATTAGGACACTGCTAACGTTTAAATTTCACAGATAGGACATACACGACATATTCATAATTCCTGCAAAGTTCTACAGAATTTGATGTTGGCTGCAAAAGGGACATAGTATCTTTAACATATCCCAACTGATCAAAACCAACAATTTCAGGTAAAACTTCTTGTATTCTCTTTGAAAGTATCTTAGATAGGATTTTATAATCTACGTTTAGCACACACGTGGTAAAGTGAGCTCGGCCGGAGAATACCAGAAGATGGTGACGTATGATGGCGTCACAATAGAACAATTCAATGCACTCTTCTCAAATGATATCAATGAAGTATACATTGCCTGTGTGCAGGAAATCCGATACGAATGCTATGGTAAGATGAATTTCTTGCATTTGTTGTGATTTGCCCGGTGATTTGCCTGTTTTCCTTATAATGTAACAACTGTTACCGACTTAGCGATAATTTACTCAATATCAGTCTAATGATGAAATGATACTGCAGAATAGTTGGACAAAAGTATCTGAAAAATGGTCTTGATAATGTCTTAACTTAATTGAAAATGCCCTATTTTTGTCTGATTTCGTCCTTGCAAAAACTGTCTAACTGTATTTCTCGGGATTTGTAAAATAGACAAAAACAAGACATACAAGATTGTCTGCACTGTGTAATCAGCATTTGTGTTGCCCTGTATACCGACTGCCTACCTTTTTAAAATGATATCAAGAGCGTCTAAAAACAACTCTTAAGTTTACTCTATAATTTTAAGATGTTACCTGAAACGGCTACAATAAACAACCGTAGCGATCAGATAAATTGGTTTCACCAAATAACCAAATAATGGACGTTTATTGGACTAGCATCAAATCTTTACTAAGCACAAAACGTACGACTATGCTGTACAAGGGTTTGAAAATCAGATTACCTTCTAGGCGTATTTTTCGCAACGCGTTTTGAAAATCCTAAGGGTCGATATAATTCCACCTAGAGGCAATTACCAGTTCTAAACTTTTAAAGGGGTGTAAACTGACGAGACTACGTGTCTTTTCCGTGGCCTGACTCGGGGCCAATCGGGTCATACGACTACGGACGACGCAACCGCAGCAATCGCTGACCATGTAGAAATTAAGTCGCTGACCACCGTTAATCAAGTCCATTCGTTTACGTGAGTTGTCCATAAGGAGACGTAGATGGCGTCCCCCTGTATTCATCAGTTTACACCTCCTTTAACAGGAATTTTTAGTTGGTATTATCTCTTGTTTACCATAGGATTTTACATAATTTTATATTTTCAGCTTGTATATTGTCCTCACCCTGTATTTTTGACGTAAAAGCTGAAAGGTATTGCCATCGGAGCATGATATGGAGTCACCAACTTATTAAGATGTTTCTCTTTCTGTTTTTTGTATTCCATGATACCGTAGCCTCTACCCTACTGAAGAACAACTTGAGCTGGTTTGTGGATCGTCTGGGAGCTCCCATGACCAACTTTGGGGTAGCCAATGAGAGTCTTTCGTCATGTCAATGCGGTGTCGATGGCAGCTGCAGCAGTACGTATACAAAATAAACAAACAAATAAACTGACCAACACATAAGCAAATAAATAGAGAAACAAAGAAACAAAGAATATAGATAGGCCTAAACAACCAGAGAGCAAATAAACAAATAATACAAATATAACGGACAAGCAAACCAAACCCAAAACAGCAACAATCTTGTCAACAAATAATGTAATTCTGAATCAAGCGGTAATGTTAGTGCCTTATCTTTTTAATAATGATCAACAGGCTAGTTGAAATTCGAATTTACATTATATCAGTTTTTCGACAAGCCAAAAGTACAATCCAACCGATATTGCCAAGGACTGAAAATGGGTATCATGAACAGCTTAATAGAACACGATAGAAATTAAATATCAACTGATTACGTAATTGAAAATCTCCGGGAGAAATCAACCAACAACAACAACAACAAAAACAGAAAATTAAAAGAAGGAAATCGAAGATCCGTGCATTTCATTTAATGAAATACAGACGAAATTAATCATAAGTGAAGGTCTGAGGGATGAAAGGATTTAGGCTCATAAAGGTAAGAATTCTTATTTCATTTGTGAATTGCATTGACCTATTAGTGTAGGTGATGTAAAAACAAGAAATCAATGAGTCTTTCATCATACCTCAGTCCCACTAACGAGACAAGAGACACGAGATCGACAAGAGACTGGAAAGAAACTGTATCACCCCGATACCCCAGTAAAGTTTTGTTCGGTCTGCAGTCGGTCTGGTTTTGGTCTCTTTGGTGTAACTGAGGTAGCATGGCCAAGAAACGAACAGTTTGGAGATGATGTTCATTAAGTTTGGTAATGTGACTGGTACCTTATTCATTAGTACTTATTAAATATGCTTACTGAAGACGTAAACGCTCTGTTTCAGACTGATGAAATCACAGACAACAATCTGATATATTATGGTTACTGAAGACCCCAAAGCTATGTTTCAGATGGATAACATCACGTAAACCCATCCATCTATTTTCCTTAGGTACATCGGAGCTGTGCAACTGTGACTTTGACGCCATTAGCTGGAGAGAAGACAGCGGCGACATCAACGATTTTTATGCCACTTTCCTACCCGTTACTCAACTACGGTTTGGTGACACGGCAGGAGGGGTGGGCAACGAAGAAGGATACCACACCCTTGGGCCAGTTATCTGCAGCGCTGGTCCCAGTAAGTATGAATGAAACTGTTTTGGCCGATGCTGGTCAGGGTATACCGATCCCAAAGATGGCCAGGGCAGTAGGTAAGTAAATCGACTTGTCGCATGAAGCAAGAACGCGCACTTTCCCCATCTGCAGACGCGTCCTTTGCATGATGTCCCCGCGCCTTTTGTCTGTTTTTGGAAGATCAAGAAAAAAGTCAAATTACCAACATTTTAAGCATGCGTATCAGATTGCGCCGCCTCCCTGCCCCGCCCCAAAGTTATCTTTCAAAAGATAGGTACAGGTCACATCTGAGGGATCCCTGTGGAGTCCACCACCAATTGTACTGGCTTTTGGGCATCCCTGTCATATCAACCAACGGTACTCCCACATGCTCTGCATCACGAACGCGGGAACTCTACCTACCAATCCCATGTGTCCTGAGGGTGATCATGGATATCTGTTTTAAGATGAAGGTACCAATCCGTACGGCTCACCAAGGTTATTACCTCAAGGGAACCTGTCGCCTGGGGTCATCCGACGGACGCATGCATCAGATTTAGCAGGACCGAAGGTACCTACCCATCTCCAAGCTACAGAGGGTGACCATCGCAGGTGCTGCTTTGCCGACTGAGGGTCCCAATCCTGCCACGTCAGATGGACTGAACAAGGAGAAAATCTACATGTATCAGCCTGATCGTCAGGTGGGAACTCGAATAAAAATGTGATACCAATGCTCCTGTCTTTGCAAACTCCAGTGAAATAGAAAAGGGAATTAGAGAGCATATGAATAGATTTTTGTAGTGATGCTCATGATAAACTATCAAACGTCATGTTTCATTGGTTTCTCAACGTCACAATAGGTCATGTACACATAAGCGCACTTTCGGGAGAAATCTGGTGATCTTAAATGATATGCGTTGTCAAAGATATAGGTTTCGTGCTTGAGTTTTGATTGGAGTTGGAGGTCAGGGTTTGAGTTAGGATTAGTGGTGCGTCCAATGCTGAAGTGGGACGTCAGGTGTTGTTGACATTGACCGCAAAGCAATTGTCGTTGGAACATTATGCCGTGATATCGAGATTTTCCTTTCAAATGGGTTTCAACTTGTTTCCTGAATCGTCTTTCCATTTTTAAAAAACTTATTTATTCATTTATTAACTCATCTATTCATCTATTTATTTATTAATTCATCTTTTTTTAATTTACTATTTTATTTATTTACTTATTTATTCAATTATATATATATATCTATTTATTCATTCATTTCTTTCTTTATTCATCCGGAAGGTCATCATGGTCTCTTCAATATCATCAACAGTATCTGTTCTTTGGATGAAACAAAGCAGCTTGCTTTACTTTCATTTTATCAAAATTGAATACTCCCTTAAAGCCCCTCTGCACTAGTTTGGCCAGGAGGGATGAGACCTCACAGCGTGGTCACTGACAAGTGGTTATCTCATCAACTCGGCTCTCAATTAACATAAGAAAAAGAGGATCATGGGGGACCAACGGGCACCGCTTAGGCATTGTTTTCTATATAGAGGGAGCAAGTAGCTACAAGTAGTGCAGTGGGGCTTTAACTAATGAAGGAAGCTTTTAATAAAAAAGAATATATTGCCTAAAATTACACACTATGAAACGGCATTCACGGCTGCTCTACGAGAAGTAGAAGACAGATTCTGATGGAAAGGCCAACATCAAAGTATTTTTTTGATAATTATGTTTTCAGTGTATTTATTTATAAAGATGTTGGAGAGAGAATGATTTGTTATTTTTCAAACATGTCTGTTTTAACACATTTGACAGGGCAACACACAATCAGAACATAATTTTTTTATTTTACGGTCCAGTAAAACAGAAAAGTGTTACAATAATGGAAAACAAACAAACTACTAAATAAAGAGTTTTCAAGATATTGAAGCGACAGGTGAATGACAGCAATTGATCAGGGCTCTCCTACTGTTATAATTAAAACTCTTTAATCTCAAATCAAAGTTTTGATTATTAAAGAGGTAAACCTCTATTGTTATATTCATCGATTGTCTTTGGGCAGTTATTCGTTAAATAATCATCAATCAGAAATTGTCTTCTTCTTTAGTTATCGATAAAGCCGATATATCAATTGAGGTTCTCTGTGTTAGATAACATGCTTTAATACTCTATTTAGATCATAGATATGGACTGTCATGAAATGGAGTCTCACTCACTTAATATGTATTTTTGTCTAATTATGAATTATGTTCGTTGTTTAAAGGAATTATTATTGTAATAATGAAGTTATCTGTAAAGGAAATGTTATCTTTTTATAAAGAAGATATATAAATTGTACAGTGGTAATAATGTTAACAACAGCTCGAATGGAAAGTGAATAAATTAAAGCCCCTGAAACATATATATTCGAAACTGACGATATAACTTGATAACAATTGGATCCTTGTACATCAGCACTACATCCATTTAACAAAAGAGATGACCTTATTGGACAATAAATACCGGTATAGATAAACTTCACTATTGATCTTTTTCGAAAAACACGTGTTGAAAGTGCTTGGATCGTATACAAACCCTAAACTGCTAGGAAAAAAGAAAAGACAAATTGGAATACATGCCCCCCCGCCCCCCAGACTCATCGTTTAAAATCGTGAATGTGAATGGGTGGGTATGTCAACATTTTTGTGTGAAATACTTTATTCAAAAATTGTCCCCTGTTGGAACTCTAGTGCATGGAGATAACATGTATGTACATTTAAAATCTTAAATATGGAAAATCTTGTAAAATGATTAAAATCAGCACCAAATACGATGAAACTGTGCCCAAGGAATAGCCATGATATTTCCTGTTCATTGTATCTCTTTATCTCGTTATCACGGCAACAATTATAATTAAACTGTACATGTATATCGTCTGATAATTTGATTTAGTCAACAATTTCTACCTGAAACTCTAAGTAGTCACCTTGCCACTCTGTTTGAACAACTAAAATCCACTTAGACAATCAAATGTGCTTGACTATACTTGCGCAGACGCAATGCTGTTTTTACATTTATGTTGAATTATTGTTTCCAATAATGTGTTCTTATTAAAGCAGAGACATGCCATAGAAAGTCACCATTGTGTTCACAGAAATTGTCCATATCTAATGCTTTTCCTTTTACATGACTGTGGATTGCATTTGTATAATTTTGAAATGGCATTAATTGCAAGTTACATAGAGTTTTTCATGAATGGGGATATTATTTGTAAGCAAATACAGCGGGACAGAGAGATGAGTGTAATGATAATGATATCGAAATGGGAGGAAAATAAATAGAGAGAGAGAGAGAGTGAGAGATATAGAGAGATACAGATAGATAGAGATAGAGGGAGAGAGGTGGGATAGATAGATAAAGCAGGGGAGGGGAAGGGAGAAATTGAATTTCTTTTGTTCCGTCTGTTGTCTGTTTCGTCGCATAACATTTGCGTACGATTAGCTGCAAGCCTTTCTCCCTTCTGGAAAGATTTTAGGCGACAATCCTTTCATTTCAAGATAACATGCTCTACTCGATGTCAAGTTGCCATCGCCCTCTTCTCGACGACGGATACCCCATGGAATTCGACAAGGAGATCACTAATGACCTCATTAATAAACAATTTTATTACTCTTCCAACCATCTCCAAATGTCAAATACATGTCGTATCCTATTTCCGAACCGTAGTGTCTCTTCACAAGAGGAAGCAGTATTACCAATTTCGTATTGAGTTTAAAGGCATCGTTTAATAATGTTAAATCTGAGATGCATGGCCCTACATGTTATCATTGTCTGTGATATGGTGTAATATTGAAGCCCTACAAAAATTGTGCTTCAAAATGATCATGAAGTGCCCCAAAAAGTTAAAATCTTTAAGTGACCGGTTTTACCATACTCATTTTCCCTCATAGACTGTAGTGCTATCAAAACCGTTAGGAAAACACATTTTTAAATTTCGATTTCCAATCATAAATATCTTGATAATCAGACAGGCGATCGGCTTGTAAAAGCCATGGGGTTCCTGACTGACCTAAAGGTTTATAATTATCATTGCAGCACGAGCTAAATCCAGGATTTTGTTTCAGAATCTGAGACAAAGTTAGCCAATCCCTTTAACACAATCTTCACCACACAATCGCACAGACTTTTTAAAAAATCAACGCACGGGAATTTTAATAACAGTCATATTGTATATCCTTAAAGCCCCTCTGCACTAGTTTGGCATGGAGGGATTAGACCTCCCTGCGAGGTCACTGGCAGGTGGCTATCTCATCAAATCAGCTCTCAATTAACATAAGAAAAAGGGCATCATGAGGGATCAACGGGTACCGCTTTGTTGGATATATAGAGGGCGCAAGTAGGTATAAGTAGTGCAGTTGGGCTTTAATACATAATGTTATGATTATATACGTCATTGCAATAGCTCGGACATTTCAATAGATGATGGATGAGGCTAGAATGAAAATCGAAAGTCTTTGTGATTATGTTTGAAGTAAATTGCCAAAAAGAAATTGATTTCCATAATTATTTGGCTGTTATAATTAATCTATTTCTGAGTATATATATTATAAGGTTGGTCGCCCATTTAGGCTCCTTTCCTGAGGCCGACATCACGACCAAGCTCTAACTTAAGATGGTGGTCTCCTGCATTTTTCAATTTTGAAATTATTTGTCAACTATGTAGGTTTTATTAAGGTATAACTGTTTTATTGATTTACATTATGATACGATTATATGTGTATTTTTTTTTACTTTTGTTAATAATATATATGGACCTAGTTTGTAAATTACTTTTTATTATGTTGACAAATGCAGAAATAAAATCAAACACACAAACAAACAAGTACATCGCGTTGGGGCACTGTGTCTATTTCCTGCTTATTGTATATGAGGATATTTTAACTCAACAATAAGTTAAATTAGTTTCGCTTTTCAAATAACAAGTACTCGATTCAAGTACATATACATTTCCTCTATAACTGTGGCGTAAAGTATAGATGAAAGTGAAAATACATCTTTGACACTGATCACAATTAACTGTACTTCTATTTATGCTCTTGAAGTTTATAATGATTACATAAGTAATTCAATACGATTCCGTAGTTACTTGGTCATGTTGGTAAGTACATACCATGACATCATGTTACATATTTTCAGGGCATCGCTAGGTAACGGGGATAGGGCTGGTAGGGGTGTGATTGACCTATTTCTAAAGATCGTCTTTAGTATTTTTAAAATTTTGATCTGAGAACAAAATCCGTTTTTTAATTCCCCATTCAACGACTTTTTAATTTTTTTAAATTTTTACCCGAAGGTTAGAGTGATTAAGTTCGCTTTTCGCATCCCAGACACAGGTGACGCCAAATACTTGATAATGATAATGAAAATAATAGCAGCAATAATAATAATGATTATACCAATACTACTACTACTACTACTACTACTACTACTACTACTACTACTACCAGTGGCGGATCCAGGGGGGGGGCCCCTCTAGCAAAAAAACAGTTAAAAACACCCTTTTGAAAAAAGAAGATGGGCCCCTCCTGGCGCCCAAGGAGGAGGGGGGAGGGGGTGTCGGTGGAAAAAATAACCCTTCCCGTAGGGAAAACAAATTTTCGGGTGCCAAAAAAAATTGTGCTCACTACCCCCCACTGAGCGAAAAATCGGCCGGCACGATTTTCAAATTTTCGCACGAAGTGGGCCCCTTTTTAGGCCCCCTCCCTTGCCGCCGGCTGGATCCACCCCTGACTACTACTACTACTACTACTACTACTTCTACTACTACTACTACTACTACTACTACTACTATTACTACTACTACTACTACTACTACTACTACTACTACTACTACTACTTCTACTACTACTATTACTACTACTATTACTACTACTACTACTTCTACTACTACTACTACTACTACTTCTACTACTACTACTATTACTACTACTACTTCTACTACTACTACTACTACTAAATGCATCGTGGGAAAAAAGAGAACAATATGAGATGAAAATGGATGTAACATGGTCTGTATCTAAACTACAAGTTTGCTCCTAATATCTTCACATTTCTTTTCCGTATTTAAGATTTCTCTCACTCCGGGTTTGCTATCATGATATTTTTCCGTTAATCATCAACACATATTATTTACAGATAATTACAAATTTGTTACATTTCCTTGAAGGGTTAATAGCATGCGCAGTTAGTGAGTTTGTGTGGGTGGAGCTTAAGCAAAAAAAGTTTCAACTCTTCTGTAATTTGCACAAGCGTAATCTAGAGGAGAAACCATGAGAAAAAGTGGGCAGTCATGTTGTAGATGTTTCAATGACATCTGTACATATACCATGATTACTCCGTCTGTGAGTTACACAGTTTTCATTAAAACCGACATTCAAGAGCAGTCTGTTAACGCTTTCTTCTGCATACTTACCTGTTTGCAAAGCTGACACGCGTGTATTTACTTATTTCAAAACTTACAGGTGATTCCTGCATTAAATTTGATGAATTCTATGCCTTGAGTAATTGTTGATATAAAAGCCGTTTATACATTTATTACCGCTCATAACCGGTACATCGGATTGTTTTCCGGAGATTCTGGGAAAAGGTTTAGGGTTCGAGCTGCACCTTGGAGAGCGTTGTGAAATACTATACCAACATGATTTCATGGAAATCAGCAGCCATGACATACATGATGCTGGTGATTATGGTTAAGCATCACTCAACATGGGGAAGTGAGTATCAAAACACAATTTTTTTCTTGTTATAATACCAATCGCTACAGTTTTGGAAATGCATGCACAAGTGAAATGATGATGATGATGATGATTATAGTGATAATCTTGATAATGGTGATTGTGACGAAGATAATGATGAAGATGAAGATGATGATAATAATAATAATAATAATAATAATGATAATAATAACAATAACGTTTATGATAATAATGAAAATGATAATCATACTACTATTATCACTACTACTTCTTCTACTGCTACTGATACTACAATTCCTACTACTACAACACTGCTACTATTTCTACTACTACTACTACTACTACTACTACTACTCCTACTACAATGTATCATGAAAATATAGAAATACATTCAAGGATAGATGTTGCTCAATATTTTAATTCATTTTTCGTCAATATAGGTAAAAAACAATCGAATTCAATTTCCTCATCCCACTTATTTCAGGATTTTTTACCAGTCAAATCGTTCAATTTATTTTATATCAAACCAACTTCTGTCAATGAAATTATAGAAATAGCACCAACCTTAAAAAGTAATAAAGCCTGTGGACCAGATGGCATTTCGCCAAAAGTTGTTAAACATTGTATCCATTATATTGTAAATCCATTGTGCGATGTATTTAATAAATCTGTTATGAGTGATATTGTGCCAGATAGTTAAAAAATTGCAAAGATTATACCAATACATACAAATAATGACATAAATAACATTGACAATTATAAACCAGTGGCTTTGTTATGCATATTTTGTAAAATTCTAGAAAAAATAATGCACAGAAGTATGAGGCGCCGTTTGTAAAACTATTATATAGACAAATTATATGTTATATAATCATTATTTAACAAATAATAACCATTATTTACATATAATGCAAGTAAATGTACAATTTTATTTGTAAATAATTCTTAACCCAGTTTCATTATTTATAAATAATTACAATTCATACTTCATTATTTATAAATAATTACAATTCATACTTCATTATTTATAAATAATTACAATTCACATTTCCATTATTTATAAATAATGACAAAGTACGTTTCATTATTTATATATAATTGCCATTATTTATAAATAATTACAATTCACATTTCCATTATTTATAAATAATGACAAAGTACGTTTCATTATTTATATATAATTGCCATTATATATAAATAATTACAAATCATATCTTCATTATTTATATATAATGACAAAATACATTATCATTATTTATATATAATTGCTATTATTTATAAATAATTACAATTCATATTTTCATTATTTATAAACAATTACATTTCTAAATTGTATTATTTATAAATAATTACAATTCCCATTTTCATTGTTTATAAATAATTGCCATTATTTATAAATAATTGCAATTCACATTTCCATTATTTATAAATAATAACGATTCCCTCTTTATTATTTATAAATAATAACTGTTCACGAACCTTTTATACATATATAATAAAAAGCGCATTTCCATTATATATATATAATGAAAAGCGCACTTCCATTATATAATATATAATGAAAAGCGCAAAACCATTATATATAAATAATGATTGTACATGCAAATGTTGCAATGGTGGTACCACCCATAATATGAATATTCATGAGTTGGACTATTATTATTATTCTTTATTCCAGGCACCTTTCCATTTTGTGCTCTTATCAGAAATCCTACGTGCGGTTAATAAGTCTCTGTATCACTATTCTCCTTCTTTTTGTATGCAGATTTGGGTATAATGATTGATATCTGTAATCATTCCCATGATTTTAATAAGAAATTATTCTCATATCTGTGATGTAATTTTTTACGTACGATTGCCTGAACACAAGACTTTCGCTGCTTGCATAGTTAATGTATGACGTCACCCGCACAGAGTGAGAGTTTGAGTTTTTCTTTGAAAGTTTGATGGTGAGTACAGCTGTAATTACGTTAAAATCTCGTAAATTGAATAATATTTATAAACATATCTGCTGATAGTATGAATCTGCGGTTTATCTGTGCATCATGAAGTGGTTTAAAATTGTTATATGTGATGAATTTAGGAATAATCTACACTCGAACTTTTGATTCGTTTTTATCGTCGTGAGTAATATTTCAGCTCGATTGCCGTCGTCACCCAGTCACTCCCGACAGCTTGGCCCAAACTTTCGGGCGGGACTATCTCTGAAAATTAGATACGAGTAGGCCCATATGATATGATATTATAGCCCTAGATCACTTCACTGCATCAATGATCCAAGCTTTTTGTTACTTTTAGGTTCGACTGTTGAATAACTACTTTTATAGTTGGGTCAGAAGAAAATTAATAGTTTACACTAAAAAGTAATAAAGTATGGTCACAGTTGCAAGCTAAGCGCCAAAATTTGGACCAGATTAAATTTATAGACTAGAGTTGAGTTAGACTTAGAGAATAGAGGCCTACAGAGTACAGTGTAGTAAATAATTGCTAATTGGACTACCTGTGAATGTGATACTCGTAGTCGTACAAAGTCGTAGCTGTCTAACAAATTAACACACGATCCCCCATATTATTCAGTCTAGACTACTGTACAGACTACAGTATATTAGTGGTGCCTGTGTGTTTCTCAAACTCTTTGTTGGCTTTAATAGCCTTTGCCTCTAATCTCTATCTTTGAATTTTTGTTTGTTGTAAACACGATTAAGTTTTCTCTGTCATAGGCTAATGACATAGCTATAGGTCCATATTTATTTTGTGCTGTCTCAATTTGATAAAAAAATTAAAATGAACAGTTACGAAACATGGATCTAGATTATCTAGAGATCAACTAGATCTAGATCAAGAAATTGAACATAAATTTCAATGTTAGATAAAGGAGGGCTTTTTTGGTAAAGAGAAAATCCAAATTAAAAAAGCACAGTTAATTTTGCAAATGCTCTTCAATGTTTAAATGATCATGCTCATTTTCTTTTATTCTAAGAATTAAATTCCCCTTTTTTTTACAGGAAAATGTACAGAGTGACTTGTCGCAGAAATGCTTGCTTTCGCGTATGTATGTGCTTGAAACAAGAATGTCCTGGAGAAAACAGACCACCACAAGAGAAGGTAAACATATTTACCTTTGATCTTATAACTTGATCTGTTTAGTTTTTTCAAGTAAAAGGAAATTTTGAAATGAGTGAGATCAAGGCCAAGTTGGAGGGGGATGCAAAGGGCTGGTTTGAGAAGTATCCATTCAGGGGGTGGCTATGTATGAATCCACATGTCTACTAACAAGTTGCTGAAGTGTTTATTTAATGTGTACCGGACTACCGGTATTTAACTTCCAATATACAATATCTCTTTTAGAATTAACATTTTAAGCTCATGTGCAAGGGGAGGGGGGTCCAGTACATGAAAAGGAATGACAAGCAAAAAGAATAAAATAATTGACCTTCAAATTTTGCTGAAAAAGTAAAGTTGTAGACAACTAAAATATTAAATAATGCTATTTTATTTCAAATTTGGTTAATATTTATTGCATTGTTTATAATTCTGTTCCAGGGATTGAGAAGGAGGGCTTCATATTGAGAGATCATGAGGTGCCTTGAGGCTCCAGTCTTGATGTTCTGCCCCTTACCTCAAAGCAATGGCCTCTTGTGCCTGACAATATAGGAGCAACTCACAATGGACTGGTAATTCATATTGAATATTACAATGTTTTTAAAAAATCCGGGAAAGAAACAGATAAATTCATAGCAAGTGAGTCTGTCATGTCATTTTGCGTGACCCAACATCTGCTCCTGCAACGACTGCTCAAGGCTTTATTCGTCAAATGTGTAGGGTTAGGCCGAGGGTTGCAATTGGGATTGAGGTTAGATGTAAGGTTGGGTTTGGTCTAGTGTTGGGTCCAGGGATGAAGTTAAGTATTTGGTTTAATAGTGTAGGAAATTGACGTGGAGCAAATGTCTCAGGAACAAGTGTCGTACAATTAGATTTTCCAGGTGCTGGTGGAGCTGTATGTATGTTACTCATCATTGGCAGTTTAAAAATCTTCCTTTGTATTGTGATAGCAGATTAAACATGGTGAAGAGTTGAAGGGAGAATAGTTTACACCACTTCTTTCTATCATTATCCCCTCGCCGACGAAGTCGGAGGGGATATAAACGCTGCTGTGTTTCCGTTCTTCCTTCCATTCGTAACAAATTTGGTTTCCGATCGATAACTTCAGTAATGTTTGACGGATTTTAATAAAATTTGATATGAAGGTACATGGTATCAAAACACAGCCTAAGTTCAATTTCCGAGTATGTAGGTCAAAGGTCATAGCTCATTAAATATGCGAATCTGGTTTCTGATCGATAACTTTAGTAATGTTTGACGGATTTTAATGAAATTTGATATGAAGGTACATGGTATCAAAACACAGCCTAAGTGCGATTTCCGAGTATGTAGGTCAAAGGTGAAAGGTCATAGCTCATTAATATGCAAAAACACCTAATTATATATGTGAAAATGTGGTTAACTTCCTTGCCTAGTAATATAGTAGTATACCGGTAGTCTAATGGAGGTAACTTGTTCCGACGTATATAGGCCATTTGTACCCTGCGAGGGGATGCTACGCTTTGTGTTGACTTGTTTACAATAGCTTTAGTAAACTAAAAATATGCTGACCCCCAGTTTGTGAAACATGTAACACTGTTTTACCAATTAGAACCAGTACCTGATTTTTACGACATGCTCTATTGTTTAGTGGTTATGTTGTAACACAAAATGAATTTTTAACCTTAATCCTGGATCGATAGCTAAACATAATATTAACCCTAAAGCTAATCTAAAACCCTATTGCAACTTGAGCAATATAACCCTATATCATGATGAAATGAAGCTTGTTTTAAACATTGGCAGACCCAAAGTCAGGTTATCCTAAATTCCTTTATACATACTGGTATTTTACAAAGTTGATATTTTAGTTCTAAAATTTCTGCAAAACCTTACCCTGCTGCAAGTGTGTGAAGTAAGTTGGCTCATAGTAGAGCATGAATTTTAACCTGCAATTCTCAACCAACACACCCTTGCCACCTGCAATCCATCTCACTTTCACAATATATTCTTTAAACAACATTAACCCAAGTTCAAAATTTGGATTAGTGATTAAGAAAGGCTACATAAAATTATTAAGTATTCTTTTTCATACTCCTATAATAGAGGGGGAGGGAGAGGGGGGGAGCCTAGCAGTACAAGATCTAATTATCTTATATGACTATATCCTGTTGTCCTGGAGATAGATATCCCAGAACCTGCAAGTGTGATAAAGAAAATATGTTTGTGTACTAAAAGTAAAATAAAAACAAAAACAAATCACTGGAAACTTTTGGTTGTTAATAACTCAAAAGTTACACTCAAATCAAAATGAGGTTTTCACAGCTTAAAGTTTAATGATGTCAAATTTATTTGGAGTAAATTCTATGCCATTTCTATGAATGCTATTTTTAAAACAATGGTCTGAATGTTTGATTAGATCTTTTACTCAGACATGTAGTATATTAGTAATAAAATGCATGTTTGGCAATATGGTATTTCATTTCAGACCATAATGAGAAGTAATATTTTAATCTGGGATCTGTCGTTGGGCTAATAAGCATGAAAAATAAGAAATGTACTCCTGTCGAGCAAACAGTGAATTTATATAAAACTAATAGCCCTTTGAAGATTACTAGAAGAAGAAAAACAACAACAAGTAGAAAAAGAAAAATAAATATACTTGTGATGTCAGCTTTAGATCTTAAAGTGCTTGTACAATATTGGATTTTTTTTCTTCTTCTTTCAATTAACATTTTATTCATGAACAGCCGGCTTATCGGAATTGGTTACAAAGATGCAAGTGGACTCGTCTGTAGTAGTTGCTGAAGAGAAACAGTCGTTCATCTCAAATCACAAGGCTCTACAGGAATCAAGACGTGACAGTGGAGGTAGAGAAGGAGTTTGTGACCCTCCAGATTTGGACTACTCGCAATACACATAATCAATGGATTGTAGCACTTCTGCACAAAACTCAACAAGTCATGATTGAGAAAACGCAACAAACTCTCGGTGAAGCATTGATTTATATGACTGGTATTTGGGTAGGTTTCAATTATGTCCCAAAAGAACCTCACTGGCCCTTATGGTTCCATGCCACAAGCTGCCCCCTCCTGTTTATGTAAACCCAGACAATCAAGGGATCAAATGAATTAAAATCCACACTTGATTAGTAATGAATTGATCTTTTAATATTGTCATCATTTCAGGGTGGTTTTGGTTACGGGTCAGTGTGAGCTTTCTGTGGGTAAAATTTGAGGGTACTTCGTGCGGAGATCAGTGGATGGATATTTCCATGTACATTGCAAGAGAGGTGTCTATCTTCATTGGAATTCAAGATGTGAATTCCAATGAAGATGGCTTGTTTATAAGAAGAGAAGCAAGATAGATTGATGTAAACTTAATGACATCAGGGAATGTTTCCTGTATTGTTTGATTGATGTTTGAATGACACAGATATTGAATAATGTGAAGTTTAGTGAAAAGAATGGCAGAATATATTCAATTTGTACACCAGCCTATTGCAATTTTTTTAATAGCATTATTTGAACACATTTGTGCACAGGTCTATGGAAAACCAGCAAGTGGCATATACAATAAGATCATTTACCGCAGCTCAAGGAGCTACCTTAAATGTACCGTAGATATCACTTACTGCTATTTGTGCCCACATGCATATTAATGTCAAGAAGTTGAAGCTACAAGTAATATAATCTAATTAACAGGGTTTTTTTCAATTATCATAACAATAGAGAAAACATACTTTTATAATAACTTCCATTATTTCATTATTTGATCCAAGAGACCGAGTAGACCAGCCCTTGTGAATCTATGTTTTCTCCAGATTTCATTGTCAGGGCCTATCCAATGGGTCTACTCGGTCTTGGAAGATTCTTTCCTCCGTGGTCGCCTACCAGCCTCTTCCTGCAGGTGTAGCAGTATGGCTGCCATCTTCGATCGTAACTTTATGCTTAATTTTTTATTAATGTTTATGGATTAAAAAAGATATGTTTGATATAAAGCGTAACTTTCTTTATAAGATGGATTTTCAATGAAGCGTAAAGTTACGCTTAATTTGATGAGATACGCTTGATTTTTCAAAGTTACGCTTTATTTAAACTTATGCTTAATCGTAAATCTTTATAATAACGCTGCCCTTATCAGATATCCTACGTATTCGTTTTCTACTCTTGGGAAAAAAATTGATTCATACTTGGTCAACAACAACAAAATTTTGTCAATTGGAAAAGAAAAAAACACGTATCAATAGTTTCTTCAGAATACTAGCTAGGTCCACAAAGTGACATGGCAATATGGCCTTATCCAATAAAAACAATTTTAAAATGTCATAATTGCTGATTATGTGAAGAGTTGCTGTCTGTGGTGCATAGACATATAAAGTAGTGGTGTCTACGAAGTAATCTTTGAAAAGATTGATATAATCACTTAATCAGATGTTATCTGTATAATCAGTCCATGGTGGCCCAAAATTTTAAAAGCAAAACAAAAAGAAAAGGAAAAAATAGAAAGGGGTGGGGGTATTAGGGCAGAACCAGGTTATATTTTCTGTAGGCAAATTCGAAGTCTTTTTTTGTTGTTGTTGAACACAAATGGGAACCTTCGACGTTAAATTTGAAATTAATTTTTCTCGGTTATATAGTACTTTTTCTCAGTTATATAATTATAGTACTGTAAAAAATGGAGGGAAGGGGGAGCAGGGTGTGTTCTGCTAACTATAAACTTAATTTGACTCCTCCCACTTTTTGAGAACCCAAACAAGTGTCATTTTATCAGCTCTTCCAAACCCTTGCAGTTGGAGGGAGCGGGGGCAATTTACATGAAACAGGGAACAGAGGATTTGATGGTGGTATCACCCCCCCCCCACATGCTCCAACTGTTTATAATACATATGAAAATTATATTGGCAACTGTTTTCACTCTTCCTCCCTTTCTCCATCTTTTTTTTTTCTCTCTCTCACTATAAATTTCTCATTTTCACATCAACATCTCTCACCATTAAATAGTTCTCTCTCATTTCCTTCCCTTCTTTTGCTCTCTCTCTCTCTCTTTCTCTCTGAACTCTCACGTTCTCTTTCCAGATTTTTTCCACATATAATTCAATTCATCCAACCATATGCACACTAAAAATTAAAATATATGAAGGCAATATTGTATATAAGATAATAAACATTATGTTTAATTTATTCATTTATTACAACAAACTAATATACTGTACATGTAGTAAACCGAACGGGCACTTATCAGAGATGAAAAGGGGTAATTATGAGAAGGGGAAGGGGCACTTGTAAGGAAAAAGAGCATTTATTAGAAAAGAAAAGGGGTTCGTGTCAAATAAAAGGGGCAGTTATTAGAGGTGAAAAGGGGACACTCGTCACAGATGAAAAGAGCACTTTAATATCAGGAGGGGAAGGGGCACTTGTCAAAGTAAAACAAGTATCTCTCAGATTGGTGGCTTTGTATTGTGCACTATAATATGTTATTGATTTAAATATATCTTCTATTTCTTAACAATTTTTTAATTTAAAAAAAAATTTATATATATATTTTTTGTTGTGTACCAATCATTATTGAATATTTTGATAATAGTTCTGATTTAATAAAACATACAAATAAAAATAAAAATTGGCACCTCTCAGATTTGAATAGGGCAATTATCAGAGGTGAAGGGGGTAATTATCAATAGTGAAAAGGGGCAATTCTCGTAGTTGAAAAGGGGACCTTACTAGAGATTAAAAAGGGCACTTACGAGAATGGAAAATGGACACTTATTGTAAAGGAAAATGGGAACATGTCAAAGTTAAAGGGGCACTTTTCCTATGTAAAAAGGGGCTTTTTTACGGTACTTTAAATTGTGCTCCACCCCCCCCCCCGGGAGGGCCGCCTCTGGTCTGCAACCTCCATAGGCTAACAACAGAAGAGGATAATAATACCAAGGTTTTGATCCCCAGTCGCAGCTCCAGAGGCTAAGTAGAACTTTATAGTCCATACATGTATGTCTGTTGAATGAAAAGAGAAAAGAATCAAAGTAAGCACATTGGTACCTACATGTACATTATCTCTGTTGTTAAACATTAAAAGGTCTTGCATGTACATTGTGATTAAAGTGGACATGCATGCACATTGATATGAAATCATTGATAGGTAAATGTGAAAGAACTAATGACATCCTCAAAGCACCTACCGGTAATTAGCTGTATGGACATACAAACGACTTATTCATACAGCCTACCTGTCAAAACCTCAGCAGGTCAGTAGTTCTCTTCCTATCTGAATTTGTCTCAATTCTCAGGGAAATTAATTGCCTTCATCATTTATTTTACTGAAGAAGAGCATCATCCTGAAACAAAAAGAAAAAGGTTCATACATCATGATCATGGAAAAGTTATAGATCTACTCCATTGATAATTGATCTTACATTCCTTATAGTTTATAGTATCAATCATAATTCACATTTAAAATTAAAAAACGGAGGCTCCTTTTATGTAGGCACCCTTCCCCATTCAGTTGCTAGTAATCACTGATTCACTGAATTATTTACTCTTTAAAATCAAGAACAAACATTCACATTCTTGCAGTACTATTTCATGAATCTGCTTGCCCCAAGTTGAACTCGCCATGTCATGACCCAAGAAAGCCTTAGTATAATTAGTCAAGTTAGACCCATTCCTAAATTAAAATCAAGTCTAGATAGTAGACGGTACATCTAACTTAGTATAGTCTTAGATAACAAAATGAAAGTTGGCCTAACCTAGTACACCCTGTATAATTATAAGTGTCGACACAACCTGGAATGTAGATTTTAAAACTAAAATGCCCTAACCGTTCGAGCCCAACTTTTCAACTCCCTAGCACGTACTGACAAGCCGAGTTGAGCCTGGGACTTTCATAGATGAAGAGTAAAGACCTGTTTCTATGCTGTGTGTGTGTTTAACTTTAAGACCACGCTACACGTACTAGTTAAATCTAACGTTAGACCCAAGTTAGATTGTCTCTTTTACGTCATCTTCCTAATTGAGCTTTATGAGAGAGGAAAAAGTGAACAGAAAATTTACTGCACTGTACTCTGTAGTGCAGTTACTGGGAAGCTCCAACACCGGCGCCGGTGTTGGAGCTTCCCGGAGTTATAGTGCAGTGTACTATGTAGGTCTCTAAGTGCTTAGCTAACTCTAAGTCTAATCTGGTCCAAATTTTTGAGTGTTAGCTATTCTTCTGACCCAAATATGAAATAGTTAATCAACAGTTGGACCTAAAACTGTAAAAGTAACAAAAAGCTTGGATCATTGATGCAGTGAAGTGATCTACTCGTATCTAATTTTCAGAGATAGTCCCGCCCGAAAGTTTGGGCCTGGGTGACGATGGCAATCGAGCTGAAATATTACTCACGACGATAAAAACGAATCAAAAGTTCGAGTGTAGATTATTCCTAAATTCATCACATATAACAATTTTAAACCACTTCATGATGCACAGACAAACCGCAGATTCATACTATCAGCAGATATGATTATAAATATTATTCAATTTACGAGATTTTAACGTAATTACAGCTGTACTCACCATCAAACTTTCAAAGAAAAACTCAAACTCTCACTCTGTGCGGGTGACGTCATACATTAACTATGCATGCAGCGAAAGTCTTGTCTTCAGGCAATCGTACGTAAAAAATTCCATCACAGATATGAGAATAATTTTTATTAAAATCATGGGAATGATTACAGTTATCAATCATTATACCCAAATCTGCATACAAAAAGAAGGAGAATAGTGATACAGAGACTTATTAACCGCACGTAGGATTTCTGATAAGAGCACAAAATGGAAAGGTGCCTGGAATAAAGAATAATAATAACAGTCCAAATCATGAATATTCATATTTTTAATGGGTGGTACCACCATTGCCACATTTGCATGTACAATCATTATTTATATATAATGGTTTTGCGCTTTTCATTATATATTATATAATGGAAGTGCGCTTTCATTATATATATATAATGGAAATGCGCTTTTATTATATATGTATAAAAGGTTCGTGAACAGTTATTATTTATAAATAATAAAGAGGGAATCGTTATTATTTATAAATAATGGAAATGTGAATTGCAATCATTTATAAATAAGGGCAATTATTTATAAACAATGAAAATGGGAATTGTAATTATTTATAAATAATAGAATTTGGAAATGTAATTATTTATAAATAATGAAAATGTGAATTGTAATTATTTATAAATAATAGCAATTATATATAAATAATGATAATGTATTTTGTCATTATATATAAATAATGAAGATATGATTTGTAATTATTTATATATAATGGCAATTATATATAAATAATGAAACGTACTTTGTCATTATTTATAAATAATGGAAATGTGAATTGTAATTATTTATAAATAATGGCAATTATATATAAATAATGAAACGTACTTTGTCATTATTTATAAATAATGGAAATGTGAATTGTAATTATTTATAAATAATGAAGTATGAATTGTAATTATTTATAAATAATGAAGTATGAATTGTAATTATTTATAAATAATGAAACTGGGTTAAGAATTATTTACAAATAAAATTGTACATTTACTTGCATTATATGTAAATAATGGTTATTATTTGTTAAATAATGATTATATAACATATAATTTGTCTATATAATAGTTTTACAAACGGCGCCTCATACAGAAGACTGTATGATTTTTTAAATAAATGCAAAATCCTTATTAATGACCAATGTGGTTTTTGTAAAGATTTCAGTACTTCGCTTAGTATATTGAATTTTACTGATTACACTTTACAAGAATTAAACAGGGGTAATTTTTGTTGTGGGTGTATTTATGGATTTATCCAAGGCTTTTGACACCATCGGCCACCACATTCTTTTGAAAAAAGAAAGAATTACTATGGTATTCATGGGACACCGCTTTAATGGTTTCAAAGTTATTTATTATGTCGTAAACAGTATGTGGTGGTCGATGGTGTCGAATCTAATCACATGAATATTGATATCGGTGTCCTCAAGGTTCAGTTCTGGGGCCACTTTTGTTTATTTTATATGTAAATGATATTATCAATTCATCAAAATTATTAAAGTTTTCTCTTTGCAGATGACACTGCTGTTTTGTTCTCCCATGCTAATATATCTCAATTGATTTCCACTGTAAATTCAGAATTCTTTTTTTAAATGATTGGTTCAAATGTAATAAATTGCAACTTAATTTTGAAGAAAAAAAAATGTAATTTTTCCATCCTTGAAAGAGAAAGGTATTAAGTGACATTTAAGTTGTAAAATTGATGATATTGCTATTGAAAGAAAAGATTGCATTGACTTTTTAGGAGTAACCATCCAAGAAAATTTAGATTGGAAGAGACATATTGATCATGTCCGTAATAAATTGCTCAAATGTATTGGTGTATTGTATACACTTAAGGATTTTACCCTCAGAATATTACTTAATATTTATTATTCTATGTTATTTCCTTATCTGAACTATTTAAGAGTATAAGAGTAAGAGTTTGTTTACTTAGATGTCTCATGTGGTTAATAATAGTAATATTGACTGCCTAATTCAGGGCAATACGACTTGTCATATATCACCCTCACCTTCGGTTCGGGCGATATATGTCGTATTGCCCTGAAGGCAGTCAATATTACTATTATTAACCACATGAGACATCTAGAGCAAACAAGAAACTCTTACTATCTTATACTCTTAAAGTATGTAAAATACAGTAGCCTACACTGCACAGGGTTTCCTAGC
>CP137678.1:14883574-14937863 GCA_037976565.1 Mesocentrotus franciscanus
ATGAAAAGTTGCAAACACATCGTCAAACCACCACTGTACATCTAGTGCTTGACGAAATGTTCGATTCACTGCAAACAGTGTGCCTTGGGTGTGATTATTACGTCACAATAGAGTGAGCGCAAAGTGCGCAGGTTCTCATACGCGTAATAGATGCGCAAAGAAAATTACATGAAACCCGGATGTTGGCTTTACATTATTGCCCACTAGTTTAACACGCATTTTGCCATTGACTTTCCAGAATGGGCAATAATATTTGTTCATTGGTTTACTGTGTAATAATATTGACCGGCAAATTATACACAAAATCCCATTGACTTTTCTGAGCGGTGTTACTCATAAAAGGTCTTTTAAGCCTCTCATCAGCCTTCGCTCGCTCGCAAATGAATATTCAGACCATAATACCCAACTGCAAAGTATGATGCTAAAGGAAGTGTTTCCGTTTTGTAGCCAACATCAAATTCTGTAGAACTTTGTAAGAATTATGAATATGTCACGTACGTCCTATCTGTGAAATTTAAACGTTAGTAGTGTCCTAGAATTCAAATTATTCAAGGAACCCCGTTTACTATATAGACTTTACTGTTAGACAATATTGAGTGACTGACTGACTGACTTCTTTTTTTCTTTGGTAATATAATTAGATTGATATTTCCGAAATTCTTTGCGATCATGTTTACAGGTGGCTTCTCCTGCGATTTTGGAAAATTGAATTCCAGTACCGGCAAAGGACTACATGACTGTGACGTCACACAGACTCATAATAGATGGCGCGTCATCAGTGGAAATGACTACCCAAGGAAATACTGGTCAGATATAACATCGAACAGAAATGGTGAGCTTTCTAACTTGGATAACTCACATGCTGCTATCATCGCTACCAGAAGTTTTCAATTGTCAAAGTCTTAAGTTAGGGCACATTCATCAGTGGAGGATTAGGATTGATGGGGGAGGGGGTGGATCCCTCATCTCCTTTGAAACCCGATTGACATACTTTCAATACAAATGTTTGTCTCCCCTATTTCCCTTGTTTTGTATTTTGAGCGTGTAAACACATTTTTAGGAATTTGGAAAAAAATTCTTTCTTCACAATAAGTGGAAACATTACCTGTTGTTGGTAAGCTTTCATTTGTTGTGCTGCCACACTCCACCAATAGATATATGCATTTAGATAGATATCAAATTTTAGGAATGTTTAGCCCCCTCTTTTACAAAATCATGAATCCTCCCTTAAATTCAATAATTTGAAGAAAAATTAAATTCTAATTTAAAAAAATGATATAAATGAAAAGAAAGACAAATCGACTTCAGCTTTCCAGTAAAATTAAAGTCAAAACGTAATTTCTTCGGTCCCTACAGAGGCCGACTGTAGGTTTATAGTTTTTAGTATAATTGTTCCGTTCTACATTTAAAGCAAGTCCATATTTCGATATTTATCCCGTAGGTGGGTTCTTCATCTCTTGGACCAGAGACCAGAATGGCCGTTCCCTATTTCGATTGCCCCATTTTCAGATGTCCACGCCTTTCGCCCGGCTTTCCTTCTACTACAAAATCTTTGGCACAGGACTAAGACTGAGTGTCACACTTTGCGATGACGTCATATTTTACGTCACCGATAAGAAGGAACTGTGGAGTAAATCCCCGGATCTTCCAATCTGCTGTTATGAAGACGGCTGGAATTGGCCAGAAGTGAGTTAACGGAATATATAAGGCATTTAATGTCACATAGTTCCTTTCTAATGAAATTTGAATAAGATTGTTGTAAGAAATATATTCTTCCTGTAAACAAAAAAATCAAGCAGAAGAACCAAAGCAAAACAAAGCAAAAACAAGAACAAGAACAAAAATCAAAGTATACAAAACAAAAACAGAACAAAGAAATAAACATGTACACAATCACACACAATGGTGTCGATTTGTATCCATGGTTTGGGGATGATAGGTGTCAACATATTTTCGGCAATGGATCAAAGCAACCAAGAGGTAGAAGCGTGTGGCAGGTTGCACCCTCCCTTCCAAGTTATTAACTGTTTCAAGTCACCCTCAATAAAGGTAACATTTCATAGAATATAAGAGTGGTAATAGAATTAATAACATGCTAAATGTTAGTCCTGACTCTTGCCTGCAGTGTAGGCCTACCAGGCTGATATCATCTATTTTTAAACGAAATTTAGACATTACCAAAAAAAAAATCCAATGGTGAGGGATATCAACTTGTGAAAGTATTATGTTACCAGTGGGCAAATGCATTAATAAGCAACCAGGAAAGGTTCATGTAGACAGAAATTCTTTATTTCCTGGTGATAGAAACATACATTTTATGAATATTGATGTCTCAAACAACATTCATCGTGAAAAACCTATTCCAATATTCTGTGTAAAGAGATCTTAAAAAAACATAGTTCTCATTAGTAAATGAAAAACATATTGCTTTTGGTTCTTCATTTGACTCTCTTCCTTCTTTAATTAAACCAACTGAATGCTCTCTGCGAGAAACTCAATTCAATGAAACAGAATATCACTGATGCAAAATTTGGTTCTCAAAATGACCGAAAATTTCCACTCCTTATCTCATGCAAACTGTCTGTTTCTTAAAAAACATAATATAAAACTTACGTTCCAACTACCAAACAACAAACTTCCATTATCTCCTTCTTCACCCGGATATACTTACCATACCAGATACGCTCTAAAATATAAGCATAATATTCCCCTAAGGCCCTGACCAGAGCACTATTTTATATCTCCAAAAACTATAACCAGTCTTAGAAGGTGCATTATTATTGGAAGGGTGTTATAAACAAAACTTCAAACTTAATAACATTCTAACCTTCAAAACACCTTAACTATCTTATGCCTGTTGTTTGAATACAATACAAAGGCCTACATCAGCTTTTCAATAAAACAAAAATAAGTTGTGACATAATAATCTTTCTCCAAAATATCGAACTGGAGTATTCTGTTGTATTGCTTGTTTATGTACATACAAAGACTTATTTTCAAGAGGCACTAGATCCATGTGTGTAACTTAAGAAGAACTCTTTGTTTACGATTTTGTTCAGGTGTCTATGGAAAATTGTTAAAAAGACGCATGTGTTCATAATTTCTCTCGTAATTTAGGTTAATAATTTTGTTCAAGTTAAATAGAGGAAAATGTATATCATTATCTCCATTTGCTATCAAAAGATTTTGATCCTTTCGGAAAATAGCTCTTCAAATCTTTTACATGTAGAGATATAAATAGACAAAGAAATGGATGAAATCAATCAAACAAAATAGATACTGAGTATGAATCAGGAACAAACTGAAAGTTTCGTCTCCTACATGCTGCCATTTGGACAAAACCGTATTTCTCTTCAATGATACAATATTTATTACTTTACTTGCATTATGAAGAAAAAAAGCATCATCAACCCCACATAGTCATAGCTTTAAAAATCACTTCAGATTCCATATGGGGCCCATGTTTCAGGAATATGGGACCCATGTGGGTCCCACATGGGCTTGCTACCTGGGTTATTATCCTCTCTGTCTCCCATTATTTCTCTCTCTCCCATTTTCTACTTCTTTTTTGCACTTTTGCGCTTCGCGCTTAACATTTAGCTCGTTGCTTTTTAACGCTGCGGCTTTGCATTTTGCGCACTGCATTTCTATGATGCTGTTGATTGAATAAATTGAATAAATTGATCAATTCCTGATGAAGCCGTATGAGCGAGAATTCAATTTATTCTTGTCTCATATACGGTTGTCTCATTTACTTAGTTTTATATTTATATATGTATGTATTATGAAAATGAGATAGCAAAATGTGTATATTGATGGTCATCTTGCGAGTAATAACCATTAACTACTCTCATCGGGCTCTCATCATTAATTTTTCTCTTCATTTTTTTTTTTTTTTTAAATGGTGAATTATTGGGGGGTGATTGTACAGGCCATTCCCCACCTGAAATAATTGGGAGGGGATATATCCCCCATCCCCAGGATCGACACCCGACACACACACACACACACCAACACATGAATATTTTTGAGGACCTTTGTACTGAAGTCAGAACTTCTTTAAGGCATCGTTTAACAATTTAAATCTGAGATGCAAGGCCCAACGTGTTATCAGTGTCTGTGGTATTGTTCAATATTGAAGCCTTAAAAAATTGCGCTTCAAAATGATCATGAAGTGCCTCAAAAAAGGAAAAAATCTTTGAGTGACCGGTTTTACCATACTCATTTTCCACAATAGACTGTAGTGTTATACAAACCGTTAGGAAAACGAAAAATGAAATTTCGATTTCAAATCATAAATATCTTGATAATCAGACAGGCGATCGGCTTGTAAAAGTCATGGTTTTTCCTGACTGGCCTAAAGGTTTATAATTATAATTGCAGCATGAGCTAAATTCAGTTTTGTTGCAGAATCTGAGGAAATGTTACCGAATCATTTTAAGGCAATTTGGATCATATCTTATGTTCTCTTTAAATTGCGTGCTGCTATGATTTTTGATCTCATGTTAGGCTAATTGTCATATTTTGGTTACCGGAAATGAAATGCCAGTGAAATTTCAATGTAAGTACATGGATTTATATAATTCGTAGAACGGATATTTCTTTGATGATAATCTCTCTCGGAAAATGCAAAAGTAAAATTACACTCTACATGAATGCTCTGGTGTTATCCTCAACTACCATTTAGATATCGTTCGAAGTTACATGGAATACCCAGTTAGGCAGGATAGCAGTAGATGCGATTTCTGTGGCTAGCGAAGAAAGAGTGTACACAAATGGTACGTCTAGTACTTTCTATTTCTAGATACAAACACGCTCCAATTTAATCGACTATAAATATTAAATAATTTCAAATTGATTGACTACAAATGTCAAATATTTTCGAGATCTGTTATGTCAGAAGTTTTATAAACGTGTTTACATCTTTCATAGAAAGATTGTTCGAAGTTTAATCATTAGCATAATTGCTTGAATGGTTGCTTTCATTCATATTCCATGCTTTTACAATTAGTCTATACTGATGAAAGTGAAAGTCTACTTCTATATTTTGAAGGACTGCATGCATTCCCAACGTAATGATTGTTAATAATAAATAACATTTCCTGAATTGAGGTGATTTCATTATGCACTGGATGGTGTAGATGATATGCCCCCTCTGCCTTGCGGAAAATAATGTCATTTTAGCGCTAATATTACCTCAATGCTCATAACACTTCTTTATCTTAATTTTTAATTATTTCTTTTACTTCTTTCACTACCGTCTTTATTTCTCTCAGCCACACTTATTACCACATACACTTTCTTTCAATTTCTTTTCTTTTTCTCGAAACCACTGGGCTTTTGAAAATTAAGATTTGAATATGCCTATTTGTATATTTTCTCATCCTCGTTTCACATGAGAAATTCCTTTCTTTTCTTGCCTCCACCATACGTCGTCTTTACCAATGCTAGATGGAACATATTCGAAAATTTAACTAATCTCGTATTTTATGATATAAACAAACGTAAACATTTGTAATATTGTTAACTTAATAATCCATTGTCTCCTTTAATGTTGTTCAGATGGATCAAGTTGCAAAGTCCATACATCGAGCTCATCCACAACTACTCCCTCCTATCCCCAACAAATCATCCTCAAAGTACTACATCACCATCAACATCGTTGCACTCACAGGCGAACTATTCACCTCCTCTTCCACCTGTGAGCATCATCGACACTGGTAGAACCGCTTCTATTGATATTTTTAATATATCTAAAAATTCAAATGAGTCCAGCATTATCAGGTAAAGGGAACATCGGCTTTTTGATCTGGTAAAACTTTTCCCATCAATGTTGCATTTTTGGTTCCCACTTGTTCTTTGGTGATATTTGTTGTTGTGATTGTCCTGTACCTCACGAGAAAATATTGTTACAGATGCCGAAGGGGTTCCGAGCCTTGTCAACATCAAGTCAGTTTGGCAACACTGGCAAAACAGAAAGAGCGTACAGAGGAATCTACTTTACACCATTCATACCAGTCCCTGAATGAGCCGCCTGGGTTACCTCTGCAGAAGTCCATGTCAGAAGACACACCAGGGCTGTCAAGCGGCGAGGACTGTCATGTCTATAGTGACTGTGTAGATGTGAGACCTATCGCTATATCTTTGAGGTTATCGGCAAAGAATGGTCACGACCGATGTGACCACCCACAGATGTCAGCAGTACGCACAGGACAATCCAAGACTGCCCACAAGGTAAAATCACAAGGGCCGTCCAGAATGATTGGAGGGCCACCCACTTACCCCAAGCCTAAGTTCACTGGCCTGCGTCCGAGCGTATGCTCGACGAAGGAAAGATCTATACCGCTCTCCTTCTCAATGGGACCCGAAAGACGGGAGTCTGGCAAAGAGAAGTATGGTATTCGCTACGACCCAGGACGGATCAGGACTACTACGACATGTCGGAAAATTCCAAGAAGGCCTAGTGGACGCCAAGATTCTTCAAAGGTGACTAGCGCGACAGTTGTGCGGTCGAACATGGCCTCTTTAGATGATGATGGTGTCTACGTGAACATGGCGAAGACCAATGATGAGACGATAGCTAACAAGACTTCAGAAGACCCGCATATTTATAACAACATCGATGAACACGAGGAATATGGGACTTATGTTGAGTTCCAAGAGTATGAAAACGTATGCGGTTGAGGATCTTGCATTTCTAGCAGGAAGAAACATAGCAAATACAACGGATTTACAAGTCTAATCAGTCACGGCAGGGTCTAAATTGTTAACCGGGTCATTTTGGAATAGAAACATTCGATCGGCATCTGATCGGAAGGGAAAATTCCGGGAGTTCAAGAAAGTCATCATGGGATGAATGGTGAATTTCATTTCACAAAGCTTTCCCAGCACTCACCTATTAAAGGGATTGGGTAACTTTGTCTCAGATTCTGAAACAAAATCCTGGATTTAGCTCATACTGCAATGATAATTATAAACCTTTAGGTCAGTCAGGAACCCCATGACATTTACAAGCCGATCGCCTGTCTGAATATCAAGATTTATAAGATGATGACGTGGATCCTAAGCAAATGATTGGTTGAAAGCGCCTACACGTGACCAGGCATTTATTTTGCCCAACGCGTAATTTGGATAATGACCGGTCTTTATCCAATTCTAATGACCGGTCATTAGTAAAATCATGTAATAAAACATCATCTTATAAAACAAATAATACACATCATTTTGTTCGGGCATTAGTAAAATTACCCACACTCGGTACCTTCAAAACAGTCCAAACACCCTCGGCTACCGCCTCGGGGCGTGTTAGACTGTTTCAAAGGTACCTTGTGTGGGTAAATCTTACTAATGCCCTCACTGCTGTGTATTATTTGTATAATATATGATTGGAAATCGAAATTTAAAAATTCGTTTTCCCAACGGTTTTTATAACACTACAGTCTATTGGGGAAAATGACTGTGGTAAAACCGGTCACTCAAAGATTTTTTTTTAAGGCACTTCGATCATTTTGAAGCGCAATTTGTTAAGGGCTTCAATATTACACCACATCACAGACACTGATAACACGTAGGGCCATGCATCTCAGATTTAACATTGTTCAACGATGCTTTTAACCCAACCGTCCTTAGAAGTGTATTTTAAATTTGCAGGCACATCATCCATGGGAAGCGTATCTGCTATCTTTGCTTGTAATAATTGACTAACATTTTGCTGCTCGAAACTACAATATTGAATACATTTTGTGAAGAGGAGATACCGAGGAATTATGATTTACCAGCAGTACTTAAATTTTGCTTGTAATTATTAAGCAATACTTGCACATTTAAACAGAGATTGATTGCAAAAATCACGCAAAACTATTGTAATCGAATTGTAAGTGTAATTGTTTCGGTTTATTGTCATTAACAATACCAGCCCAAGGGCTGAAGAGGTGCAAGCTCAATTTACAAAAACATATGGAAATCAAGAAAATTCTGTTATAAGTCATTATACTTCGGCCAAATATCACCGGCCGATAATCTTTTTAAAATTAATTATTACTTATTTTATTTATTTATCTTTTTTTATTTTTATTTATTTATTTATTTATTTATTTATTTATTTTATTTTTTTTTGGGGGGGGGGAGCTAATTACCTTATCATATTTGGAGGCTTGATTAATCTGTGGGTTCATGAACCGTGTGCATGTTGGTGAAGTATGTGTGTGTGTTTGTGTGACAGAGAGAGAGAGAGAGAGAGAGGAAATGGGAACATTGACAATGAAAACATGAAGAAAGAATACAATGGAAAAAATGGCGATATGCAAGATGGGGAAAAGAGGAAGTGAACATGGTGAAACAGAATCAATGATCCCGATTCTGCACTGTTGCTCATAAAGTTGGAACGTTTTTTTTATTTTATCAAACCCCGTACATTTTTAAATTTTTACGCTAAATTAATCATTATATGCCATTTGTTTTAATTGTACAATGTTTCACCACTACCAGGTGTAATGAATAGTTGCATAATAATGCTTCCGTGAGCCTTTTGTTTGAAGAGGCATCGCGCTTCGATATTTTGTCCATTTCCCTCTCATCTCTCATAGTCTTATGTGCAACAATTTAAGTTTTTTCAGAGTTTAATGTATCATTTTGAACCATATTTGGTACAGAGGTTCCCTCAGCTGTGCCTCGTCCAACGTCATTGGCTATACGCCGAAGAGTACATACGCTCCAACAGGAAGGGCACAAACAATTCGATATCGCTGTTTTCCTTGGGATATCGCAGAGCACGGTCTCTAAAATCCTCAAACTTCTTCGGGAGGAGGGTAATTTGAGGCCACGGCAATCTCCAGGACGACCACGATTGACCAGCGCACGAGATGATCACCGGTTGCTTAATCTGTGCCGTCAGAACAGAAAAATCCCAACAAGTCGTCTTCGTCGTCTCTGGAGAAGACACCATGGAATCCACGTCTCCCGGCCAATGTCAATCAGAGACTGTTTCAACATGATTATCGATCAAGACGAATGACCAAGGGTCCTCGCCTGACCGTTAGACACAGAGTTTCCCGACTTCAATGGGGTAGGGAGCACATAAAACTACAGCTTTAGTACACTGGCTACATGTCATCTTCGTGGATGAGAGTCGCGACGTCCTTGAGCGTAGACATGGAAGGCAACGGGTGCGTAGACTACCTGGAGAGAATCTCAGATATGACTGCGTTCGGGAAACGACTCAAGGTGATGGCGGGTCCGTGATGGTATAGGCCGGAATCCACTATGGCGGAAAAACGCTACTGGTAGTTCCAGATGGAAGTGTACCGGGACATCATGGAGAACCACTGCCTTCCACACCCAAGAAGGGTCTATGGAAACAATTTCCGGCTGCAGGATGACAATGCTAAGCCAAACAGAGCAGCTGCAGTGATACAATTCCTGGGCGCTGAGGGGGTGCATCAGTTGCCATGGCCTGCCTGCTCCCCTGGTATGAACCCTACTGGGACGCCCAAGGCCGAGCCATCAATGACAGGGACTATATTCCTCAAACTCTACAGGAGTTAGCTCAGGCTCTGACCGACAAGTGGGACGCTCTGGCCATTGACAGCATCAACAAGCTCGTTGACAAGCATGCCGCGACGTCTCAACGCGCTGATCCATGTCAGAGGTGGTCATACCCGATATTAGTGACTGATTAACATTTGAAAGAGAAAAAATAATACATTTGATGCATAAAATTAATTTCAATATTTGTTATCTGTTATGCCGTCAATTTAGAGCATTGTAACATAATCCTTAGTTTTGCAGTTGTCATACCCCTTTTTTGTTTTTGCCTTGATACACCCTGTGCAAAGGTTAATTGTAGTTAAACTTTCACTGAAATATGATCTGAAGGAATCGATCAATAAAACATTATGGTTGTATACACCATAGATATCATAAAAAACGCTTAATGTCTTATTTAATGTGCGTTAAGTTGTAAAAACAAATTTATGAGCAACAGTGTAAGTCACATTGTTTATTCGAAATTTTAAAAATAGTATATATGGACCATGGCACTTCCTCGTATACTCCATATCATCTAATTCTGTTCAGATTCCCTTGTGGGAAGAGCGAATCCACATAAACTAACACTTGACAAAACTCAAAGAGTAAAGGTGGACCTGGGATTGCATTTTAATTTGCATAGTAATTGAGATAGGCTTTTATCGTAAGCGTGTAACAACAAAAATGGATCAACAATTTGCACAATTAGCACCATTCGACGCAACGCTTGTGATTTGTTTCGTTGTCTGTTTGGGGATCAGTTGCAATGTTTTTCCCTCGCTTATTGCCAGCCATTTTGACATTACACCCGACGTAGAGAATGTGGCTTACTCGGCCAAAAGTGCAGTGTTGATTATTATCGTACTGCTGGGTGATATCATCATGTTTCGATTCATTCGCGGTAAGACTGTGCACCATCAGGCTCAAGAAGTGTTTTGGCCAATGCGCTGCCGTCATTGCGCCAGAGCCGTTGGGATCCTGGCAAGCGACGAGCTACCTGAAACCCATATGAGACTAACTTTTCCCCTTGAACAAGAGAATAGTGGCGTTGTCCGAGAATTCGTAATCCCGTCAACCAGTTTTTCCGTTTCTACTGAGAGACTTGCGTCTGGACACCATGACCCGACTGATCTTGGAATCAGTTCACCGACTACAAATTCTAGGAGAAGGACTCCAGTCACTGAAAGCCCAAACATTAGTACGAATGAGAACCACCCAACGCCACAAACCCCTACCGATAACCAGTCTCACACAGGAGATACAAGTAGTAAACCTATCGCCGTTGCGGATCACACGCAAAATAAAAATGGCGAACCCGGAGGTTTTCCTGGATATATTAGGGACTTTTAGATTTGCACGTCGACGTAGTGGACTGCCACGTGTGCCATTTTTTCAAGGCACTGGCCCAGTGCCATAAAGGACGTCACATTACCTTAAAAGGATGTCACCGTGGCAGTCCACGTTCTCGTCGTGTAAAATCTAAAAGTCCCTAATAAAGAGACGAAATGCCATGCCACGTCTCTTTTTAAAAGTCCACATAAATCTCTTCTGCGAATCTTCACAATATTAGCGATCGTGTCCTTGGCCAGGAATATTGTTGTAATAGCTATGGACGTTTTGTGCATCTTACAGCCTCTTGAGACATACAGAAGGAAAGTCTCTTTTGCCGTTCAAGCTCTTCTGAATGGAACAATGGGAAGTATACTCGTAATTGCAATGTTCTTTTTCCTCTTATTACGACGCTGTCTTCATCAAAAAGGGGAAATTTTGTTACCCTATAGGATACATATTCGCTGGCTGTATCTGGGTTATACTTTCCAAAATAGGATATCCTTTCAATGCTGCCGGAAATGAACCTCGCCTCATCAATGGCACCCATGCAAATTGAACAGAACATTTGGAGAGTTTGTTTTGTATTTTGAAGAAATGGTTGATCCCTTTATAGTAGAATGTGCTATAAGCGGAGCTGGCATGATTTGGCAGATGTGGAGTGGCGCCTTACCAGAGGGGTTTTTGAAACTATCACAATGTGCCAGTCCGTCATTCGATTTTCTGTCTAGCCAGAAATCCAAACCAATTTGGAGGAGGATCTCAACCTTTTTATCACAAAGGCCTAACTATCGAAACCTATTTAGCACCAGAGATGCCAGATCTTCAACTGACATAGAATCGTTACCCCTACAGAACAATCCTAGAAAACTGGATTTGAAAAAGTCTCTCCTGAAACTGTTCCTGGGACTCTTACTCGGAGTACATGTCACTGCAGTAACATTTCTAAGATTGTATAAAAATCCCACTGTTCCTTCAATGAACACGCAAGTCTATTTGGAATGGTGTTGCGAGATTGCTTCTGGCATTCCACTCATCGGCCTGCTCCATTTCCAATCGTATTCCACGAATAAAAGGTCACATCATTTTCCTGTAAAACGCGGAATCTCATTACTTCGTGGACTGGGAAATAGCGATCGCATCCTGTTGCTAGGCTGTGGCGGGATATTCATTCTGAGCTTCTCTCGTCTTATCGGGGCGATCACCTTCTTGGTCTCTACCACATCATCTTCCAGCGACGACCAGACACTAGCTTACTTCTCCATCCTGTATGCTCTTTTAAAAATTTACTTGACGTGGCACATGACGCTATTTTTGTTCATAGCACAACGCCAGTTCTATGACGATATCCAGAAAATCAAATGGACTCTGATCTGTTCCATGTACACGGGGATCTTTAGTGTAACTATCTGGTTATTAGGAAACACAAGCATTCGTCCTTGGGTTGAGTTAGAATTGTTTTTCGGCAAGGGAAATGGGTGGACCTTTGGAACAATCCTGAACCCCTTCGTAAGTCTATTTGGTATTCATTCTGCTTTAGTGGCATTTGAGGCATACAGAGACGTATATAATAGTTACAAAGTTGTATATGCCACAAAATAATCTTTCCCGACCTTAGAATGAAAAGAATATATATAGCGCGGCAAATTTATGAAACAGCAATAGCAATAATAGAAATTCCAAAGTGTCTACACTAGATTCTTTACTAATTTCTTTGTTGAAAAGCACTACAAATGAAAACAAAGTAAATACAAATTGCATGAATCAAAAGTTAAATTAGTTAACAAGTCATAACTAAATTCCTACATTTTTTTTCATCCGAAAAAATACAGAAGAGTAATATTCAAAATATACATAATTTGTCTTTGTTTTAACGATTAAACAAAATCAAACAATACTTTGTACATATTGCAGCGAATTAACCAAAATGTATTTCCCTATTTTCAGTACTTTAAACAAAACATAATATTCTGTGGTAGGGACTATTATTTTCAGGTCTCACGGAAGACGCTCTTGGTGATTTTATTTTTTAAACAGTAGTAGAATTACTCATGTAAATCGTTACCTCTTTTCCCTGGTATATAGGACAATAATTCTTCTTCTTGTTTCCTCAGTTATTTACCTTAAAATTGAACCCAATATGAATACATCCATATTAAACAGTTGTTTTCCGAGTTTTTATTCATAAAAATGTACTTGTAGTAAGATTTGAAAGATGTTTTGTATGAATATTCATACCTGCGCATGTTTAATTACCAATCAGCATATATTTATGCTGGGCGTAATTTAAGACTACGCAGCCACTGTGAGTATAAATAGGAACGCCGAGCTGTCAATATTGCTCAGTTTCCACTCTAATTGGTCAGCTGATTTGAACCACACCTTTGCATAACTTACAGTCGAGCTCCTCCCAGACTCATAAGGTGAAGTACCGCAGACTTCTCCAAATATGAACCTTTGGGTGGAGAGGCTTTGGGCCTCTGTAACGAAAAAATGTCACCAGTGCCTTATCATATATGAGGCATTTTGTAGATTTAGATTTAGACTTATGCCTGGATTACATTAATTTTTGCCTGCGATTAGTCTACGGAGCCCGTGAGATTTTCGTACGGATTCACGGGCTCCACGGCCTCTACGATTTTGTTTCGCGAGAAGTTATACAAATTTGAAAAATCGTAAGCCCGTAGTCCGTAGACATATCGTAGGTGGCATTGCACTATCCCCGCACGGGCATCGCGCGAAGGCCTCGCGCTGATCGTGCATCAAACGCACGATTTTTCGGTGAACATGGGGACTAAATAACGCTCAAAATCGACACGGCGGCTGCACGGTCATCGCGCCTTCTCCGCGCAACCTCTGCACGGAAGCGGCACGATTTCCGTGCGGAGACTGTACGGCTACTGCACTGAAATTGCACGATTTCCGTACAATCTCCGAGCAGACTCTTTACAGATTAGCCCCTGCCTGCCCCCGAGGGCCAATACAAGAAATTGAACGATGCTCGTAGATGATGTAAACACAAACATCGTAGCCCGTAGCTTCCTACGATGGCCCCAAATTAACACGAAAAATCGTAGACCATTTTATCGTACGGCGCCCGGGGCAAATGTAATCCAGGCATTAGGTTTATAAGATTAACTCTTAATTTATTTTTAGTACTACAACAATTTGAACATGTATTTTATACCTGTACATGATCACTTTAGGTATAACTTTAGTTTTCTGTAAGATGGTGAATACCTCGTTTATGTATCTGTAGAGGAAAATTAAAAATCCTTTTGCTCCTATGTGTAAATAGAATGTAAATAATTGATCTGAATATTAGTGCACTGGATTGTGAATTTATTAACTCGCACTCTCTCTCTCTCTCTTGACACTCAAAATTTGTACAGTTAGAAATGTTGATCATAATTACTTAGAGTTTATTACAGCTCAGAACAATTTGTGATAATTATCGATATTGGACAGTTAATTGTAGGTTTACCATTGAATTACAGACAGCAAGGGATGAATTCTTAGACAAACTTAATCAATATTTTCCTATTTTGGCATTACAGTTGAACTAGGTTACCGATATATGATTATTTTGCAAACGAATATTCGTTTGTGCCAAGTCCATTATCGCTATTCTATATCTTTCTAAATTTACTATGGAATGTTATTTGAACTGTTCTGTATAAACGTTATGCTTTTTGATGTAAATATGTTTATAATTATTCAGGATTCCATGGAAGACCATTACTTTTTGGTGAATGGGCTACCATGACAAAATATTATAAATAAATAAATATTTAAATAAATAAATAAACCGGTTGTCTTTGGATATATTGAAGTACGTTCAAAATTGATTAGTTAATTCTGGAGTTGGCGACAAGTAGGAATTGGAAATTCGAGGCTATCTTGTCGTAAAGACCTTGGTATTTAAAGCACATGGGTAGCCGACAGAGTAAGCTAGCGTGAGACTATGGGTGGAGAGACCCGTTAGTAAAATACCCGTTGAACGGTGACCATGAAGGTAGATTATGCAGTTGGCAATAAGAAGATATAAAGTTGAGTATTTGGACTCAAACTTGGATTGGAGTAATTGTTGGATGGCTGCTTGTTAGCCTAGATTGAACGTACTATGGAGGCTATTTTGTGTTAAGCCCGGAATAGAATTACTTCTCATGTTTTCGTAGGAAAGAAAAGGTACACTTAGGAGTAGAATGCAGTTGCTAGTGATCTAATACTCTTACATCAAAAACCTGTCCCTAGAATTGTTAACATACCATTGCATACACTATTCATATTTTAAGCTAGTATCACTTAAGTAAATTATTTGTTGTCGGGCAAAAGTGACAACACATGTGTATATAATGTATATTTAAACTCTTAAACTATTTGCATTGCATACATACTTGGATTGAATTATATTTGACATGACTTGCATATGAATTAGGCTCGAACACCTCACTGTTAGTTAATATGTATTTAATAATAAAGTGTACTTCTTATTTTTCACTGGAACAAATTATAGGCTGACAGATTCGTTCTTACAGTCATACATGCTCGGTTACACATTAGTTACAGTACTTAAGTGCGAATGGTGATTGGTACTTTTTACATCTTCTTTAGGTAGCATGATTGAGAACTTGGAGAACAAAGTCATCGTCTGGCCTTATTTCAGACACTTATCCATGTCATTTGCCTTTAGATCGCTAGCTACCTATGGGAGGAATGTGATAGAGGGTGTGAGAGAAAGTGCTCCAAGATACGAGTGCGAATAATGTGCATCTTTGACTGCGTGTACAGGACACTGAGTGTGCCCTGTCACATGTTTGCAATATATATATGTCGTGCAGATCGTTAGAGAATTTGGTTGTACAAATCTGGTGCGAATCTTTTGATTAAATCATGCTTACAGAGTACTGATAGAGAATAATTCAGATCTTATGATGATGATTGAACTCATCTCGTTGAAAAATACAAGCTATTTCTAGTGAGTAACGGTGTGGAGATGAGCCAGGCTACTCGTGGCGTGGGTTGAATCGAGCGCAAATGTTTATGAGATCCCAGTGGTCAGGTCAAAGGTTGACCAATTACGAATTAAATTGAGTGCGTTAATGTGTTGAATTAAAGAGGTGCGAATTAGCCAATGAGAGGGCTGCAATTTATGAATAATTAAGTCATTGCATTATCGCTTGTTGTGTGATCCAGCAGGTCTGGTATTTATCTCTTTACAACTGGATGTTATGAAGAGAGAAGAATCTAGCGCTCCCAAAGACTAGATCGAGGAGCTTACCGTGTGAGAATTTTTTACTTGATTTCGGTGGCAAAGTGATATGTACCCCATTACTCTCACTGAAACACACCCCTCTTCCTACCTTCCTCCTATCTCTTCTTTTCCTTTTCATTTTAATAACCACCCCCTGTCCCTCCTCAATAATATAATAATTCTCTTTTAATAAAAAAAAAAAACAGTATTACCCCTGAAGAGAAAGAATAACCCCCAAACCCCCTAAAAAAAAAAAAAAAAAAAAAAAAATCCCCTTTTTAAAAAAAGCTATATGCATGCCCATAGATAGTAAAATAAACACACAACGCCCTCATTACACTCACACCCCCTCTCCCCAACCCAGTCTCAAGGTACATGAGGAGGGAAAAGTAATAATTGATTTTAACCAGCGCAGAGGAGTTAAAATAGTTTATTGACAGCTACCAGGGACAAAGTTTTATTTATGGGTGGGAGCCAGGGAGGAGGCTATTAATTGATGATGTAATAAACCTTGGACAGGGAAGAAACCAGTCGCCGTAATGTAAACATGCGGTCAGCCCTCAACTTTCCTCCCTTTCCTCTCCCCAAAGCGGAATCATCTTGGACAATAATACCTCATTCAGTCCATGGTATTTCGAAGTCGTCACACTCAACAAATTTTCGCTCTTCTTTCGTGGCGGTTTTTTCCTCAATATTCGCCCGCTTTAGCAGTCAGTGGCGTCAAGCTAATGTTTTAACGTGACATCAGCGGATAACTAACAATTTGTGCTTCTGACTTTAGTTTGAGCTCCTGACTGACAATTTTTCCTAAGTTTCACGATCGAGAACTTCAAGTTGTATTTCAAGATGCCTAAAGCGACAAAGAAAGCAAGTCAGAGGGTGAATACAGCGAGAGCTGCGACGAAGACGCTTAGGTCGACTACAAGGGCCAAACCAAGAAAGGGAGGGCGTCGAAGGCTACGACCCTGCCCGATCCTCCGCCTGCTGCCAGTACCAACACCGGCATTAACGAGGCGCTGCCTATCCCTGTCCTGATACAGGAGCCCACGATCCAACGGGATGACGATCCTGGGAGACAAGACGGAGTACTCGATAACGGTGAGTCATGGCCAGTAATGGCAATCGATGATATTGATCCATATACCTTACAGCCTAGGCCCATGTTTTCCGATGAAGCGCTGGTTTCACCTGCGCCAGTCATACCGTCCACAGTGGGTCCAGCTAATATTAATAATACACTAGGGACAGATTTCCCGTCCCTGGACAGCCACAGTATTTGGCAGGTGTTGGTGATGATCTCGGCTCAGCTATTGCCGTGACCATCAAAGAAAAATTTGGCGGGGGAATATGTGGATATAGGCTCACTTATCAAACCATCTGTTACGTCCGATCCTTCTATCGATGAGGGGTTAACACTTACATTTTCCTGCGAGCGCTAATTTTCAGCTGCGGGCGCCAAATCGCAGCGTAGCAATTAAAGGCATACATCAATGGACTAGTGCCATGTTAATTTTTGTGTCGGTCTATGCCGAACGACATGCGCTACGAGTACGGGAGCTATTGAAATATATTAGCACTGTTCGCACTGCCGCTAGCTGCGGCTATAATTGGACCAACTACGATGTTCAATTCCGCCTGCGGCAAGCGCGGCAGCCGGAGCGTTCATGGGCCGTAGTGGACGCAGAGCTGTGGCTAATGGTCGCCACTGCCTATGCGCGGCCGGACATGGATAATTTTCGTCCCTTCAGCGGGAGGCAAGCTCAATTTCGGGGAGCGCAACGGCCAAGACAGCAACTATCAGGCCCCGCCGCGACGGGCGCTCAGCATACAATCGGGGCGGATACGGAAGCGCAATCGCGAGTCCACGGGCTCAAGTGTGCTACGCATTCAACGCCTCCGGCCGGTGCGGCAGGGGGCCGCGCTGCAGATATGCGCACAAATGCGATAGATGCGGAAATACGTCCCATGGCTCCTTTGCCTGCAACCGCCCCCAAATTGCAGCTACCCAACCGAGCTCTAGCCCCAACCCCAATTAAGCTAAAGCCCATGCTACCCTTTCTTCATTCTTACACCAATCAGTCTGACGCCAAACGGCTAATTTCAGGATTTACGTACGGCTTTTCTTTGAGTTTTAAAGGCACCCGTGTACAAATGAATTGTAAGAATCTCAAGTCTGCGATTCTTCATCATCAAATCCTTATGCAAAAGATAGAAAAGGAGGTGTTACTTGGCAGAATTGTGGGCCCCTTTAATTCAATTCCATTTCTGAATTTTCGTTGTTCCCATTGGGGTTGTTCCAAAACGAACACCAGGCGAATTTCGGTTAATACAGCACTTATCCTCTCCTCGCGGCTCCTCTGTAAATGATAGCATAGATAAGGATGAATGCAACGTTTCTTACACTAGTTTCGACGAAGCAGTGAACATGATTCTCGACCTTGGTCATAATTCTTTATGGGGAAAGCTGATATCAAGTCTGCCTTTAGATTACTACCCGTTCATCCTAATGACTTTGATTTGCTCGGTATGTGCATAGATGGCAAATTTTATTATGATAGGTGCATGCCTATGGGTTGCTCGATTTCGTGTGCAATGTTTGAGCGCTTTAGTTCCTTTCTCGAGGATTGTTGTCGGCGCAGAGCTGTTACTGAACAAGTGCTGCATTACTTAGATGATTTCTTTGCCGCTTCCTCCTTCGAGGAATGCCAGCGCATCATGCTTTGCTTCCAACATATGTGCCAGGATTTCGGTGTCCCCTTAGCTGTGGAGAAAACCGAAGGCCCTACGAGAGTAATTACATATTTGGGTCTAGAGATTGATACAATGTTATGTCAGGTAAAAGTTCCAGCTGATAAATTAGAAGCGCTATGTTGCATGATTCGCAGCTTTTCCACGCGGGCCAAGCTAACGCTGCGCCAGATACAGTCTTTAATTGGGTCACTCAATTTTGTATGTAAGGCAGTTGGCCCAGGTAGGGCCTTTCTGAGGCGGCTGATAGACATGACTAGAGGGGTAAGCCGGCCCCACCATCACATAAGGCTTACCAGTGGGGCTAAGGCTGACCTGGCAGCTTGGGAAACATTCTTAGCGCATTTTAATGGGACTGTTATGTTTGCTGACAATGTTTGGCGCGATAATACTTGCCTTCAATTCTATACCGACGCAGCGGCAAGCATTGGGCTAGGCATTTATTTCGAAGGATCCTGGGCACAAGCTAGGTGGCCGGACTACGTAAGGGATGCTAATTTCTCCATTGCCTTTTTAGAGCTGCTTCCCATAGTCGTAGGCGTTCACTTATGGGGAGATCGGTTAAGTGGGAAGAGAGTAACTTTCTGGTCTGATAATCAATCGGTGGTGGCCGTCATTAACAAGCAAACGTCTAGTTGCAAGGTAATCATGAGGCTCATTCGGCACTTTGTAGTACTATGTTTAAAGTGGAACATTTGGTTCAAGGCGAGGTACGTTCCAGGCCATACCAATGAAATTGCCGATTCTCTGTCCCGCTTTCAGATGACCCGTTTTCGACGCCTGGCCCCCAATGCCGAACGACAAGGGACCCCCATTCCTACCCTCTCTGGAGCAGCTTAGTCGGGAGCGTGCCGTCTTGTTGAGCTCTTCTAGAGCCCACAACACTATGCGCACTTATCACACGGCATGGCAAGCTTTTCAAAAGTTTCGTAGTAATTATAATTGCAATGCCTCAAATCCACCAACCATCGAGCAGATTGCCCTTTTCATTTCTTACATGAGCCTGTCTAAATATTCCGCAAACACTATCTCTACATATATTTCAGCTCTGTCATTCCATGAGCGCAGTCATAATAGAGAAGATATAACCCAAACTTTTCCAATAAGGCGATTAGTTGAAGGCTGCCGTAGGCGTCATGCTCGCCAAGACGTGCGCTGTCCCATTACCATACCCTTATTACATAAATTAATCGCAACACTGCCATTGGTATGCCAAACGTCCTATCATACTAAACTATTCACTGCAGCCTTTTATTAGCGTTCTTCGGGTTTTTACGCATTGGTGAATTCACTTCCCAGGGTAGCTCCATCCCTATGTTGGAGGCGGACGTAGTGGTTCGGGGGAATCCCCCTCAGCGCAAAGTTAGTGTTAGAATTCGGTCTTCCAAAACAGATCAGCGGGGTAAAGGGTGCGTCATTGTGCTTCCAGAAAGTAGGTCATTGTGCCCAGTTAAAGCAATTGTTGGGTATCTGGAAGCCCGTCCCCAATCCGTCCCGACTCCCGTTATTGCCCAGGGGTTTGCATTTTTAGGCAATTTGATGGTTCTCCTTTAACCCGGCAAGCTTTCAACAGGGTGCTAGATAGGAGTATTTCGTTCTTAGGTTTACCAGCTCACTATTACACGGCCCATTCCTTCCGAATAGGAGCTGCTACGTCCGCTGCCATGGCAGGGTTTTCAGACTCCCACATTCAGAAAATGGGGAGATGGATATCTGGGGCATACCAGGGTTATATCAGGCTACCGTCAGGTGAAGTTTGAGAGACCTCGGTTGGTTATAATTTAGGATCGTCGTTATTTTCTTTTAATTTTTGTTATGTTTTAATTATACTGCTATGTTGATCAGACCAAACCCAGTTCATAATGTATTAGTAACTAAGTTTTTGATTTCACTGAATTGGGGTGGAAGAAACAAACACCCCCTATCATTTTTGCTTAATAGCACATGTATGCCTATATATTAGTCACTCGTCTTAATGTTCGGGTAGTCTATGGAGGAGGTGCTTTAAATAATTACATAAATCGTAAAACACATTTTGTTTTTGGTAATGCTATAATGTTATGTAGAACATGTTACCGTCTGCGGGTTCCCTTTTCTCCATTAATTTGAATCTACAGATTCTACAAATTTATGGAGCCAGCTAAGGGATTCTACATCCATACCAGGCACCATCTGGGTCTTCATTTCTTGGGGATTCCATTGTGCATGCGGCCGCCTTGCTGTGAGAGAAAAGGGCGACGCAAACCTCAACCTGCCACTTCGGCTAATTTGGAAAGGTAAACAGGGGCTCCGTCTAGCCTCTATCAGAAGCTGCTCGAAAGCTTTAAACAATAAACACTCTGTAAGCAAGTCGACTCCTGTTGGTATTCATGTCGGCACTAATGACGTGGGAGTGATTCCTAAGAAACAGATACTGCTTTATAGCGAACTGCCTTCAGTACGTCACAGCAGCTGTAGGTCATGTAAAGGTCATCTGGTCCGATGTCTTCCTCGGGTCAAGTATGGTAATTACCCACCGGACAGACAGAACATACCCGACAGAAACCACAGGGCTGGTAACAAGTATGCGCGGTCATAATTCGCCGAATTGGAGGACTCGTTGTATCAGGCCCACAAATAACTGTCAACAAATCGGAGCTTTACCTCCGACAAGTGTACTTCATTTCGAACATTTACAAGGTGCCTTCTTGGGAATTCGGACGTTCAATTCCTTCCTTACTGGTCTTCGTTTAACCCCTTAGCTAATAATAATAATGATTAAGTATTATTTCGCTTATCTAGCGTATAACGTCGCTTTATCAGGAGTCTAAGCGCTCTACATTGAAGTGACTCAGTAACTTTGTTGAAGGTTGATAAAAAAAAAACTGCGTAAATTTCGTAAGAAATGTTACATATTATATTCATTCTACCGAACTAACCCTTTAGCATGCAAAACATGTTGAAACAAATGTCAGCCAAATTATGTTCAGATCTGTATTGATCTAAATGATTATACGAATTGTTGTCTGTTGCGATTCATAATAATTTCGCAAATATGCAAAGGATGAGCATTTTCATACCATCTGACAGCGGTGTGGCGGCGATCCATGTCTGAGCAGCCACGTCTCGTGTGGCAGAAAATTATTGAAATTTTGACCGCCAAACCGCGGAATTATCTTTGATTTGCACATGTCGAATATACCAGTTTGCAAGAGAACAGTCTTCGAGCCAATGATGGGAAATGCTAAGGCAATTATTATTGTTTACACCCCGATAACACTTTGTTTGTAGGCTGAGGATGACCAATAAGGCCTTTAGTTATCCTCAGTTTTAGGCAAGAAAGTGTTTATTTGAACGCTACGTGTCTCAGGCCAGAGAACTGCGTTGATTAGTTTTTATTTAAATACGCTACGTGTCTCAGGCCAGAGAACTGCGTCGATTAGTTTTTATTTAAATACGCTACGTGTCTTAGGCCAGAGAACTGCGTCGATTAGTTTTTATTTAAATACGCTACGTGTCTCAGGCCAGAGAACTGCGTTGAACGCTATGTGTCTCAGGCCAGAGAACTGCGTTGATTGGTTTCCATGACGTTATCATGATGAATTGCAAATCCCGGCCGGGTCCCTACTCCCTAGGCTAATTTAGACTGTTTACTCTCTGTTTAATGATGGTACGTTACCGTTTGTATTTTTTCTGATAATGTTGTTCATTGTGAAGTTAACAGACTATTTTCATTCGAATTATTGGTTATACCACAGGTCTAATGACGATTGGAAGTTTCTATATTACAAGTAATAAATACCATGGCCAATTGCAAAACAAGTTGTCAATGTCCTTATTCTTTGTCCCAGTAGATAGAACAATAATTGATTTTAACCAGCGCAGAGGAGTTAAAATAGTTTATTGACAGCTACCAGGGACAAAGTTTTATTTATGGGTGGGAGCCAGGGAGGAGGCTATTAATTGATGATGTAATAAACCTTGGACAGGGAAGAAACCAGTCGCCGTAATGTAAACATGCGGTCAGCCCTCAACTTTCCTCCCTTCCTCTCCCCAAAGCGGAATCATCTTGGACAATAATACCTCATTCAGTCCATGGTATTTCGAAGTCGTCACACTCAACAAATTTTCCCCACCATCCATCCCCGTACTCCGCCAAGGGGGTCAGTGACTTTTCATGTTCATAATTATTATTGCAGAGCAATAGCGAGAATTTGATGACAATCCACTCTCTCAAGGGCTACGCCTGGTCGCGTTCATAACACGGGCCTTGCGGGGCTTTTCCCAATCTTATTTTCCAGGACTCGAACTTTTCATTCGGTCAGATAATACTTTTGGTTATATTTATCGATTGGCCTTTTGGCCCAAAGAGTCTGGTTTTCGAGAGGTTGGTTTTCACCCGCATTTGAGTGTAGTGGACAATGTCATCAAATTCCTGCCTTATTGTTCTTTCATAAAGAATTTTAAGATGTGCATTACGTTAATCAATTCTTTGTTGTTGTTACGTACGAAGATGGTAAAATCGCACCAAATTGGGTGCTTCTGTGTCAATGCTGTATCAAAGTATTAAATCGTGTCCGTAAGGCAGAAAATTATTGAAATTTTGACCGCCAAACCGCGGAATTATCTTTGATATGCACATGTCGAATATACCAGTTTGCAAGAGAACAGTCTTCGAGCCAATGATGGGAAATGCTAAGGCAATTATTATTGTTTACACCCCGATAACACTTTGTTTGTAGGCTGAGGATGACCAATAAGGCCTTTAGTTATCCTCAGTTTTAGGCAAGAAAGTGTTTATTTGAACGCTACGTGTCTCAGGCCAGAGAACTGCGTTGATTAGTTTTTATTTAAATACGCTACGTGTCTCAGGCCAGAGAACTGCGTCGATTAGTTTTTATTTAAATACGCTACGTGTCTTAGGCCAGAGAACTGCGTCGATTAGTTTTTATTTAAATACGCTACGTGTCTCAGGCCAGAGAACTGCGTTGAACGCTATGTGTCTCAGGCCAGAGAACTGCGTTGATTGGTTTCCATGACGTTATCATGATGAATTGCAAATCCCGGCCGGGTCCCTACTCCCTAGGCTAATTTAGACTGTTTACTCTCTGTTTAATGATGGTACGTTACCGTTTGTATTTTTTCTGATAATGTTGTTCATTGTGAAGTTAACAGACTATTTTCATTCGAATTATTGGTTATACCACAGGTCTAATGACGATTGGAAGTTTCTATATTACAAGTAATAAATACCATGGCCAATTGCAAAACAAGTTGTCAATGTCCTTATTCTTTGTCCCAGTAGATAGAACAATAATAATAATTATAATTAAAACAAAAAATAATTATAATAATGATAATAATAATGATAATCACTATATATATTGTCCCTCCAGTATTGCTACTATGTCATTATACTTTCTGGAATGATGATATTGATAATTGATTTTGTAATGATTTGATGAGAAAGATTGTTAGTAATATCGTATAATGGTAAGATATTATCGGTTATAAGTAGGAGAAATGCGGTAGTTAATTGCTCTAATATGCATTTTTCTTTTGTCCTTGTTGAGCTCTTATGTTACGTTCGTAAGATTGTATTTCTTTCTATACACTATGCCTTTTGTGTGGTGAAGCAGTGATGCTCATAACTACACAGAGGACCTTGGTTTATGTGTCAAATCTTTATTATTATTTAATTTCATTTTCATGTACATTGTGAAAACAAAATATGACTGAATAAAGATGATCAATATATGATGATAATAATCACAATAACAGATAATAATGATAGGATTATGCAGCATAATTAAATTTATGTGTCACTGTTCCCTGAAAAATTAATTGTCGGCGTATGGTGAACATTTTGAGATTAATCGGCGACTTATTGTATATCATTTGTCGATTAGCTGCTGTTCTTTTCTTAAAAAAATATCGCCAGGAAATAGTCATCAAGCACTGAAGATCATTATGCGATCAGTCGCCAATCAATCTGAGAACTGTCGCCTACCCTTGTAAAACCAAGAAAAATCTTTTCACGACCAGTTGGGTCAACAAAAGGCAAAATGCTCCGGAGACCAATCCCCGGCCACTGACAACCTTTTAAAGACTTCCCAAAACCTCCGTGTCACCTCTAACAACTAACTCCCGACCGGTAGTTGTCCGGAGTCGACGACCGGTCGTAGCTCTAGTGTGACTTAGGCTTTACGTGATCATTAACAACAAATACCGGCACGCTTTTCCGTGTCATATCTAAACGTGCCTTTGGAGTAAATTGATGGGTTTCATTAAATAAGAAGCAGACTTCATATCACAATCACACAATTTGAGAAGAAAAAGAAAGAAGCACCATCTACATTAAAATTCATGAAAATATATGACCTTAGAAATAAAACAAGTATTTTATGTTTTTGTTAAATATATATTGAGGGAAATGCAAAGCCAAAATCCCCCTGGCATTTTCTTCCAAAGGACTACGAGAGACCAAGTAAGAAATAGATAGATAAATAGTTAGAGATAGAGATAGATACATAGAGAGAGATAAGTATAAAGAGAGCATATCGCTTTTATGATATTGCGCTAGTTTCAAGAGGTACTTTAGGGAGAAATTTTAATTTCAATACTTTTTATTGTCCATATCTCTCAAGTGATTTCCTGTTTATCAACATTTTGGTAACACTAAATAATGACTAGGAAATTCATCATGAATTTAAAATACGGCAGTTTCAATGATCTAAATGTAAATATATCTATGACTTATGAAATCTCTCTATGCTCTGAGAAATGTATGAACACATTTACTACAAAACATAATATCTGTACCGTTTTCATTATAATGGGTATTTTGTAAAAAGTTAAAATTCGTTTATTATGAATACGTAGTCATTAATTGTTCAGTTGCGCTTGCAATTTCTTGTCATGTCAATTCATTCTTCATTCTCTTTTTTTAATTTCTTTTTCTAAAAGCTATATTCATAACGCATAATGTACATATTGATAATCATGGATGTAAGTCAATAATGGGTTTTACGATACATTGATTGATAGACAGATATGATAGCAATAGACACATGCGTGTCATTAATGGCTTAGATTATGCAAAAAAAAAACATCTTAAAAACCCCGAGGGTGTCGTTTCATGAAACCAACTCCATGACAATCATATCTTTGTCGGCTTTTCTATGGTACACCGATGTATGTACAAATGATATTTGTCTTACATACTCGTTGATGCATTGAAACCTTATAAAAAACAGTTTGTATGTTTTTATAATGATTTTATGTTAACACCAATAAGAAGGGATCAATGAAATGAGAGCTTTAAGATCAAGAAATAAGTTTTTAAATAAAATTTTAGTTAAAATTTGTTCACTGCCCATAGACTATTAAACTTAAAGTTGCCTTGAGATGGCGTTCTAAATAGATATGACAGGTTTGGAGTCGTGACAAGGAATTGTCGCGGAAGTTGTCGCTCATCTTGGCAAACACGGTTTTTTGAAACACTGAGCGGACAAGTTGAGCGACAGTGTCGATCGTTGACCTTGTAGTTATGACGGTTTCGATAAACGACCCCAGGGTATTTAGTATAAACCTTATTCTTTGATCACAATCGTGGCTTGATTAATCTGTAGGTTCATGAACTGTGTGTGCGTTGGTGAAGTATGTGTGTGTGTTTGTGTGTGTGGGAGAGAGAGAGAGAGAGGAAATGGGCATAGTGACAATGAAAACAAGACGAAAGAATACAATGGAAAAAAGCGATATGCAAGATGGGTAAAAGAGGAACTTAACGTGTAAAAGCAGAATCAATGATCCCGATACTACACTTTTGCTCATGAAGTTGGATTTTTAAAATAATTTTATCAAACCCCGTACATTTTTTAATTTTTACGCTTCAGTTATCATTATATGCCATATTTTTAATTGTACTATTTGTCTCCACTACCAGGTGTAATGAATAGTTGCATAACTATGCATTCCGTGAGCCTTTTGTTTGAAGCCTTTTGTTTGGAGCTATAAGAGGCATCGCGCTTCGATATTTTGTCCATTTCCCTCTTATAGGCTTATGTGCAACAAGTTCAATGGGCTAGGGGGCACAGAAAACTAAGCTTGGACACTAGCGACAAGTCATCTTCGTGGCTGAGAGCCGCTACGTCATTGAGCGTACAGATGGAAGGCAACGGGTGCGTCGACTACCTGGAGAGAACGTCAGATATGATTGCGTTCGGGAGACGACTCAAGGTGGTGGCGGGTCCTTGATGGTATGGGCCGGAATCCACTATGGCGGAAAAAACGCCACCGGTAGTTCCGGATGGAAACGTCAACCCCGTCGTGTTTCAGGACATCCTGGAGAACCACTGCCTTCCACACGCAATAAGGGTCTATGGAAACAATTTCCGGCTGCAGAATGACAACGCTAGGCCAAATAGAGCAGCTGCCGTGAGAGAATTCCTCGACGCAGAGGGGGTGCAGCAGTTGCCATGGCCTGCCTACTCCCCTGGTATGAAACCTATTGAACATGCCTGGGACGCCCTAGGCCGAGCCATCAATGACAGGGACAATATTCCTCAAACTCTACAGGAGTTAGCTCAGGCTCTGACCGACGATTTGGACGCTGTGGGAATTGACAGCAATAACAAGCTCGTTGACAGCATGCCGCGATGTTTCAACGCACTGATCCGTATCAGGGGTTATCATACCCGATATTAGTGACTGATTGCCATTTGAAAGAGAAAAATAAAACACATTTCATGCATAAAATCCCTTTCAATATTTGTTATCTGTTATGCCGACCAATTTTGAACATTGTAACGTAATCCTTAGTTTTGCAGTTTCCATACCCCTTTTTTGCTTTTGCCTTGATACACTTTTTGCAAAGGGTAATTGTACTTAAATTTCACTAAAATATGGCCTGAAGGAATCGATCAATAAATCATTATGGTTGTATACACCGTAGATATCATTAACAACGCGTAATATCTTATTTATTGTTCGTTAAGTCGTTAAAAACACCCACTTTATGAGCAACAGAAGTTTTATAACAGTTTCAGTTTTTATTTAAAAGTACTATATATTAACCATGACACTTCCTCTTATACTCCACCGCCTCTAATTCTGTTAAGATTCCCTTGTTGGAAGAGCGAATCCACAGAACCTAACACTTAACAAAACCCAAAGAGTAAAGGTTGACCTGGAATTGCATTTTAATTTGCAAAGTAATTGAGATAGGCTTTTATGGTAAGCGTGTTACACATAAGACAGGAATCTCCTCGTAAAATGACAACAAAAATGGATCAACAATTTGCACAATTAGCACCATTCGACGCAACGCTAGTGATTTGTTTCGTTGTCAGTTTGGGGATTAGTTGCAATGTTTTCCCCTCGCTTATTGCCAGCCATTTTGACATTACACCCGACGTAGAGGATGTGGCTTACTCAGCCAAAAATGCAGGGTTGATTATTATCGTACTGCTGGGTGATATCATCATGTTTCGATTCATTCGCGGTAAGACTGGGCACCATCAGGCTCAAGAAGTGTTTTGGCCAATGCGCTGCCGTCATTGCGCCAGAGCAGTTGGGATCCTGGCAAGCGACGAGCTACCTGAAACCCATATGAGATTAACTTTACCCCTTGAACAAGAGAACAGTGGCGTCGTCCAAGAATGTACAAGTCCGTCATTCGTAATCCCGTCAACCAGTTTTTCCGTTTCTACTGAGAGACTTGCGTCTGGACACCATGACACGACTGATCTTGGAATCAGTTCACCGACTACAAATTCTAGGAAGAGGATCCCAGTCACTGAAAGCCCAAACATTAGCACGAATGGGAACCACTCAACGCCACAAACCCCTACCGATAACCAGTCTCACACCGGATATACACGTAGTGGATCTACTGCCGTTGCGGATCACAAGCAAAATAAAATAGCCAAACCCGGAGGTTTTCCAGGATATAATAAAGAGACGGAATGCCATGCCACGCCGCTGTTTAAAAGTCCACATAAATCTCTTCTGCGAATCTTCACAATATTAGGGATCGTGTCAATGGCCAGGATTATTGTTGTGGTAGTTGCGGATGTCTTGTGCATCTTACAGACTCGTGAGATATACGGAAGGAAAGTTCTTTGCCGTTCAAGCTCTTCTGAATGGAACAATGGGAAGTATACTCGTAATTGCAATGTTCTTTTTCACCTCTTATTACGACGCTGTCTTCATCAAAAAGGGGAAATTTTGTTACCCTATAGGATACATATTCGCTGGCTGTATCTGGGTTATACTTTCCCAAATAGGATATCCTTTCAATGCTGCCGGAAATGAACCCCCGTCTCATCCAAAGCACCCATGCAAATTGAACGGAACATTTGGAGAGTTTGTTTTGGATTTTCAAGAAATGGCTGATCCCTTTATAGTAGAGTGTGGTATAATCGGAGCTGGAATGATTTGGCAGATGTGGAGTGGCGCCTTACCAGAGGGGTTTTTGAAACTGTCACAATGTGCCAGTCCGTCATTCGATTTTCTGTCTAGCCAGAAATCCAAACCAATTTGGAGGAGGATCTCAATCTTTTTTTCACAAAGGCCTAACTATCGAAACCTATTTTGCACCAGATGTGCCAGATCTTCAACTGACATAGAATCATTACCCCTACAGAACAATGCTAGAAAACATGATTTGAAAAAGTCTCTCCTGAAATTGTTCCTGGGACTCTTACTCGAGTTCTAATCAATATTACTGCAGTTACATATCTAAGATTGTTTAAAAATCCAACTGTTCCTTCAATGAACACGCAAGTCTATTTGGAATGGTGTTGCGAGATTGCTTCTGGCACTCCACTCATCGGCCTGCTCCATTTCCAATCGTATTCCACGAATAAAAGGTCACATCGTTTTCCTGTAAAACGCGAAATCTCATTACTTCGTGGACTGGGAATAGCGATCGCATCCTGTTGTTAGGCTGTGGCGGGATATTCATTCTGAGCTTCTCTCGTCTTATCGGGACGATCACCTTCTTGGTCTCTACCACATCATCTTCCAGCGACGACCAGGCATTAGCTTACTTCTCCATCCTGTATGCTCTTTTCAAAATTTACTTGACGTGGCGTATGACGCTCTTTTGTTCATAGCACAACGTCAGTTATTTGACGATATCCAGAAAATCAAATGGACTCTGATCTGTTCCATGTACACGGGGATCTTAAGTGTAACTATCTGGTTATTAGGAAACACAAGCATTCGTCCTTGGGTTGAGTTAGAATTGTTTTTCGGCAAGGGAAATGGGAGGACCTTTGGAACAATCCTGAACCCCTTCGTAAGTCTATTTGGTATTCATTCTGCTATAGTGGCATTTGAGGCATACAGAGAAGTATATAATAATTACAAAGTTGTATGTATCTCTAAAGAATCTTTCCCGACCTTACAATGAAAAGAAAATATATAGCGCGGCAAATCTATAAAACAGAAGTGGCAATAATAGAAATTCCAAAATGTCTACAGTTAGATTCCTTACTAATTTCTTTGTTGAAAGATACTACAAAAAAAAAACCAAAGTAAATACAAATTGCATGAATCAAAAGTTAAATTAGTTTACAAGTCAAAACTAAATTCCTACATTTCCTTTTTTATCCAAAACAAAATACAGAAGAATAATATTCAAAATATACATAATTTGTCTTTGTTATAACGATTAAACAAAATCAAACAATACTTTGTACATATTGCAGTGACTTAGCCAAAATGTCTTTTCCTCTTTTAGTACTTTAAACAAAACATAATATTCTGTGGTAGAGATTATTTGACTATCTCACGGAAGACACTTTTGGATTTTTAATTTTTCAAACAGTAGTAGAATTACTCATGTAAATCCTTACCTCTTTTCCCTGGTATATAGGACAATAATTCTTCTTCTTGTTTCCTCAGTAAATCACCTTAAAATTGAACCCATTGAATTCGGATACATCCATATTAAACTATTTTTTTTCCGAGTGTTTATTCATGAAAATGTACAGGTAGTAAGATTTGAAAGATATTTTTGTATGAATATTCATACCTGCGTATGTTTAATTACCAATCAGCATGTTTTTATGCTGCGCGTAATTTAAGACCACGCAGCTTCTGGGAGTATAATAAGGAGCGTCGAGCTGTCAATCTTGCTCAGTTTCCACTCTAATTGGTCTGCTGATTTGAACCACACCTTCGCAGAACTTTCTGTCGAGCTCCTCCCAGACTCATGAGGTGAAGGAAGTATCACAGACTTCTCCAAATATGAACCTTTGGACGGAGAGGCTTTGGGCCTCTGTAACGTAAAATGTCACCAGTGCCTTACAATATACGAGGCCCCTTGTAGATTTGGATTAAGATTTAGGTTTAAGTTTAACTCTTAGTTTATTTTTAGTACCAAAACAATTTGAACATGTATTTTAAACCTGTACATGGTACTTCAGGTATAACTTTAGTTATCAGTGACATAGTGGATGCCTCGTGTATGTATCTGTGGAGGACAAGGGCAGCCAGTCTTTTACTTGAGAAAAAATGCCTTTGCTCCTATGTGTAAATAGAATGTACATAGTTGATCTGAATATTAGTGCACTGGATTGTGAATTTATTAACTCGCACTCTCTCTTTCTCTCTCTTGGCACTCAGAATTTGTACAGTTAGAAATGTTTATCATAATTACTTAGAGTGTATTACAGCTCAGAACAATTTGTGATAATTATCAATATTGGACAGTTAAATGTAGGATTACCATTGAATTACAGACAGCAAGGGACGAATTCTTAGACAAACTTAATCAATATTTTCCTATTTTGGCATTACAGTTGAACTAGGTTACTGATATATTATTATTTTATTAAGATTATTTTGCAAACCAATATTCGTTTGTGCCACGTCCATTATCGCTATGCTATATCTTTCTAAATTTACTATGGAATTTTATTTAAACTGTTCTGTATAAACGTTATGCTTTTTGATGTAAATATGTTTATAATTATTCAGGATTCCATGGAAGACCATTACTTATTGGTGAATGGGCTATGATGACAAAATATTATAAATAAATAAATATTTAAATAAATAAATAAACCGGTTGTCTTTGGATTGAAGTACGTTCAAAATTGATTAGTTATTTCTGGAGTTGGCGACAAGTATGAATTGGAAATTCGAGGCTATATTATCGTAAAGACCTTGGTATTTAAAGCACATGGGAAGCCGACAAAGTAAGCTAGCATGAGACTAGGGGTGGAGAGACCCGTTAGTGAAATACCCGTCGAACGGTGACCATGAAGGTAGATTATGCAGTAGGCAATAAGAAGATAGACAGTTGAGTATTTGGACTCAAAATTGGATTGGAGTAATTGTTGGATGGCTGCTGGTTAGCTTAGATTGAACGTCGTTGAGAGGCTATGTTGTGTTTAGCCCGGAATAGAATTACTTCAAATGTTTTCGTAGGAAAGAATAGGTGCGATTTGGATTAGAATTCAGTTGCTAGTGATCTAAAACTATTTCATCAAAACCTGTCCCTAGAATTGTTAACATAAAACTGCATATACTATCCAGACTTTAACTAATATCACTTAGGTAAATTATTTGTTGAAGGACAAAAGTGACTACACATGTGTATACAATGTTTATTTAAGCTCTTAAACTATTTGCATTGCATACATACTTGAAATGAATTATATTTTAATGACTTGCATATGAATTAGGCTCGAACGCCTCATTGTTCGTTGAAATGTATTAATAAAGTGTTACTTGTTTTTTTGTTCACTTGAACAAATTAGGCTGACAGATTCGTTCTTTAACAGTAATACATGTCTGGTTACACATTAGTTACAGTACTTAAGTGCGAATGGTGATTGGTACTTTTACATCTTCTTGAGATAGCCCGATTGAGAACTTGGAGAACAAAGTCATCGTCTGGCCTTATTTCAGACACTTATCCATGTCATTTGCCTTTAGATCGCTCGCTACCTATGGGAGGAATGTGATAGAGGATGTGAGAGAAAGTGCTCCAAGATACGAGTGTGAATAATGTGCATCTTTGACTGCGTGTACAGGACACTGAGTGTGCCCTGTCACATGTTTGCAGTATATATATATATATATATGTTGTGCAGATCGTTAGAGAATTTGGTTGTACAAATCTGGTGCGAATCTTTTGATTAAATCATGCTTACAGAGTACTGATAGAGAATAATTCAGATCTTATGATGATGATTGAACTCACCTCTTTGAAGAAATACAAGCTATTTCTAGTGAGGAACGGTGTGGAGATGAACCATGCTGCTCGTGGCGTGGGTTGAATCGAGCGCAAATATTTATGAGAACCTAGTAGTCAGGTCAAAGGTTGACCAATTACGAATTACATTGAGTGCGTTGTGTTGAATTAAAGAGGTGCAAATGAGCCTACCAGAGGGCTATAATTTTTGAATAATTAAGTCATTTAATTATCGCTTGTTTTGTGATCCAGCAGGTGTGGTATTTATCGCTTTACAACTGGATGTTGTAAAGAGAGAAGAATCTAACGCTCCTAAAGACTAGATGTTGGGAGCTTACCATGTGGGAATGTTTACTTGATTTTGGTGGCAAAGTAATATACACCCCCTTTCTCTCACTGAAACACACCCCTCTTCTTACCTTCATCCTGTCTCTTCTTTTCCTTTTCGTTTTAATAACCACCCCATATTCCTCCCCAATAATATAATAATTCTCTTTTAATAACAAAAACAGTATTACCCCTGGAGATAGAGAATTACCCCCAACCCCCCCCCCCACAAAAAAAAAATACACTCCGTCTTTTTCACCCCACATGCATGCACACAGATAGTCATATTATACATACAACGCCCTCATGTCATTTACATGACCCCCCCCCCTCTCCCCGACCCAGTCTCAAGGTATGTGAGGGAGGGAAAAGTAATTATGATAATATCAAATAATAATAATAATAATCATCATGATAATAATGATAAAAACTATATGTATATTTTCCCCTCCAATATTGCTATGATGCCATTATACTACGTGTATAATAGGAAACTTTTTCTGAAATGATGATATTGATTTTGTAATGATTTGATGAGGAAGACTGTTAGTAATATCGTATAATGGTATGATATTATCGGTTATAAGTAGGAAAAATGCAGTAGTTAATTGCTCTAATATGCACGTTTCTTTTGTCTTTTGTTGAGCTCTAATGTTACATTCGTAAAATTGTTTTTTCTTTCGTTACACCATGCCTAATGTGTGGTTAAGCAGTAATGTTGATAACCACACAGAGGACCTGGGTTTTTGTGTCACATCTTTATTGTAATTTAATTTGATTTTCATGTACATTGTGAAAACAAAGAATGACTGAATTAAGGTTATTACTTTACGATAATGATAATAATCACAATACAAAATAATAATGATATGATTAATAATGCAGCATATTTAAATTTATGTGTCACTGTTCCCTGAAAAACTAATTGTCGGCATTCGGTGAACGTTTGGAGATCTTTCGGCGACTGATCGTATATCATTTGTCTCTATTGTGACTTAGGCTTTACGCCATTATTAACAAAAAATACTGGCACGCTTTTGCCGTTTCATATCTGAACGAGTCTTAAGAGTAAATTGATGGGTTTCATGAAATAAGAAGCAGACTTCATATCACAACCACACAATTTGAGAAAAAAAGAAGCACCAACTACATCAAAATTCATGAAAATATATGACCTGAGAAATAAAACAAGTATTCTATGTTCATGTTAAATATATATTGAGGAAAATGCGAAGACAAAATCCCCCTGGCTTTTTCTTCAAAGGGAACTACGAGAGAGCGAGTAAGAGATAGATAGATACATAGTTAGAGATAGAGATAAAAAGATAAAGAGAGATTAGTATAAAGAGAGCATATCGCTTTTATGATATTGCGCTAGTTTCCAGAGCTACTTTAGGTAGAAAATTTAATTTCGACACTGTTTATTGTTCATACCTCTCAAGTGATTTGCTGTATATCAACATTTTGGTTTCACTAACACTAAATAATGACTAGGAAATTCATCATTAATTGAAAATAAGGCAGTTTCAATGATCTATCTATGACTTATGGAATCTCTCTAAGCTTTGAGAAATGTATGAACACATTTACTCCAAAAAATAATATCTGAACCGTATTCATTATATTGGGTATTTTTTAAAAAGTTTATATTCGTTTATTATGAATACGAAGTCATTGATTGTTCAGTTGGGCTTGAAATTCCTTGTCATGTCAATTCTCTTTCTAAAAGCTACATTGGTAATGCAAAATGTGAATATCTATTATGTATGGATATTAGTCAATAATGGGTTTTACGATAAATTGATCGTATAGACAAATCTTATAGCAATAGATACATGCGTGTCATTAATGGCTTAGATTATGCGAAAATAAAACCACCTTAAAAGCACCAGGGGTCGTTTCATAAAACCAACTCCATGACAGTCATATCTTTTTCGGCGACCTACAGAGATGTCAGGAAGTGGATAAACCGTTTCACAAAACCATGATCAGCGACAAATTAATTATTTCGATACTATCGGCTAAAAATATATAGTCTCTGCCACGATCCGTCAGATTTTATCCTGAATTACCAAATTAGATTATGAGGCTTGCACAAATGATACAAACATCCAATTTGCATGAAAAAATGTGATACTAATGACATGTACGAATGTATACAATTGATGAAACTCGAGGTTGCTTTGGCGACGAGCGAATTGACATTTGCATATGTAAGAGGATACCATAACTCATAACCAATCGAAAGAAGACCATGATTTTTTTTCAAGTTAAGAACATGATTAAAACAATATGTTTTATGACTCTTTTTGGGTTTTTTTGACTTTTTTGGTTATCAAATATTTATGTGATAAGATTTCTATCAAGATAAGGCTTGAAAAATGAAAATCTCTTGAGAAATACCTTCACGAAAATTGTCGTCATTACAGACTGTTCGATCTTCGGCGACTTTTCTTTGGTAGACCGATGTATGTACAAATGATATTTGTCTTACTTACTCGTTGATGTATTGAAACCTTTAAAGAACTGTTTGTATGTTTTTTTTATAATGATTTTACGTTAACACCAATAAGAAGTGATCAATGAAATGAGAGCTTTAAGATCAAGAAATAAGTTTTTAAATACAATTTTAGTTTAAATTTGTTCACTGCCCATAGACTATTAAACTTAAAGTTGCCTTGAGATGGCGTTCTAAATAGATATGATAGGTTTGGAGTCGTGACAAGGAATTGTCGCGGAAGTTGTCGCTCATCTTGGCAAAGACGGTTTTTTGAAACACTGAGCGGACAAGATGAGCGACAGTGTCGATCGTTGATCTTGTAGTTATGACGGTTTCGATAAACGACCTCCAGGGTATTTAGTATTAACCTTATTCTTTGATCACAATGATGGCTTGATTAACCTGTAGGTTCATGAACTGTGTGTGTGTTGGTTAAGTATGTGTGTGTGTTTGTGTGGGAGAGAGAAAGAGAGAGAGAGAGAGAGAGATAGAGAGAGAGAGAGAGAGGAAATGGGCGTATTGACAATGAAAACAAGAAGAAAGAATATAATGGAAAAATAGCGATATGCAAGATGGGTAAAAGAGGAAGTGAACATTTAGAAACAGAAACAATGATCCCGTTACTAAATCACATTGTTTATTCGAAATTTGAGAAGTTTCAGTGTTTATTCAAAAGTAGTATTTATTGACCATGACACTTCCTCTTATAATCCACTGAATCTAATTATTTTAAGATTCCCTTGTGGGAAGAGCGAATCCACAGAACCTAACAATTGACAAAACTCAAAGAGGAAAGGTGGACCTGGGATTGCATTTTAATTGGCAAAGTTATTGAGATAGGCTTTTATCGTAAGCGTGTTACACATAAGACAGGAATCGTATTGTCAAATTACAACAAAAATGGATCAACAATTTGCAAATTTGGCACCATTCGACGCAACGCTAGTGATTTCTTTCGTTGTCAGTTTTGGGATTAGTTGCAATGTTTTCCCCTCGCTTATTGCCAGCCATTTTGACATTACACCCGACGTAGAGGATGTGGCTTACTGGGCCAAAAGTGCAGTGTTGATTATTATCGTACTGCTGGGTGATATCATCATGATTAGATTCATTCGCAGTAAGACTGTGCACCATCAGGCCCAAGAAGTGTTTTGGCCAATGCGCTGCCGTCATTGCGCCAGAGCCGTTGGGATCCTGGCAAGCGACGAGCTACCTAACACCCATATGAGACTAACTTTTCCCCTTGAACGGAAGAACAGTGGCGTTGTCCAAGAATGTACACGTCCGTCATTCGTAATCCCGTCAACCAGTTTTTCCGTTTCTACTGAGCGACTTGCATCTGGACACCATGACCCGACTGATCTTGGAATCAGTTCACCGACGTCATATTCTAGGAAAAGGACCCCAGTCACTGAAAGCCCAAACATTAGCACGAATGGGAACCACTCAACGCCACAACCCCCTCCCGATAACCAGTCTCACACCGGAGATACACGTAGTAGATCTACCGCCGTTTCGGATCACAAGCAAAATAAAAAAGGCGAACCTGGAGGTTTTCCAGGGTATAATAAAGAGACGCAATGCTATGCCACGCCGCTGTTTAAAAGTCCACATAAATCTCTTCTGCGAATCTTCACAATATTAGGGATCGTGTCAATGGCAAGGATTATTGTTGTGGTAGTTGCGGATGTCTTGTGCATCTTACAGACTCGTGAGATATACGGAAGGAAAGTTTCTTTTGCCGTTCAAGCTCTTCTGAATGGAACGATGGGAAGTATACTCGTAATTGCAATGTTCTTTTTCACCTCTTATTACGACGCTGTCTTCATCAAAAAGGGGAAATTTTGTTACCCTATAGCATTCATATTCGCTGGCTGTATCTGGATTATACTTTCCCAAATAGGATATCCTTTCAATGCTGCCGGAAATGAACCCTCGCCTCATCCAACGTACCCATGCAAATTGAACGGAACATTCGGAGAGTTTGTTTTGGATTTTCAAGAAATGGCTGATCCCTTTATAGTAGAGTGTGGTATAATCGGAGCTGGAATGATTTGGCAGATGTGGAGTGGCGCCTTACCAGAGGGGGTTTTGAAACTGTCACCATGTGCCAGTCCGTCATTCGGTTTTCTGTCTAGCCAGAAATCCAAACCAATTTGGAGAAGGATCTCAACATTTTTATCACAAAGGCCTAACTATCGAAACCCGTTTCGCACCAAAGATACCGGATCTTCAACTGACATAGAATCATTACCCCTACAAAACAATCATGGAAAACACGACTTGAAAAAGTCTCTCCTGAAACTGTTCCTGGGACTCTTACTCGGAGTTCTGATACATTTCACTGCAGTAATATTTCTAAGATTGTATACAAATCCCACTGTTACTTCAATGAACACGAAAGTCTATTTGGAATGGTGTTGTGAGATTGCTTCTGGCACTCCACTCATCGGCCTGCTCCATTTCCAATCGTATTCCACGAATAAAAGGTCACATCGTTTTCCTGTAAAACGCGGGATCTCAGTACTTCGTGGACTGGGAAATAGCGATCGCATCCTGTTGCTAGGCTGTGGCGGGATATTCATTCTGAGCTTCTCTCGTCTTATCGGGGCGATCACCTTCTTGGTCTCTACCACATCATCTTCCAGCGACGACCAGACATTAGCTTACTTCTGCATCCTGTATGCTCTTTTTAGAATTTACTTGACGTGGCGCATGACGCTATTTTTGTTCATAGCACAACGTCAGTTATTTGACGATATCCAGAAAATCAAATGGACTCTGATCTGTTCCATGTACACGGGGATCTTTTGTGTAACTATCTGGTTATTAGGAAACACAAGCATTCGTCCTTGGGTTGAGTTAGAATTGTTTTTCGGCAAGGGAAATGGGTGGACCTTTGGAACAATCCTGAACCCCTTCGTAAGTCTATTTGGTATTCATTCTGCTTTAGTGGCACTTGAGGCATATAAAGACGTATATAATAGTTACGAAGTTGTATATGCCACAAAGAATCTTTCCCGACCTTAGAATGAAAAGAATATATATAGCGCGGCAAATTTATGAAACAGCAATAGCAATGATAGAAATTCCAAAGTGTCTACACTTAGATTCCTTACGAATTTTTGTGTTGAAAAGTACTACAAATGAAAACATAGCAAATACAAATTGCATGAATCAAAAGTTAAATTAGTTTACAAGTCATACCTAAATTTCTACATTTTCTTTTCATCCGAAAAAAAATTACAGAAGAATAATATTAAAAATATACATAATTTGTCTTTGTTTTAACGATTAATCAAAATCAAACAATACTTTGTACATATTGCAGCGAATTAACCAAAATGTATTTCCCCTATTTTCAGTACTTTAAACAAAACATAATATTCTGTGGTAGGGACTATTATTTGACAGTCTCACGGAAGACGCTCTTAGTGATTTAATTTTTCAAACAGTAGTAGAATTACTCATGTATATCGTTACCTCTTTTCCATGGTATATAGAACAATAATTATTCTTCTTGTTTGCTCAGTAAATTACCTTAAAATCAAACCTATTGAATAGGGATACATCCATATTAAACAATTTTTTCCGAGTTTTTATTCATAAAAATGTACATGTAGTAAGAGTTGAAGATGTTTTTGTATGAATATTCATTCCTGCGTATGTGTCATTATCAATCAGCATGTTTTTATGCTGCGCGTAATGTAAGACTACGCAGCCCCTGGAAGTATAACAAGGAGTAGAGCGCCGAGCTGTCAATCTTGCTCAGTTTCTAATTGGTCTGCTGATTTGAACCACACCTTCGCATAACTTTCTGTCGAGCTCCTCCCAGACTCTAGTCCAGAATCTACCCGGTTCTAAATATTCCCAACACACTTAATTCAAGCCGCCGAAGATGGCGTTATCAACAAACTCATAATAATGCTCACCAGCCCAGTTGCCGGGCGTCCTAATTTAATGATCACGCCATCATCGGCTGGTAGCAAGTAAGTAGGGGGAGGTAGCGTTGGTGTGGTGGAGATCAAAATTAAATAGGCCAGATTCTGGACTACCCAGGCTCATACGGTGAAGTACCACAGACTTCTCCAAATATGAACTTTTGGACGGAGAGGCTTTGGGCCTCTGTAACTAAACGTAAAATGTCACCAGTGCCTTATAATATATGAGGCATTTTGTAGATTTAGATTAAGATTTAGGTTTAAATTTAACTCTTAGTTTATTTTTAATATCACAACAATTTTAACATGTATTTTATACCTGTACATAATAACTTAAAGATACTATGTTCCTTTTGCAGCCAACATCAAATTCTGTAGAACTTTGCAGGAATTATGAATATGTCATGTATGTCCTATCTGTGAATTTTAAACGTTAGCAGTGTCCTAATATTCAAATTATGCAAGGAAACCCGTTTACTTGCTAGACTTCACTGTCAGACACTATTGAGTGACTGACTGGCCTTTTTTCACCTTTGGTAATAACATACATAAAATGAGCTGTAAAGGGTACACGAGCATTTGTCTACATCAATAAGCCACCTTTTGTAATGGCAAAAATTAAACTGATTGAATCTTTGTGCAGCATAAAACGTACGACCATTCGGTACAATGGTCTGAAAAAAATCAGACTATTACTTACTGGCTCTATAGCTCCTAAGTCGATTCGACAACTAATAGTCGTTATTTTCCCACTTAAAGACATTTTCAAGCCCCCTTTTTTAAGGGAAGTTCTAAATTAGTACTGTCTTTCAAATGCCTTTGGAATTTAACCTTTTCATTTGTTTGGCCTGCAAATGGGACATAATACCTTTAAGGTATAACTTTAGTTATCTGTAAGATAGTGGATGCCTCGTTAGTGTATCTGTAGAGGACAAAGGCAGCCAGTCTTTTACTTGAATAAAAAATTGCCTTTGCTCCTATGTGTAAATAAAATGTAAATAGTTGATCTAAATATGAGTGCACTGGATTGTGAATCTGTTAACTCGCACTCTCTCTCTCTCTCTCTCTCTTGGCACTCAGAATTTGTAGCTTACCGTGTGAGAATGTTTACTTGATTTGGTGGCAAAGTGATATGTAGCCTTTAGTCAAGGCACTCGTGCTGTTATTTCCCTAAACGCGCCTGAATACATAGACTAATCGCGCAACGACTGTGATACGTGGGACGAGGTGCGTCAGCATCTCGGCCTTTACTAACCTGTGTGGTTGTTGTAGTTAATATCTTTTCTTTTGTATTATATTTCTTCTACCAAATCGGTAGATAATTAGATGCAAAGTAGCGTACCCAGAAAGCCGGCCAAACCACCCCTTCCAATCCGACGCACCAATCAGAGTAGACGATTTGTACAATAACAATTCCGACCAGCTGATTGCGCGAACCACTATGCGTAGGTTAAAATGAAAAACAAGGAGCAAAATTTTACTATAAATCTACTAAAGTAGCAAAATAATGAATACCCTAGTCAATAAGTAGTATATTATTTTTGATAAATTCACATTTCATTCAAAATTTAACTAGATATTATATATTTTTTAGTACATTTGAATACCGATTCCCCCACAATTTCATGAACAAAGCCATGTAAAACACCGCGGTTAAAACAATTACGATTGACCACGATCATCACTAGCTGCTGTATATGTAAGAGCCTCATGCATATGCACATATATAATTAGCAAAGGCCTAGCCGCTGAAGCGGCTCGGTCCAGCGATCACTGCTGTAAAGCCACACTGCGTTAGTCTATTTCAGACCCTGCTCGGCAGACAAGCAGCGCGCGAGGCCTTGTCCAAAGGCTAAGTGATATGTACCCCCTTTCTCTTACTGTAATACGCCCATCTTCTAATACCTTCCTTCTATCTCCTCTTTTCCTCTTCGTTTTATTAACCAGCCCCAACCTATTCCGCCTCAATAATATAATAATTCATATCCTGCCGTAAGGCCGCATGCACGCTACCGTTATAGTGCTTTGTACTCGCGAGCGCGCTATCGATTGGCTGCTTTATTCGCGCGAGCGAACCGCTGCTTTAGTGCTTTTTGCATGCACGCACGAATTCGTAATAGCAGTTATTGTTCATGCTCATTGTACTGTGCTGAGTGCTTCGCACGCTCTATTGATCGCACCATCGCGTGCATAAGATTATCTCAAAATAAACTTGGCACAGGGGGGGATTTGTGGCTTGGCACAATGGGGATTAGCCCTGTGGCACTGGGCTGTATTCATTATCGCAGGATAAGAGTTAATAAACTACAGTATTATCCCTGAAGAAAGAGAATTATCCCAAACCTTCCACAAGTATTTTGTGTTTTTGTTAAATATATATAAAGAGGGATATGCGAAGACAAAATCCCCCTGGCATTCTCTTCCAATGGACTAGGAGAGAGCGAGTAAGAGATAGATAGGAAAATAGTTAGAGATAGAGATAGATAGAGAGAGAGAGAGAGATAAGTATAAAGAGAGCATATCGCTTTTATGATATTGCCTTAGTTTCAAGAGGTACTTTAGGGAGAAATTTCTATTTAAACACTTTTTATTGTCCATAAGTGATTTTCTGCATATCAACATTTTGGTTTCACTAATACTCACTAATAATGACAAGGACATTCGTCATAAATTAGAAAACGGCAGTTTCAATGATCTAAATGTAAATATATGTATGTATTATGGAATCTCTCTAAGCTCTGAGAAATGTATGAACACATTTGCTACAAAACATACTATCTGTACCATATTCATTATATTGGGTATTTTGTAAAAAAGTTTATATTCGTTGATTATAAATACGAAGTCATTGATTGTTCAGTTGGGCTTGAAATCCCTTGTCATATCAATTCATTCTTCATTCATATTTTTAGATTTCTTTTTCTAAAAGCTATAATCGTCATGCATAATGTGAATATTTATTATGTATGGATATTAGTCAATTATGTTTTTTGTTAACGATAAATTAAGTTTATAAACAGATCTGATAGCAACATAAACATGCGTGTCATTAATGGCTTAGATTATGCGAAAATGAAACCATCTTAAAAGCACCAAGGTATATTTAGCAACTCATTTGCATTTGTTATTAGTTGGGAGCCAGAAGGGGCATAACCCAAACAATTTAATACAGGGTTAAAGCCCTTCTGGCTCTGAACAGAACACTGAAGTGGGGGAGAGAGGGGGTCGTGCTCAATGCATTCAATGTATTTAGAAACTTATTACTTCATTGACACTTTGTCTTAGTCTTACACTTGAGTTATCGTAAAAGAGGAGAAAATAATGTCTTACATTGTAAGAAGAGTTTATTTCTTTCAGTTTCATTTCATTTATCGAGTGTTTTAAAACTGTACCCACTCTTCACGAACTATTTTAGTTCATATGCAACGGGAGGCAATAAGCAAAGCAATAAACCTCGGTGTTAGACAGAGCTGAACATAAGAGTGAACACAGGTTAGTCTCCAAGCTTCTTGCCAGTTTGAACTTAGCAGTGAGCGTTAGCAACTATATTCCTGGGTTTTTATAAAAGCATGCAGATGCTCCGTTAATAATGGCCAGCCGACGAATACACGCAAGACTAAACAGGGATACAGACATGAGTGGTATTTTATCCCTGTGCTTGGTAGCAAGTACTGGAGTTGGTATTACCTTCGTATCACATCTTCCTTTAGGCAAAGACACACCGTCCTTCCAGCGAGAGGCGCTCTACATCGCCGGCAAGTTAAGCCTGGCTTTCGTTGTCTTGATCATCATTGTCCAGTTGTGCAGATTCATCAGGAATAAGGGGGAGTACCATGAAAACCAGACTGTATTCTGGCCACTACGATGCAGCCATTGTGCATTCATCCTCGGTTTTTCCACAAAGGAAACTTCCTACACATCACCTGACACAAGAAGGCTCAACTTATCCGGCTTTGTTCTTTATGAAAACCCTGTTTACCAATGTCCTCGGCGTCGCACTGGAAGGCAGGCCGACATAACCTCTCTGCCACCACCTTTTCGTTTAAACAGTCCTCAGCTTTTGGACAATTCTCCGAGCCCTGCGTTTTCTTCTGAAGAAAATCATCAAGACTCTGCTACTAATGATCTGCTTGACACGAAAGTGCAGTCAGCCCAAGGCTATGATCTTCCTATATTTCTTCGGAATGGCCACATGTACTGCAAAAGGAGTACATCGTTCCTGAAGATATACGGGGTGTTACTAATTTTTACATTAATCAGCGTAGCTTTGGCCTTAATTTCTAATATAGCCTGTTTTAGTATTTTCCAAGGAAGCAACGCCAGTAAGATTTCATTGATAAGCTCAAGTGTCCAACGCATTATTTTAATCGCCTTGATACCAGTTTCAATGCAGTTCGCTGTACACTACTACGATGCGGTCTTTGCCACAACGATCAACAACCTCTTTACCATGGTAATATTCATGTCCGGAGCAGTGTGGATTTCTATCTTTAAGATAGCGACCCCGGTCAGCGAACTTTTGAAGTCACCCTACAGTAATTCAGGTGGACTGTGCGGACTGAACAGTACAAAAGAAGAGCAAAGGGCGGTCCTCATGATGACACCATTTAACGCAGAGAGTGCCATCATCGCCCTTTGCATTCTGTGGCATATGTGGGTATCCTTCGTGCGCAGAGCTTCACTTCGTCTCGCCAGTGCTCATACGTGTCATAGAGATATCTTCCAAAGTAATAGCTGTATTGCGCTCATCAAGAACTATTTCAGCACCTGTAAAGTTTACATGACACGTAACCAGGTTTGTCGAAACACCTTGCTACATCCTTCAATTCAAGATCTCCAGAATTGCTTGCGCAAGGCCTGGGCACTCTCGACCTCGTTGTCCATTGTATATTTTATTTTTAGTTTATACATCGAAGTAGGTGACCCTTTCAAAAAGCACAGTTACTACAAAAAGGAAATGATGTGGAGCACAGACATCGTTTTTATTCTTCCTTTCTTTATCCTACATATGCATCAGTCGTACGTTTCGCGTCATTCGCAGGAAACGTTCGCACCAATTTCCCCCAGGAAGGTAGAAGCGCATGACGTCCTGCTCTTGTTGTGCTCCTGCGGAATCTTCTGTCAGTGTATCATGCGTCTTGCGGCTGGCAGTGGGCTCCTACTCAGCGACCCATTAGAGCCTCACTCGGGCCACCACAAAGCACTCTCTATCTACGCTATCATCTATTCGCTGGCCATCATCCTCATGATCTGGCAGATGACAGCCTTCTTACTGCAAGTGCAGGGGATTCGCATGACGAACATTTGCGAAATCAAGTGGGTCTTGGTATGCCTCATCTATATCTCCGTGGCCAACGGAACTCGCTGGCTCGTTGAGAGTATCAGCATCAACAAATGGCACGTACAGTGTGCATTTTACGGCGAGAGTGCGGGAAATGCCGTTGGTACCCTACTTGAGCCTTTCGCCACCTTGTATGGACTTCATGCAGCAACGGTGGCTTACGAAGTGTACAAGTCGATTCTTCAAGGAGCCAGGGATCAGTACACATCTGTAGAACACATGGTACAAGTTGGTGATCTGTAGTACTTGCATGTCCATGCACCCGAAAAACATTAGGTAAACAATTACCAAATATATTGAGGGAAAAGGTTTAAATGCATGTTTGCAGGGTAAGGTATTATCTAATATGAGGTAAATTCCTCAAAGCAGTCAATATTTGTATGCTATGTGATACAGTAACAAGATTTCCATTGACGTCATTCCAATTTGTGAAAACATAAACAAAACATGATATCGTTAGCCAAGATCCCGAAGGGCGTTAGCGTTGTGTTGTGATACATTATAAAACATCATTTAGGCTCACATCAGACAGTAGTGTAGCAATTCCGTTGCTTTGCGGAAAAAATTAGTCTATCTACGATTACACATTAGTTTTGTTTGAAAGAAGGAAATATTTATGATTATTTTCTCACATATGCGTAATTAATGTAATTTGCACCGCTCACAAACATTTGAACAATATACTATCATCATTTTGAAGGAAATAAATATGCATTGGATTGAACGTGTTTAAAAGACAGGTAATGTTTAACGAGTGACACGTTACTCTCTGCTTCTGATAAATACTGCAACAAGAAAGTACGGAAGAAAAAGAAAAACACTTTTTTAAAGACTTCTTATATGTACACGTATGTATTTTTTCTATTTCTATCTCAGTAGTTGTAAACAAAAATACTTAAAAAAACAATAGGAAAAAAATATCACGTGTGTTGTCTGTGAAGATTTTTTAAAAATTAAGTGTCGAGAAAATTTGCATCGTTTATTAACGTATGATGGGGTGACCAAAGTTCGCAAAATATTAGCAATGTGATATTCGATCCCTCATTTCTCATGATTCTACACAAATGTATAGAGTTCAATTATTACCAAATGGACGGCAAGATTTTAGAATACAAGTCGGTGCAACTCAAAAAATTCATCTTCAAAGAATTTCGGAGATTTCGCGATCTCAAAATTCGATGTCAGATCGGCCGGTAATGCGCTGCAACTGACGAAAATGTCATAAAAATAACGAGACCCTAATTAGCGCAAGGAAGTTTACATCTAATTTAACCCCACCAAAAAGAACTATAAAATATAAGATAATTGCATTATTTCCCAGGCAAAATACCTCGCAATCAGTATCACTTTCTACTAACAATTCTGATAGCATCTTCTCAAGCTTCAGAACGGACGCAAACGACAATTTTCCTAGCTTTTGTCAATATTTTTTCATAATTTCACAACCAATTCTAAAGAAAATGTTGTGTTTCGGGTTTTTCTTTCCAAAGGTGGTATCAAATTTTTGAAATCCTACCAATTTCTTGAGACAGCGAACTAAGGTCACGTGTGGACTATGGTCACACCACCATAAATTTATATACAATATGTTTAAAGGGCAATGTAACCCGTGTCATAAGTTCATTTGTACGAAAGCAGAAATATAAGATAAATAGAATGGCGAAAGTTTAACATAAAATCGGACCAATAATAAGTTATGAATGTTTGTAATATAAGAATCATTAAGTCTATGCAAATCTCAAATTGGCAGCTTTGTCAGTGGATTGTGATGTCGTATAAAAATAACATGAATTTCTATTTTAATCCTAAGCGCCTTCTCCTTTGGGGCACTTCTCAAAATATATTGTGGATATCATAATTATTAAAGGTTCTCTAAAAAGAAAAGACACTCCAGAGTCATAGATTTTGAAAAATTGACATGTTAGTTATTTTGTCTGTTGGAACAAATGAGAAAATTGCCCGGCACTTCGTCATAGTGACATCACCGATTCCGTCCATTTAAAATGCCTTACTTTCTTATTTCTTGTCCGATTTCATTCAAAATTTCACCAGTCTACTTCTCTGATTTTTTCTGCTTTCCTCTATAGTAGTTTGCTATCGAGGTTGGATTTCCCTTTGAATAAACTATAAAAAACAGTGTCTTATATATCTTCCAGTGATCAGTTATGTGAATATTGTATCCTCTCAAGGCCCACCGCTCTCTACACGTTCGTCCTGCGATCCGATTTTCTAAGAAATGACAGTTGGATTAGATTGGAAATCTAAACGAACTTCATCTTCCTAATTTAGCTTCTAAATAATAAAAATACTAACAACCGGAATTTGTAATGCATTGAACTCTTCTAGTCAAAATAGAAGCCGACTCGGCTTCAGATCGTAGAAAATCGCACTACTGATCTGACGTCACTACGATTCTGAGCCGATTAAGTTTTTCTTTTGCCAAGGAAGCATGTGATCCCATGAAATTTAGATTTCCTTAATTTTATTGTATGGCTATTCAGATCCTTGGTCATTAAGATTTTACATGTTTGAATGCTAGTATGAAATGCTATTGCAAATTCTTCCAAAATAAGATCGTTGACGGATCGTATAGAAAAAAGACTTCTGATCAGTTCGTTGTCCTTTGAAATGGTTGCATATTCCAGGGGGGCAACACAGCTTAATATAGGGAGGGGGAGGGTGGAGATGCGATTTGTTCATAGAATTCCGCGTACCGACACCCTAAACATGTATATTATTGTGCTTGGAAAAAATAACAAAAAATAGAAGGGGGAAAACCACTCAGTCCTGTTCTTAATATCATTATACAAATATGATATCAAATATTGTTTCATAAATGTAAATATGATATCATAGTCAAACCAAAATTTCATGTAAATGAATACAATGTCTGAATTAGATTTCGAAATTAAAAGTGTAGGTAATAGGATACTTCAGAAGTGCTTTTACTTTCGTTGTGTTATTGACCATTGTGTTATGAGTCCTCCATTAACTATTCATGAACAATAGCGGTGAGTTCTCTGGTGAGTGTGTGTGTGTGTACGTGTGTGTGTTTTCCTGTTGTATGAATATGAGATGAAGAGGGAATGGAGTGGAAGGCTGAAAGCTGTGCTCTGTGTTTGCACTCGTGGTGCATAATCTAGTTGCTAGTGTTATCATCATTGTCTGGGTTGGGGGAGGGATGGGGGCTGAAGTAATCTAGGCCTATTGGGAGAAGAAAAAAAGAGTGGAGGAGTCTCTTCAAACATATCAGAAGCACAATAATTCTGTATATATAGAACAGGTCTCACCGTTTCCTTACACTTCGCCCTTAACTTTGCTCAGAGTCTGCCCCTTCCTCGACCCCCTCCCCCAATTACTTTTAATTGGGTAAAAATGTGATAAAAGTGACGAGTGTCGTTGGGATTTTTTTCTTAAAGATTGATACAAATTATTTGGTGCCTATGCCCCCCTATCTTCCTCTTTCAGTTTTGAATTATGTAGTTTAGCTGTATCAAACAATTTATCGTTGTACTTGATGCCACATGCACAATATCTGTGGCTTCGTGCATGTGCAATCAACCATTTTGAAGTGCACTCCACGTACCATATGTATTTTTAACGTTATTCATATTGAAGCCATATTGTGTTGTAGCTGTGTGATTGTTATCATATTCTGTAGATCTTCTGCTAAAAAAGAATGACCTAAATCAGGGTTGTGTAAATAAAAGGTGCAGGGGAATATATAGTTCTTTGTTGGTCAGCAAAACACAAGAAAGGACGATGGCTCAGTGATAGAGAAGTAGTCCCGTATTAAACCGGGAGGTTCCGGGTTCGAAACAAAGTCGTTGCGCTAGTTTCCTCTGCATGGTAAGGCGTTAATCCCCATCACCATGTCCCTCGAATAGGACTTAAAGCCTCTAGGCCCCTGTTTGTTAACCTACATGCATACACATGCTTTCTTAGTAGTGAGGTAAAACAAACCACCAAACCAAAGCAAGTAGAACAACAACAACAACAACAATAACAAGTAAAACTAAATAAGTATATAAAACAAAGAAACGATCAAAGATTAAAGCTAATCTTGAGCTCTGGTATGGAAATCGTATGTTGAGAGAACGTGGCTTTAATTCATCCTGGATTGTTTATCCTGCTGTAGATTGATTGTTTGAACCAGTAAAATAAAAACAAACTAAACAAAAAAACGTGCTGGAACTCATCATCAATAAAAACCACAACTCTCATTTGCACATAGTGACCTGTGTTTAAATAAGCACATGGTGTCGGGCCTAGTTAATTACCTTGGTTTCCTTATCTTTCTCTGCTCATTACTCAGCCCCTATACATTTTCTACCAAAATCATTTGGCACATGTCATTTATTTTTAATCTTGAACATTCAGTGTAAGATTTATTTTCTATCATTACCAGAACTCAAGCTTATCTTTAATCAGGTATTATAGGCCTATACTCTGTGGGAATCACAACTGAGGAGGGGAAAGGGGGCTAGTTTTTACCAATGAGTTAAGACTTCGAATGAAACATTGAGATTAAATGAGGGGAAATAATGTGAATAAGTTTGTTTGTGTGTGTGAGAGAGACAAGGGGAGGGAGATATGGTGGGGGAGGGGGAGGAGATAAAAAGAGACAGGCCTACATAAAGCTGATGTTAATGCTCAAACACATAGACACATGTAGTATATTTTTGAATCGCACCAACAGCATACGATGCAAATCACACATCAGTAATAGAGAAAAACATAGATTAAAAGGATTGAAAATATGACACTGATATAGATTATGGCTGAGTTAATAAACGGTAACATAACACAGAATACATGACCGAATCTATTTCGTTCAGGGCAAAGTTTGCCACGAATATGATCCCAATAAAATCCATACGTGCTGGTTTAGGCATGATCTTGTCATTTGAAATTGAGCATGTTATCCGAGCGCAGAATATGTAGACACCCCGCGCTTTTAACATGGCGGGTGATAAAATCAACCAGCTCATAGGACACCCCATGGCCATGGCTCTTCAAGAATACGGAAATATAAGCTGACCTCTGTTTTTCCGGATGAACTTCTTTTTCTGACTAATTTCCAAACTCATCCTGTCAGTTGGTAAAAATGTTTACGTGCTTCAATTAACAAGCTGTGTAAGGTCAATTTAGGTAGTACCTGCTCTCGATCGACAAAACATACTCCACGAACTCACTGCCATCGATATTGAAAAGGTAGTCACAATCTCTTTACCGGGCTACATTTCAAGATATTTTGCAACGCTCTCTGTGCAACGTCACATCGAGACACGGGCATCTCCCTACTCCACTCGGGACATTACACAGCTTAATTGTTACTAATCAATGTCTTTGCTTTGGGCATATCATCTGCTTTGATAAAGTAACACATACGTCTGGTATAACATGGCGGACGCCGAGTTTTACGACGTCGGACTATTCCAGGCCTGGGACTATGTCGTCCTTGCGGCGATGCTTACCGTGTCGGCTGGCATCGGGGTCTTCTACGCCTTTACCGGCGGCCGGCAGTCAACCACCCATGAGTTTCTGCTCGCGAATCGTAACATGAACCCCATCCCCGTTGCGATGTCGCTGGTGGCTAGTTTTATCTCTGCGATCACCGTACTGGGGACGCCAGCCGAAATGTACCTGAATGGACCCATGTACTGGTTGTACGGAATAGCCTTCATATTCACTGGATTCCTGACGTCCCTCTTCCTACCAACGTTTTATCGTTTGGGTGTGACGAGCGCTAATGAGGTAGGAATCTGTTCTAACCATTACTTTCCTTAACCCCCCATGCAAAACAAAACCCACATATAACAACAAAGAAAAAAAAACAGAAACGAAGAAGCAAAGCAAGTAAACAAACAAACAAAGTCTTCTCTTTTGACACACAAAATTTAATGCCTAAAACGTGTTCGAACATTAATATCTTGCACCCTCCTCAAATTGAATAACCTTTGTTTTGCTTTTATTTTAGATTTAAACAAAATGGGGGGGGAAATAGATTTAAAACAATTTATAAGGGAAATGCTAGAACCCTTCTTTTTTGTAGGGAGGGGAGGGGGCGTCAAAGTATCCTACATCGCTCATCTAATATGGTTTGACATTACTTGCTATAACTCTGATAACAGTTGGGTAGAAATGGACACTCACATTCGTTTGGTAATATCGATCATTATTCAGTATTGAATGTAATTCACCCAATTTTTTGGCTCAAATGTTGTTAAAAAAATCCCAACAAATGTGCATATTCTCTTCTCATCGGGTATTAGGAAATCTCAACTGTTTTTTGTGTGTACATATTCATCTCCGGAAAGCAGTCACAGGGACAGAGAAAACACCGACCGGAACTACTGTGCCCTTTTCTTTGGCCTTGCCAAGGACAAGGTGAAATGTATATTATAGTAGACCAGCCACACATAAAAAAAAGACTCCCGAAAAAGTTTCCATGGCATTTTAGGGTAATGCATGGCATCCATGCTAAAACTCGTGCAAAAATACGAAATAAAAACATAGGAGTGGATGCCACGCGCATTTTTCAAAACTAAAAATGTCACTTTGGGCTCAAAATGTGAAGAATGTCAAAAATCATGATTTTTAATTTTTTTTTGACCGAATATGTATAATCTGAGAAAGACCTTTCAATTGATATAAATTTCATTATGAGTTTGAAGTAATAATGCTGTTTATCAATGAAACATAATGTGTGACTTATTCAGAATATCGAGTTATTAAAACTCGTCGTATTTCACAGATTTTAAAACAACAATAAAACTGCCCATTGAAACGCTTTTTCGCATGAGTTTTAGCATGATTGCCATGCATTAAAAATCACGTGTAGGCTAGTTTACAATTAGATCGAAATCAATTTTAGCTAAAAATAACTATTGACTATTGGTTCGGAGCAATGAATTAACCTGTCTTTTCACTTTTAAAAGATCTCCCAAACAATTTTATAGCATATTTCTTCCCTCAGTAATATAATATGATTTACCTGCGTTATTAGTTTTATATTTCTCTTCACATTCTGTGATTTTGTATTAAAAGCTTTAGTACCTTTTGTTTTTAGGGCTCTTAAATACTCGATAATGTTACTATTATTATTATTATTAAGCGAATGTTCAAACTCACGGAATATTCACTCGATGACGACATCAAGGCTAATCATCGGGTTATCGCGTCCGGTCGGGTGGTTGCGTTGCACAACATTTCGTGAAACGAAAGCGGAAGATCATGTGAAGATGCACGTGAAAAGGACGCGACCTTACCTACATTTGCCCTAGGGCTTTCTCTAAGTGTCGGTTAAATTGGACTAGATAATTTGTAGATAAGAGGGTTTTATCTCACAAATATTACCCCCTACATTTCGAGAGCAAAGGGGCATGTTTTCAGAAAAAGGTCGGGAAAACGACCACCTGGCCCGACTTGATGACCCGATGATTAGAAGTAAGCCCTACGCCACAATCGTTTACGATGATGTAAACTTGCCAATATCCATACATCCTAAACATGCTAAGTACAGGATGAAGCATGTCAAGAAACTTTTTTTAGATGCTTTCACGAAGCTCAATTAAAGAAAATGAATAAACGAAGATATAATGGATAGAGAGGATTTAATCAGTAGGCAGTTTGAATATTGCCTTGTTTTGTAAATTGTCTACACAGTAATAACAGTCATACAATTTTTTTTGTTTACAGTATCTCGAGAAACGATTCAACAAACCAACAAGATTACTGGGGACAACACTGTATCTTCTGCAAATGGTAACTTGTCTAATTTTAGTTTTCCAAACATGACAGTCAAACATAACGAAGTACATATCACCAAGTTGGTACCTGAATTCGATTTAGTTTTAATCTCCAACCTGTAACCACATTATTGAAATAATTATTGCAATACGCTTTTGCAATATACATAACAGTCTTTCAGTTTTTAATATGTTTGTGTCTGATGAGTATCATAACTTCAAAAGTTATATTTGTTTTATTTGCTTTATTTGAATACAACTTGCTCTTTCTTGTAGTACTAGTAATATTTGAACCACATGCCATATGCTTTAGTAGTATAATTTCGTTCAAGTAAATCAGTGATTGTAATGACTTTTTAGTTTTTACCATTCAATTGTGCATTTTTAGATATTTAAACTTTGTATATTCTCTCTTTAAATATTTTATATTTACGTAATGATCAAATTAATGGATTAAGTGAATCTGATTTGTCACTTGATCTTGGATGCAATTTTTAATGTTCTAAATGTAATGTTATAGGACTATTGAGAAATTCCTCCTGTTCTTGTTCTCGTTCATGTTATTCTTTTAGTTTCTCTTATTCTTCAACTAGTGTCAACTACTACCACTTTGTTTTCATCCTCATCCTCCCCTTCTTCTTCTTTTCTCCTTTTCTTCTTTTTTCTCTCTTCCTATCCGAATTGCAATGCAAATTTACATTCACATGCCAATATATGTCATTTTGTCATTCATGCCTACTTATCAGTACTGTGTCGTTGCCAAAGATATTACATTTTGATGATGCAACTATCTAAATAATTTGTTTACATAGTATGTACAGTCAGACACAACTTAAGAAAACCGAGTAAATGCAAATACTTGGAAAACAGCGTATAACTTTCAGTTCATGGCAGTGTGTACAGAAAGCATGGGGACAATTTTGAAGTCCGCATGCGATTGATAATATTTTTTGTGCCCTAGATGATGACCCAGATCTCTGATTCGTTGTATTTGGAAATTTGGATGACACTCTGCTTTATATTTGTATGTACAACAACACATCCTTTGTAAAAATGGAAAAAAATGTATGAGCAATTTCCACTTTGTCCTTAACAAAAATAAAGGAGCCTTCAACGTCACCATAGTACGGAAACTCACACCATTTACTAGTAGTTGGTTTACGCATTAAACTTATTTATTTTTAAATTGGGTCCCAACAAAAAGCAAATGTCAGTTTTCAGAATTGTTCAAGTTCTTACACCGAATCGTCCTACTAGCTAAAATTCATAAAAATTTACTAAGTTTTAGTTTGCAACTAGGCCCTATTGACAAAGCCTATAGTTTGTAACTAAATAGTCCCCATGTCAATCAAATCTACGCTAGTTGTCAACTGTATACATGTATA
>CP137678.1:14938363-14956033 GCA_037976565.1 Mesocentrotus franciscanus
CTGTATACATGTATATCAAAATGATGTTCATTAAAGTTAGTTTGCAACTAAAACTCTCCCCAAATTTAAAGATAATGTGGAGTACCTTTCAATCACCAGTTGGCATCTAGTAATTTCATCACAGACTGTCAGATCTACAAAAATGGTCAAAACTGCGTAGAATTAGTAGAGATTTGTTACGAAAAGGGAAGAGAGATGGTACATTTCAGGACAGGAGGAATCCCACAGACGTGTTTAGTGATGCAGAAGAGCTAAGTGCTATTGAGATTCCCTAGGAAAGTTATCATAATATCTGACTTGCCTTATTCCTTATGTACAAAAGTATGATTTATTTCGTAAAAAATAAAATCTTAATCGAAGAGAATATAAACATAACAATTTTTGTCTACCATTCTGAAAAATATTTCGTTTCAAACTTTGCCCCCGCCAACAAACAAAAAAGATTAAAAGTACTGTATCATACAACATTTTACACAGTGCATTATGGACCTGCACATTTGCCAGGAACATATAACTTCAGAAGAGCTCGGTAGCGTCATTGTATTCATAAAACACAATACCGAAAACCTAACACCACTATAGATAAAGTACAACTTTGGTCGAAGATCTTTCCAATTTGGCCTGACAGTTGGCCTCTCCACATTCCTCCCTTTCTACTAAAGTCTAGTCTACCCAAGAGCACACGATTCCATTCTCTAGGTATCTATATGGATATATAACGCATCATCACTGATTTTTTTTCTTCTTGCTCTCTGATATTTATTATGAATTACAAAGTGTAATTGAAAACCACCGGAGGTATGAAAATTGCCCTTTATTTTGAAACTTTTTCCACCTCTCGCCTCCCTAGATTGTCTCATTGCATTTACATGACTGTATAACTTTTCGAAAACAATTGAAATTTCTATGTTCGTGGACCACCCAACAAATGAATCAAGAACCTCTAGCGAAAATATTTAAACGTAATTATGGAAAAGTTAACGATATTTTTTTCAGTATATCTAATGATAACTTTAATCATAAGTTGAACATTGCTTAATAAATAGAAAAAATACAGATATCTAGGAATTCATCTTTCCAACGATATAAATAAAAGGACCTTTAACACGTTTTAATTTAAGTAGTTGTAAATAGTAACTCGTTTAACGAATAATTTTGCACGCATTTTCATGTAAAGTAGTCTTATGTTAGTCATATCAAAGTCTGATGACTCAGCCGGTGCATTAATCTCCTGGAATAATCTTACAGAGCGTGTAGATTGTCTTTTCATTTGCATATTTTAATTTGTTAACTGTTATCATAAAGTACTTAAAGATGTGTTGCTCTGATAAAGAGTTGTTACAATAGCATGAACCTGTAGAAATACCGAAAAAGAGGTTTTTCAATCATCCACAACTTCTGTGTCCCAGTAAAGGCCCGGTCACAAATCACCGACGTTCACAACGATAAGATAGTTGGGCACTGCCAGGGGCACACTGGGACTGAAATTCGGTGGGAGAATTTCGATGTGACCGGTCCATCCAACCTATAACATACATGTAGGCATCCCCAACTTTTCCTACATTTTCAACATGATTTGAATATATTATAATCTATTACCTTGGCGAGGCCAACGTTCAATTGGTCACAGATTTAATGTAATTTCAGCTTTGTGTAGTAACAGGTACCCCATTTTTACCACCACGATGAAAGACAGAGGCGCATTAAAGGATTCGTTCTTTCATTGTGAGATTGTGCTTAAAACCCCATCAGGATTGATGATTTCATTTAAATAAATCTAATTGGTCGCTCGGTCGAAAATGAATCTTTTAACATGGATGCCATGTATTAATGGTGCCAGGTAAAAATGTCAGAGGTAAAAATGTCAGAGGTAAAAATGTCAGATGTAAAAATGTCAGAGGTAAAAATGTCAGAGGTAAAAATGTCAGAGGTAAAAATGTCAGAGGTAAAAATGTCAGAGGAAAAAATGTCAGAGGTAAAAATGTCAGAGGAAAAATGTCAGTGGTAAAAAAATCAGAGGTAAAAATGTCAGAGGAAAAAAACACGTAGGGGTTAAAATCGGTGCCGTCATAATATCTCAGCACTTAATCACACAAAATGTCGAGACGTAAGCTACTGGGCTAGTCTATTATATTTTATAAATGACTGTGCATTGTACTTCGTACATTTTCTGAGGATAATACAATGTGGAAATAAATTTGAAACTTATATTTTGTGATCAGGTTTGCATAGGCCTATATGAGTTTCTATCATATTTCGATATTTTAAATTGGTTGATGTTTTAATGTTTATTTGGTTTTGAGAATGTAGGCCTAAGTTCATAGAATATTAAGATTGAATGAGATAAAACCGGGAATCAGTTATAAAGATCGCACAGAAATTCCATAAATTCAGTAATTAGACCCATGTTCATGTCCATCCCATCAAAGACTGTTATGACAAGAAAAGATTAAGAAAAAGACACGGAAGCTTTATCCCCCTCATCAATACTTTATTACAAAAGTTTAACAAACAATATCAAATCTTCGCTTGAAGAATGTCAGATAGTAGGCCTGCAAGTAGTAAACGTTGAGACATATCTACCCAGGTATTTTGTCATGTGCTTTTAATTCGACTTTTATTAATGCACTACGTTTCGAAAGGCAGAAATTATTGTATTTGTTGGGTTAAACATAACACTGTGTAACTTTATATAAAAACATCATGTTTGTGATTAAGAAACGTGGGAGAAATACAATTTAAGTCCCTCAATTTCAACTTTTTTTTCCTGCCAAATTCATGATGCATTTTGTTTAATGTGTAGACTTGTACAAATATGTTGCTGCTGGAAACTGTCGTATACAGTGTGTGCCAGCACACCTTTTATAAATCCTGCACCAAATATCCTTCAAACAATATTATCATGTACAGTGGCGGATCCAGGGGCCGGCCCCCTCTTAGAAAAAAAGAAGTTGGGCCCTCCCTGGCGCCCAAGGGGAGGTTGTGGTGGTGGAAACAAAAATTACCCTTCCCGGAGGGAAAACAAAATTTCGGGTGCCAAAATCCCCCTACTGAGCGAAAAATCGACCGGCACCATTTTTTTAAATTTTCGCACGAAGTGGGCCCCTTTTTAGGCCCCTGATCATGTATACAATCAGTCTCATGATGCTATAAATGTGTACAGTAAAACTATGTTTATGATATGTTACTCATGAATAAATATTTGTCAATTTCAGAGTTTGATCTCTCACAGCAAATAATTATAGAACGATGTAGCTTAAATAGAACCTCTGCAAAGCGCGCGCTTATCTGGAATGTGATGGTGCGGTTATCATTTGATGTAACATGGGCGGCTTTCTGCTTTGTATCAGAGTATCAAAGCTGCTTATTGATGTTCTCCCAGACTATTTATACCGCAATAGTGATCGACGATCAACTCTTTGCAAAGCGCGCGCTTCTCTGGAATGTGATGGTGCGGTTAGCATTATATGTAACATGGGCGGCTTTCTGCTTTGTATCAAAGTATCAAAGTATCAAGCCCACAAGAAAGTGGAATTGTTGGAAATATGCATTTGTAGGAAATTACATTTTATAATGGTCATTGCCACGCTGTTAAGATGTCCATCAATCTTCAGAAGGGACGGGGAAGTGGGGAGGGAGCGGAGGACTCACAGTGTGATATATTATCCTCTTTTTTTTTTGGGGGCTGTGTTGACTTTTCTTTTCATTTAATGATTACACCATCGAGCCACAACTCGGCCTATAATTCATGGCCAAACTTCTCGATTTTAGACATTCTTTTCCCAGAAGTTTGCTTAGTGTACCAGTATCACTTGCTTAGACAAAGGCATATGAGGGGGAGGCAGCCGGGTCACTATGCCCCAAAGAAGGATACACCCCCGTCTCCGCTCTGCAATAATCGGGCAAAAAGTCACAATTTCGGGCAGAAAGGTAAATAAAAGTTAAAGAAAGAAGGAAATAAAGCAGCGCTGAAATTAATGACTGCAGAGAATCCTTCGTTGTTTTTTTTCGATAAGCCTAATATACAACCATTACCAATATTCAACCTGTAACATGCTTTTGTTTTTATATTATTACCTCTGACATTTTTACCTCTGGCATTTTTACCTCTGACATTTTTACCGCTGACATTTTTTCCTCTGACATTTTTACCTCTGACATTTTTTCCTCTGACATTTTTACCTCTGACATTTTTACCTCTGACATTTTTTCCTCTGACATTTTTTCCTCTGACATTTTTTCCTCTGACATTTTTACCTCTGACATTATTACCTCTGACATTTTACCTCTGACATTTTTACACCGAGCCAATAAAAGTACTATCCACTCTGTGTTATTAGCTGTTTTCGAAGTATTTGCCCGATATTCGTTTTCCGTAGTTGTGTGTGACTGATGGATTATGCTTTTGTCTACAGAGCTTATACCTCGGTATCGTTATCTACGCTCCAGCACTTGCCTTAAACCAAGGTAAACATTCCGGAATAATTAAACGATTTTCTTAATAATAATTTCCTTTTCCTTTTTTATCTCAATGCACAAATTAAGACCCTCCCTTGTAGTATACATACATTAATATCTGTCAGTCAATTAGAAGCACATTTCTTTTAGCTCTAAATATAAACAAATGCAATGCATTTTATAAAAATCTCCGTTGCCTAAGCCCTTCATTCTAGTTGCGCAAGCAAGCAAACGTTAGCAGTGCCCTTAACTTGTTTTGGGAAAATCATCCATTTTGAAGGCCCTTTGCTATTGTATCAAACAAACATGCCTTTACTCTAAATGCAATTCTTGGTCTCTACATGTAATGCTAGTGTTAATAGATTTGATTAGTTCTTGATCATTTGTCGAAAATCCATGTTTTGTCCCCTGTATGACGGAAACAGAAGGTCCCAGTTGCACGTGGGGGGATGGGACACCGGGTAAAGAACCACTACACTAAATGGTTTCTCAGAATTCATGTTGTTCTCTCATTTGGTAACATTTCGTATTTTATTTCTACAGTCAGCGGTCTAAACCTTTGGGGATCTGTTTTAGCGATTGGTATTGTCTGCACATTCTATACGACCATTGTAAGTATTCTGACCCAATAGTCGGGCTGTAGAGAATTCCAAAACATGTCAAACTCATAGAACAAAAGAAATTTGTGGAGCACACAATATAAGAATGCGGAAGTGTACAATTATATCAGCGAGAGGCGACATTGCATTGTAAAAAAGCGACTAGATCTAAAAGCAAGCATGACCCTACCAGAAAAAAGCACCCCAAACAAAAAATAAAAGGGAAACAGCATCAGGTGGTACTGCACTGTTTGGAAGAATGCCACCTCAAAGGGACAGGCCTAGCAATTGCAATTACCAACGTAGATAATCACAGGGAAGGCCGTTTTCAAAGTGCGGTATTATTGCCCTTTCGCCTTGTTTGCCAACTTGGTTCAAAGTCATCTGTCATTTTTTATCATTCATGACCATCGTTTTCATGGTTTCAATCCATATAGGGTGGTATGAAAGCAGTATTGTGGACTGATACATTTCAAGTGACCGTTATGATGGCTGGATTCTTGGCTGTCATCATAGCAGGGTCAATGAACGTGGACGGCTTCAACGAGGCTTGGCGGATCGCCGGGGAGGGCGGGCGACTTGACATTTTGGAGTAAGTCGTTATTGCTACAGGCGCTACGTTGAAATCTGAAGTTTATGTGTTCCCCATTCAAGTCAAAGCAAAGATTCATATAAGCCGGTCGCAAAGCATTACGGATAAACAACTTGAATCAGGTAGAATGTATGGTAAAGGATTAGTATAGGTTTCGAGAGATATAAATGCGACTTGGAAAAAGAGACTGTTAATGTGAGCAGCCGAACTAAAATATACATTGATGAAAGTTTACGTAATCAACCAATTTTAAAAAGACGCGTATAAGTATATTCATAAACATCTGATGAATTATACAGGTAAAAGAAAATGATTTCCCTCTTGTTCTGTGTGTTTTTATTCTATATAGCTTTAACCCGGACCCGACTGTACGCCATACTTTCTGGACAGTTGTCGTAGGCGGAACATTCTACTGGGGCACTCTGTACGCTGTTAACCAGTCACAGGTTCAGAGATACCTCACGTGTCGGTCCGAAAAGACTGCTTTACTGTAAGTAAAGTCTAGACTGATACCTACATATCTTATTTGTTGTACACACCGTTTACAGACATGCTACACGATCAAGCGTGATGTAACATGGCGTAATTATTAACAAAATTATACTTATTAATTTGATCTTACCTATTAAGGGATAGTGCATTAAAGATATATCCATCTTTCATCCATCTCACGTTGTCCAATATATTTTTTCTTTGAAACTTTAAAAGAACAGAATGTCATGTGAGAGGTTAAACCAAATCTGCCGACCATTCAGAAGAAATTATTTTTCCAAGAAGTTGATACCTATTTTGTTCATCATAATAAGAGGGTCCATTGTGGAGTCCCACGGGGCTCCACACTGGGGACTCTCCTTACTTTTCATTAAGTATGCACATGATCTTGTCTGTATATTATTTTGTGTGATTGCTTTTACAAGACACCGATGAATTTTATGACCCTTTTTTCCAGCAAATTTCATGCGAATATCCCCCCTCTTCCACAAATCCTTGAAGCAGCCTTTGTGATAATGGCGGCTTCGAATTCTATTTCTGTTTTCATTTTAAATTATTTCGTGCATTATATTAGTTTATTCGTTTCCTTTTTTCAATCATGACTATATTACAATCTTAACAGGTCCCTGTTCATTGCTATAATTGGTATGATGATCGTGGTATCAGCAGCATGTATATCAGGCATCGTCATGTATGCTAACTTCGCTAACTGTGACCCGCTGACCATGGGCTATGTCTCCAAGTCAGACCAGGTAAAGACCAGCACTGTTACAAAATATCAACTGCATTTATAATAATGATGATTTTCCCTCCTTCCACAGGGTACCTTTATTAAATAATATCGTTCACATATGTATACAAGAAGAGATATAGACATGCACAATTTCAAAATGATATTCTAACTTGGCCATTCAAAATATGATAAGAATTATAATAATGATAATCACAATTTTAGAAATGATAAATTATAATATTGTCCTGATAAAATTGTCCTATAAAGGGGTACGTAGAATAATAAAAAATTATGGTAATTTCAAAGAACGATGATGACGATGATGACGACGATGATACCACTGCTACTTCTACTACTACTAATAATATTACTACTATTACTACTATTACTACTACTACTACTACTACTACTACTACTACTACTACTACTACTTCTAATCATAATAATTACAATAACAAGAAGAACGAATATAAGAAGAGGAAGAAAAAGAAACAGAAAAAGAAGAAGAAGAAAGGATAAAATAATAACGTCAACGATAGTAACAATAAATAAAATAATAAGGATACTACTACTACTATTACTACTATTACTACTACTATTACTACTACTACTACAACCTTTTCTTCTTTTACTTTCAAAATTAATCCTAATAATAGCGATAATTGAGAGAGTAATTACAATAATAATAGATAAATAAAAGTTTTTCGGAAAGTAAATGTATTATAAAGGGGTAGGTGCCCGGAAGTTGTTTTCTTGACTTGTGTTATCATTTCACAAAGACTTGTAAACACAAAAGTTAAGGGTTCTAACGGGGAATTGGACCGCCGCGTAAAGAAAAGTCATCATTACGAATTCTACATTAGAAATACATTCGAGCGCTGTCCAAATCTCTATCAGTAAGTTTCAGATGGGACACGGGTTTAGCTGCGTGCGAGCTTTGTACACGCTGTAATTTTTAATTCTATCCCTATCAGGTCCATCCCATGGGAAATATAACTCAATGTACATGGAAACAAAGTATGTCTTTACCAGATATAAGTATTTTAATGATTAACATGTAATTTATTCGTAGATGCACACATAATTTCAATGCATTATGCAAATACATGTACTTGCATTTTTGTGAAATGTTTGGTTCTTATCTCTTTCTAGCTCATGCCATATTTTGTGATGTACCTGTTCGGCAAGATGCCCGGGCTACCTGGCCTATTTACCTCAGCCATATTCAGTGCTGCTCTCAGGTAGGATAGTTAAAAGACCCATAGTCGTGGGTTGTCATCGGGAATTCGACGCCATTACCTATGCAAATCTGTTTTTTCCTAATTATGTTCCTTGGATGTAGCATTGCTTATCTTTAGCCTTTGTATTAAGTTAGTTCTTAAGTGTATATAATGAAATTGGGATGCTGAATATGATGCGGCTTCTACTTTTATGTATTTCATGCCTTTGGAGCTAATAGCCTCACTGCCTTAAGAATTTGGAAAGCAGGGGAACTGTCGTAAGAGTTATGAATACTCCCTTTAAAATTGCGAGCCATTTTTTAACATCGCAAAGACTTTCGAAAAATCAACCTAAGGCAATTTCAATTGTCTAGTCCATCACCCTTTGAAATATACGAATGTAACAATGAGGTAATATATAATCTGAGCATGATCATGACGAATCCTATGGGCTAAACAATATAGGGTACTGAAATTGCCCTTGAGTAGATTTCTCGAAAGTCATTGCGATCGTGTTGTTTGCCAAGTTTCAATATCTATCCGTTGAATTGTTCTATTCTTCCATTGCCTGACTTTTATAGTACCGTGTCCTCTGGGGTTAACTCTCTGGCTGCTGTGGTGGGTGAAGACATCGTGAAATCGATTTGGCCTGATATGAAAGAAAAGACCTACACATGGACCACAAAGGGTCTTGGTAAATACATCTATAAAAAAAAGAAGAAGCGACAACAAGAACCGATCATACGTTTGAAAATCCTGTCATTGTTGTTACTATTCTATTTGTCAAATGAACATTGAGTATATAACGAACACGATATTTGACAGAAGCTGAAAAAGTGAATCTAATCATTGTTGCCCTCAGGCATTCCACTCCATCACATAGAACAAGAATCACATGTTGATATAATACATTAAGCATTTTTATCAAGGCATATGATTATATCATTCAAATTATACAATATTAGAACAGTCTATTGACAATCAAATAGGGTTCTGTAGTTAAGTTAACCATTTAATTAAACTGTAATGTCCACACTGATATAATAAGAATAATAGCATCTCTCCACATTGGATGATCTAATTCTACAGGCAAGAGGGCGTTCTAGTAAAAGAAAACTTCTTTGCAGGGATGGGCTAATGGATATCATAATACAAAGAATGATATATTACATAAGGCGTCAGAAGTGATGAAGTTGTTAGTTGTAACATTTCAGTTATTTTCATCTTTCTTCTGCTTTCGGATAGCCCTCTTCTTCGGGATACTAAGCATTGCGATGGCATTTGTTTCTTCGCAACTCGGTGGTGTTCTTGGGGTATGTAATGGTATTCAATATAAAACTCTACACGAAATATTAACCCCATGCATATTAATGTAAATTATGCAGTATGTAGCATCAACTAATGATGAACATAAGTTCCGTTTTGTGTGATTTATATCACTACTCGACACGTTGGGGGAGTGTATTTTATAAGTGCCTTGATAGTGTATATGATAGCCCCCCCCCACACACACACACACACTCACATACACAATTTATGCACATAAAACCACCAACGTGATCAAACCCACTTTCTTACTTGGATTTTATTTTGTTTAAAGAAGAAGAAAAACTAAAGCAGATGGTTTTGGAAAATTATGTTTAAATGAAAGCTCTTCTTCATTTCTTAACACATAACGATACCTATACATATATCTTTACTTAGATTTCTATCAGTCTACCTATAACCTACTTACATACTATATTATATTTATACTTATACTTAAACTTTGATATACTTATAATTATTCTCATACATATTATACTTATACTTATAAATATAACAATAATTATACTATTCCATTAACTAAATGATGCATAACTCCTCCTCCCCTATTTGTTTTCTTTAGGCAGCCTTCAGTGTTTTTGGGATGATTGGGGGCCCACTTCTCGGACTTTACACTTCTGGAATGCTCTTTCCATGGATCAACTCTAAAGTAAGTCAACCAAATTGTCTGGCTCTGTGCATGCGCAGAGAAAAGTCATTAACAAAAATTATACTCTATACGTGCTCGTGAAATAAAATAACCATGAGCCTTTCATTAAACAGCAGTGCATTCCATGATACACGGCTTTAATTACTCCTTTTTAATGTGGGGGATAAATGCTATTCATGCAGTATTCACATCAATATTGGGAGTGATATTTCTCAATAGCACAATGTGGGACCTCCCCAAGTTTAAAAGATTAGCAAGGCCATCTATTTTATGTGTCGAAATACACATTGATCTCTTTCACCTGGTCCAATATCTTGATAGGTATTATTCAATTAATTATAGAGGCATGTTTCTGAAAATAGCCACAACGTTATGTAGCCAAGGTAACTAACTTGCATCCATTTGCAAACAGTACCGTAAGCATCAGGCAGGGTTAGTGTTAGGCTTAGGCCTAGGGCTAGGGCTATGTTTAGGGTTGGGGCTAGGGTTGGGTTAGGATTAGATTTGTGGCTATTTTTTTTAAAGAAAGATGCCTCTACAACAGATAAATATTGCCTACCGACACTCTTGTTCTCCTTGTCTCTTTGTCTGTGACCTAGGGGGCGTTCGTCGGCACTCTGCTCGGCTTGACCTGGTCTCTCTGGGTGGGCATAGGGGCACAGATCTACCCTCCCTCTTCCGAGAAGCCACCGCTGAGCATAGCTGGATGCAACATTACCATTGAAACAATGACAACGCTGTATGATACCATGATGACGCCTTCAACCATGGAGCCACCGATGGCGAGGTGTGGAATTTACTACTTTTCGGGAACATGATATCAAATTTAGATCATCCTTTCCTTTCAAGTTTCCCTTTACTGATAGTCTAATCATGAAGTATCTCTATCACCTTGGGAGTAATACTTTAAAGTGTTACTAAATTTATAAGATTATCGTTATTATTGTTATCATTATTATTGTCATTATCATTTTTTTAAAATCATTATTACTGTCATTATTATCATTATTTTTATCATTATTACTGTCATTATTATTAATATTATTTTATCATTATTATTATTGTTATTATTTATTCATGAATAAATCGTCTCCACCCCCTGACGGGTGACTGGCCATAGACAGTTTGGGGACCAGTGGATATGTGAAATGGGCCGGTCAAATCAAAATTCCCTAACTAAATCTCAGCCCCCTTCTCTCTCTCTCTCTTCCTCTTCTATAAACTTCTCACTGTTATATGTTCACTTTCAGACCAGCCATTGCCAGTCTGTATAGCCTGTCATACGCCTGGTACAGCGGTGCGGCAATGCTTATGACGATCTTTTGGGCCCTCATTTTGAGCTTCCTGACGGGTAATGATAATTACAATAACGCTTTGACCTTATTTACCCAGAATAGCCACATCAGGACTGTAATACTTCCTGTAAGCTCCGCAGTTATAAATATCCCAGCATCACCAGGTACCCATTTACCACACCTGGGTCGAGAGGGACATATGCGAGCAAAACAGCTTTGTCCAAGGATGTAAGGACCGAGCAAGCATCGAACCCGGAGACTCTCGTATGAGAGTCAAGGGTCTTTACCAATTTTATTTGTGTATGTCAGATGTTTCATTTTGTAAATCATGACCGAGGAAATACGCTTAATAAACCGAGTTCAACTGGCGGAGAAGTATAGATGCATTCAACATATCAATAGGACGTCTGATACTGCGAGGGCAGAAGAACATGTCATCATTAAAAATAGAGGGCGTTGTGTGGCTACACCTTCATCCTGTAAGCAAAATAAGTTATTTTGCGACAATGGTACATAGTAAAAATCATTTTTGCCACATTCCTCCGCATTTATTTGACAAGAACATTTTACTTCATGGCCCGATTGAAGTCTTTGAAGCCATGTGTTCGTGGTCACAGCTATGGTTAAATAGTTTGATATAATAACGCTTTTAATCCAGTGGCAACGGCGCTATGTAAATTGTAACTATAAATTCGATAGAGCATGTTATATTCCTTGCAGTATTCATTCTCTCATTAGCACGCTCTGCACCTGTCCTTTACATCTAGTCAGTTATCGTCATTATTATTTTCCTTTTTCCTACCCACCTCCCTCCACTCAAAGGCGCCAATGACCCTAGGACTTTGAACCCAATGTTGATTAGCCCCATCGCAGACCGAATGTACTGCTGTCTACCGGAATCTGTAAAGCGCCCTCTCCGGTGTGGTGTCGGTGACCTCTACGAGGAGGGTCAAAAGGAAAAGGTGGGATGCAAACTCTGTATTATTGTGAATATCATTTGTCAGGCAAAAACGTAAGCATATATCAACATGTTAAATGTCTGTTGCTTTTCGAAGGAAAAATCATTTGGATCTAAAAAGGTTTTTGATGAGTAAAATAAACACTGCATTCGCAAAAAAGGAGCTCCTTTAATTAAAGAAGGAAAAAGCTAGAAGCAGAGGTTTTACTTTCTTTATTTCATTAGTTGTCAGGGCTTCTTTTGTTTTTAAAGGACTATTTCTCTCACATTCGGGGGTGTCGATCACGGGGATGGGGGATATATCCCCCCAATATTTCAGGTGGGGGATGGCCTGTACAATCATCCCTCCCAATAATTCACCATAAAAAAAAATGAAGATAAAAATTAACGATGAGAGCCCGATGAGAGTATTTAATGGTCATTACTCGCAAGATGACCATCAATATACACATTTTGCCATCTCATTTTCATAATACATACATATATAAATAGAAAACAAAGTAAATGAGACAACCGTATATGAGACAAGAATAAATTGATTTCTCGTTTATACGGCTTCATCAGGAATTGATGAATTTTAATCAACAGCATCATAGAAATGCAGCGCGCCAAATGCAAAGCCGCAGCGTTAAAGAGCAACAAGCTAAATGTTAAGCGCGAAGCGCAACAGTGCAAAAAGAAGTAGAGAGTGGGAGAGAGAGATAATGAGAGACAGAGAGGATAATAACCCAGGTAGCAAGCCCATGTGGGACCCACATGGATCCCATATTCTCTGAAACATGAGCTCCATATGGAAAACCATCTGGGGCCCTAAGGCATCTGCACCCAAGAAGCATATGGGACCCATATAAGACAGATGGGACCCAGATGGGACCCATACTAAACTGGGCCCAAATGGGTATGCCCAGCTTAATCCCATCTGGTACCCATATTGGTTAACCCAGATATATCCCACGTGGGTTAACCCAGATTTTCCCCATGTGTTACCCATATGGGCATATTCATATTCTACCAATATGTGTACGCCCAGCTCATTCCCATCTGGAACCCATAAGGGCTGGCCCGGATAGATCCCATATGGGTTACTAAATATTGGCCCCATATGGGATACATATATGGGTTCCATTTAATAGCCCAGATGGCACAAGTGACCCAGATCATCCCCATATGGCCCCATATGGGCTTGCTACCTTGGAAAAAGGGAAAAGGGGAAGAAACGGGCAGAAGAAAAAGGAAGGGGAAGAGAAAAGGAAGAAAGACAAGAGAAAGAGGGACATATATATTCCAGCATTTCTTGCAGGGAACTGATGTGAATGGGCGATGGAAAAAGAGGTTGACTTTAAAGTAACCTAGAATGAAATATTGCTCATGTTTATTTCTTACAATGTCAAAATTACTTTACGGGATCCCCCTCCCTAAAAAGCTTAGGCATGGGTGATGGTAGGTATGAGGTTAATGCATGATCAGGAATTAGTTGAGTGGATGGAAAAGAAGTGAGAAATAAGCTGAAAGAAAGATGGAAAATTGCCATGGAATGATGGAAGGCAATGTGAGACAGGCCCAACATGTTCTAAAACAAGTAATAATATTCAAGAGTAGTTATGATTTTTTTCACCTAGGAGTTCTTCAAAAACTAATTAAAAACGAGTAAATAATCAATGTCACATTATGTCACATTATTAACAGGGCTTAAAAGGAAAGTGAAAAGAAAAACAAGAAACAAAAAAAGATTGAATGAAATTTGGGACTTTTTGTTTATAACACCTTTCCAATAATAATACACTTTCTAAGACTGGTTATAGTTTTTGAAAAAAATAGTGCTCTGGTCAGGGCCTTAGGGGAATATTATGCTTATATTTTAGAGCGTATCTGGTATGATAAGTATATCTGGGTGAAGAAGGAGATAATGGAAGTTTGTTGTTTGGTAGTTGGAACGTAAGTTTTATATTATGTTTTTAAGAAACAGACAGTTTGTATGAGATCAGGAGTGGAAATTTTCTGTCATTTTGAGAACCAAATTTTGCATCAGTGATATTCTGTTTCATTGAATTGAGTTTCCCGCAGAGAGGATTCAGTTGGTTTAATTAAAGAAGGAAGAGAGTCAAATGAAGAACCAAAAGCAATATGTTTTTCATTTACTAATGAGAACTATGTTTTTGAGATCTCCTTACACAGAATATTGGAATGGGTTTTTCACGATGAATGTTGTTTGGAGACATCAATATTCATAAAATGTATGTTTCTATCACCAGGAAATAAAGAATTTTCTGTCTACATGAACCTTTCCTGGTTGCTTATTAATGCATTTGCCCACTGGTAACATAATACTTTCACAAGTTGATATCCCTCACCATTGGATTTTTTTATTGGTAATGTCTAAATTTCGTTTAAAAATAGATGATATCAGTCTGGTAGGCCTACACTGCAGGCAAGAGTCAGGACTAACATTTAGCATGTTATTAATTTTATTACCACTCTTATATTCTCTGAAATGTTATCTTTATTGAGGGTGACTTGAAAAAGTTAATAACTTGGAAGGGAGGGGTGCAACCTGCCACACGCTTCTACCTCTTGGTTGCTTTGATCCATTGCCGAAAATATTTTGGCACCTATCATCCCCCCAACCACGGATACAAATCGACACCCCTGCTCACATTCCTATTGTATGACCAGGACTCATCTTCATAATGATTGAAAATTATTTTGATAACCTATTTTGTTAATTTTGTAAATGTCATGAGCATAAATGCTTTTATTACTGAGCGCCTTGCACTTTACCCCAGCAATTACCATCAAACTATTTACATCTGGGTGAAGAGTAGCAAATGGAAATTAAGGTCTTGTCAATGGACATTACTGCTGGGCTGGCATTCGAACCCTCAACCCTTGGATTCAGAGTCAAGTCGATAAACCATAGGACCACACCAGTTCTTCATGTCAACTTTTTCATGTCAATCGTCTGTTTGGAGCCAGAAGGGCGTTAACCCATATACGTTATCATACATATTTAATGCTATTCTAGCTCTAAACAGACGGTTTTTTTTCTACCAATATTATTGCAAAGGTTACTGGTGAAGAAATGAAAGCAGCTTACTCGAATCCGGGCTACGTCGGGCAGTTATCCCCATCTTGTGTTGGTCATGCTCCAGAAAGTCAAGAAGAGGTAGGTTTTGAATACAACAAATAATATTTATGGACACCTGATTGTTACTTTTAATATGGAGAATAGCCCTCGAAATAAGTTGTTAGTTTATTAGAAGCAGAACATATCAAAGAAAAACATCCCCTTGACAAAAAAGCAAGAGGTTTATTTATAGGTATCAGACATCTGGGATGAAGATTTTGTTATAATTATTCTATGAGCAATCATGAATATCATTGTCTAGTTCTGTATATTGGACACAGAACAGAAACTCGGTCTCACCCATAAAAAAACTGCTCTGAGGGAAAGCAAAAATATGAGAGAGGGAGCAGGAAAACACACTTCAAACTCTCATCTATTTGTTTCTTTGTTTTTCTGTTTTCTTCCAATTCAACCTTGATTAATGTGTAATACACATCAACATAATCTGTTTGTGCTTGGGGTTTCAATGTATTACAGCATTGTTAAAACAACTTAGCATAAGTGGTTACTTCCTAAAAATGCACTTTCCATAGCCCATGGCTGTCATACACTTGATTCTTACCATTTGTTGATTTCCATTTTATGATATGTTTTGATTGCCAATGTGGAGTTCCGTTTCTGTATCTGTAACCTGGAAGAATAGCTTGACAAAATCCATCTTGCAAAGAGGAACTAAAATGAGAACAAAAGAGGGGCAGACGAACTAGGAAATGAACTGATAACATCAAAAAGTGAATGGGAATGTCATTTGAGCTGCTAACTAAAACACTTTTAGAACAGAAAGTTAATATGGAGAACCTGTGTCTCAAAGTCCATGTCATTGTCGCCCCAACGGCCTAAAGATCTGAGACCTAAATTGAAGTAGTACTAATATTTTTTTTCTTATCATTTTTTCACAGCCTATTACTACCATGGGAGCTCAGATTTGACTTCGAGAATGTGAACCTCGGTCCATCTTCTAATTAGTTTGATATTCTTTATAACAAAAAGAGGGTTGTGTTCTGGGAAATGTGAATAATAAGTTTGAGCTTTTCATTCATTTCAATGTAAGTGTGATAAAGCATCAAAGAAAAAGTGTCCCCTGAAACGGATGGCTCTATAAATGCCCTCATAGTCACAACATGACAAGTTACAGCTAAATGTTGTGTACACACTTTTATGCCACATGTTTGTGTAGTCCCATATACACATTTCTCTGTACAGTGCATCTGACTTTTAGCAAAACTTGGGCCAATTTCGATACTTTTGATGATTCTGAACTCCACAATGTATACCTAATATCTGGTACATGATCATCCTTTTCCAATCTCCTCCACACAGTTTCTTTCACAAAGCAATCACATGACTAGAATTAATCTTTATAACAACATATTTCCCTATGGATGTTAGGGGTTCAATGCCGCTACTATTACAAGAGATATTACAAGTCTAAACACAAACTCAATTAACATTCAAGCGACTTGGGAACAGACAGGTCGACGCACCCGCACACACACGCAGAAAACTCAGAGATCTCTATTCATAAATAAAAAAACACCATATTCTACTATTTCCTTAAAACCGGACCGTGGGTCTAAGATAACGTTTAACGAAGGAAAAGTTAGACCTCATGACTTGCTGCCTTTGTTGTACCAGATTTCGAACTAAACTGCCCGTATAGTCATATTCATATTTAACTTCAGTTTGGGCAATGCTTTACCCAACACTTTAAAAATAGAATTCCGAGAGCCCAGCTCTTTAATCTATAAAAGCTGTTGCAATTTTTAGGCAATGTGACTAAACAAAATTTTAAAAATAGTGATAAAAAGAACAAAACTTTATTTCACAATTTGAACTGAATTAAATTTTTTCTTCCTGCAACATACATATCAAATTACATTTTAGCGATACAACATATAAACAATATAACAAGTTTTTTTGTTTTACTTATACACAATGTAATAACAATAGGAATCTAGAATTAAAATAAAGTGTAACTTATAATACACTACATAGAATAATTCTTTAAGAAATCTGCACGAAGAGATTATGTTAGTTTGCTTAATCAATTACGGAATCATGGAATGTTCTACTACACTTAAGGTTGAAACCTAGTGCTCCATAATTACGTTGTTGTTGGTGGTGGTGGTGGTGGTTTTGATTATTTAACATTTGAACCTGGGCAAATGTTAGTACACGTTTATGGATAATGGTTACTAGGTTGGAACTGTAGGAAGAACAGAGT
>CP137678.1:14956056-14998354 GCA_037976565.1 Mesocentrotus franciscanus
AGGCGCCTTGGATCAATTCGAGTGGCTGTAATCACGCGTGCTTCCTGCAATGCAGCCTAGTTTGCGTGAAAGCCGCGGTCATCCTAATCCCTCTATTCAAAAGACGCATGCGGGAATCCCGCGTAATGAACGCGTCCGTTCCTAACATCTTCACCGCAGCGAGCGACCGACTTATCGTGCTTGTAACTGATACCAGTTGACCGCCCTCTAGAGGCCTGGTCCGCCCTGTGCGTTTAACTCTCACACTATACTATACTATGCAGGGGCCGCGGAACCGGGTGGCTGGGGCTTTTTTTAGTAGACACGTTTCATAAAAGCTCCGAAAAGGGGGTTTATATATTGTTGGCATGCTGCAGCCCCCTTTCAAAAACGCTCCGCGGTCCCTGCTATGTAGGGTCTGAATTCAGGTTCCCTTTCACCAAAGGAGAACTTATTAAGACAAATTATTATCACACATTTATACAAGTCATACATTAATGCCCTTTCTTCCTTTAATATGTTTTGCTTTGTTGTAGCTTCATTTGTCACGTTTTCGTTTCCAAACTTTATTATTTTTATGGAGTTATCTTAAACAATACTTGACCTCTGGAACACTTTTAAACATATGGGCCATGATACGCTTGACTAATCATGAACAGATTGTTTAATATTCATAGATGAATGGCGCAAAATGTGAGCTTTTTTAATGACAGCGCCGTAAAAACCAAACAATAACAACAACAGCAGCAGCCTTCTTTTTTTTCTCTCTTGTATCCCCAAGCGAGGTTTTTATTTCCATAATATACATTATTACTCAATGATTGAGTGAAACATAACATAGAAATTAAAGTATATACAACAATTCTTCCAGCTTAGTATTATTTTCTTTGATTACACAATCATGCTTTAAAAATTCTTAGCAACGACTTGACAATCTTTTTAACGCAACATTTATTAATGAAGAAAGATGGATATTATATTTAGAGTTCAGAAATAAACAATATGAAATGAAACAATCGGAGTGATCGAGAGGGAGGAAAAGAGAGAGGAAAAGAGAGAGGAAGGAGATGAATTCAGACAAAAATAATAGAATAGGATCGTGGGAGGGAATTCAATAAAACAATCAACTTGAAGTTATATAAAAATGTGAGGAACAAACAAAGACCAAAAGTCTATCAAAGGTTTGTCCCCATTATATGAAATGAAAAGTTACACTGGCATTAAATAAATTTAAAATAAAACAATAACACAACGAAAGGGCAAAAAAAACCTTTTAAACGATATGAGATTTTATGAATTATATCTTTTGCAATTCTTCTCTTAGCTAATGGCCTTTTTTCGAATAAACTGAATCACTTTGGATCACTTTATGTAATTATGGTTTGATAAAGAATATAATTAAATGTTGGTATCCGAATGCAGTGGATCGCCAGGTGGTATAGTGTAACAGAACAACTTTCCTGAAGACACTAATTTGAAAACTTGAAGCCCGGCTCAAATTGAGCAAATACGAGAACATAAAATTAGCTAATTGCAACATGTGCAGGCCCGTATCTGGACTTTTACTGATTAACTGTAGATAGAACGATCTAGGCACATTACAGCTACCTTCTCGATTGTGACCATAATAATATCTACGTTTCACTAACATTGTGGTTAAACATGTTTATCGAGTTTAATTGAAGTAAACGCATCGTATTATTATTTTTTGTAAAATGTTCACTGTCAACCATTTGACAATAGAGCAATGATATACATGTATTCCGTCTTTCCATCAAATACTATTATGTTCGTCCTTGATATTTAGTTCAGTGTAATGCGTTATAACGGCTTGTATTAAATAGTTTGAACTGAAAGCCGACGACTGAAATGCTCTTTTTACTTTAGTCAACCCCACCGTTTACCCCAGGCCGCCGATACATTAGCGCGTTTTAAAGCCACACTGTACTACTTGTAGCTACTAGCTTCTATATAGAAAACAGTGCCTAAGTGGTGCCCGTTGGTACCACATGGTCCTCCTGTTCTTATGTTTATATTATTGACAGCTGAGTTGATGTGATAACCACCTGTCAGTGATCACGCTAATCCCTCTAATCCCTCCTTGCCAAACTAGTACAGAGGGCCTTTATAGTGTACGTAATAATAGAGGTAATTCAATGTTGCCTTTGCCCAACTCCGCGCATTAAACAGTAGTGTATTGAATGGATGTCACGAACAATACACTGGTCAACGCTTCCCCTTGTTCCTAGACCCCCTTAACCTCCTCTCTATTAAACTAGCCTTTCATGGTATGGCTACGTTGCGTTAACATATTATGCGCCATATATAATATGTTAGTGATTGTGATAGATTTTGAGCGAAAGAATCGGAATTAGATAACAAAAAAGTATTAAACAGGGAAACAAGAACCACAAAATCATATTGCTAGTTTAAGCTGACATAAAACCAAGCGGAGGAAGATGGATATCATATTTAGCGTTCAGTAGAGTAGAGTTTATAACCATGACAACGACCTTTACCCTCTGCCACGTTCATTGTTCCTCTTATGCAACTTAGCTGTAGGTGGGCCTGAGACATAACTCTTTTCCCATATTCTATATATAGGTCTCAAATACTTTCTAATATTTCTGTGTCATTTTTGTTTGTATATACTTTGTCAATACATATACTAACAAACTATATATTGTCAAAATTTGCCAATACTAAAAAACTATCACGCTTACCCTATCATCTTCCGCTCTATAGAATCCCTTTTTTTAAATTTGTTGTGTACTTTTCATTTTGTTGTTGTCCTCCTCTCCATGATTTCTTCTGATTTTGTAGAGTACTTATGCTATTTTTGTAATAAGTAAAGAGAAAGCTTCATTACTTCTCTTATAATACTCTCCACCTCCTTCTAGATAACCCTTCTATGCTGAAATATAATTTCCGATGTATATTATTTCCGTCAATAGCATATATAATGAACGTTTCATTTTATTTTGATGCAACAGAGATTTACATTCAAAATCAAAACTTTTACTTTTTATAGTTTTTGTACAGTAATATTCTTTTCATTTCGACAATATCAGCCACTTGTTCTCTTTTTTCGTTTCCTATAATAAATATAAGGTATATATGTATATCATCAGGGATATGTTATAATTTATCTCAAATAAGGAATGATGCCGACATACAAGCAAATGGCGGAATAGAAAACAATATGAAAGATGAAGATGGAAAACGACATTGACATAGAGAGAGACAGAGAGCCTAGAGACAGACAGGCACACAGAGAGAGAGAGATGAGAGAGAGAAAGAAAGAGAGACAGACAGAGAGAGATGAGAGAAAGAGAGACAGACAGAGAGATGAGAGAGGGAGAGAGAGAAAAATAATTATTACTTGTGTTATTATAATTATTAGTCTTATTATGATTATCATTATTATTGTCATTATTAAAGTACTATCATTATTGATATCATTATCATTATTATCTTTGTATATAAAATAATAATAAATGGAAATGGGGCATGCACTGGAAAAGCCAAAGGAAGGCTTGTTATAAAATCGCACACACCCAAAACATTTGATCATTACAATAATTACAGTATACAGGATATAGATGCGGCAAGTACCAGGCAATGAAATATAAATAATATTGAAAATAATTAAAGGGTTAAGCTTAAAACTTTAAAAAAACATAATAAAACAAACAAAACAAACAAACGAGACAAAAACTGAATTCTAAGGAATCAATAACTGATTTCTAATAAGTCAATAACTGGTCATTTCTAAGGAATCAATAACTGCTCAACAAAACACAGTGAAATGAAATGAAGCACAGAGGTTTATATCAAAGAAGACAATGTATAATGAAATGGAAAGAATATTTCAAATATGCTTCAAAATACTTTTATGTTGTCTTGCGAATAATATCTGCTTAGACTGTTGATGTGTAACGTTGCCGCAATTCTATATGAATTATTAGAGGTTTAGATGGATACAACTTTAAGTTTAACTATGAAATATTTTCAAAGGATATATATATATGTATTATGCGAGATCTAAGGAATCATAATTATAATTACGAAAAATTATATGAAAAATGTGTATAGATTATTAAACATACAATGTATCATGCTGAAAGTTATTTCCATATCAAAGAGAAATGTATGAAATTACTCTCGACCTCTCCGTTCATTTTAGCTACTTCTGAATGTTCGCGTTATATTTCTTAATCTCTTGATGATATACAAACACCTGAAGCTAGTATTCAGTGGATGCAAACAAAACATTGCAGCTGATGGGTTCGAAATTTAAAAACATGAATAGACTTCCTGTTTTTCACTGCAGATCATAACAAAGAGAATGCAAAGTGGGCAGACTGTAGTTCAGATAATCCAGCTATTGTGTTGGAATAATCCCCCAGCTCCATCTTCACACGCAAACAGGCCGGTGAATGGACTGTCGTTGTTGTTGTTGTTTTATTTAGGCAAGTCAGTCAGTTTATGACCATTATTGCCGAATAATATGAACATTTTTTTATTCAAATGTACGAATACGCACTCACATAACATGCGTGTATATTATTAATAATATATAAATATACACTGTTGCTAATAAGTTGGAATATTTGTTTTTACCCCAATTTATGGAATGATTTTGACAATGATTTATTCCTAATAGATCTAGATAATAGTTTACATTCTCAGATTTTATTGGATAATAATTTGTAAGTGATTGTTTTGCGTGAATGCTTAAGCATCTGTATGCTACTATGCTAATGAACTAGGGGACCTACGCCCTTAAGTCATAAATCATTGTCAAAATCATTCCATAAATTGAGGTGTAAAAACAAATATTCCAATTTTATGAGCAACAGTGTATATAAATAATATTTAAAAAAATATATTTATATAAGATATATATACAAATGTGAATAAGTAAAATGTCGCAGACGAAAAGATGACATAAGAAAGGATTGTTTTCTCTCTCTTTCTTTGTTTCTCTCTCTCTCTTTCTCGCTTTCTTTTTTTCTCTCTCTTTCTCTTTCACTCTCCTTTTCTCTCTTTGTAATTTTCTCTCTTTCCTACTCGCTTTCTCAGCGCCATTTTCCATCTTCATCTCTGGTATTGTTTTCCGTTCCGATAATTGCTTTTATTCCGAAAGTATTCCTTTCGATCATGAAATAAATTTTTATACCATAACCTCGATATGAAGAAGAAAAACACGGAACGAGCGCCTGATGATATAAAAATGAGAAGAATATTACTGTACAATGATTATAAAAAGTAATATTGTTGAATGTAAATCATGATGAAAAAAGAAACTAAAAAGTAATCCAGAGCGCCGGGGTGAGGTGGGGGTTGATCGGAGAGACAAATAGCATAATAATAAATAACAATACGTCCAACATTCTCTCTCTCTAGTTTTCTCAATGTCATTTTCTATCTTCATCTCTCATTGTGTTTTCTGTTCCGCGATTTTTTAATGAGATCGCGTTTCGACGTATTCCTAAATAAAAAAGAGCTGATCATAATTATAACCTAAAACCAAATTTGACCCTATCTGAAATATTCATTCAAATGTATAACAGTCATAATGGAAAGATAAAGGAACAATTAAAATGTGATTTAGTAAAATGTCACAGACGAAAAGGTGACATGAGAAATGATTGTTTCTCTCTGTATGTCTCTCTCTCTTTCTTACTCGCTTTCTCAGCGCCATTTTCCATCTTCATCTTTGGTACTGTTTTCCGTTCCGCTATTTGCTCGTTTTATTCCGAAAGTATTTCTTTCGATCTTGAGATAAATTATTATACCATAACCTCGATATGGCGAAGGAAAACGCAGAGCGAGCGCCTGATGATTTCAAAATGAGAAGAATATTACCGTACAATAATTATAAACAGTATAACTTTTGAATGTAAATCTCTGCTGCATCAAAATGATATGAAGGAAAAAAAAAGTTTATTATGCTATATTGACGGTACTTATTAATGTCGGACAGATATAAACAAACAAAAAAAGAAAGTAACTAAAGAAAAAGCATTAGAGCTGGGGGGGGGGGTGATCGGAGAGACAAATTCATAATAATAAATAAAGTATATTACAGACTACGTCCAACTTTCTATCTCTCCCGCCCCCTATTTCTCGCTCCCTCTCTCCCACTCTCTGTCTTTCAGTCTGTCTTTCTATCTCTGTATTTCTGGCAATGTCGTTTTACATCTTCATCTTTCATGTTGTTTTATATTCCGCCATTTGCTTGTATGCCGGCATCGTCCCTTCCTTGAGATAAATTATTATAACATATCCCTGATGATGTACACGTTATACATTATATTTATTATAAACAATAATTTATTCCAATCTGGACAAAAAAAGCATATTATGGACTGCCAATTTCACATATTTTCTTTATTTTTCCAATATAATTGATGCCTTATGTTTATCAAAAAGCTAAAGATAACTTGCAAAAATGTGTAATTGTTAATATCAGGTGGAAAGAAAGGTTTACAAAAATAATGAATCAAGCTTCTTTTCATTAACACATGTCAACACTCTCTGCAAACTCTAACTTAGTCACTGTTTTCAGAGCATTAAATTGAACTGCATTACACAACTGATTCCAATTAAATAAAACCAATGAATATTCATTGGTATCCTTTATTTGTCCATCAATATATGTTACATGTACATGTATACTGTATCAAAATTCAAATACATATATATTGATTAATTCAATGAATTAATCAACTAAATACATATCAATGAGATTTTAAAAACGTGTAAGTTTATACATGACACTTGTTATCTGAATCGTATAAGTTTATACATGACACTTGTTCTCTAAAGCGTATAAGTTTATACATGACACTTGTTCTCTGAATCGTATAAATTTATACATGACACTTGTTCTCTAAAGCGTATAAGTTTATACATGACACTTGTTCTCTAAAGCGTATAAATTTATACATGACACTTGTTCTCTAAAGCGTATAAATTTATACATGACACTTGTTCTCTGAATCGTATAAATTTATACATGACACTTGTTCTCTAAAGCGTATAAATTTATTCATGACACTTGTTCTCTGAATCGTATAAATTTATACTTGACACTTGTTCTCTAAAGCGTATAAGTTTATACATGGCACTTCTTCTCGAAAGTGTATAAGTTTATACCAGACACTTGTTCTCTGAATCGTATAAGTTTATACATGACACTTGTTCTCTGAATCGTATAAATTTATACATGACACTTGTTCTCTAAAGCGTATAAATTTATACATGACACTTGTTCTCTGAATCGTATAAATTTATACATGACACTTGTTCTCTAAAGCGTATAAGTTTATACATAACACTTGTTCTCTGAATCGTATAAATTTATACATGACACTTGTTCTCTGAATCGTATAAATTTATACATGACACTTGTTCTCTAAAGCGTATAAGTTTATACATAACACTTGTTCTCTGAATCGTATAAATTTATACATGTCACTTGTTCTCTAAAGCGTATAAATTTATACATGACACTTGTTCTCTGAATCGTATAGATTTATACGAGACACTTGTTCTCTAAAGCGTATAAGTTTATTCATGACACTTATTCTCTGAATCGTATAAATTTATACATGACACTTGTTATCTGAATCGTATAAGTTTATACATGACACTTGTTCTCTAAAGCGTATAAGTTTATACAAGGCACTTCTTCTCTAAAGCGTATAAGTTTATACATGACACTTGTTCTCTAAAGCGTATAAGTTTATACATGGCACTTCTTCTCTAAATTGTATAAGTTTATACATGACACTTGTTCTCTGAATCGTATAAGTTTTTACCAGACAGGAGATGTACCACTGGTATGAATTTGGCGATCCTACTTCAAAGCTGTGGAAAGTTATTGTGTGTATACAGCTTTGTATGTTAAGTTCAATGACCTTTTAACCTTTGAACTTTGTTGAACACGAGTGACCCATATTCGAACTTGACCCGAGTCTACAAGAGATGTACCACTGGTGTGAATTTGGCAATCCTTGATCAAAACTATGGAAAGTTATTGTGTGTACTATGCTTTTAATAAAAAGTTCATAGACTTTTTGACAGTGCCGTAAAAACTGGAAAACAACAACAACAACTTTTGACCTTTCACCTTTGTCGGATATCGCCCATATTCAAACTTGATCTGAGTCTTCAAGAGATGTACCACTGGTATGAATTTCACGATTCTACTTCAAAGCTGTGGAGAGTTATTGTGTGTACAGCATAAGTACAGCTTTGTATATTAAGTTCATTGACCTTTTGACCTTTGAACTTTGTCGACCATGACCCATATTCGAACTTGACCTGAGTCTTCAAGAAATGTACCACTGGTAAGAATTTGGTGATCCTAGCTCGAAGATATAGAAAGTTATTGGGTGTACAACATAATTGTTGACGCCGACACCGCCGGTGTAAAAAGTGACGCCTATGCCTGGCTCCTGCTACGCAGGCGAGACAAAAAGGACATGAAACCATTTTAACGGATATCAACCGATGCCAAAAAACGACATCCGTTCTCAAGTGTGACAGCCGCATGACGGATTAAACAAAAGTACCATCCGTTACTTGTACATTTTCTGATCCGCCATGTCTGGCAGCGGAATAAGCTTGTAAGTTTTCAATTCAAAATATTACAGTAATATTAAAAAGATAAAATTACATCTGTTTAAATCATATAGATTGTAAATCTCATGCAACTAAGATTTGTACTAAGGACCCTCTGGTGAAATTAAAAGCTCCTCCACTTGTGCTTCACAGCCCCACCCCAAAAAATATTACTCCAATTTTATTGAAACCAATAGGCCTACTATTTTGCTCAATTATTTGATAGCTAAGGCAATTACAATGGCCCAATTAAGCTAGGATCTACAAAGCTACTGAAAATAGCTACTGTGCTTCTCTCTCAAACCATTCACTGTTTGAAGAGGAAGTTTTTCTCCAGCAGTCAGTGAGAAAGGAGGGAGAATCACAGAACTAGAATCAATAGTCTCAACCCAAAGCTGTTTCCTGCCCTTTTGTCCTTTGACTGGTACCTTTACCTCCTTCCACTTAGAAGTCAAGGTTCCTGTGTACCACTCGATCTGTAGGGACTTGTCTTCATGTACACTGCGAATGCAGCCAACTTGAGGCCAGTGTGTCGAGTACTCTGGGAGATATGTTGCCACCATGTCTCTCTCCCTAACTTCTGTCCTCTGTTCCTTTACTTTGGGTCCTATGTGAACCTAACAAAAGAAAAAGAAAGTAAAATAAATAAAATAAGAAAGTGAATTGAAAACGAATAGTGTAGTGCCACTACATACATTATCAGTGATTCAAGACAATTCCTTATGTACACTTTATTTACAACATATAAACATATTATTATAGTAATTCTTTCTGAAACCTAATAAATAATTTTCTTTTATAAAATCAGAAAATATTGTTGAAACTTCTACTATTTTTGTATTTTTGATTTTCAATTAACCCTAAAAGGGCTGTACGTTCACCGGGATATGTTTAAGGATATTTTTTTTGTGCCGGAGCTTTCATGACTTTATAGCATAGAGTCTTGCGCATCTTTTGATGCCAAATATAAAAAGTTTTGACCATCGGGTAACGTGCAAATTGACGATTTTCCCATTGTCTGTGTATTGTAGCAATTCAATGCAGAAATGCAGATGTGCGATACCTACGATTACGTAAATGCAGATAACTACATTTTTTGAGGTGCTCACATTGATGTTTAAGAAAAAAAACAAGAAACAACAAAAACAACAAAAATTTGGGAAGACTTTTGCAACTAATGCACAAGCGTATAGCAATCACTAGTACCCAAAGCTAATCTTTACCTGACATGACCTGACCCCAAAATACTCGGCATGACTTGTAATTACTGTAATGACTGGAATTATGCAAGGGCTTACATGTATATATATTAGGGGCTAGATCTTGTGTGAAGACTATACAGAGTGTAAATTCTGTTAGGGAATAATGTTGCACTCAAGATGCAATTAAGCTGAGTGTGTTAGTCATGCAGCATTGTAGATGATTTACATTTTTTTTTTTAGAAAGCAACTCAAGTTGTAAATAACGATTAAAATACATTTAATACTAAATATGGTTCACAATATCTTTGTCTTAATTAAGGGACATATTAATGAAACATGTACCTGTCTGAATGTTTCATCCTCTGTGTTGCAAGCATGCTCCTCAAGCTGTGGTCTGTCAGTTGGTTGTTTGGCCATTATCAGTAGATCGCATATAGGCCATCTCACTGTTGAATCTTCTGTTAAAACACACAAAGGAAATGTATTATAGCCCTGATGTAAGAAACAGTGTGCTAAAATATCAAAGTTTATGATCAGCCAGCTAGATAGGTTGTTATTACCTTCATCCAGTTATATAAACATATAGTGGCAAATTCTTGGAATAATAATCGCTTTATCTAATGATACTATGACCTAATCTCTTGAAAGGTCATATATATTTTTTAAAACCCTATATAGCCCGGCTATGCAGTGTCAAAGGGGTGCATTTAGCCCCGAGATCTCGCCTCAACTGCCTGATCGTGATGAAATCGTCACCTGCAACATAATCTCCAAAATCGTATATTAATCTCTCTGAAAAATATTTTGTTTAATCGATTATGCTAATTATGCTAATTTAAGCATGAAATTAGACCTTTTTTGCTCTAAATCACTCAAAACAGCTCGAAATGTGCTGTTCTTTTGATCTAGACACTCTATGTATTATTCTTAACAAGCGTACTTTAAAAAAATCCAGTATCAAAATTAAGTTATGTATTTCATTGTTTTTTAATTTCTCTGTTTTTCGACCTTTTCATTTTTATTGTTTTTTCAATGAAATTTGTTGGCAACACTTATGCGATCATAACTAGCATAAACGAAATAGATTTCAATCTGTGAAAGCAGATATAATAATACATTTAAAAATATTAGCTAATACACAATTTGTATTGAAATTCTACAAGAAACCACGTTTTTGAGCTATTTTGGGTCCGATGTGCAAGTACATGTACAAAATTATGTGTAGCATAGGAACTGCATGCCCGGGCGTTGTTGCGCGAGATGTGAAGGAAAAAAGTCATGAAATTTCAGCGCAGAATGTCTTCGCTTTAAATAGTTATTGTGAAAATGTTTTAAGGGGGCCAAATTAGTCCCCTTCCCCCACCCCCACCCCTCATCCAGGCTATAGGGTTAAATCGAAAAATAGCAATACCATAATATCTATCTCTAAAAAAAAAATTTTAAAGAATGAGTGGAGAAAACTCAAAAATATCCTCTCAGGTTTATCTATGCTGCTGACTCAGCTGCTCCCTTGTGAGGCAATCAAATATCATAAATTGGCGCTGCTGGCTCTCTGTAAAACAGCCATTCCTCTTTTTCTATAGACCACCATCCATTTGATTTGTAGTCAATGGTTATATGCATTAGATAAACCAATATTTTTGTGTCCCACTAGCCTAGTTCGCTATTAAGATTTTTTTGTGAATTGTGCCATGAAGGGTGTAACAGTCAAGACTTCAATACAAATTGTCAAAGTTTTGGGCCATAAAGCTTGAAGATGCTACATTGTATTTTTCAATGTTTCATAGGTGATGGAAAAAATACCATAACACCATCAATTTTGGAAGTTTAAAAATGACAGAAATGATACCTTCATTCTCCTCCTCTTCCAAGGTGAGTAGCTCATAGAGGGACCTCCATGCCTCAATGTCTACTTCTTCCAAGTATGGCTGGAGCTTGTCTGGTAGATGTATGATATTGATGTCCGCAAATGACTTCTCTACCAATGTTGGTTGTCCGTCTGGATGTGATGACAGGATGTGGTTGATGCCAGTGGTGTCTCTCCAATGTGGTGTAGTTGACCAGTCTTTTGTTTGTAGGGTGGCTTTTCCTTGGTGCAGTGCGAATTTGAATATGTGTGGTTTACTGTGATAGCACATGCTGTGTTGATGGGGAAGAAGCCATTTGCGAACATCAAAGAGGTGTAAGATGCGCCCGCTGTTGTAGGGCAGTGAGCTTTGTGGAAAGCGGCGGAATAGCTTGCAGAAGTTTTGGAAAAGATGGGGTGCTCCTTTTCTTCAAGTGAGTTGCAATCCTTGAAAAGAACTGGTCGATGTCCTCATGTGTGTGACCGACCATCAAGAAGCCAACTTTGATCTAAATGCAAACAATAAACGTTATAAGGTGAACAACAGTATGGAATAAATTGAATTTTAGGGACATTCCTCAATGATACAACCCAATAAGCATGAGGGATAATTTATTCAATTGAAATTTTTCTTCATTTATCAGAACATTTATCTAACAAAAAACATATTTATCAAAGCTTGTTTTTGTTTACGCTTTACAAATCATATGTACACTGATGACAAAGATGACAACTTTATATTGCCCATGGTTTCTAATGTGCACTACCTCTTTCCCGTTCATAGGGTTCAATCTTTCCGAGAATAATAGGCTACGACCAACAACAAAAACCCAAAACACTATTTACCATTGGTATACATGTATCTGTGTAAAGTAAATAATTCTAAGTCACAATATCTTTTTTTAACCCTATGATGCCTACACATATCAGACATTTTGGGCAGTAAATGTATTTGATAGATTAAAACAGAGGATCAACTGAAGATATGCAACAATACAATAGTGCAAAATCCCCATCATAAAAAGTGAGTCAGAAATAATGATTCACCTTGGAAATTTGCCATGGTGAAAATAATTTGTAATCATGAATATTTTCTTTTTTCACACTCTTTCTGCATCGTTGTTCTCTCCTGCTCACACTACAACTTCGAGAGAGTGGGTTTGACCCACTTTCAAACGCTGTTTCATGAATAGATGCCCAACAGCAATGGTACTGCATGCAGCGGAAAGTGTACTCTACCAGTACATGTCAAACATTTTTATATTTACATATCCCTTCACAAAATATCATGTACTTTTAAACCCAAGGTTTTGGTGCAATTGGGTTTTTACCAAGTTACTTTAATTTACTGTCAACTGTGAATAGTTTTCTGACAAAAGTGAATATTTATAATGTTTATTCTCAAACAATGGGCAATTTCCGAGGTATATCATTATTTCTGACTCGTCCTTACATGATTCTGAAAAGAACCTCCAAGACAAAGGCATTCTCTTATCCATCCAATACAAGTTCAAATAAACAAAATTTCCTTTTCATTTTGCGATTAAATAAAGCATCATTACAGACTGAATACTTATATTGACAATTAATTACTAAAAAGAACATGTATTAAACATTACCTTCTTGAAGATATTGAGTTCAAGGAGCAGGGACAGAAAAGAAAAGAGATGTCGATTCTTATTCTCCCTAGAAGTGTTGTCCAGCTGTAGGTAGAGGACTGGTGGAAGAGAGTCGGCATAACGGACCAGGATGTTGAGCAGGATATTAATGGTTAGGTTGCTGTCATGTGGGTACTGTTAAAATCGATGTAGGCGTGTTGACCTCTTCCATGAACAAGTGCACCGTGATGTGAGTGTGCAGTTGATCATTGTAGCTCAGAGCTTTAGGTGTTGGATGGAGTTGCGGTATTGATGTGCAGTGCTGATCCATCCCATCGATGATTACACTCATGTATTTCTCTGGCTGTGACTTCGCTTATGGATGTGTTTGTAATATTTTTGTCTCTCACTGCTGCTGAAAAGAAGGTAAAGAGCAATGAGGAGTCATGCTATGCTTAGAAGTTTTGATCACAAAACCAATACTAATGCCTTAAATACACGAGTAAATTGTAATTTGAATGTGTTATCTGAGACTTGGCTAGGTTTACGTCTATATCAATGATACTTAATTGTGACCAATATACTTTTTAAAGTAATGAACTTGTGCCTACATTTCTTCTCCTGTTTTCCCTACTATTGTATTTTTCTTCTACTATAGGCTTTTCACGTCAAATATCCACTGATTAGAACCAAACATCCGTATAGGCAGTTCAAATGCCAATATTTTATTGTGGTCACCTATTCAAATATATTAACATTGTTGTTGTTTTTTTCCATTAAGAATTTCATTACTCTCTTATTGCTAATATTTGTTGTCCAATTTTTTAATTTGTTCTGTTATTTTTCTCCAATTTTGCCGCTTCTATTTAAAGCAACTTATCTTGGAGCCTGAGTATTCCTCTAAGCTTTCTCGGTTTTTGTCTCCTTCAAAATCTTTGTTGAAATATTCACTTCTATGAGGAAAGCATATAATGACATAGCTCTAGTTGTATATTGTAGCTACATGTAAAATACATCCATGGTTGTCATTTGTTGCACTTAAAATACTGGATCACAGATCACCTCATTCTAAATGCTTAAAAGAAAAAAAGTACATCAAAATCAATTACAACATTAACTTCAAGCTTTAATCAAAGTTTGCTGTACCTTTGTTTCTCTACATGTTTTTGATGTTGTGCAATCAATTGTCTTCGAACATCTTTGTCGTTTGTCTTGCCAAGCTTCATTTTCAGCTCTGTGCACACATCGCACTTAGAGAAGCGGTTCACCTATAAAGAAAAAAAGAAAAATATCAAAGAGAAGGATTGTTAATTACAAAATTAATGTTATGGATGTGTTTTCTTGATGCATATAAATGTAGATGTTATAAGACTAATATAATAATATATTGACACAAAGATACAAGAGGCCTCAGGAATTTAACAGATTTCGTCTGGCTAAGAATCATAAATTCATCTATGTCTAACCCTAACTGTACCGGGTATAATTTGCATAAATTAGCATTATTGATAAAATAAGCAAATTTCCACAAACTAATGGCAAAATCTCTGCATAATTTTGTGGCGATTGGCCCATTTGGAGTGCATTAAAACTGCAATATGTTTTGTACAAAAAAACTGACCTGAAATCATGATGGGTCATATGACACTATAAAAGAATTGTCTGTTTTTGCAAAAACTTACGGTAGTGTAGTGTCAAAATAAAAAGTAATGAAGTGGCATTGCTGAAAACATGGCGGTTTTGATTATGGTATGCAACAACCTATGTTTAGAGCTTTTGAGCGTCCCGCCCACTCACTCCCATCCAGTACAGTTTAGGGTCAATGGAATTTACAATACCTTGGGGATTGTGATGTGCTGCTCTTCCTTTCTCCAAATCCTTTGAAGTGAGTCTCAGAACAAACCTCAGCATTATCTTGTCGTATTCTTCTATACACCTCTCGCTTGTGAACCCATGTGGAAGGTTTACAGACTCTCTGTCAGGCATTCGGTCTCCATAGGAACGAGCAAATGCATTAAGTTCTGTCTTCGCTTAGGGTTTTGTTAATCTTGTGTCCTTTCCTCAAGCAGTTAGCAGGCAATGGGTATAGCAGTCCATCTATTCACAACAAATTAAATGCATGCATGGAAATAACTAGAAATATCGAAAATGGCTGATCACCACAAAACTCGGCATGCGCCTCAGATATTGCGCAAAGGAAGAGACCTTACCTATATTTTTGGCTGAAAATTGCTTACTTTGTCATTTATGCAAATTCTATTCATGAATATGTTTTTTATTATGAATTACATAAATAAATAATAATAATACCAGTCTCTTATAAAGCGCTTACGAGTTAAGACCAAAGCGCTCACAGCATATTATTGCCCCAGTCATTGGATTCAATTACAAAAAAACAGCATTTACAGTGCACAATCTCCTCTCCCTGGGGAGCATTCCAGCTGGTCACCTATTAGGCGCACACAATGCCAATTCAACTGCATTGCTCGCATCCTACAGGGTACCCATTTTAACACCTGGGTAAGGTGAAGCAATGTAGACAAAGTGCCTTGCTCAAGGAACATAAATGCTGTGCTGCTTTTACAGAGTTTATTTTTGGCAAAAGTTTCTTAAAAGCCTATTTGACATTATCATATAATTGAATTGTCCATATACTTGTTTTATAATAATAATAATATAATAACGCCATTTGTACTGCGCCATGTCTGTCAGATTTGACACTGGGCGCCCCATTATGAATTTCTAATGTATTTTACTGTTTTTCAATTCTTATGTATTTTATTGTTTTAGGACTTCTTATACTTAAGATCATTATCTGGATCAATTTACAGTTTGAGTAAATGATAAATCTAGTCTAAAGAATGAAACATTACTGATTCATAGACCCAAACAAGAAACTTCACTTTGCCATTTGTTTGGTAGACAAGATGACAAAATTTCAATTTTCGGCTTGACCTTTGGTCACAAAAGGTCAGGTAACTCTCTAGCATTCGCATCCTACTGATTTCCAAAAACAGCAAATAGCGGTTACAGCACAATCCCCGAATGCAGGTGGGCTGATGCCCCCACCCCCAGTACAGTAAGTGTTAAAGCTACATAAGAGTAATGAAAGATAATGCAGCTGTCGACACGAAAACCCCTCACAAAAAGTTCTGCAATTCAAGTTTGAGAAAGGGTATCTCTCGTTGTATTAAATGATTAAATGATACTTCAGTTTGGCACCATTGGAAAGCCTGTTCATTCCCCTAGACAATGATGCCCAATTTTTATAATGTAATCATGGAATATGCAGGACACCTGAATATCTGACCAAGTAGAAAGTCAAATCTTGCAAAATGCATTTTTGTCAACAGTGAATTCTTCATTTGTTTAGAGATAAGATTGTGTTTAATTGATATCAATTCTGATTGAATGCCAATGCAGTATTCTCATATTCTTCTGAAGATGAACTTATTTCAAATGATTTTGAGATATCAAAACAAGAAATTTTACCTATAATTTTGTGAGAGGTTTATATCATACAAATGAGCCAGGAAAAAAGAGTTTTAGCCAAACCAATAAGAATGACCAACAGTCACTCTGTATTTCAAGTTTAACTACCTGCAAGCTTTCTATAAACAAAAAAGGACAATAATACGTTGGATGAATATGGGAGATTCTTTTAGGGTTTATGTACATTTTTTGCCCAGTACATTATGTACAAAGGCCATGAATTTTCAAAGAAACTGTTTTGAAATATGAACCTCACCTCTGAACTGCTTCTGCCAGTAGTAGAATCTTGACCTCACAATTCCAACGACTTGATGCCAGGCTGTGGCACACACCTGCTCCAAACCGATGTTGTAGGAGAATTGAGACTTTCATTTTCAGACCGAGAAGAGTGGGTTCTGAAGTACTCCATCAGCCATGTCCTCTGATCACCCAGCGACTTTTCCTTAAAAGCGATCCGAGCTGCAGCTGCATCTGCTCGTGTGACTCTTGCCAGACAATCTGTTGAACAACATCTTCCTGCAAGGACAGTTATAAATGTCTGATGACCAGTTCTAACTGCAAAAGGGGAAGTAAAAACAAAGCAGTTACGCCTCCATTGTTGTAAACAGGCATGAAAGCCTACAAGAATAACCAAATCTTTGTGCGGCATAGCCAGCTTATGTACATGTATGAATGGAATGAAGTAAAATTCTCAAAATTTATTCAAGTTGCAACTTCTGAAGGACTTTACTTGCTTTGAAGTACAATATAATTTGGATCGCCATGCAAAATTGAAATATCCCGTTGTCAAATCCACTTGTTACCATTTACCTACAGAAGTCTTTGGCGATTGCCATGGTAACATTTTCTAAATAATATCATACATGTACTTACATGGTTCATTAAAAAACTGCCGCCTACTATAATAAAGGGTCGTTCTCATAAGAGCAGGTAAACCTCCTCAACATTTGCCCCGCGGTAAATGAGAAAACGATGCAGTAATAAACCTATCAGACTGTTCACATACGAAGAAGCATCTCCTCCAATCAAAACCTAAGCAATTTTTATTTTGGTTCCTGGAGGCAAAAATATTTGACCAATCACATGCCAGGAAAATGGGATGTTGCATTGTTGCGATGCGTATTGCTCATCTTGATTGCCCGGTTTACACGCCATTTTGGGGGGGTCAATGTGCAAACTTATTTATCGCAGGGGCAAATGTTGGAAAGACCCTTAAGAATTACTTTGTTATATCAGATTGTTTGAGTAAGTACCTCTTTTTTCTGCTCTTGATCACTGCATGATGATTCCAGTTGAAATGTCACATGTCTTCTTTTTCCTGTGCAATGATATAAAAATGAAGAATGACTTAACTATATCTTGTATAATCATTATCATTATGTTGCAGTATAAATGGATACAAAAATCTTAATTGACTCAACTTAGCTTTTTGCTAAGGGGTTGCAGGCGCAGGATTTTGGTAGACCCCGATTAACAAAAAAAATTCAAACCAACACACATAAAAACATGCTTTGTCCAATGGGGGGTAGGGGGGTAGGGGGTACGGACGGACAACCCGAAAACATGAGGCAGAGGTGGAGGCATAACAAGTCTTATCTAAAATGTTTGTGGTGAGAAAAGTGAGCCAAAAATATGAACCGTTTTGGCCAAGATTAACATCAATTTTTGCTAAAATGTGAAGTTTTTTCAAAGAAATTTAGCCTCATTTAGCCCTAATGACATGCCAGTTGGATGAAAGAACAGGGTAAGCTCATTTTTTAATACCAGATTGGTAACACAAATATTTTTGAAGATATAATATAGATATATTGACTGCTTTGAGATGTGTGTACTAGCTTTTTTAGGCTAGCAAAATATCATCAAATATTGACTACTAGCTAAAAACAACTGGTCAATACTGATCAAATTACAGTCTTTCTACATCATGCCTTGGTTATTATGCTGATTACTCAACAAATACTCTTTTTCTAACAGAATCATTTAAATTGTTCAATGTCTAGCACATACATGTATGGTATTGACACCCATCCCAGGTCATTTCCTGCCCTCAAATAAAATAAAAGGCCCAGTCACAATATGGATAACAATTGACTTGAAATAAGCTCATGGTTCAAAATTTGGTTCATATCCACTTGGTCTACTACCAGTTGGTCTAATTCCCACATCATCTAACACTAACATGGCTAAACCCATTTGGTCTACTATCACTTTGGTCTAATTGCCGTTTGGTCCAATCATCACTTGGACTAATTCCCACTAAGGCTGATTGTCATTTTGTCTAATTATCAAATGGTCTAACTACCATTTTGTCTATAATACTTTTCCCCATTTTGCCAAAAGATCATCTGGTCTATTACCAGTTCATCTAATCAGATAGACTAAGTGGTGTTAGACCAAGAGGGTATTAGACGAAATGGGATAGCCTAACTGGGAATTAGAAGAAATAGGAAATGGATTAAGTGGCAATTAGACCAAATGGTTATTAGACCAACTGGTTATAGACAAAATGGGATATTAGACAATGTGGGATGAGACCAAACGGGCATTAGACAAAGTGAGAGTAGACCAAGTGTCAATTCACCCAAAATTTCATACAGCTTTATTGAACACCAATTACTCATAAGTGATGTTACACTAACCCCTTTTCCTTGAATATGGCAAGCATCCTCATCTGCATCACTCTCAAGTTCAGTGATAAAGATACCAGGAGTCCAGGGACCTGTAGGAATTCAAATGAAAAGATGTACATGTACATGTATACCACATACGCTTAACATAATACAATGTAGGTAAGGGCATAATACTTGTCTTTACAGATACATTAAGCCCTGCCATGCTAATTGCTAACCATGCATGGTGTTATTTTTTCAAAGACAGCAGACAGTCAGCTGTACTTGTGCTGTCCAATACGGATATATAGCAAATGAAGGGGAAAAAAGAATAGACCAGGCAAGCTATGTGACATGCTCACAGGAAACTTTAATGTTAATGTGAATGGAAAGTTGCAATATTTATTATTGACATGCAAATACATGTACGTGTATGATATCTTGTCAGATTTCACCTTTTTTTTTGTAGTTCAAATTGTCTTGGTGTTGTAAAAACATACACATTCCTGAATTAGATAGAATTGAATACTTTTTAATTATCTTTTTGTGTAGCAAATAAGAATTTTAGTGAAAATTGTAAGTACAAAATTTTAATCATAGTGTAAACTGTAAAAATTAGTGGGCCACCTATTCTACACTGACAACAGTAAGGCAGATATATATATATATATATGTACAATCAGATGCAATAGGAAAATGGTATTCACTTTCATGACCCAATTAAGGCATTGACCAGCACACTTAATCTTGTCTATTGTACTATGTATACTACATGTATGAGCTGAATAGCTACTCATCATAGGGGACATTGCTTTTGTTTTCATTGTTTGGCACTCTTCTTTAGTTTACGGAAAAGTCATTTAAAGGAAGCTTAAATACCAGAACGCAGAATATAAACATGCACACGCAAAGCAAAAGCTCAAATTCTGTCAATGCATTACAAAATGAAGACAAATCTATAGAACTGTTTTATTCAAATTTGGGGTTTTACTTCAATATAAACGCAGGAATAAAGTCTTCTGCTCTTCAATGATACTTTAAGTCATGTTTAAGTTTTTGAGTTTTTCTTCATTCTTTAAAGTTTGTTCTGCTTTTCCCCAAAACATTGTATGGAATTTTCCCAGAACATACCTGTCTCACAATGTAGATCCTCATCAGCTTCACTCTCAAGCTCTGTCTGGAGACCTAAGTACATTCATAAATATGATATTGCTTAAATGGTTTACATTGTTTGGCACTCTTCTTTTATTTTATATGGAAAGGTCAATGAAAGGATTTAGCTATTCCTAGAAATGAGGGATACATTGTACATGTAGACAACATGACAGACTGTGTAAAAGCTCAATTTCTGTCCATGTTGCACAACATCAAAACAAATCTGTTTACAATTTTGGGAAAAAACAAGCTCTGAAAAAACTAGGAATTGTAATCGTCCAAAACATTACAGCATACATGTATTATGTAACACCACTATGATAATAAATAATAGTATTGTTGTTAATATTATAAATTCAATTCAATTCAATATGCTGTGAATTTAAAATACACTGAACAATAGCTATGAAAGCTGAAGATATTTACACAATTATCACAATGATCTTTGAAAATTCACAGTACATGTAGGCCTACTACTACTGGGTGTTTCCATAACCCGACACCCTAATCCTAAACCTAATCCTAACCCTAGGGTTTAGGGTTAGGTGTCAGGTTATGGAAAGACCCACTACTACTAGTTCTCATCTATGTCCATTTTGCAAACTTTCGCTGTGCTACATTTGTTTCTGCATTCACTTACAGCACATTATTTAAGAATTCTTTCCCATAATTTACTTACCTGTCATCTGTGTGTTTGGAAGAGCATCATCAGGCTCAGCTGCACTCTCCAACTCTGTCAGTGGATCCAAAACAGCCATGTTTCTTCAGCATGAAGCACTAGATCTTGAACAGCTAGAATACATAAAATAAACCCCAAAGAACTTTATCCGATACTCTATGGGTTACTGGTTAAGGAGTTAGAAGAACTTAACGGGTCTACCCTCGACGCGCGGCACCCAACTCGACTTGGGTGCTAAGTGCGTTTATTCATGTGCGCACTCAGTTCCTGCGTATGTACATGTAACTCTATGTTAGCAACCCAATGCACATGCACGTGGTAGACGCAGGCCCAGGTGTTTGGTATATATCTATGGGCAAATGTAAACTGTTTAGTTCTTCTAATTCTTTAACAAGTAACCCATAGAGTGTCCTTAAACTTAAAGATAAACTTTAGTACTGGTAATGCGCTTGCATTGTGAAAGTAGAGGTGTGAAAGGATCAGAAACAGTTGATCATGTAGCATGTAAGTATTGGTGTGCACTGCAAGGTTCTGGAGTCATCAAAATCATAATAAATTTGACCGAGTCTTGGTAAAGTAACAAACACTCACATAGAAAGCTATATATGGGACAACACACATGGTGTCGGGATGGTACTACCTTGGTTTCCTTGTCTTTCTATGCTCATTACTCAGCCAGTATACATTTTCTTCCAAAATTGTTTGGCACATGTCATTTATTTGTAATCTTGAACATTCAGTGTAAGTTTCGCTTGATTCTGTGAGAATTAATTTTTTTTTACCAGTACTGGAGTTTATCTTTAAATGTATGATCAGAGGGAATAAATCAAAGTTTTACATTTAAACATGAATTAAAAACCTGCATAGATCTAGACTAGTCTAGGCTAGACCGAAATATCAGTGTTTATGTTGGCATTGGATGCCCTGAGATTGGATTTTCTTTAAAGTCACAAGAGTTATCTGGTGGGGGTGGGGGTCGGTGCATTTTGGCAATTTCCTTTTATATGGTGTAGTAGTTCAAGTACTGTTGTTGTTTATCATCCATTGTTAGACCCCTTTGCAACTGACTTATCCTGACACTTTTTGTGTCTTTGCACGGTTTGGTGAGCATAATTTTAGGGGACAAATTGCAATGTTCAAGCCTCCTAAATTGGAAAAAATTACAAAATCCCTTCAGTTTATTGAAAAATTCACATCAGATCTTGTTACCAAAATGTATCATCAATTGTTCTGTAAACACAAGAGGTAAGTGTCAGTGTCTTTTGATAAAAAGTTACGCCATTTAGATTAAGGGGGGACATACATATGATGTGTATAGGTCAAGATCTATATACATCTAGCCTACTTGATGTAGTATTATAACTAGATCAACATGTATGTCTAATTTAGTCTTATTACTCTGAAGTATTCTTCTACTAAAAGTTTAAGATTTATAGATCTATTCCACTCATCCACTGTATAAGGTTATAACCTAGACATGTATCTGAAGATACTTCGTCTAGTTATAACCTTGTACTCTTTTACTAATATGGGTATGGTAAGGCGTAAAGTTATAGATCTAACCACTCATCCACTATATGAGGTTATAACCTAGACATGTATCTGAAGACAGATACCTCGGTCTAGTTATAACCTTGTACTCTTTTGCCAATATGGGTATGGTAAGGCAGGCCTGTAAATGGGATTTTTCAGGGGGTGCGTAAGTTGATAAAACGGACCTTTGATACAAAATAACTGTTTGCAGAGGCAGATCCAACATTAACCATTTTTTCTTCAGAGTGACCTGAAAGCAAGGCATTTTAAGTGCCTCCTTTTAATCCTCATGAACAGGGAATGTATCTCCTTAAACAAATAATGCGAGTGCAAATCGTGAGTGGAAATTTTCATAAAGTGACCTGAAGTCAAGTAGGCTAATCATTGCACTTTTTGAGTTTAAATTTTCCATGAACATACATGTATAATACCCCTCCCTTCTCTTAATCAATCATGCGAGCGCAAAACACGTCATTTTTTTATATTTAAAGCAACCTGAACACAGGGAATTTTAGGCTCATGCACTCCTCTAAATCCTGATGAGCAGGATATGTATTTCCTATAAAACCAAAAGCCAAAACGCAAAGGCATACTGTGTAAAAAGAAGCATTTTCACATTTCATATGATCCCTGAATCACCTCTTTAAATATTTCCATACATGTAAAGGTGTAAACCAAATATTACGCTAGCATTCAAAGCCATTTTGGTATGCCCTGGGCGGCACCATGATGATTCCATTCCCCCCAATTTTTGACGTACATGTATTTATGGACAAACCCTTACTGGTCTTTCACAATCATAAACGAACTGTTTGTGTAGTATATTAAATTAAAAGAAATGTGCAGTGTTAGAAACCTCTTGCATTGCATTTATATATTTAATATGTAAAATCCCTTTCAAAATAAAATTCTAGCAACGGTTCATCCCGAAAACTGCATGAAAATCATGACATTAACTGTTTAATCAGAACGAGGATGTTAGCAAGCTTTGTAGATCTTAATTTATCCACATACATGTAATTGTTGAAGAACTTTTTTTTCACAGTATCCCGTTGTGTTAGATCAGTGTACGATCTGCATAATGAATGAAAAAGAAGTCTAGTCATTCATATGCTGGTATGCAGCCAATCTTACACAATGGGAGTTACAAGCTTCCTAACAATATAACTGTTATTCTATCGCAATGTTTAAACCTAAAATTTGAGTAAAACAAATAATGTTTCTATCATTATATTATTTTTATGTATTTGTATAGCGTATTTTATATCAAAATTGTATCTAGATCTAATTAATTTTAAAGGTAATATGGAATGTTATCAAAGTCCAAATATACGTCACAGACTTGCATGTAGGGGGTCTCACTACAGATCATAAACATGCCAGCACCCTTGATAGCAGACGACATCGCAAATGCCTATTTTTCAAAATATTTGCCAGTTTGATGTGGGGTACTCAGTGGGCGTTTTTTGGTGATCTATGTATCAAAGGAAAGCTTGTGGTAAAAATTATATATTATAATTGATGAAATTCTAGTTTTGGTTTCATTTAAACAAATAATGCGGCGGAAATTTTTTCATATAGATCTAGTTACCTGAAAACAGGGCATTTTAAGCGCTTTTTATAATCCTCATTAACAGGATCCTGTTAATCCTCCCTGATAAATGGTCCACATTAATTACAATAGGTTCTTTTAAAAAAGTGGGCCTTTCAGATACTTTTTTTTTTTTTGGGGTGCATGCCAATACTCTACAATGTAAACAGATCTAGATCTAGATGTAATATGTAGGTCTAGACCTAACTTTGTTAGATCTATAAAAAGTATAATTCTATTCTCATCTAGAAATTTAAACAAGTCAAAAAAGTGAAGAAAAAAAATCACAAATTTCGAAAGTCTAACACACAGTTAGCAGCAAGAAAGTGTTGCCATAAAAAATGCCTGAAAAATATTTGTGGTTTATACAACATTCTTCAAGACTTCATAAACAACTGTATTATTAGTATGGTAGAGGTACCTTAATCCATGCAGTACATTAATCCACGCATCCTCAATACGCGCGATGCACGCATATATGCGCTCATTTTTTTTGGATAGACAATAAAACAACAAGCCTATCGCGATATCACAACAATTTTGAGGGAAAATCATTGGTTTCTTGTATTTTTATGATTTCATGAAATCATCAAGAATACACTTCATTGAGACAGAAAACGAAAATATACATTCATTTCCTGTATTAAAACTGTGGTGCGTGGATTAATGTACCGCTTGATTTTGTCAAAGAAAAATTGAAGCGGTCACGTAATCGACACGAGAGTTAACATTCACCAAATATTCCTGTCAAAGTTTTCTATAAATGATCCTCAGAATATTTAGTATTTAATGAGGAAAACGTTGATAAAAATGTTAAATTATTTGACTTTTTAGCCTTTCAAAACAAAGTGCGTGGATTAAAAGTACCTCCATCATACAGTTGTAGATCTAAACTATGAGTAGACTAGATCTATGACCATCAAATTTTAAAAAGATCACTTTAACTTCGGCCAGGGCCTAACTGTTAGGCCTATACTTTGTATTGACATCGTGTTATGAGTGGCCTATACTTTGTATTGACATCGTGTTATGAGTGGCCTATACTTTGTATTGACATCGTGTATGAGTGGCCTAGCCCAGTCAACATATTTGTAAAGTGACATTGTATTCCTTCTTACTTAAAGGTACTATGTCCCATTTGCAGGCCAAAAATGAAAAAGTTAAATTCCAACTGCATTTGAAAGATAATACTAATTTAGAACTTCCCTAAACAAAGTGGGGCTTAAAAATGTCTTCAAGTGGGAAAATAACGACTAGATCTATTAGTTGTCAAATCGACTTTAGGGCTATAGGCCTAGAGCCCAAAAGTAATAGTCTTGATTTTCAGACAACTGTACCGAATGGTCATAGAGGTCTACGCTTTATGCTGCGCAAAGATTCAATCAGTTTAATCTTGGCCATCACAAGAAGTGGGTTATTGATGTAGATCTAGACAAATGCTCATGTACCCTTTACAACTCTTTTCATGTATTTTATGACCAAAGAAGAAAAGCCAGTCAGTCACTCAGTAGTGTCTGAAGTCTAGCAAGTAAACGGGTTTCCTTGCATAATTTGAATATGAGGACACTGCTAACATTTAAATTTCACAGATAGGACATAGGTCTAGGCCTACATGACATAGGCTAGACCCTATTCATAATTCCTGCAAAGTTCTACAGAATTTGAGGTTGGCTGCAAAAGGGACATAGATCTAGTACCTTTAAGTTCTAGATCTACTAGATCTAGTTTTACTAATACTAGACATAAAGTTAGATCTAGATCCAACATAAAATAGACTTCCAAATTGCCAGAGTCTATAGCTACTGTGGATTAGTACAGCAACGTTAGTCCAATAACTGTTTAACACCGTAACTTAGCTCCGTCTCGCCCAGTACACTACAGTGCACAACGTGTGAATCTAAGTAACAAAACACTGTGGTAGTACTAGTAGCTGTAACACTTTGTAAATTGTAACACATTAACTGTTATCTAATTAAGTTAACGTTACTGTAAAACTTGAAAGAAAAAGCATTGTAAAATTACCTCTCGCTTTCCAACGCAACGCCAGTACTCTGAAGGTACCGTAGATAATCAAGTCTTGACTCTTCTCCTCGGACAGCTGTCAACGTAGCTTTTGGGTGCAACAAATTCAAGATTCAAGATTCGGCACGTGCTGTCGATGGGAAATCTATTGTTTACAAAACACCCAAACATGGGGATTATAGAAGTATAGTACACACGTAGGTAGACATGTCCGCCGCGCTCCGTGGGAATTTCTTAGAAACTAGCTCGACACATCGCCCGTGCGGGATTATTAACTTCTTAGAAATCGGTTCAACGCATAGTCTTACTCCCAGTCTGTGATGGACGCGGGACGCGCATTTAAAGATTCGTTGTACGGGATGGGGGGAGGGGGAGGGGGCAGGGTGAGGGTGGGGGTAAAGACATTTAATTGCTGTACTGTTGGGACAACCTCAAAATTAGAACTTTACAAGATCGAGTTGGATCCATCGACCTCAAGTCTCCAGCTTTTATTTTATTGTTGTTTTTGTTTACGCCACTCCCGCTAGTCTGAGTCTATATAATTTATACAGTACAACGTAGGCCGAGGTGCCTCTGCCCTCGACTCCAACGTCGAACAAGTGAGATGCCAACTAAAGGGTGTAATAAGAAACTAAATCATTAATTTGTTGGGTTTTTGCATTTCGAAAATTATATGAGCCTCGATCTGCAGGACCACTTTTCGTTAAAAAAAAAAAAAAAAAATTGTAAAGTGCACAGGCTTCACACACTTCAAATGGGTGTTTCCACATGTTACCTGCATGTATACACCCCCTGTCATCCTAGCTGACATGGGTAGGGTTAGGGTTATGTTTAAGATTATGCTTAGAGTTAGGGGTGTAAGGTGAGGTCAACAAATGGAAACACCCCATTTGAAGTGTGTAACGTAGGCTATGCATCTTTACGATTTGCATTATTTTTACGAAACTTGGCCCTATATACAGCCCTCTCCTCCCAATACATTTTAACACAGGTCACATTTCAGCTAGGTCTCTATCGAGAAAAAAAATCAGCTCGCGTGCACTTCAGTTTGAAAATTTGCTCATACGAAGAACAAAGGCGGATTTGGGGCTAATGGCCCTATCTTGGAGAGGGGTGTGTGATGGGGGCTCAGACAATGAACAACCACCAAATTTTTGGGTGGGGTACATTTATCACTAAGCCACTGATAATTTTGGTGTGGATCAAATATTATAGAGCCCTTACCCCATTGTTTTTTTGTTTTTTTTGGGCTCAGATATCATTGTGTCTACCATATTTTTGTTGGGAATCGACTATCATTGAGCTCCTCTCTCCTCCGAAGATATTTTAACAAAAGTCAAATTTCAATTCTCTTTCAAGGAAAAATTTCCATCCGCGTTATGAGTTCCCACAAAATATTGGGGGCTCAGAAATAATTTCTTATCCAAATTTTAAAAAAATCATCTCGCATGACTTCATTTTTTTCTTTCTTTCTTTGTGGGTGGAGTTCAGATATCATTGAGCCCATCATATTTTGGGTGGGGCTGATTGAGCCCCCTCCTCCTAATTTATTTTAACACAGGTCAAATTTCGGGTCTTTATCGGGCAAAAAAATCGTGCCCATGTTATGCATTCTAATATATCAGGGGCAGGGTTTTTTTAGTAGGAACAAACTAAGACGGATTTGGGGTTAAGCCTGCCCCTTCTATCTTTCAGAGGGTGTGTGCGGAGGGGGTGGCTCAGACATTAATTGAACAACCACCAATTTTTTTTGGTGGGGGACAGTTATCTCTAAGCCACTTATAATTTTGGTGTGGCTCAAATATTACTGAGCCCTCTCCCAATTTTTTTTTTTTTGAGGGGGCTCAGATATCATTGTGTCTACCATATTTTTGTTGGGAATCGATTATCATTGAGCTCCTCTCTCGATCCTCCCAAAAAAGGATAACATTTCCACCCGTGTGATGAGTTCCCCAAAATATTGGGGGAGCTCAGATATCATTCTTTTATCAAAAACACAACAAAAAAAACAGCTCGCATGACTTCATTTCGATTTTTTTTTTTTTTTTTTTGGGGGTGGTTTTTACGGTGGAGTTTAGATATCACTGAGCCTAGCTTATTTTGGATGGGTCTCGGATTGAGCACCCCTCCTCATAATATATTTTAACACGGGTCAAATTTTAGGTCTTCAGGGGAAAAAATGAAGCCCGCATTATGCATTCAAATATATCAGGGGCAGATTTAAAGGAGATTATAAGAAAATGAATTTAACGAATGGGCTCCAAAATTAAATTATAAAAAGTGTTGGAAGTGAAGGTTTAACTAACATGTTTGTTGTTGCTTAGACCTATTCTTACAGTGACGAATCCATGCAGGCGCAAGAGGGCGCAAGCCCTCCTTTCTTTCTTGTTGTTGAGAATCACACATTGAACATACTAAGAAAATTTCCTTCTGCGCCCCTCTTTATTCAAATTTGCCGTCTGCACCCCTCTATTTCCAAATCCTGGATCCACCGCTGTTCTTTAAAATGAGGGATCAACGGCCAACAAAGTTTTTAAATTATGATTTTTGCTTTGAAATCAGCCTCTGTTACTCCGCCTTGATGGTGTGTGTTTGTTCTCGGGGGAATCCTGTTCGTACCCGTTTTGGGGCACTTTATAAATTAAATTTGGGTTTATGCCCCCCGCCGCCTGACAGTAGTAATATGAATAGTTGTAAATCACGTACGGTTTTAGTTTAGGATCGGAGTAGAAGTAGAATAATAGATAATAATGATAACCAGAGGATTGTGACACATTGTTACAATTATAAGTTAAACTTGACACATGAAGTCATTACAAAAACAACTTCAACAACAAGTCTAGGATTATGTTTTCTGGGCTCTCCTATGTTACGTAACAAACAAAGGGGTACTTGGACCACGCTCTGTCACCCCATTCATAAAACCGAAATGGTTGTTTAACAGTTTGAGAGAGCTAGTCTTGCTCGCAGTCACTTGAGTGTGACTTTCGCCGTTTTCTTCTGTAATTCTGAACTTTTTCTTCTTAATTCTTCTTTTTCCTCTCCTTCTTCTTCTCCTTCTTTTTTTTTTCTTCTTCTTTTAGAAATGTCTCACTATGTGAGACTAAGATTAGGCGCATATACTTTTGGGGTAATAAATAAACCTCGGCCCAGTCATCCAAAGTGAGTCAAATATGATATGATTTATAAATGGGGCGCCAAATAACTAAATCATTAAATTAATTTCTTTCTTGTTTGGTTGCTGCCTGCAATTGTCTAAAACTAAGCGAGAAAATATGCAGTCATGAAGGCATAACATAATTATCTTCCTAGCTCTTAGTCCTCCATGGTATTATGAGTCAACTTTAAAAGAAAATGAGGGATCGCCGAAATGTTTCCAATTTGCTTTGAAACTACATTGAAAATTGAAAATAAAAATGACATGCTGTTTACAATGAACGATTTGATTAAGCTATGCACTGGCATATCACAGCTATAGTTACAATTTATTTGACAAACTAGTAACCCCCCATCACAAAACAACAATAAGTTCACTGCGTGCCTGGGGATTACATGCTTGCCTTCAAGAAATTAGATGATGATACTGAGCTCTTCTATTTTACATAACAAAATAAACAAAGGGGTACACTTCCTGTCCCCATTCACAACGAAACACCAATCGGCAATGGTCGCGTGCGAAAATTTGCATAACAAGTGATAGATCGAGGGCTTATATTGGTATAGTGTAGACTCATTTGCATATGAATAGTCTGCATTCGCCCTGTCGTGTTTAAAGCATTACTAATCTCTCTAATAGTCTAGAGTATTCACTTCGCTTTCTGTCAGTTTAAGCTTGCCTTGACGACTTGTATAGATACTCAAACATTCCTCTATTATATAGTTAGTTGGCATTTTAGTTTAGTAAGCATCTATTTTGCTCGAAAAAGTCATCGATATCGTCGATTCGTTAAAAGTGCCTTGATCCAGACTATATTAGTTCAACATGTGGTGGCTTGAGCGAAAGCAGAACCAGTTGTTCCTGATAGTGAATGGACGGAGGGCATTCAGCCGAAACAGGAATGTCGAGTTTCCCGACGTCATCAGCATGATTTGCGTCGCTAACACTTCATCTACTGAAGACAGCATACAGGTGAGAAACTTACATAACCTACTAGAATAATCTGCAGTTCGTGTTTCTGACATGGTTACTCTTTAAAAATGCAACCTTGCAACAATGCAAGTCAAGAAATGATTGATAGACATTCTAACTGTTGGACAAGTGCAAATGAAATCATTTCAAATGGTGTGCAGCACTGCCTGCAAGTGCAAGTGCAACGTAGACTTTCAACGTAGGGATTAAGATCTAACTTTAACTCAACAACAGTTAACTGTCAGTTCAGTTATCTATTTATCTCAGATCTCTAAGTTCGGTTTAACAAACTAGTGTTAGACCTATTTTTTATGTATATCACTTATCTATTCTAGCACTATAGTCGTACTACTAGTACTAGTAGAGTCTATAGTAGCTTGCTGGGACTGGTTTGGTTTAGACCGTTGCTCTTTATCGTTAGCTCTTCCTTGTTGGGAATTACAATAGCTTGGTCGTTATTTTGAGAGATATTAGGGGCCTAGTTATAATAAACAATTCATTTGTTACTTGATTGAAATAATAAGGTCAGTCTTATGAGGAATAAAAATCGAATCCATGTTTGATGGATTCCGATTTTGACCCATAATTTCCTAAAAAGGGACTATTAAACTGATTATTTCAAAGTTGGTAAGTGGAACTGATTTATTATAGCCTAGGCCTAATTTACAATATAACATGCTCGAGGTAAAATGACATTTTGGGGATTTTGGGCAAACGCTACGACCAGAACTGGCCGTATGTTAGCAAGGACATGTATAAACGGCTTCCGTCTCTCTAAAGAGAGCCGATCCTACCCCAATAAGAGGCTAACGAACGAAAGAGACGGAAAATTCGGTCTAGGTTTGGTTGAGCTGGTTGCATGTGACCCGGGCTTAGAATATATATTATTTTATAGTGTCTAAGTTAAGTAGATTAGATCTAGACTAAGCCAATTAAAACTTAACGTCAGTAGTAAGTAAGTTGTGTCTGCTATTTTGTTGTTCAAAGACACTAGTTGTCACTATGTAAAGAAATATTCTGGTTGAGGTCAAATAGAGTCTATGTGAAATGAGTTTGACAGAGCATTAAACCATTAATTATTACTCCATCGTGATTGAGATCTCAACTATAAATCTAGGTAGAGGTCTCTATTTAAACTGAAATCACATCAAATTCAGACTTGGTTCAGGTCATGAGACAGTTCGGCTGACTGTCTACTAGCGACCAAGTCTTGAAGCCTAGCCTCCACCAAATTATTTCTTGTGACCAGTATAAATGTAACCAATTATATCCCTGTTACACATGTACACAAAAAATATTTACAAAACGATGAATTTTATTTCATCTAATCACAGCAAAAACTTACATGCCATATGCAAAAATGGATCTATGAATACATGTAGATCTGGGTAAACTAATATAGGGTTTCAAACTCTCTGCATCTGCATAACATATGAAATTATATAATGAGCCAGGAAAAATTAATTTCCTTCAATATAATTTTTAATCAAAATATCTTCAAAGCTTTTTGTATCCCAGGATGTAATTCAAAATATTGCTAGAAAAGTGATTGAGTTCATGTTTGGTTCTTTAATTAACAATCGCACAGATCCAGGTGTGCAGAGAGATATCCATTGGATTTTCGTCTTGGGAGCCGACCCAAGCTAGCTAGATCTAGTAATTATCAGTAAAAGTTTGGTGAATATTTGATAAAGGATTTATTACAAAGTTTTTTTTAAACCCAAATTAAAACTCTGCGATGAACTTTTATTGTGTGCTAAAATTGAATGAATTCATAATTTCTTGAACACAATTTATTCATGCCTGTGCCATATGTTTTCACACACTTTTAGATTTTTTACTTTATCAACTACCATGGAAACGCTCTACAAAAATGTGATAAGAATTTTTAAGTTACATGTCCGTCACAGAGTTGTAGATTTTTGTTTGATTGGAAATTAAAATTTGTATAACATTGCTTATAATCCGTTTTCAGATTTTGTCAGATAACTATCATCAAGCTGTCAACCTGATTTTTCTGCTTATTCATAAAAATCAATATATATTATTTGTGTAGACTTTCCTGTTGAATATTTCTGACTCATTCAAAACCTTCACTGATTGGTTTCTCTAACTTCAATTAGTTTACCCATATTTTGTGTGTCCAGTCGAGTCACATAGCTAAAACATACCTGACACATAGTGGAAGACTTTATTATCCTCGCGGATGAAGTCAGAGGGGATAGTAAAGCTGCCGTCCATCCTTACTTCGTGCTTCCATAACAAATGGTTTTCTTTGATAACTGTAGATGTGTTTTGCAGAGTTTAATAAAATTTGATTTGAAGGTGCATGCATGGTATAAAGTACAGCCTAAGGTCGATTTTAGAGTATGTAGGTCAAAGGTCATAGCTCATTAAATATGCGAAAATAGCAAATTATGGCTTCAGTTCGTTAACTTTAGTAAAGTTCAATGGATTTTAATGAATTTTGGTATGACGTCAAAATTCAGCCCGAGTTTGATTTGAGTATATATGTCAAAGGTCATAAGTCTTTAAATATGTTAAAATGTAGTTTCCGCTCGATAGCTTAAGTACCGTAATGTTTGACTTATTTTAATGAAATTTGGTATGAAGGTACATGGATCAAAATACAGCCTGAGTCTGATTTTGGAGTATGTAGGTCAAAGGTCATAAGTCTTTAAATATGCGAAAGTGTGGTTTCCGTTCGATGTTTAAAGGGGAAGTCCACCCTGAAAGTTGGGTTTAATAAAAGCAGAAGAATGAGAGAAACATATCATTGAAGGTTTGACGAAAATCCATCAAAGGATAACGGTTATGAATTTTAAATTTTTAATTTTGTGACGTCACTTCCGAGCTGCTCTTCCATATGTTGTGTACTGTAATTTCCATAAATTGCCCCCTTTTCATGGTTCTTGATGAAGGAATGGATCTATTTCATAGAGGCGTGTATAAAAGCATGTGTCTGATAATATATCGAATGCACAGGTAAAATAATTATTATTTTTCTGAGAAAATGGCAATTTATGGAATTTACAGTACACAACGTATAGAGCAGCTCGCATGTGACGTCGTCACAAAATGAAAACTTTAAAAATTCATAACTTTTGTATCCTTTGTCGGATTTTCGTCAAACCTTCACTGATATGTTTCTCTCACTGTTCTGCTTTTATTAAAAACAACTTAAGTTCAGGGTGGACTTCCCCTTTAAAGGTAAAGACCAGTAATGGTCATGCGATTGCATTGTGAAAGAAACGTTGTGGAATCGATCAGAAAAGGTTGATCATCTAGCATCTAGCATCTGCAAGGTTCTGGAATCATCAAAATGATAAGAAATTTGGCCCATTCTTCGTAAAGTTACAAGCACTATACACAGAAAGATGTATATGGGACTACCCTATCTCTCTCACACGACCATGAGAGAAATAAATTTACCAAATATATGAATTAGTAGGCGGTTTCCCGGCAAATTTTTTATCATCATGTATTAGTCAAAACATATTCTTTCACATGATTGGTAATGAGAGCTTCCATTTCATTTTTTGAAATTGGGGCGTTACTAATACTGGTCTTTACCTTTAATGGATTTTTATAAAATATGGTATGAAGGTACTGTACATATTGTATAAACATACAGCCTATTAAGTTTGATTTCAGAGTATTTAAGTCAAAGGTCATAGCTCATTAAATATGCAAAATAGCTTACTATGCATCTGAATATGCGGTTTCCATTCAGGGCCGCGGAGCGTTTTGAAAGTGGGGCGGATCATGCAAAAAGCACAATCTTATAGTCATTTTCGTTTTTGTACACGCCTACTGAAAGTGGGGCTGCAGCCCCTTAATCCCGCCCGCGGCCCTGCCATTCGATAACTTTAGTAATGTTTGTCAGATAATCCCCTTGCGGAGGAAATCTGAGGGGAAAATAGTAACGCTACTGTCCGTCCTTCCGTCCGCCTGTAACAAATCTTGTGAACACGTACTGGTTTCCGCTTGATAATTTAAAATGTTTGACAGATTTTCATGAAATTTGATATGAAGGTACATGCATGGTATCAAATACAGCCTAAATTTGATTTTGGAATAATGTACATTAGGTCAAAGGTCAAATGTCTTGGGTTATTCCGTAAAGTAGTAAACTTTCTTTTCATTCAATCCCCAGATGTCAGTAACTTAATTCCGTCTAATGGACGTACATGTAACTTGTTCTGATGTATTATGCCGTTTGTTTCCAGCGAGGGCTTGCTACGCTTTGCGTTGTCCTTGTGTTGTATTTTTTGTTCTGATGTGATGTGCAGAGAGTGTTTTTATACAAAGTACTTTTTTTCTAAATGGCCAATGTTGGTTAAACATGGAACTTACATGTAGGAAAGTATACCTAACAAACTGAAAGTTTCCCCACTAAGTCATACATACATGGTCACATTGCCAATGGGAGGGTCTCCATACTTGTATATACTTTTAAAAACTCATATTTGTTTGATTTTTCTACATTCATCCAAACCAAATTTCTATGAAAGATTCAATTTCCCTTTAAGCTTTAAGCTGACATTAACCATCTTAGATTAGATTAGATTTTTTAAAGAGATATTTAAAAGAGGATTAACCTAGCTAGACTATGTACTGGGCGACATTCAAAGTTAGTCTTATACCTTTTGACATAGCGATTGACAATGTATTTCTGTAAATCAGCATATTGTATTATGAAAGTTTATGAATTCTTGAAAGAAAGAAAGTATTCTGAATTCTCAACAAAAACCAAACAAAATAAAAAGTCTCCAAAAAATTTTCTTCAGAATTTCAGGATTCTCAAAAACAAAAAAACAAACACATCTAGAATTCTCTAAAGAATGTTTTTTTAATTCCCTTTTGGAGAAATCTGAAATTCATGAATGGGAGGGGTTTGTATTTAGGAGTCTATTTACTATAATAAATAGTGAATGTTCTATCATGTACACTATAAATACTGGACTATGAACTCCAAATACTAAATTATCCCTCGTGCAGGTTTATTTTGACTCAGGATAATTTAGTAATTTAGTCGGACATATAATTCATTATTGTATGATAGAGTATACACTATTTATATAATAGTTCACGACTTACTTATGCAGATGGTCCTTACAAGGGTGCTATAGGTTATACTGGCTTTAAACGGGACAGAAACAGAACTGTATACATAATTGAGTCCTGAAATCGTACCGGTGGTACTCGAACTGTCCAGGCTCCTAACCTAGAATGCAGCATCCTGATAATGTAGTCTTATAATATATGCACACTTAAATGATTACAAATTTTTCCTCTATTCTTTATGACATTCATACCACAAATATGTTACCAAACTTGTAACAAATTAGTACAATGCCCTTCCATACATTCCTGTTTTCCATTATAAATCCAATTATACAGGTATAATTTATACTGAAATGTACAATGTATTGTAAAGGTATCAAGACTAGCTTTATGCCATATTACTGGACTACCCACCTAGTGCTAGCCAACCTGAGAGGATGGTGCACCATTAAAAGTTTCAATCACTGATGACATGGAATATCTCATATTGGCAACGCAGTCACTTTTGTGATGTCATACAAGGAGAACTCTCCCACATGTACAAAAATATGTGAATTTCATTTTTTTCCTCAGTCAATTCATAGAACAGAATTTTTGTCCAAGTCCTCCTATAAAAGAGGTGATTTTAGTGCAATATCTGCAAAACAAATTGGAAAGTTTTTCATGTATGATCTCCATATTAAACATTAGTAATCATAACTTTTTTAAATTCACGTCTTTACTCATTAATTGACTGTTTTTGCTTCAACTTAATTTCACTGACATTTATGTTACTTTAATTTTTCTGCATTCTTACAATTCAATTGTCTCTGAGGAGTTTATTCTCCTTTATAACGAGGGCAGAATCTAAACTCTACCGCAGTGCAAACTGTTGAAAGTTATACATCCCATACTTGTATCGCAATTGTATTAATGAAAATTCATCTAATTAATGAGAGTGCAAAATATAGGTTGTTTCTCTAAACATAGAGGTATATAGTCTGTACTGTTTGTACATTTCGAGGAAATCGACTTACTAAAAGTTTCTGAATGTCCTGTGCATGCACATTTGTTGTATGTTACATGACACGATCATCAGGCAGACTACAACTTCACTCTTGATTTCTCAAGGGAATTGTAATTTGTATATTATGCAAAACATATCTACCCTAGCTACATGTACATGTACAACAAAGAAATATGAGTAAAATTGGCATTCAAGGAAAAAGGGATCTTTTTTTGCATGTTCCCCCGCCAAAAGAAGTTTGAAGGGGGTATACATGTACATAGGAATTGGCGTACGGTCGGGTTGTCGGGCGGTCAGTCGGTCAGTCTGTTGCAAATCTTGTGGATCGAACTACTTCCTCATTTTTTGAGCAATGATCATGAAACTTGGCACACATATTGGTCTTAGGATGGAGATGTGCAAGACATACTTTTTTACTGTGTTGGATACTGCGTTGCCATGGGAACGGCATATTATTGTAATATATCGGGGGAAAATCTCGTGGATCGAACTATATACATGTATACTTCCTCATTTTTTAGAGCAATGCTCATGAAACTCGGCACACATATTGGTCTCCAGTTGATTATGTACAAGACATTTTTTTTAATGTGTCGGAAAGTGCGTTGCATTGGTAATGGTCTGTTATTGCAATAAATCTGTAAAATCTTGCAGATCAAACCACTTCTTCATTTTTCGAGCAATGCTCATTAAATTTCGCACAAATATTGATCTTGAGTTGATTATGTGCAAGACACATTTTTTAATGTGTCGGAAAGTGTGTTGCCATGGTAATGGTCTATTATTGCAATAAATCTGTAAAATCTTGTATATATCAAACCACTTCTTCATTTTTCGTGCACACACATGGGGAGTGAGTATTAATCACTTTCGGTGATATTTCTAGTTCTAGGCAAACATGTAGAACATTCAACTGTATCCCTTATAATCTTTGTGTGAGGTTGTCAAAGCAAAATGAATATAATTTCATTAAGCAGCTTATATTAATGCCTGTATTTGTCCGATTTACTTTCTTCCCAGGTCTGTTTTAGTAATGGTCTTTCTACACAGGCAAAGTTTTGCCAAATGAGTGTCACAAACATGGCAAAGACTTTGAAAAAAACGGAGAACAGCCTGACCGATGTTTTGTCAGTGATGGCGATCGTTAATGACGACATGATCTATTCATTTCCGTCATCAGAGGAAGAACTCCTTCCTTCTCAATCTTACACACAATCGAGGCAAAACGTAGCAGTTCTGGATCTAGCAGCGACGGAACTCCACCAGAACGTAAGAGACGAAACAAGACTTCTGAACATTCGCGGAGAATTCAGATGCAGCAATTGAACAAAAATGTCAAGGTTAGTTTGTGTTCCATTCTTTACAAAATTCATTTCACTAATAATTCCAGACGTACAACATTTCTCTCTACATGATATCACTAAGTTTAAATGTGATGTTATTGATTGGCAGTTTTTAAATCAAAGAGAAATGCAAATATCATGGAGAGAATGTGTACAAAATAGTTTATCAATATAACAGCACTGAAAGCCTGATAAAATTGGGACATTCCACTTTTATTATTTGATTTTGTATAACTTCAAACAATTTTTAAATGGACTCCTATACAAATACCACAAATATTTCCATTTTTTTCATCAAAACTACAATCTCCTTTTTCTTATTGTTTATGAAGTACATGTTTGGGGCCAAATTGATTATTTAATGCCCCTCTGCAATAGCCACAGGGAAGGTAAAATGGCCAACTGCTGATTAAAACCAAAATAAAGTTGAAAAATGATTAATTGCCAATTCCCCAAAACAATGTTCATATGTTGCATTTTCCACATAAGGCAAAATGAGATTGAATTGAAAAGGGCTATAGGAATATTTTTTGTATAGCTCTAGGACAAAATTTCCCTGATGAGCCTCTGTGTGTTTTGATCCAGTTACTAATAATATGTATCAGGGCCCGTTGCATAAAGACTTACTATTATGGTAACTACCATAGAAACCTTGATTTCGATTGGCTGCTGAGCCCGGTTACCATGGTAGTTACCATAATGGCAAAGTTACCATAATAGTAAGTCTTTATGCAACGGGCCCCTGGTGTCATTTTCAAAATGTAGATTGTTCTCTGCACAGGGATATTATTTATAAACATTAAAGATTTAAATGTCACAATCTTTGAAAATGTGTCATTGACCTGAAATTTTATTTCTTTACATGTAGGCATTTCTGAAATCTCCTCAAAAACTTGTGGAGCCCGAGAAGGATCTCCAGAGACCACGTACCAGGAAGGAAGTGATGGAGGCCAAACAGTTCGTGATGAAGGCAGCAACCCACTTCCAGAGCTCCCATGTCCTTCCAGTCCTCGCAGTAGATGGCCCTTCTGGAACAGCTTACCAGCTCCTAGGAGGGTGTGCTATGCTCTTGCAGCTAAGGATCTTGTTGACGATGAAAGGTATTTTATTCTATAAAAGTTACCCGCTTTTGCAATTGCTTTTTAATGTTATTTTGTTTCTTTTTGTAGTTACAGTGTATGAGACAAAGGTTAAATTTTTAAAGGGATTATGTGATGTACTTACCGATATTATATGTACAGAACATATTCATTTATCACTTGTCTTTTTTTCTCCATTTATTATGCAGTCCACAAATATGTAGTGGAAGCATGTAACATAAAAGAAATGCTACCCAGGTAGTCAATGTACCATTTGGGAAGAAAATGGTAATAGAGAGGTGTTCCATTTATAGTTATACAATGAAGGGTATATTAAGGACAATACAAAATATTTTTAGATCCCTGACTCAAATAAAATCCCATAGAATATTTCCCTTGTGTACCATGTTCATATTTGTTTTCTTAAAAAGTGTGTGACTGCATGGAAAGGTATACTGTGTAAGCTTTTTTCCAATATTTTATTCTGCATGATACATATATACACCATGTTTCTATATCCTACCCATCTCAATATCCTATAACCAATATACTTTTTCTGATTGCTTTAGATATGAACATCTATCTCGTGGATGGCGCTGCAGGGTGTACCAAAACCTGGACAAGGTTGAGGCATTGAGAGTGGCATCACTGCATAGGTGTGGGCAACCTGCTGTAGACAAGCCGTGCTTGCAGGAGGAGGTTGCTGTCTGCAGGTCAATTCTATACGATGACAACAACCTTGATGTGGAGGATGAGCCCTGCACTATGACTGCCTCGACAAGACGCAAGTGTTCCCTAGCCCTTGGGAAAATGGCTCCTTCAATGTAAGTCTAAACACTAGAGCTGACATTTTCATCTGACATTTTCATCTAGATAAAATGCTGAATTCATTCAATGTTCTATTTTTACTTGTAGCGAAGTAGGTTTTTTTAATGAAACGATGAATCGGACATTAAATTAGATTTATGTTCAGCATAAAAACTCATGAACATCACCCAACCCCCCAATAAAAAGGTTATTGTTATATTCAGCCAACTTACATGTACATGACAAAATGGAGTTTAATCAATGATTGATTTGAGATGATCGAGCTTTCAAGAGTGACTGTTGGAAACATAAATTTTAGCCAAAAAGTTCTAACATTTCTTATATTTTAACTTGAGGGGTCATATTACAATATGGTGAATTATGTAATGCAATGGTGATTGCAGTGAATGAATTGGAATGTTCAGAATCAAACTGGTTATGAGAGCATATATTATCCATTTCTTTTTGTTGTAATTTACAGGCACTGAGGGTTTCGAGCCAACTTTCCAGTTGGCTAGTTATTCAAACAGATGCTACAGGAAAGCCACTCTCCTTTTCGATGCAACTAGAGAATCTACTGGAAAGGATTTGAAACAATGTGTAAGTAAGCTTTAAATTTTTTTTTTTTTTTTTACACATTTAAATATCATCTTGAGTAATGAAGGAAAGCATTTTTTTTCTTCATAGAATCGAACAAAACTTGACTTGCGAATGTTCAAAACACCAAATAAATTATAACTTTTGGTAGAAAATGTATATTATTGCTGAGTAATGAGCTATATGAAAATACAAAATTGAGCTGGACTGGATGTCACACATACCACATGTTTTCTGTGCAAATGAGAATTGTGGTTTATTCAGCCGCTATAAGGAGTTTATCAAATCATCACAACCAAAGTAAATAAAGTAATATAGCGCCACCATTGGCGGATACCCTATTCTGACTGGAGGGGGGTTCAATTTCCAGTTCAAAATCTGTGACTGATGCGCAATGGCTGCAAATAGCGACACGGCTTCCGGTGACTTTTTCTGACTTTTTTGTTTGTCTCGCAACTTTTGAGACCGAAGTTCTAAAATTAACAATAAAATCAACTTTTGCATAGGTACGCGTGTACAAAATACTGCTTTTCCTAAATTGCTTTACAACACTGTTAATTGTGCCTTCTAGTCTTTTTGCCTGACCATACTTGTCTTGAAACTTTTCAAGATACACTTTTGAAACATGAAAAAATCACATATATAAATGAAAACAATAGATACATAAGTAGTTTATGAAACAATAGAATACAAAAGAATTGATCGGAAATTTCATTATTTATTATTTCAGTATTGTTGCCTATGCTATTCAGCAACTTTAAAAAGAGATTGAGCTTCATAACTTAATGAAATATTAATGAATATGTTAAAATAGGTATCTAATTTGCATAAATTATAATAAAGTAACAAATTTGTGATAAAAACAAATCTGTATTGACGCCCTTGCAATATTTCGTGATTAAGCTTGCACTCAAAGTGAGAATAGGGTTAAAGCAATAGTTTTTTACATATTCAAATCAAACAATAGATGAATTGGGGATTCTTTGCAGAAGAATTGACTTTGATTGAAAAAGTTGATAGTTCATATATATGCAAATAAAATTTGTCTTCTGACAGTGAGCAACAATACTTCACGTGCACTAATAACTACTCTTATTATTTTCATTTGTCTTATTTTATAGTGTTTCATGAAGCTACAAGGACTCTCAGAAGAGGAGCGATATTCACTTCTTCTGGAGGCGACCTTGTCTTTGAATGTTAAAAGATGAAGGCGGATGCCGATGAACTGAAGGCAATGAAGAGTCTGAAGAGCGTGTTTGCTAAGGGAGTTGGGGCTAAGACGGGAAGAGGCGATAGAAAGATACCCAACCTTCACTTCAGAAGCAGCCCTGGAACCCTATGTTGGTATGCACAAATCATGGCTTCGTATAATGTCTATTGAAGAGAATATTGAGCCCCAGCAAGATATACAATAATTGCTATCCTGTATCTCCATCAATCCAAATTTTAAAGTTTAGATGAACTAGTAGGGTTGACTATTCTGACTGGGGGTCAATTTGGCCCCTGCCTCCCCCGCACACAATCCAGGACTGCCACGTAACCGCTACAAATCACAACCTGCCTTTCAATGACTTTATTGTCTCGCAACTTTTGAGACCAAATTTGCCCCAAAATTGGGACAGTCCATGCTAGAGGTTATGCAACATTACTTAACCACACGTCTAGCCACAATTGACATTTTGCATAGTACGCTTGTGTACAAAATACTGCCTTTTCTAAATTGTTCTATAAAACATGTCAAGTTCAAATGTGGGTCAAAGGCAACAGGTCAAAAGGAAAACAGACTTTCCTTGGGATTCCATTATTGCTAAAGAGTAAACTACCAGAACCCAAAATTCACCTCCTGATCTGCTTATAGGGCCTAAGATGCAGGCAAGACAACGCTTGGCGCTTGCCTTGTTTAATGATATATTATTGAATGTGTAATAAA
>CP137678.1:14998854-15180723 GCA_037976565.1 Mesocentrotus franciscanus
AACAGAGTCATTCAATTAATTGCTCTGAATAGAGAAAACCAGCCGTATTCTTTTTATATAATTTTCGTAATTTTTTAATGTTCACATTATGTATGCATACATATTTTTCTAAGCAAGATAAAAGAATGTACGGTGTGTCTTTAATAAACTTACAATTCAAGGTTCTATAAGTAATCAACAGAAGGGCAATGTGCAAATCATGCCTATACAAATCATTTGGGATTACTTGACAGTGTCATAATCCTCACGTGACATATCAAAGAAACTTTTTTAAAATTCGTTATTGTTTGAAATAAATGCATTTTCTATTCTGGTGAAGCACACTGCCCTACCTGACTTTTTTCTTCAAAATTCAACGTGTCAATTGCCGTTGTACAGAATGTTTCATTCATTCTCTGGATTAAAATAATCATCAAGTATACTACAAATTATTTCATCTGGTTCTTTCGTTATTGCAATGAGGTTTGCGTGTCATTATTTATAGGCGATCAAAACTAACTTCAACCATAACAAATTACTTTAAATTGCTTTCGTGCAAGCAGCGGGATTACAAGGGGAAAATGACACCATTGTCATATTTTCCTCATTGAATTCCATCTCCTAAAGTAAAGATGAAAAAGATGTTCTAGTTAAATCAGTAATTTTTTTGTCATATATGGTCATATACGGTATTTATTAAACAGGTTAATCATTTATTATTTGACGAGCCTTTTTTGGCCTCTACTACCGTTACTTTTGCTAATTGTGCGGACATACATCCCTTAGGTGGTATTCTGAATACGAATTTATCTATGATAGCAAAACGATGTTAATTGTTAAAACAAAGACCATTTCTGAAAAATCACTTACCAAAGCTGCCTGCGTCCGGCTGAAGTATGAAGAAACATCTGCGCGCGCACCAATGGTAAGTATTAGTTCCACACAATTTGAGTTTGTTATGACAACTAAGGCCCGGCCCGGCCAGCGCACACTACAAAAATCTACTGAAACGCTTACACATGCATTTATTACATGCCGTCTTGATCAATGAAAAAGCCTTCTTTATGGCCTTCCGGACTCGCACATAGCAAAACCAGAGAATCCAAACTCTGCTGCCAGGCTAGTAACACACACACGTTCTTGTGAACACATAACTCCAGTACTACGTAAATTGCATTGGTTGCCGGTGACGTACCGCATTATGTACAAAATCTTGGTTTTAACTTATAAATGCATTCATGAATTGGCACCAATTTATCTGCAAGAACTCATCCATGAATATAAACCCTCACGCAATCTTCGGTCATCTTCTCAATTAAACCTAATGTCTACTTCTGTATCAACTCTTCCTTATGGCCATCGCTCTTTTTCCAAAGCTTCTGCTGAACTTTGGAACAAACTACCTTTAAATGTTAAAAACTGTCAAAATGTTAGCCAATTCAAAACTTCTCTTAAGACACATTTATTCAAAATTGCTTTTAATGATTAACTTACTCTGTTCACATTGATGTGTATTTCATATGTATTATAATTTGTAGGTTTATTTGCACTTTTTTGTTTTATTTAATATGTAATTGTTTATCAGTCTATTCTGTTTGTTATAGCGCTTAGAGACTTCGGTGGTAAGCGCTTCATAAGAAACGTTGTTATATTATTATTATTATTATCGGCTGATATCGGCTGCCGGAGCTAAAGCTAGGGTAATAATTTCCAAAGCTCTTTGGAAGCGCATAGAGATGTTATTTCATAACGTATTATGCGCTATACAAGAACTGAACAATTATTACTATTATTATTACATTATCCGACTCGATCCGATTTTGAAAGAATTTAAACAACAATTTATGAAAACATTTAAACATGTAAAATATTAAGGATCGAGGATCTGATTAGTCATGTGATTAATAAAATCTAAATTATAGGGGATTTCAAGCTTCCTTGAGAGAGGAAGAGCTAAATCGGCTCAGGATCGTAATGACGTCCGACCAGTAGTGCGATGGTCTAAGATTTGAAGCCTATTCGGCTTTTATTCTGATAAGAAGAGTTCAATGCCCTAAAATCCCGGTTGATAGTATTCTTGAAATTATTAAGAAGCTTAATCAGGAAGATGATGTTTGTTTAGATTTCCTATGTAATACAATTCATTTCTTCGAAAATTTGATGTGCGGTGGGCATTAAGACGATTAACATTATTTTACCAAACCTAACTGGCAACATTTTATTCCAAAACACGCCCGTTAATATAAAGGATATATTATCTAAGTGACATAATGTTAAGTGTTTACAATTCGTCTATAATTGTATTTTATGTTTTCATTATGAAGAATTATGAAGACCAAAAGTCTAGAACCATCAATTAAAGACCATTCTTATTAGTAAGATTTATCCAGGTAGTATTTTTAATACATTTTATGGCATAATATAACCTGGGAAGAGGATATGAGGCCCCTAGCTCCAACTTCGAAGCATATTAGTGAACATTTGAAACCATTGTTGTCAATATCGGATAATAGGGAGGCGTACTCTTCGGTTTTCCATTTTCTTGCATTTTAGATGTTTGGTCTAAAAGGAACCGAAAGTTTACCGAGAACTTTATTCTTCCTCACATTGTTGACAAGAACTATATGTGGCGTATCAACAGACGTCACAACATTAGTAGGAATCGTATTCCCATTCGACATGAACCGCGGGTTATCAGCGAAAATGTGCATTTGATCTTGATCGATTTGTTTGCAATTTAGAAACAATACACTTTAGTCTACTGTCGTGTCTGTCGTTGAAATGTTTCATATTCAATGTCATTTAGAAACATAATAAGTAGTTAAACACACGTTTCATCAACTGGGAACAATAAATGATAGTGACATGCAGATGGGTTCATTTTGGCCCCATATATGACAAAGAAACTCTTACAAATATCAATTTATCCAAATTCACCTATTTTATCGTAAGTCTACAAACAAAAAAACTATACAATTTACTGTAACGGCGTGAATAGACATATATACATTCATTGTTCATTTAAAACTAGGTATTAAATCTACCACTTAAAAAAAATGAATGGGGAATCGAATTAACACTGATATATTTGTGGTCCTTTTTTGTTTTGATAAAGATTGTAAATTAAGGGGAAATTCCATTCTGACTCAAATTTATATTTAATTTAATTTAATTTAATTTTAACTTTCATGGATATTTGTTTCGCTTACATATAAATCAAAGGCTCTGGCATAGTTCCTCCTCCCAAAAAAAAAAGATGGAAAGAGGAATGTTAGTAATATTTTGTAAGTCTAGGAAGTGTCATTATGTCACTAAGGGTGAGATAACCTATAATGCAATGTATTGACTTTATTCAAAATGATGATGTCTTTCGTTAAGCTAAGAAACTGTGAGGCAATACCTCCTTGTAATCTTTATAGATTTCCCTATAGGTCTCATAAGCGACTAAAGCTGTGTGAATGGTATACAAACTTATTATGGGTTCGAGAATGAATCCTACAACACATCCCACCTCTTCACCGAGAAATAATCGCAACTCAATCCACGGATTAATCGCGGTGTTTTCAACAATCCAGAAAGTTGCATTAAAGAAACAAATGTAGATCAGGCAGATCAACGTCAACCTGGTTGTTTTCAGATCTTCAAAGTGTTGTCTTTGGTTTATAAACAAGAATAGTGTCGTCATCCATGTCAGGTAAACCTTGAAAAGGCCATAAACGATCATGAAGTATGCTAATGTCAGCTCTTCAGTGAATGAATGTGAGGTGCGAAGGAAGATAATAATTGCCCCGATGGATCGTAAGATGTTCAGAATAAATATCCCGCCTGATGCCAAGGATAGGGTGCGATCACTACTCCCGAGTCCACCAGGTTCTGAAACGCCACGTTTAAGAGGGAATTCCTGGGATTTATTACCCGTCAGATACGCCTGAAAATGGAGCAAGCCAATAAGCGGAGTGCCGACCACAATACCAAGGGACCACTCAATGTAAACTTGCATAATCTTTGAGACATCAAAGGACAGATCCGCTCGCAGGAGAAAACCGCGATTGAAAGGAGCAAGAAAATAACCAGTAATATTATAAACACTCTTTGCAGATAAAGTTTCAAATTCCGTTCTTTTGACTTATTTTGTTGGATCAAAGTCACTGTCTCAATTGAGCTCTCTTCATTGCCAAAACGTCTCCGTTTTCTCTTTGAGAGAAAGTTGTAGATCAGTTTACAAAATGGTTTACATGTTTCATTGACCAAGCAATCAGGGATTTCACTGCCAGAAGGCGCCAGTTTCAAATCATCCATTGGCATGGCAGAATCCCACATTTTCCAGAGGATACTAGCAGCAATTATACCACACTCAGCAATGAAAGGTTTCGTTAATTCTTCGCTGTATAGAATTAACTCTCCAAACGTTCCATTTAATTTGCAGGGGCGCAGGGGCTGATGATGACTGGTACCAGTCAAAAATGATCCAAAAGGATTCCCTACTTTAAGGATTACTATACACACACAGCAGGCAAACATAAAACCCATCGCAAAACAGAATTTACCCTTTCTGACGAACACAGCGTCGTAGTACGCGTTGAAAAAGTTTATCCCCAAAATCGCTATGCTGACGGAAAAAATATTCAGGAGAGCCTGAAAACGAACGACACTTTCCTGTAATATGTTTCGCTAGAGTAGAAAATACATGTGATATCCCCTGTTACCAAGAACAACATGTTGGTCAAGCTGACAATTGCCAAAATAGTGAACATACGCAAAAGAGATCTATGCGGACGAGTAAAGAGTGGTTGACAATAACCATCTGCATGTGTGGCGTGGCCTTTGTGGGTTCCGGTCTCCTGATCAGTAGTCGGAGTCTGGACCGTGGTGGTTCTGCCAGATTCATGCTGGATATGAGTTATACAACCTGGTATCCTTTGGTCATGAGATAATGACTGATACTCATCCGTCGAAGACTCTCTCGAAGATTGTGCCTCATGGACAGATCCATCCCTCCTGGAGATCAAAGGTGGAGAACTGGTATCAAGGTATCCCGTGATCAATTGCCCGTTCATGTCGATATTTCCCAAAGACTGATCAGGCGTCGTTTCTACGTTGTCTGATATGCTTATCTCCTGGTTAACGGCCGGAAGCGATGTCTGAATTCCGACGTTGTTCTCTTGATTTATAGGACAGATAGGTAAATATTTGGTTGAAGTCGCACCTTCAGGGATTCCAACAACCCTTGCACAATGACGGCAATGCAATGGCCAGAAAATCTCTTGGGATCGATGGTACAAGGTCCTGCGTCGTAGAAACCTAATAATGTGTATCTCAGAAACTACGATGATCAGAAGCAGCAAAACACTTGTGGCAGAATAAGCCAGACTACCGAGATCGGATTTGCCAGATTGTCCGGCAGTTGTCGATGCCACAAAACTACAGGACAATCCCACACTGATGAAGAAAGTCATCATTAAAACGGCATTAAATGGCTGTCGCTGTGCAAATCTTCTAGCCATTTTGTTTGTGGAATGCTTCTTCATGTGTAAGCCGACGGTCCACTTTCAAATTTGCGAAGAAACACACTCGTGAGAACGGAGGTAAATGGCATGCAAACACTAAAGCGACAGTTTATTTTCTCTACAACTTAACCATTTCACTCGTTTAGACGAAAATGGCGGTTTTCTTGTTGGAACTTAAAATATAAGCAGATAATTGGCTGAGTCAATGTTGACGTGCAGATTTTATAACACATCGATACTAACTCAGTGTTAAGGTTAGTGTGTCACACGTGAAACTATCAAGTGACACACGCCAGAGGGTAAATTTCGCTCTCTCTCTATCTCTTTTAATATATTCCAGACTGATGGAACGAAGTTCATATGATATTAATTTAATAAATAGTTCATATAAAATCATTTAACCTTCCTCTGTAAATTTTAAAAATGTGGATGATGTTTAAAACCCATAGGCTTCTCGATTTTAACCCCTAGATTAAAGTAAGCTTGTCCTTGTGTAATTTAAAGGGTTTACATTACTTTGTGTATATATACGAAAATGAAAAATACCCCCCATTAAATGGAGGAGTCAATACGAAAACCAATGCAGCACACGTCAACGTATTATGCTGCGTACATTTAACGTAACTATCATACAATATTTAGGAACTATCACTCATATCTGATACCTTCTCTCGTCGTTCAAAGGTGAGAATAATTCGTTGCTTTCTTCTCTGATTGTAATAGAAAATAAGCCTATAAAGTAATTTCATGAATTGTGTGAATGTGGATTGTGAAGTAACAAAAAGTGACCTGTTGGCCAGCAACCGGTTCCTATGTCGCTATCCCTTGCGAGAGTTTCTGAAAACGTACTTCCTAGATGTAAAGTTTTGAGTTTAATCCGGGATCGAACTTAAAAGACTCCACTCTGAAATGAGTAATGAAATCACTAATTTAAGAATTGATGTCACTATAATTTAGAATGGATTCAGTTTAAAGGAGTGATCCCTAATATTTTTCATTTTTCATTCATTTATTGGTTCAACAATTTTTTTTTAAAACAACTTTCAGAAAATACAAACAATATTCGAAGGACATAATTATACAAAACATGATGGACATACAGAGTAACAAAAAATGGTTAGGGAACCCGAGAGAAGCCTAAGCTTGTAAGTGGGTTACCTCACTTACCTGTACAATAAACGAATAAAATTGTATAACAAAAACTAGGTAATAGGCTAGGAAAACTAAATCATAGCACCCGTCAGCATTCACCGGCTACTACATTACGCACAAGCAGAACAATGGGCTCAGCAGAATAAGCCCACTTGTTCTGGCCGAGGCAGCGCCTCAGTGCGGCCGATGAACACTGACCGGTGCTATGTAATACAAAATCATGTGAAAAAAACAAGCATATACACGCACATACACGCGTACACACATACAAACACCCACGAGAGGGAGATAGAGGAAGAGAGAAGGGAAGAAGGGGCAGGAGAGTAGAAAAGGAATAAGGAGAGATGAAGAATTGTATAGAAATATTACACAAATTATTATATAAATTATTTAAGTGAGAGCAGAAAAGTATTACGACAAAGCGTTTTAAAACGGGAAAGGGTGGTACTACTTTTAGTGCTCTTGTCAAGAGCATTCCATTTTTTAATGGCATTAGAATGAAAGGAATGTTGTGCAGTGGTAGTACGCACCTTGGGTTTGTGAAATTGGCGACTCTGACGAGTATTATAGGAATGAACATTGGACTTTAAAGTGAACATATCATTAAATATTTGGGGAAACAGGCAAGAGTTATATTTAAACATAAACATTAGAGTACCAAATGATACAAGCAGTTTCAAAGGTAACCATTACTGTTCAATCAACATTACTCTTATGTTGTGTATACATGTATCAGTATTATTCTTTGCATTGTATGATTGTTCATATATACTGTCATTTTTGTGATATGTTGTTGTTAATAAATTCAATTCAATTCAATTCAATTCAATTCAAGGTCCTAAGTTTATAAAATAGTGGGCTACTGTGTACATAGCCTATTGACCAAGTTATCAATCTAATTGCCCGTTTTTGAAGAATTTCTAATGTTTTAAGATGACTCGGAAATGTATGACCCCATGTAGTATTACAATAAATTAGGTGAGGCAATATTATACTGTTATATATAGTAATGAGAATATTCTGTGAAAAAAATGTCTTAATCTAGATAACACACCATTTCCTCTAGATATCTTTGAACAAACATTATCAATATGAGGTTTCCAGGATAAAAACTCATTCAAAATAACTCCAAGAAATTTAACATTTGCAACTTGTTTAATAGTGCTTCCACCAATAATTAATGGATTTATGTCGTAGGGAACCCTCCTGTTCCTTGATCTAAAAATATATAATTAGTTTTGCCAAAATTTAAAGATAATTTATCAATCTCTCTCTCTACGTGCCATATCCTGAGACGTTGGCGACCATGGACTGCCACAACTCTCTGTCCCATATTCTATGAAGTAATTCATTCTCCCGAGATCAATTCCACTTTCAGAGATCCCACTCTTTAAGCTACTCATCCACAGAATCCTCCTTCTACCCCTACTCCTCCTCCCCACGATTCTTCCAGTCAGTGCAAGATTTTCCAAACCATTCTTCCGTATAATATGACCCAAGAAGCTCAGCTGTCGACCTCTTATATTATTCAGAAGCTTTCGTCTTGTTCCTGCCATGGCAAATATCTCATTATTAGAAACTCTTTCTGTCCATGAAATTCTTAGCATTCTTCTCAGGAACCAAACTTCACAACTTTCCAGTCGCTTTCTTAGGTCTGATGTCAGGGTCCAAGCTTCACATCCATACATCAGAACTGGATACACATAGCAATTGAGTACGCGGAGTCTCGTTTTCATCTTCAGCTTCTTATTCTTTAAGATGTTTTCTAACCTGGAGAAACTTGATTTTGCAAGTGCAATCCTTCTCTTGATTTCTTGGTCGCCTCTTGCATCGTCTGTAATTGTAGTCCCGAGGTAATTAACAGAGGTGGCTTGCTTTATTTGATTGTTGTTGATCTTAAGAGAGCATGGTATTCCTCCTTTCTTTAAAATTACCATGCATTCCGTTTTCTTGTAATTTAATGATAATCCTCTCTTGTCACTTTCTCTCACGACAACATCCAAAAGTCGCTGCAGGTCCTTCTCTGATTCTGCGATTAATATAGTATCATCTGCATACCGTATGTTTGTGATGTTATGTCCTCCTACCTTCAATCCTCTTTCCTGTTCTAGGTTTCTAAGTATCAACTCATTGTAATATTTGAAGAGATCTGAAGACATAACACATTCCTGCCGAACCCCCTCTTAATGTTGATGTAGTCACTTAATTCTGTTTCCACTCTAACACATGCTGTTTGCTCCTAATACAGATTTTGCAATAACTTAACATCTTTTATGTCTAGTCCAATCTTGGTTAAGTCTTCAAATAACTGATCGTGTCTTACTTTATCGAAGGCTTTTGTATAATCGATGAAACACAGGAAGACGTCTTTTTGCATTTCTACGGCCCTTTCTGCTATAGACCGCAGAACAAAAACAGCATTCCTAGTTCCGGCATCCTTGACAAAACCAAACTGCACATTGCTGATTTCTGGAGTTAGGTGATTCCTTGCTCTTTGAAGTAGAACTCGCAAGAAGATCTTTGTGATATGGCTCATGAGGCTGATGATTCTATGTTGCGCGCATTCCACTGCTCCAGGTTTCTTGGGAAGTGTAATAAATATCGATTTGCACAGGTCATCTGGAAACTTTCCATCTTCATAGATCTTATTGATGACTTCAGTTAGTTTCATGACACCATAGTTCTCCAATGCTTCGACCATCTCCATTACTACTCCATCAGGACCAGCAGCTTTGTTCCTCTTCATCATACTGATCGCTGACCTCACTTCTGAGAGCAGAATCCTAGGTCCTTCAATAGATCCTGCACAGTGTGGAGGTTCTTTTCTTACATCATCAAAAAGCTCACCAATATACTCAGTCCATCTGTTCACTATCTCTTCCTTTTCAACCAGTACTGATCCATCCTTTGCCTTGATGCATCCCGACATGGAGCTGTGAAGTTTCTTTCCAGAAAGGTCATTTACCTTCTTAAAAACCCTGGGATCGTTTGCATTAAAACTTCTCTCTATCTCGGCGCACTGTTTGTTCAGTCATTCCTCTTAAGCTTTTGTGCAGTGGTCGTGAATTTCTCTATCCAACTCTCTGTATTCAGTTTCATCTCTGTCCTTGATCTTCTGCCTTTTACTCATCTTTGCTAGAATCTCCTCCGTCATCCATCTCTGTTTACTTTTCTTTTCCTTTTTAGGTAATGTCTCTTCAGCTGTTTTTACAAGAATGTCCCTCATTGATTCCCAAATGACCTCTTCTCCCTGGTCGGCGAGACTATCAAATCTGTTTTGTACTTTGACAGCATATCGGAGGCGAACATCACGATTCTGTAGCTGTTCGAAATCTACCTTCTGGATTGACTTGGCTTTTGTCATCTTCTTTAGCTTACATTGCAGAGTTGCCACAACAGGAATGTGATCACTCCTACGGTCTGCACCCGGATATGTTTTAGCTTGCTTTACACCTCTTTTAAACCGTTCATTTATTGTGATGTAATCAATCTGATTTCTTGCACGATCCCCAGGGCTTTGCCAAGTATATATCCTTCTTGGATGTTCCTTGAACCATGTATTGAGAATGACCATTCCTTTGGCCTCAAACCACTCTACCCACCTGTTACCCCTTTCATTTCTGTCTCCAATACCATATGGCCCTACTGTTTCACCATATCTGCCTCTTCCCACCTTGGCGTTCATGTCACCCATGGCAATTACAATTTCATTTGATTTACATTGTGATCTGGCCGCCTCTAATTGCTGATAGAAAATGTCAGTCTCTTCATCTGTGCTTTCCGCTGTGGGTGCATAAACCACTATTATTGCCATATTGAAAGGTTTCCCTTTTAATTTGATTAACAAGACTCTGTCGCTGACTGCCCAAAAGCCTAGAACACAGTTAGCCATGAATGGATCCAGAAACACCCCTACACCTCTTTCATGTCTTACCCCTCCTGAATAGATCATCTTATGTTTTTTCAACTGTGAATTCTCCACTGCCAGTCCATCTTGTTTCACTAATGCCTAGAATATTAATTCTCATCCTGTTCATTTCTTGCACGACGTTGTCCAATTTCCCTTTCTGGTAGAGAGTGCGTAAATTCCAGGTGCCGATGCGCATGATGTTACGGATGCGGACATATGCTGAATGACGATCGGGTCCCACCTGTCGCACATGGGAAAACCTACCGAGCGAGGCACCTCTATTTCTAGAAGTTCCCTTCACGCCGTTTCTCTTTGACTTTGAATTGTGACTATCCATGGTATATCTTGGGAAGAATAGTGAAGGTGGTTTCCCGTTGCCTTCCTCACCGCAGTGTAGTGACCATGAATATATCCACGTGAACGCCAGTTCTGAGAGATGCCGTTGTCCCTGATAGGATCATCCGCCTGAACTCTCACTGCATCGCTGCTGCCCAATGCAGTCCCTTTTAGTCGCCTTTTACGACACGCAGGGAATACGTGGAGGGAATTCTATATGGCACCCACTCCCAGATCTAAAAAGATATAATTAGTTTTGTCAAGATTTAAAGATAATTTGTTACTGCAAAACCATAAATACAGTTTTTCAATTTCCTTGTTCGCTGATGACATTAATTCATGTAGGCCTATGTTGCTATGTGACATAACGACACTAGTGTCATCAGCAAACAAGGAATAATCAAATAGTGTGGTAGAATGAACAATATCATTTATATAGATAACAAAAATGAGGGGCCGTAATATACTCCCTTGAGGAATTCTGTAAAACATTGAGCAAGACTGAGATCTGACACCATTAACCACCACATATGACTCCCAGAAAGAAAGAAAATCTATTCGTCAAAGTATTTGGTTGACTTGTTTATTTCATCTTATAGTGTGATATATACCTTAACGCACTTTTAAAACAAAAATACAATTTTTAATGTATAAATGTTATTACTTGAATTTCAACCTCTTTTTCTTACGAATTTCAGTTCAATCGCATTTATATTTGCTACGCTACTACATATTTTCAAATGAAATTTTAAATTTTCGTTTGTAATTCATTAAATGATATGCAAAATATATTATATTGACTCTATGATTGACTATTTTTAGTCATAACTGTTTATACATTGATTGTTCTTTCGGAAATTAAATAAAGCTGAAAGTAAAAAAAAACCTGAAAACTGAAGAAGTAAATAATTATAAAAAAAGCAGAAGTAGGCGAAAATCTGGAAAGCAGATTCTTGGGTTGTGAATGCCCATTTCACTTATGGAAAATATACTGTTAAAGAGTACTATTACTGAAAAGAGTTCAGCATTGGACTATATCAAAGTTCATATGAATTGCATGTTAAAGAAGTACTATTGCGTATATTTTTCTTAAATCTTGATATTATACAAATGATGCATGCGCATGAGTACATTATACGATCTATCCGCACTCGAGTTGAGGCTGTGTGTATCTATCGCACGAAGCCGTTAGGCTGAGTGCGATAGATACACACAGCCTCAACGAGGGTGGATAGATCGTATAATGAACGAATGAAAACATGCATCATTTGTTTTATACTACGAAACTCCTCGATCCTTGTTATTTGATGTAAAAATAATTCATTCAAGGTTTCGTGACAGTATGGCTGACAAATAAATCTCAAGTTTAATAGGCTTAATTTAGTGCGCACACAGAGATAAGCGCACTCACCTCTATACGCACTACTGCGCATCATGTTAAAATCGTTGGATAGTACTGGAAACTATTGCACGCTTTTTCATGAAAAACGTGGGATAGTCTCAGTAAATGAATCACACGTGACCGCGCATGACCAATCATTTGGTTAGGATCTAAGAGTGAGTTGTATAAACATAATTATATACCTCACTTAAGAAATCCAGCCATCTGATTGGTCGAAATTGCAGTCGTTGTTTTAACTATTCCCGAAAAAATGCCAAAGCCATGTAATAGTTTTAAAAAATAGTTTAAAAATCCCGGCAAAATTCCAGTTACCGGGAAATTAGTTCAGTCTTGCTGAAATACCCATTGGTTTACGTGTTAAAAACTGGTTTGTGCGAGCACGGACACCATAAGTGTGCGAATAATCGGTCGCTAGCTTAATTTACCAATTTTTAATACATCGTAGCGCAGACGACCGTACGGCAATCTCGATCGTACTGAATTCCAAACAAGGCAAAAATGGCTGAAGAAACTCTCCCAAGATTTCAACTTCTTGATGATGATCAAATGCAAGACTTGATTAATTCTGCTGACAGCAAGCACACCAATGTAAGGTCCAATATATTATGATAGCCAAATCCAGTCAGTGGAGTCCCACACATTAATTGTTGTGTACTAGAGTGGTCTAGAGATCTACTGTCATTGACATTGTACTGAGTATTAAACTTTACCGCACCGCGGTAGACGTAGTCTAGACTACTTTACTTGGATGTAGAGACGTAAAGCTTGTAGCTTATTTGCCCCTCGTCACGTTGGGTAGTCTCTGATAGGGTGAAAACTTGAGTGGATGGGTTTTCCAGTGCCTCTCAACAACAGATTTGAATATATTATTAGATCTAACACTAACTAGATTCTATGTGTATTTAGTATTTATTTCTGCTCTTCCTGTTCTACCAGTTGATTGGTAAGTTGACTATTTTTCGGCATATAAAGTATTAATGACTGCTTTAATATTCGAGAAATAGTTGTTTTTATACGCTCTCGGGAAGGTTACAATTGGGCTATTGCCCTCGGCACGCCTCGGGCAATAGCACAATTGTAACCTTCCCTTGAGCGTTTAAAAACAACTATTTCTCTCAAAGCAGTCATTAATACTATACTATCCAACAAGGTCTGTAAGAACCGTTCATATTCGTAGACATAGAATAGTATCGTTACAACAAAATAATTTATTTTGCTGGTCCTCAACGTTGTAACAATTTCAATGATTCCCTATATGCATTTCGACTCCTTACATATACTCGTGCTATGATACGTGTTTTTATAATATATTTCGTAGCATATGTGTTACAACTGTAATAATATCAGTATTACAGTTTTTCTCCCCCCCCCCTTCTTCAGTATTTTTGTTTGATTTTTATTTGCTTCCACCCTCTTTCTCTCTTTATTTTGTATAGGTATTTTATGTAGATCATTATTAATTATGTTATTTATATGTATGTCTGTTTTGTTTTGGTGACCCAACCACAAGCCTTTTTCATGCATTGTAAATACATATTCCATGAATCATGTTCATTTTGATTTTGTGAAGGAAATAAATGTCGATTTGATTAATAATAATATTGGGTTTATGTATAGCGCTCATATCTGTCAGACTTGACACTCCTGGCGCTCCCGATTGTTGCCATGGCTTTAGCATGGCTGCCATTATGGTGCTCTAGCATTTTAAGGAATTCATTAATTAAAAACATTTTTTCAAGCCTTCTATACAATCAGTTAATGTGCAACAAGCTCCAGTAACAGACGTACTATCTACAATGTAGCATCTTTTTTTTAACACTGATAACTGAGGGTTGCATGATGTGAGCCGTGGTATTATATTAATCTTATGCTGAATTCTGCACTTTTTGTTAATAAAGATGAAATTCACTCAACGATGTCAAAAATTCAAAAGGGAAATTAGGCCACTATTATATGCAATCGCAATGAATAAAGTATTCACAGACAATACAATTTGAATTCAATAGGCATATAGCAAAATCCGCAATACAGTAGGTACAGTACGCTGTAAAAACAAAAATGTTTACCAGAGCTCAACCTTCTCTTCTCTATAGGGCTAAAATGTTACAGGGGCCCGTTTCATAAAACTTGTTATCTATAACAAATGTTAAATTTCTATGACAAATTTGCTCTCAGCCAATCAGATGCCATGATTTCAGTAGCTTATAACAGTAGCTTGTAACTTGTTATTGATATCAAGTTTTATGAAACAGGGCCCTGGTAAATTCCAAAATGTGCTCTCATAGTAAGGACCAACAAACAAGACTTGGTCGGGAGAATTTTGTGGGGGGAGGGGGGATTGGGAGGGAGGGAGGTGGCGACGTACTACTATATTGTTAGAATTATCTGTCACCTTTTTATTGTTTTTTTCTTCTTCATTATTCCAAGTTATAAGATTGCTGAATTTGTATTACTTTCATCGTATTATATGAACATTGCATGCTCCGTTACAACATGGTATAATGAGCCGACATAATTTCCCGAGACAGACAGAGGTTGAAATATAACAACGCAAGGAGGCGCGATAGCTCAGTTGGTAGAGCAGTGGTCTCGTAATCCGGCGACCCGGATTCGAAGTTTGGTAAGGCATTAGTCCTCATTTCCAGGTCCCCCGGAGAGGACCTTAAGACGTCGGCCCTCTGGTTGCTTACTAACAAGCATTTATGCTTTCTTAGCAGTCAGGTAAAATAACCACTACTACTACTACTACTACTTATTTGGAGTTGTATACAACGGTGATGTACCATCCAACATAGAACATTCCTCATGCATTGAGTGAGAGAGAGAGAGAGAGAAGGGGGTATTCTGTCAGTTTCGTCCTATTGAGGACTATACTTGGTATAGTATGGATACAGGCAGAGAAAATATGAGAGGTATTCCTTCGTGAGTCGAGTCCTGAAAAGGACCGGTGAACCAGACAATGAATGCGGAGGGGAGAGATAGAGAGAGAAAGAAAGAGAGCGAGAGAGGCTCGTCGTTCCGGTTTATAGCCGTTTGGTCTACAATTTTATTTTTTACTTTTTGGTTTGAATGTTGTCATTATTTATTCATTTTTTCAAATAAATTCCATTCAAAATGGCTTGTTACCATTGCAAAATTATGTCTTTTTCAGCCCGAAGCTGAATTTCAACTTCAAGAAACAAACGACATATCGTTTAAGATATGTAACAACTTTTTGAACTGAAGAAAATCTGAGCTGCTATGTGCTACATGGAGTAAGAATATTGGATATACTGGTAGTACAAATATCAACACATGTAAATAAATCACATTTTAGTTCGAGAAAAGATGTAAATATGATATGTTATAAACACATTTAACTTCATTGAATTCTAAAACCTTCACATATAACGTTTTATGATTCATACAAAATACGTCAATTTCTGAAACAAGTATCCGTGGTGGCTGATGTTAATAACCAATAAACATTAAAAAATGTTGTTTTTTCCATCCGCAAAATATTAATAATAATAATAATAATAATATTCCGCTTTTATATAGCGCCCAATACATCGATCCAACGATGTGCCTAAGCGCTTTACAGATATATTATTACCCCGGTCATCGGATTCAGGCTTACCCGCACACAATGTATGCACATTCTCCACTCCCTGGGGAGCATTCCAGCCAGTCGCCATTTTACAAGCGCACACTTGCTTATCCAACCGCATGAACTTTCGCATCCTACCGGGTACCCATTTAACACCTGGGTGGAGAGTAGCAAGTGCAGGTAAATATCTTGCCAAAGGATAGTAGTGCCGTGTCGGGATTCGAACCCTCGACCTTCGCCTCTCCAGTCAAGCGCCTTAAACCACTCGACCACGACACTCCTATTAAACAGCCCTTTGAAGGAAATATTGAGTTCCTGTGAAAAGAAAACTCTCAAAACATGCTTAAAGGTAGTAACCCCTCATTTGCAGGGGGTCTTGAACGGAATGAGAATTCTTATAATCTAAAGTGACAATTCATCAAGGCAACTTATTACTTTCGATTTACATGTATGGTGATAGAGTGGAATCTAATAAGGTAATCAACGTTGTTTTCTCTTTTGGTTAAAGAACACCATTCCTAAAGCATTCAGAGAAAAATAAAAGAAAATTCAAAAACCTTTTCATTTCTAAATGCATACATCACATATATCTTTTATAAAAAAGAAGTTTTGTTGAAATTAAAGGACAATTCCAGTCTCCTTACAAATTCGTCCTAACTAATAGAGCAAAAGTAAAGCTGTGAAGCGATGACATCAACTCACTAATCTGCATGTAACCCGTGCAATACAAATCAATGCTTTCTGGAATGTTGCTAAACTTCAGTCAAAATTCCATCTAACCTTCTTATTTTTTGTACTATTTTACAAATTTTCACTGTTCTATTTGTATTATTTTACTTTTTTTATTCGGATTAACTGGAAAATCACCTGGATTTGTTCTTTAAAAATCAGCCAAATGATAGTGAAGTTATGTTTTACAGTTCAGTGAATCATTTAAATGCTACACAATATACAGAATGGCAACTTCATGTGATCCTAACTTCACTTTTCTCCATGTACACAAATCACCACAAAATGTCATGTTTTCAGAATGTGGGCTGCTGCAATCAACGCAATCTAAAAAATGAAACTTTGATCGATAATGAAACAATTAAGCAAGCCAGGAACTCTGAGAATGTGATTCAATTCTAGGAGATAAGACTTTGTAAATACTCTTCAGATACGATAGTTTGGTTTACGATTGTATTCGAATTGAAGCCTAGATGCCTAATTATGGGGGTATTTGACCTGCTATCTTTTTCAAGTCTTAGGTTCAAGTTTCAAGTTTATTTGTTCCACATTTGACAAAAGATATAGACATATATATCAAATAGAAACATGTATAAATACATATATACATGTGGTATGAGCAAGTCGCAATGATGATCAATTCAATTCAATACAACTATTCACATATGGTCTACACCCAGCCAGTATACTATCCACATGATCCAATAATCATTTTGTCTACTTATCATTCGGTCTAATGACCATTTAGGCTAATAGTAATATGGTATAGTATCCATTTAGTCAAATCTCCAATATTTCAACAACCTCTTTGGCTTATCACTCATTTGATCTAATTGCCAGTCGGTATAATTCCCAGTTTGCCTCTAATAATCATTTGATGATTATCATTATATTCCACATACAAAGAATCTTGCGCTACGATTGGTCAAAAGTAAATCACGTGATGAAATATAGTTCGCCCATCATTGATGGGAGAAGAAAAGTTCGTTACACTGTGTACTATCTTCAGTGAAAGTGCGTTGCACTGTGTAGATAGTGCAACGCACTTTCACTGAAGATTGTATACGTTGCGTATACGTACGTACGTAAGTACTGCATGCACTGTATACTACGTATCGTACACCGTTTGCTAGATGTTAATTGATGACTTGTTGCTCTAAAATGACGAAAAGTGAAATGTTTCCGATGTGGAATATAAAGCAAATAATCATCTTTTGGTTTCAGGCGATGGCAAACTATCACTTCCTCGGCGATCTGAATGTATACGCTATCTTCCCTCAGCTTTGCTTCGGAAAGATAGCTACATCCAGATCGCATCGGAAGTGATAGTTTGTCCCATCACCTTTACCAACGGTAATTATTTGCTTATTATTCATGAGTAAATGATTATTAGACCATATGGATAGTAGACAAAATGGGCATTACAAATGATAAGCAGACAAAATGATTTTGAGACCATGTGGATAGTAGACGGGCTGGGTGTAAAACATATGGGAATGGGAGTGATATGTTCACAATAAAGCCTCGTTCAAACATGACGCGGAAAAAACAGCGACATTTTTTAGTAATGATGACGTAAATTGTACTAATACGCTTCCAATTTCTGTATCTTTAGAGATATACAGAAATCCAGAGAGCTCAGTGAATACGCGCATGTCCTTTATTGCACGCAGTTGCCAGTCATTTACATGCAAAATAAAAATAAACGGTGTTTAGTGTTCTACAGATCTTCGTAATGGGCTACATAGCCGGAAGAAGGAGAAGGAGAAGAAGAAGAAGAAGAAGAAGAAGAAGAAGAAGAAGAAGAAGAGAAGAAGAAGAAGAAGAAGAAGAAGAAGAGAAGAAGAAGAAGAAGAAGAAGAAGAAGAAGAAGAGGAAGAAGAGGTTTAGCTGCGGTTCTTAAGACGCAGATGGAAGGTAGCGGGTAAAAATAAGAAGCCGGTTCTGGCCGAGAGTCTAAGAAAGAAATCATCTTCTCTTAGACGTGCTGAATTACAGCGCAAAAAAAAGAAAAGAAAATAGAGGTCTAGGAAATCGATTTTTGAGATTTCTCATCGGTTCACTAAAAACGTAGTTCGAGCAAAGCAAGTGTGGTCAGCTAAGTGTATCCAAGTAAGAACTTAATGAACACTTGGCAAGAATCTACTTGGACAATAGGAAGGCCATTGGCAAGATCGTGTTCTAGCTAAGAGGATATCTACTTTTGTTTGAGACAATGATTAAATCAACATTTCTGTGCAGAAGGCATGAATTTCTGGTTTCTCTGGTTAACTTGAACATATTAGTATGATGTGGCACACCATGCAAGAGTCAAAGAGGTTGGGAAGGAATTTTGCTGTTATATGGCTTGATCTGGCCAACGCGTATTGCTCTGTCCCCCATGCGTTCATTGAGTTTGCTATGGAATTCATATCGATCCTGCCCAATATGACGAGATTTGCGATGCAGTGTTATCAGGACTTCCAAATGAGTCCCCATCCAGCAGTTTACAACTAGGTGGCAGAGTCTCGAGGTTGGAATACCACTGGGTTATGCCATCTCATCTACCTTGTTTGTGCTTCCCATATACGTGATAGTGAGGTCTGCACATATAGTAGGGTCTGTAGTTATTCTGCCCAATGCTGAGGAGTTGCCACTAATCTTACCATTCTTCTTTGTACTTCGAACAAGTTGTTCGAAGTACAAAGACCGTTGGTAAGAATTTGGCAGGGCTTGAGGAGTTGATGGACTGGGGACAAAGATGTCCAGGATCCTTGTTCTTCGGCAAGTGAAACTCAGTGACTTTCGTTTTCTTTCGTGTGGGGATAAAACCCCATTCATTCAAAAACAGCCCGTTTAAAGCCCGTCTGCACTAGTTTGGCCAGGAGGGATTAGACCTCCCAGCATGTTCACTGACAGGTGGTTATCTCATGAACTCAGCTCTCAATTAACATAAGAAAGAGAGGATCATGGGGGACCAACGGGCACCGCTTAGGCATTGTTTTCTATATAGAGGGAGCAAGTAGCTACACGTAGTGCAGTGGGGCTTTAAAGCTTAGGGCGGTGGTACACGGAAGAATTGAAAGTCACAAAGATAATTCAAGAGACTAATTAGCAGATCGTCAAAGGCACTACGGATATGGATAAATGTGGCCTTCCAGGTAAACTTAAACACTTTGGTGTCTCCAGTATGGTTTCATGCCATGCGTCACGTGGCCACTTACTGTTAAGGTTGAGGTTGGTTTGTCGTATGTCGAAGCTATGGAACTAAGATCAATGGCTTCGTTAACAAGTGGCTTGGCGTTCCAGGCTGCCTGACTAATCTTGCACCCCATATTAGCCAGGCGAAGACAATCATCCCAGTTAAGTCCCCAGTTGAAGAGTTCAAGGTTACGAAAGCTAGATCATTTAGCAAGTTTCGAGACCCGGTCATCAAGAATTCTGAACCAGAAGTCAGGTCGGGCAAAAAGGGCGCTGCGCAGGTGGCATTAGAGGAGGCAAATTCTTGGTTAAAGATGAATACCGAAGGCTTCAAAAAGTATATACAAATTACATACCAATCGAAAGAGTGAAGTCCACAGATTATAATAATGATCATTTTAAATCTTTGACATGTCATATTAAGAAGTATAAAACAGAAGAAAACTCCCTTGTGTAGCTGCTAAAACCGGAAGAAGCTATCTTCAGAAATGGAGTTCAATTTTCATCACATCATGTACGACTTGGAGTTGCCAACAACAAAAAAGGGTGTTATTTGTATGTGGCTGAGTGGACTATTGTGCCGGTGATTTAGTTGAATACATTTGTTTAAAAGTGATCATAAATATCTTGAAAGAACATAAATGTAATGAAAGAACATGTCCTTCATATCATGAATCTTTTTTACTTTATATTTTAATTTAAAATGCCTTAAATTCCCTGCAAAAACAACTTCTGAGCATGAAGATTCAAGGTAGACTGCATAGTCAGAATGCGCCAGCCGGCCTGCCAGAACTTACTCAAGTTATTAAGTTGTTTATGCTTTTATTTATGTCTCCCCTGTCAGCTGGTTCTCAGTTTGAAGGAAATTTAACTCACTGTGAAATAAATCTGCCTCAGATTAATAAAAAAAAATTATTAAAATGCCATTGATATGTAAACAAATCGTGGTGATCTGCCGACAACTGCGTTTGTTTTGGTGTGGTATCGCAAGTTGTATTGCGCGGTACGGTCGTATATAGCCATTCACAATTGACTGATGAATGATGGGTATAGTTTTTATCACAGAGAAAGTATATTGATGTAGGATCATATCTTGTTGACCCAAGATGCTAAATTTATAATAAATGTCAACATATATATATTTGTATTCTGCACATTATAAGCTTTCCTTCGATATACATGTATAATGAAACTATTATTGGGTATTCAGCTTTAAGACAAAAGGATAGTGTTGGTGGAACCCAGTCAGGTTGTCAGGGGCTTGGTTGGACTGCGACCAGAAGATGGTCATCGGCCACATGCAATAAGCAGCATGACCTCGTCACGCAGGAGATTCGGGGTGTTGAGGAGGAAAAGAGGTTGGCCACATGAATAGGCCAAGGTTTACAGGGATCCTGGAATAAATGGGAAAGAATAAAGTCCAGGAAGTTGACATGGAATTTTTTATGACCGATGGAGCCTATTTCTATTTCCTTGTCAGAGCAGCATATGAACTTCTGCCCACTTCTGTAAATCTCAGCAAGTGGAATGATAAGTCCAACAAGTGTGTTGCATGTGGGGATATAGGAACTCTCCAGCAAATACTAATTTGATGTGAGGTAAGTTCTGCCGTGGTATGTACACATAGAGGCACAATCGAGTCCTCAAAGTCATCGTATAAGCCGGTGGTGCCTCTGGTGGTGCCTCTTGTGAATCTAGGCTCAAGAAAGCTTTTGTTCAAGAGAGGGACAAACCAAACCGTGGTAAGGCTAGTTTCCTGCAACATGTGGCGCCCTTAAAACTTCGCCCTTAAAACTTGCGCCTTGATATTGTTGTTTGGGCAGACTCTGTCAAGGAGGTGATCCTCGGGGAGCTCACAGGCCTATGAGAGGACAATACTGTTTATGCCTTCGAGCGTCAGTTCACAAGGTACTCCGAGTTGACAACAGAGTGTGCAGACAGAGGACGGAAGGTATCCTGCTTTCCATTTGAGGTTGATGGCCGCGGGTTTATGGCACGGTCACTCCGTAGGTGGTTTCGTGATTTGGGTTTTTACAAGTAGATAGACAAGGCAGGCTTCTAGAGCTGCTTATGATACAGCAGAGACAGACTCTGCGTGGGTTCAGACCAAGTACGTCCAAAAGCAGAAAGTGACTGGCATTTCGACAATTTTTTGCTCCATTTTAATTTGTACCAAGAGGGAGGTGTTGCACTGAACTTCTGGCCCATCACCAAGAGGGAGTATTATTCTTATTTTGCTGAAACTTGTGACGACTGGTGGAAGAACAACTTATGGTCCCTTTGGTAGTGAGACAATTACCACCATAGTCTCTTTATTTTTATTAACTTATTATACTTTACTTAAAGATACATGTACACAAATTTTGAATATTTTGGTTAGTTTGTGTGTGTATGTGGGAGTGGTGTGTGTGTGTGTGTGTACACATGCACGTGTTCCATTGATTAAAATAGACATTGCATGTCAAATGAAAGTTCATTATCTAAAGAAAGTGGAGGCTTCTTAATGTTAAGTGTATACTTTTTGTTGTCCTCCTTTCTTGTTCAAATGTAATATTTTACGAATGTACAATCTGATGTTTATTCATTGTTCAAGAATAAAATGATTTTGAATTGAATTGAATTGAGAAAGTGAAACAAGGTATATCTTTTCCCTAAAAATACATATGTGACAACAATCAGACATTTAAAATTGAATCTTGTCACCCCCCCCCCCTCCCATAATCGAAACCGAAATCATATAAACTGGGCGCTTCGATGATACGTAGGCGACTAAAGCAATGCCACATCCAGGTTCACGCAACGCCGTATCTACACACGCTAGACGATCGATAGCAGCCAAATTATCATCAATTTTAATGATTAATTATCAATAAAATGAGGGAAATTAGGCCAGACAGTAACTTGGATCTGCATTATTCATCGGCTGAATCCAATGGCGATGATATTGTTGGTATCGAAAGGCCAGTTTTAATATTTTTGTCATTTCTGAATTAAAAATGCATGTTTACATGTCGACTATGTTTGATCTTGAGTAGGTAGATTCCACCGACGTAATATACCATCGCTAATTTCGAACTTGCATACCAGATTAGACGGCAGAGATCGCAGTCGGAAGCCGGTGGAGAAGACGAGTGTTAAGAGTTATTTCCATACAAGAAGCCTCCACTGACCAATATACGAAATAAACACTGGGCGATGCTCGATGTGATTTTGTTGGTCGATCAGTGCGATTTGAGCAAGAATGATGACCGGCAATAGCAATCATAATGTTACTTACATATTGTATAAATTTTCATTGATTTTTTTCATGTGTCTAAGTTTTATGTAATAAGCAACATTATCCTTTTTTCTTTTTTAGTTTATTTTTGTCTAATTCAAAGAACATACATGGTAAACAATCAAAACATGCAGCAAACTTATACAGCAAATGCCAAAGACTCCATGTTGTGGTTACGAGCTTTTGTTTATGTTTTGGGGACATACTACAATCGCCTACGTCACATTTTTTTTTTGGGGGGGGGGGGTTTTGGTTTTACGACTTAATTAAGTATTACAACAATCTGAATATTTTTTTCCAAATTCCTGAGGTCATAAGCTTTCCATTGATATATAGTTGTATATTTTTTTAATAGAATGGCTCGCTGCTTTAAGAGTTTAAAGGTGTTACATATGGTAGTATAGTATATAGTTTGCTCACTAAATTTGTTATAGGGTATAATATTGGCAATGAGATCAATATGTATTTTAAGTAGTCTTTACGTACATCACATTCGTATTACGTATGAGGGAGCCACTAATGAAGCGTTTGGGGCTTTTTCACATGTAACAAAATGTTTCATATGTTTTTATAAATTGTAATAGATAATTCATGCATTCATTCATTCATTCTATCCGATATTCTTGCGCAGGTATGGCCGTGAGGAAATCGCGTTTCTGTATGCTGCTTCTTATGGGCGCTTTGGGATACATCCAGCTCATATACCTGATGATATCGAAAGAGATAACGCAGAGGGGCATTCGAATTTGGAAACGGTGCATGTGGCTGAGTGCATCAGCTGTCCCCGCAAGGTTCATCTTTGGGCCAAAAGTGCCGGTGAATTGGGATATTCCCATGGCATCCATGAGATAAAATGTCCCGAAAGTACTCGCGATGTACAACTGTCCGTTGATATGACCCTCAAGACCATGCAAAAGAACGAAGCTCTTATCTTATTTCATTGGTCCAAGTGGGACTGGAAGACGTTGCATAGTTATCGACCACCGGGCCAAAAGTGGGTGTTTTATGCCCGAGTCACACCTTTGCGTATGTTGCTGCGTATTGCTGCGCTATGCTATTTATCAATACGCAGCCGTGCCCAGCAATACGTGGCCAATTTGAAGGTAGCAGTCACACTATTGCGTATATAGCTCGTAGGTAGCTCGTATGCCGCTCGTATGCCGCTCGTACAAAGACTGCCTACGGTTGCCTATGGTTGCCTATGACCACGCTATAGCTCGCTGTTGCTCATAGCAGTACGATTCAATACACAGTTTGCTCGCCACGTTGCGTATGTAGCTCGTTCTTTGCTCGTTTACTGCTCGCTAGCTGCTCGCACCAGTTGGTCTCGATGCGTCTCACTGCGTGTTCGCTCGCTTTTGCTCGTCTGTTGTTCGTAATGATGCGTGCCAGCTCGCGCTACAGCGTACCAGCTCGCTCGGGCTGCGGCGGTGTATACATGCCAGTCATTCTGCGGGACTGGGCGTAAACATCTGAGCTTCTGAAGATTCTACATCTACAAGAAAAATAAATCTGATGACAACAATGGCCCTGCAGCAGAGCTCTGCCTTGCAAAAGCTTAATCTTTTGGTTCAGTTGGAAGAAGAAGAGGCGAATGATGATTATGAGCAAGGGAAACTGCTGCTTGAGCTGCATCAACGAAGTGTCCCTCGGAGTTGTTGGGTGCGGTCCTGGATCTGCCGGAGGAAGAACCAGGGACAATTCGACCAACTGATGAGGGAGCTGGAAGACGAGGACCAAGAGGCTTTCACGAACTTTTTGAGGGCATCCCCTGCAATGTTAAAGAGTTAGAGCAAAGACTACATGGAAGGCTGGAGAAGCAGGGCACCTTTTTCAGGGAAGCCCTCTCGCCCGCGCTGAAGCTGGCCATCACCCTTAGACACCTGGCTACGGGTGACAGCTACATGACACTCATGTATAGCTTCTGGGTAGCCCACAATACCATTTCACTTCTAGTATGTGAGGAATGCACTACCATCATTGAGGAATATGGTGACGACCTGGTGAGGTGCCCTACCAGCCCACAGGAATGGAAAGCAGTCGCACAGGGTTGCGAAGACCGCTGGAATTTCCCCATACCATTGGTGCTTTGGACGGCAAGCATGTTGCAATCAAGTGCCCCGAGAATAGTGGGTCAATATTGTACAACTACAAGGGTTTCTACTCCATTGTACTCATGGCCCTGGTCGACGCCAAGTACAAGTTTTTGTGGGTAGATGTCGGTTACGAAGGCTCTACCTCTGATGCACAGCTCTTCAACTCGTGTGAACTAAATCAACGCCTTTAATCTGAAACCCTGGAGTGCCTCCACCAGAGCCCATGCCAAACGATGATGAAGACACCCCCTACTTCTTTGTGGCAGACGAGGCCTTCGCCCTGAGGACATGGCTAATGAAGCCGTATGCAAGGACGGCTATGGATAGACAAGAGAGAATTTACAACTACTGGCTGTCCCGGGCAAGGAGAGTGGTGGAGAATGCTTTCGGCATTCTTGCCGACCGATTTCAGTGCCTGCTGACCACTCTCCGACAAACCCCTTCAACCGTCAGGACCATGGAACAGGCATGTGTATGCCTGCACAACTTGATGAGAACCCGCTACCCTTCCATCCAGAATTCAGCCTTGGACAGGAGGACGCCGAGCATAACATAGTGCCTGGTTCCTGGCGAGGAGAGCAGACCCTAGCTGAACTTAGGCAGCCGGCTAGAGGTCGCTCGTCTACTCAGGCAGCTCAGGCCCAAAGGAATTATATCAAGGCCTACTACAACAGCCCTGTTGGTTCTGTTCCCTGGCAGGAGTCAAAGATTTAAATGTTGGAGTCATGCAGGCCAGATGCTCTGGATAACACCACCCCAACCCCCTCGGCATTGACGACATTGAAACTACTTCTTCTTGTTCAGTAGTTGTTTGTTCTTCAAATGTTGACTGCGGTATAGCGCCCCGCCCTGCCTTTTATTGCCAATATGCAGCGCATATAGGCAATTAATCGCAGTGATAGCGAGCTAAAGCGAGCGGCAACCAGCGACAGCGAGCTATAGCGAACGGCGTACGAGCTAGACTCGCAGCGTAGCGAGCTGCAATTGCAAGGGTTCTTCCTGCTGCTAGCGGTGTGCGAATAACGGCGCAACAATACGCGCAATCATGCGAACGACAACGAGCTAAAGCGAGGTAAATCGTGCAGAAAACGCAGCTACTGCCCGAAAGTCTGAATCGAACCGAAATGACATGATATATTCATATGTGTTGCTGTAGTATCGGATGGGAGGAACGACATGTTTTTTGGTGTTGAGGGGACTCTCGAGGGTGTAATGCCTGAGTCACACCTTTGCGTATTCGGCTTGCGTATTGCTGCGTATTACCTGAACGCAGACATAGGCAGTCATACCCAATAAGGCGCAACCAGTGAATGCGAGCGACAGCGAGTGGCTTAGCGCAGATATACGCAATCATACGCACCTCTTTTTCGGAGCGCGTGTCACTGCCTACAGCTGCGTTTCTTGCACCATTTACCTCGCTTTAGCTCGTTGTCGTTCGCGTATTGTTGCGCTGTTGCTCGCACACCGCTCGCAGCAGGAAGAACTCTTGGAATTGCCGCTCGCTACGCTGCGAGTCTAGCTAGTACGCCGTTCGCTTTAGCTCGCTATCGCTGGTCGCCGCTCGCTTTAGCTCGCTATCATTGCGATTAGTTGCCTATGCACTGCATATCGGCAATAAAAGGCGGGGTGCCTCACGGGTTGGAATCATACCGCGGTCAACATTTGAAGAAGAAACAACTAGTGAACAAGAAGAAGTAGTTTCAATGTCGTCAATGCCGAGGGGTTGGTGTGGTGATATCCAGAGCATCTGGCCTGCATGACTCCAACATTTAAATCTTGGACTCCTGCCAGGGAACAGAACCAGCAGGGCTGTTGTAGTATGCCTTGATATAATTCCTTTGGGCCTGAGCTGCCTGAGTAGACGAGAGACCTCTAGCCGGCTGCCTAAGTTCAGCTAGGGTCTGCTCTCCTAGCCAGGAACCAGGCACTATGTTATGCTCGGCGTCCTCCCTGTCCAAGGCTGAACTCTGGATGGAAGGGTAGTGGGTTCTCATCAAGTTTCGCAGGCGTACACATGCCTGTACCATGGTCCTGCCGGTTGAAGGGGTTTGTCGGAGAGTGGTCAGCAGGCACTGTAGTCGGTTTGCAAGAATGCCGAAAGCATTCTCCACCACTCTCCTTGCCCGGGACAGCCGGTAGTTAAATTCTCTCTTGTCTAGCCATAGCCATCCTTGCATACGGCTTCATTAGCCATCTCCTCGGGGCGAAGGCCTTGTCTGCCACAAACAGCGTGTCCACACACAAAACAATTTATCCCGAAACTCTATAACGATACGTCGTATAAAGAATCATCGTATAAATTCCAGGGTGTCCACACACAAGAAACGTTGTATAAAGAATCATCGTATAAATTCCAGGGTGTCCACACACACAAGAAAGTAATCCCAAAACTCTACAGCGAAATGTCGTATAGGTGCGCAGTTTGCTACTGCGGTCATGAAATGGAAGCGGAAATGAGAGGTCAGGTCTCCTTTCGCGCGCGATCAGACGTTAAGCCCCGCCCAGTTAGACTAGTTCCGTCCACACACAAAATTTCCGTGATTAAGCATGATTAGGCGTGATTAGTTATTGAGTTCTAGTTCGAAACGATGCCCAAACCTGCGTTTCATTATACGACGTTTCGTTATACGACGTATAGTTAGTAAGCGTCCACACCCACAATTTCATCATATAACTATCGCAAAACGGTATAACTATCGCGAAACGGTATAACTAATCACGCCTAATCACGGAAAATGTTGTGTGTGGACAGGGGGAAAGAAGTAGGGGGTGTCTTCATCATCGTTGGGCATGGGCTCTGGTGGAGGCACTCAAGGGTTTCAGATTCAGGGCGTTGTTTTAGTTCACACGAGTTGAAGAGCTGTGCTGTTGTGCATCAGAGGTAGAGCCTTCGTATCCGACATCTACCCACAAAATCTTTTACTTGGCGTCGACCAGGGCCATGAGTACAATAGAGTAGAAACCCTTGTATTTGTAAATTATTGACCCACTATTCTCGGGGCACTTGATTGCAGCATGCTTGCCGTCCAAAGCACCAATGGTATGGGGGATTCCAGCGGTATTCGGAGCCCTGTGCGACTGCTTTCCATTCATGTGGGCTGGTAGGGAACCCCACCAGCTCGTCACCATATTCCTCAATGATGGCAGTGCATACCTCACGTACTAGGAGTGAAATGGTACTGTGGGCTACCCTGAAGCTATACATGAGTGTCATGTAGCTGTCACCTGTGGCCAGGTGTGATGGCCAGCTTCAGCGCGGGCGAGAGAGCTTCCTTGACAAAGGTGTCCTGCTTCTCCAGCCTTCCATGTAGTCTCTGCTCTAGCTTCCGATGCAGTAGGTCGTTTAGCACGCAATGCATTGAACGTTAATTGTGTCTTGGAACCATCTACAGTTCAGGAATCAGAACGTTGTATTTTCTCACATTTGTGCCCCTGTCTACTCTAACAAAAAGTTCGTGAATGCCTCATCTTGGTCCTCGTCTTCCAGCTCCCTCATCATTTGGTCGAATTGTCCCTGGTTCTTCCTCCGGCAGATCCAGGACCGCACCCAACAACTTCGAGTTACACTTCGTTGATGCAGCTCAAGCAGCAGTTTCCCTTGCTCATAACCATCATTCGCCTCTTCTTCTTCAAGCTGAACCAAAAGCTTATTTTTTTGCAAGGCAGAGCCCTGCTGCAGGGCCATTGTTGTCATCAGATTTATTTTTCTTGTAGATATAGAACCTTCAGAAGCTAAGATGTTTATGCCCAGTCCCGCAAAATGACTAGCAATCTATACACCGCCGCAGCCCGAGCGAGCTGGTACGCTGTAGCGCGAGCTGGCACGCATCATTACGAACAACAGACGAGCTAAAGGGAGCGAACACGCAGTGAGACGCATCGAGACCAACTGGTGCGAGCAGTAAACGAGCAAAGAACGAGCTACATACGCAACGTGTATACTGTGTATTGAATCGTACTGCTATGAGCAACAGCGAGCTATTGCATGGTCATAGGCAACCGTAGGCAACAGTAGGCAGTCTTTGTACGAGCGGCATACGAGCTACCTACGAGCTATATACGCAATAGTGTGACTGCTACCTTCCAATTGGTCGCGTATTGCTGGGCACGGCTGCGTATTGATATACGCAGCATAGCGCAGCAATACGCAGCAACATACGCAAAGGTGTGACTCAGGCATACAGACAGTGACACGCGCTCTGAAAAAGAGGTGCGTATGATTGCGTATACCTGCGCTAAGTCTGCGTTCGGGTAATACGCAGCAATACGCAAGCCAAATACGCAAAGGTGTGACTCAGGCATTACACCCTCGAGAGTCCCCTCAACACCAAAAAACATGTCGTTCCTCCCACCCGATACTACAGCAACACATATGAATATATCATGTCATTTCGGTTCGATTCAGACTTTCGGGCAGATTACGGACAATACCTTCAGGAAACCTCAGATCGAGGCTAACGTCACGAGAAATTGGGCTCAGAATCGTTCCAGGCTGGTCGTCTGGATGGCCTCGAACTGTAAGGATACATCTTGGCCAAGACAGGAATTTGTGAAAAGATTGGCAAGGCAAGTAAAGCCTGGTTCAGATATGCGATGTCAAACCGTGGCGTTTTTTTGTTTTTGTTTTGTCTATGATGAAGTAACTGTAATATATTTAACATTTCTGTATTTTATTAAAAATTTTTTTTATAAAAAACAGAGTTCAGTGTATAAACGCAAGGCCTTTGTTGGGCGCAGTTGCCAGTCATTTACATGTAGAAGAGAAATACGGCGTCAGTTTATTTTAGTTTTTGCGGCGGTTTACCGCATCGTATCTGAACAAGCCTTCGAAACGTTGGCGGTGTGCATATCGCCTGTTTCGAACTTGGAGGGCGGTAAGCTCACCATACTTTCACCCAGAGACGACACCCTTCTGTCCCTGAACAGACGTTATATATCATACGTTCATAATACGGAAAGGAGGAAGAGGGGGAAAGACGTCTGAATATCATATACATGTATGTACATGTTATACACGAAACTCGATATCTATTACGTACCGAAAATGTTGAATGGATAGTGTACCGAAGGGTACCGACAAAATGTAGAAATTCTTTGATACACGCAACACGTAAAACATTATTGTGATAATGCCAACTGTTCGTGATTCACAGACCTCGAAAGTTAAAGGTCTTTTGGTCTCTTATACTTTGCTCTGTTTATCTTTCGTTACAGAGACATCCCTGTAGACATGTATGGCCGTTGTGGAAACCAAACCTGCAAAGCTGGCACAGAAGATTGCGACAGGGCGCTGAAGCAGCACAAGTTCTTACTAGCGCTGGAAAACAGCGAGTGCACGGACTATATCACCGAGAAGTTCTGGATCCAAGCCCTCTACATCGAAATAGTCCCAATCGTGTTTGGGCCTCCGCGGAGTGATTATGAAAATATGGCACCTCCCAATTCTTTTATCCATATCCAGAACTTCGAAACCACGCGGGAATTAGGGGAATTTCTGAAGAAAGTGGACGCGGACGACGCCCTCTATAACAAGTATTTTGAATGGAAAAAGAAAGGTTCTTTGAAACCGTACGGAGGATCCACGCGAAATATCCTATGTAAGCTTGGAGAGCGTCTAGAATCTGACGCGAAAGCAGTTAGAGATGGAATCTATAAGCCGACGAAACAAAAAGACTGGAAAACATGGTGGCTGGACTCGTGCAAGAAGAAAGGGAGAGTGTCAAACTAACGATTCGATTCGTTCCGCTTACAACCTCATTAAAACATTAATATTCTTTATCCTCATCATAGACCATAGGCCGTTCCACAAGTTCACACATTTCGTTCTTATTTGATTCAAAGTTGTATTTATATATCTTAAGTCTACGTGAAATGTTCTATTCCGTGTAGGTATTGGATTTTCCTCTCTTTCCTTTTCAATCATAGTTTTAAATTCAATGTAACTCTAAAATCATACATGCATTTTGAATCAATTGAAATGGTCAAATTATTATTTTTTCTTCACAGAATCAAAGGAGACTTTAAAGGCATTGTTTAACAATTTTAAATCTGAGATGCATGGCCCTACGTGTTATCAGTGTCTGTGATATGGTGTGATAAGCCCTAAACAAATTGCGCTTCAAAATGATCATGAAGTGCCTCAAAATAGTAACAAAATTTGAGTGACCGGTTTTACCATACTCAGTTTCCCCAACAGACTGTAGTGTAATAAAAACCGTTAGGAAAACGAAAAATGAAATTTCGATTTCCAATCATAAATATCTTGATAATCAGACAGGTGATCGGCTTGTAAAAGTCATGGGATTCCTGACTGACCTGAAGGTTTATAATTATGATTGCAGCACGAGCTAAATCCAGGATTTTGTTTCAGTATCTGAGGCAATGTTACCCAGTCACTTTAAGTAAATGTTGAGCTTTACATCAAAATTCCCAATGATTTTGGTTGATGTAGAAATTAATTCTTCCTAGCTGTATACGACATGATCTCATGAATATTCAAATCGAGAGATTTAATTTTACATCGAGGTCATTTCCAGCAAGTTTTCCAACATTTTTTTGTGTGTTGAGGAATATTCTGCATGATATAATTTTCGAAATGCAAGCACTTAACCCAACTTTCCTTTCAAATATACCAGAACTCACAATTACCATGAAAAATGCTGATTATAAAGTGGTAAAGGCAATAACAATTCGATAAAAGCACTGTTTTGGGGGTAGATAATCCAGTACCTTGTGGTCAATAGTCTGATGAATCAACCACTAGACCAAGACACCGCTACTTCATTTAATGAAGTACATCATAACTATGAATCTAAGTATGACAGATAAATTAGTGACATATGGTACAGATATAATTCAGTGTCTAGGGGAACTAATACAAATTTTAAAAAGGGTGGCGGGGCTCCTTTCTTTATATTCATCGCCTATGACTGGGGCAAAACATACACTTCTCTAAGTCAGCTTTCAGCTAGGAATAGTGCCTAAAACGTGACACAGTAAAATGCCAGTTTAAGCTTTGCCAAAGGGGAGAAGTTTGAGTGTGAGTGTGAGTGTGTGTTTTTATGTGTTGGGTGGGGAAAATATTTTAACCGGGGGCTCGTTTATCCCCTTCCCTATTAGCAATTCACAAAAAAGTAGGCGACAAGATAGAGGTGACCGACAAATATTTTAGAATGGGTTATTTGTTATTATACAACACCTAAGTAAATCCCTGTCATTTGATTGGAGGATTGTTGGTCACATGATATTCAATAGATATACTATTGCACGGGTGTGCACTTTTGGTTATATGCAGACTGCGTACCTCTCTGCCCTGCCCGTATCACATTGTAATATATTAGCTGCGCGCATCTGACGCGAAGGCAATCTGAATCTAATGGAGAAGACCTGACTCCAACTTTAATTTATCTTTAATATAAGGAGCAAAGCATCATTTGTTGAAAGATGTTGTATAAAACAAATAATGAATGTTTTTCATTCGTTCAATAGTGCAAATATTTTCATTCGTTGAAAGATTAACGTTAATTCTATAACTCGGCTGACGCCTCGTTGAATAGAACGTTAATCTTTCAACTCATGAAAATATTCTCAGTATTGAACTCATAAGCATTCATTATTTGTATATAAGCTACTCCTTCATTTTAAACGCTCGTTTTCTGATATTAGAGGGTTACTAAGGCATACCTCCCCGTCGAGCTAAATCTATCCAACCTTACAAACACCCAAGAGAGAGAGAGAGAGAGAGGGGGAGAGAAACAGACTGTGTACTCGTTTACCTGAGACAAAACTTGCTTTAATCTTAAACTGCCCTGGTAGTCTAGGTATAAAATCATTGGTTCGTATTGTGTCAAAATTCAAACCCGACGCTTGGTTTGAGCTTTTGATACAAATCGGGTTTAAAAGGGTCTGGGGTCTCACTTTTCTTCTGGTAATCGTGATTTTAGACCCAGCGTCTGGGTAAACTGAATGAGTAGAAAACGGGCCGTTTGAATGTGGATAAATGAATTAGTGCTTCATCGTCAAAATGTGACAACGGGTTTTAATGCAAGTAAAAGCCCACTAAAATATGAGCATTCCATGTTGCACAGCTGGTTGTGATCGAAGTACCGACATTACAAATTGATCTTAATATTTCACCATCCTGCTGGTGATGAATTAAAAAAAACAAGAAATCCCTTCAATCCACATTCATAACAAAAGTTTAATTTATTTGGATTCATCGTTCACATAGTGATGCTGAACAAATTGTTTATGAATGTTTTGGTTTCGCTGTACAAACCTATTAATAGGGATGACAAATATCAGGTATTTTTATCATCAAGTGACAGGTAATGTTTTTATCAATTACCTATTTCTTTTTAAATAACAAAGCATATGCATCAGCTTCTCGATCATAAAAACAGTTATAACTCCATGATTTGGCCTAGCTCAAGCAGTCACTTTCGAAGATTGGGTTGAACAGAAGCTCCGAGGTAGTATTTTCCAGCCAGCTATTGCTAGTACTTCATACATTTTTTATCGAGTAAAGGAGAAGAGAAGCTGAACGACAAACTTGCTCCCGGTATTGAACTCCGCAAGAAAATGAAAGAAATGGAGTGTACATCAAAGCAGGCAAAAGCCGGGGTAAAACGGTCTCTCTACCACGGCTCGTTGTTGCTGTGCTTTATACTGAGTTTGGGAATATGCGCCGCTGTCCTCCCAAACATACCGTTTAAAGGAAACGACAAATATTCGCCACGCGCGAATTTAATCAACGTCATCACTCGGTCCTGTCTCACAGTCGTCCTGATATTCTTTGTAATGTTTGCGTGGTATGTTGTTCGGAAAAGAGACAGTTTTCATAGGAAGCAGGAAGTCTTTTGGCCATTGAGATGCCGACACTGTGCCCATGCCGTAGGCCTTCTACCGCACATTACGGCTAACGATGAAGATGGTGAGGCCGAACAGAAAAATATATTGTCACCTCTGTCGTCTTCTCCGGATAGGAGGGCGAATCCTTGCATTGAAGTACATCGCCTGTACCACAAACCACATATGTCTCTGCTGAACACCTTCTACACTTTTGGCACAATTGCCGGGATCAACATTCCCATACCGGTTATTGCTAACTTCATGTGCCTCATAAAGTTTGAGAATTCCGAGGTTGCCTATTTTGCCCTTGTATGGCAATTGCTGCTAAATTTCACATACATTGCTTTTATATTGTTTGGGATGTTATTCTTCAGGAACTACTATGATGCAGCATTCGTCGACAGACAAAAGTTTACTTTCCCCCTAGCAGTAATGTTCGCCGCTTGCTTCTGGATCGCCGCCGTTCAGATAATATTTCCATTAGGTGAATTTACGTCTTCAAAATACATGCAGCCAGACTATCCTTGTGTACTGCCTGGAAACTTCGGACTGTTTTCAACACGCCATGAAATAACTCTGATGCCTTTCTACGCTGAAAGTGCCTTAATTGCTACTGCAATGATGTGGCAGATGTGGTACTCTAAACTTCCAGAAGCTCTTCTTAAGAAGGCTAAAAGCACCTCACAGTTTCAGAGTCTCGGTTCAACCTACGTTGGACCATTTTGGGGAACGATCCGTGCTTGGCTGAAGAATATCTTCCGCTGTAGAAAGTTAAAGTTCCTTTTGTTAGGATCATCTAAAGAAGAAAGACGAAGCCTCGTCTCGAAATCAAAAGACCGAAGAAAGCGAATTTCGAGAACCGCCACTGAACATCACTTTAACAGTGGCCTTTTGTCTATTTCTAGGCATTACTTATTTTCTTTACGCCAAGTTTTTGAATATTCCAGCTTGGGGTTAGAAGAATCACTTCCTTCAACCGAAATCACTCTAACATATCTAAAATGGTTCCTGCACATTGTATTTTATCTGCCCTTGCTGGTGATGTACCACTTTCGTATATTCCTGACTGATAGTGCCAAGACTTTTCGTCCGAGACACACAGTATCTCTTGTATCGGGTTTAATAGGAGAACACGACCGCGTTATCCTGATAAGCTGTGTTGGTATTTTCACATTGAACATACTCCGCTTTGCCAGTGCAGTAGGGATCCTTGCAGAAATCTCCCGACCTCCTGAGAACACAGTTCTCGCTTATTACACTGGCATATTCGCCATCTTCCAGACCTACTCAGCCTGGGTCATGACATCCTTCTTAGTTGTCGTTCAGCGGCAGGAGATTGTTGGTACGGATCAAGCGAGATGGACGCTTATTTGCCTGATCTACACCGGTATCCTGAACACGACTCAGTGGACGATTGATAGTTTGGAAATTGCTTCGTGGGTAGAGCTGACAACATTTTACGGACATACCCAAGGCAAGGTAATTGGTGTTCTTCTGGAGCCCCTAACCTCGCTGTATGGCATTCATTCAGCCATGATTGCATATGAAGCCTATAAGACCGTTCGTAATGATTTACAATCAAGATACAATGTTCCACCTGAAATGAAACCCTCGGTTTGATTCTAAAGATTCCGTACTAAAATGTTGGTCAAATTTTGTTGTTGTATTTACATTTTCCACTCAGTCCAGTGGAAAAAATATCATAAGGCTAAACTGTTTTATTTATCTTTTTGGTAACAGTGGAGCTTAACACAAGAGACATGCAAATTTTATTACACTATATGATCCAACCTTTTGGAAAATATTATGTGAATCTCTCATGGGTACATACGTTAAATCACTGTTATATACTGTACAGCAACTCCCATATACTAATTCATTATGATTGATTTTTTTCAGTGCCATTTTGTACCGACTTATTTTACTCGGTTTCCTTTAATGTCTTCTCTGAAGGAACAGCATGAAAACCATCTTCTGCACACGTCTTCTGAGAAGAGAGTACAACTTTAGAAAGTCAGTTGGGAATTCATGATATTTTAGTATAAAACAAATAACTCTTGACTAGCATATCATCACGGTGACATACCCAGTACGCCGATTGTAGATTCCCAAAGAGTAAGAGATTTTAAATTTTAAATTTCACAGCTTTTTTCGATTAAAACCTGGGAGTTCAGGAAAAGATTATTATTCCCGATAACTCGTTTTATTTTGCAGAATGGAAATAAGAATACACATTAAAAATGTTACCATAACTTTGGGAGTTCTTTTCTTTCCAAATTCTCTTTGAAAAAAAACAAACATTTGGAACTGCAATAGGATATGTAAATTGGTTACTTCTTTCTAACCCTATAAACATGATATAGCAAATCTTAAGGAGTGATTTGAAATTGTGTGCCACTTAGAAACTATTGACAATCTTGGGGTGCTTCACACCGCCCCTCCTCCGATTTAGGCTCTTCTTTGTTGTCTATTAATAATCATGACTACACTCCTCGTTGAAAGTCTTGCTCCTGCCGTTTTAACAAAGGACGAACATTTGTACCCATGAGGGCATTTGTACTTTCGATTTCTAAAATTTGTAAAGATTTGATTAAAATGAGTCAAAAACAAGTCAAATAAATGTACATTTTTAACAGTTGTTATAGTTGAAATTTAAATAGGGCAAGTAGTTTGAACAATTGAGTTCATTGTGATTTTAACTTTCACTTGCTCGACTAATGAAGTAAAAGGAGGCAATAAGACAAAGATTATTACAAATGTTATAAAGGAAGACAAAATATATTGAGTTAAGGGTTTTAGTTTCCATTTTCTAGAATTTGTAAAAATTTGATGAAAGGGAAATAGAAAACAAGCAAAATAACAATAATTTGTTAACATTGATCCTAATTATTTAGATTTTTAAAAAATAGCACGAACAATTCAGTTCATTATGATTTAAATTTTACTTTCTAGAATTTGCAAAAATCTAATGAAAGGAAAGAGGCGATGAAGCAAATAATATTTTAAGAACATAAAGGGGATAAACAATGACTTCATCGAGGATTTAGTTTTCAAAATGTCCCGAAATTCTTAAACTATGAAAGAGGATAGGGCGAATACAAGTCTAATACATTTGGTAATAGTGATGATATATACGTCGGAAGAAGTTATTTAGGCACTGTACACGGTTTGTAGAGTAATTCTACTGTGGCTTTTTATTCATCACTGTATGGTATAGAATGTGAAAGTAAAGTTTGAGAACAAGAAATTATCTTATTTTAGAAAAGAGCAATTTTGATATAGATGTACATTGTACAAGGAATACTGATATCAATATTTCTATGTTTTGTAGTATCGAGTAAGAATTGTGTGAATATATACACTGTATATCTAATTCGAAGACAGGATGCGATCACTTCATTTGATTTTGAAAAAGTAACCCCTGTAGCTGAAGATTTAGAGAGAAGATGGTTATTTCTGTGAATGGTAATCTTTGTGAAATTTCTGTAGGTAATGCGATTACACAAGCGGATAGGAAATTGCCCTTTCAGGAAAACTGGTGTGTTTAGGAGTTTTTTGTGTGTAAAAGAATAAAAAGGATTGAAATACTACAAATAATCATTTGTTGTAAATATTTATAAAGTGCACATTGCAAATTGTGCTGAGTTTGCTTCTTCATTTTTGTTAAGTGTGTTTCAGCTATAGAGCTCAATTTACAAAAGCTATATTGATGAATAGTACATGTATATGCAGAAAAGTATAGAGTATACAGACTAGAAGATCTGATTGTGTTTAAACATATAAAAACAAAGAATGTACAGTGTGTATTTATGAAATAGTATTGTTTATAAATAATCATTCGAGTCGAACGATTTTCAAGCGGGAAACTGTCAGAAGACAGAACTTCCTTTAAAATAATAGGAATGACTTATTTGATTTGTAGACAGGTGATCGGAATTTTTAGATGATCGGCCTGATTATTTTCAATTATCTCAGTTGTTTGATATCTCTACGCCATAGTAATTTAATTTGATATTAATTTTTATATTAAATGCTGAAATAGGAAGGTTTCTATATCAAAGGTTGTTATCGATGAATTACATGTAAACGAATTTACTTTGAAATATTGGATATCTCGTAGTAGCTCTGCTACTCTGTTTACTCCTGCACATTTCACAGTTGTTGTACTTTTCTTGTCTGGGTTTCCTTTCACATGATAATAGTTGTCAAACATATTTCGTGATATATAATTTTGTAGTCTGATTAATTTGTCAATTACTATAATCTTCTTTTTAATTATGAAACAATATGTCTTTTATGTATATTTTGTTATTTGTATTGAATCTGCACGTGAAATGTGAAACCAATAAACTCAAACTTAAACTAAACTATATGAGCATGATTTTTGCTTGCACGTCACTATTTTATTGTATATAGAAATGTCCGTTGTTGTCTGCACTATCATCCGATGTCACAACACATCCCATCCCAGTATATATTGGAGCAGCTGCTTCAGGGATTACCTCATCAAGGTTCACGGGTGATATTTTGATAGGATATGGTTACATGGTTGCAATGAATTTCGGCAGTGTGGTTAGTTAGGTCATTACATGCTCTGATGTTGGTGCAAGAAGGGCATGTAATCGAAGCAGGCCAAGAGGAAAGTCCATGTAAGTTTCTATCTTTTATCTCATTTTTGTGGAGTGCATTAATGAAACGTTATTATTATAAGAAATAACATTTTCAGCAAGACTAGTTGTCAAGAAAACTAGTGTAATGTTGAATTTCATTTCTTTAACTTATAAAAAGATATTTGTTTTAAGGTACTATGTCCCATTTGCAGGCCAAAAATGAAAAGGTTAAATTCCAACGGCATTTGAAAGACAATACTAATTTAGAACTTCCCTCAAACGAAAGGGCTTGAAAATGTCTTTAAGTGGGAAAATAACGACTATTAGTTGTCGAATCGACTTAAGTGATTGCAATCACCTAAGTAATAGTCTGATTTTCAGACCATTGTACCGAATGGTCGTACGTTTTATGCTGCGCAAAGATTCAATCAGTTTAATTTTGGCCATTACAAGAAGTGGGTTATTGATGTAGACAAATGCTCATGTACCTTTACAGCTCATTTTATGTATGTTATTACCAAAGAAAAAAAAGCAGTCAGTCACTCAATAGTGTCTGACAGTGAAGTCTAGAAGTAAACGGGTTTCCTTGCATAATTTGAATATTAGAACACTGCTAACGTTTAAATTTCACAGATAGGACTTACATGACATATTCATAATTCCTGCAAAGTTCTACAGAATTTGATGTTGGCTGCAAAGGGACAACACTTGTGGTTACCTTTTGCGGCATATTTTCAAGAGAATCTAGATTAATTGCTTATTTGCGATTTCATGTTATCTTTGTAAATTATAGAGTAAAGTATTGGAAAATGAGGTATGATTATTTGGAGTGTCTGCTTGTGACATTTGATTTTATTTTATTGATTGAAATCACTCAAACACTTAAATAAATCGCAAGCTAATTATTTTCATAGTGATTAATTCTTCCCAGTACTGTTGTATAAGACGTGGTCTCATGAATATTCAAAAGCATTTCCAGCAAGTTTTCCAACATTTGTTTGTGTGTGTTGAGGAATATTCTGCATGATACAATTTCCGAAATGCAAGCACTAAACCCTACTTTCCTTCGAAATATACCAGAACTCACAATTACCATGGACCAGGCGAATTATAAAATGGTCAAGGCAATAACAATACCAATTTGATAAAAGCACTGGTTCTTTGGCAGAGAATCGAATCCAGTACGTCGTGGTCAATATTCTGATGAATCATCTAAAAGACCAAGACACCGGTACTTCATTTTATGAAGTACGTTATAACTATGAATCTAAGTATGACATTTAAATTAGTGACATATGATATAGATTAACTCAGTGTCAAGGGGAGCTAATGAGAATTATTAAAAAAAAGGGGGGGGGCGGGGCTCCTTTCTATGTATTCCTCATCTATGACTAGGGCAAAACATGCAATTCTCTGTGTCAGCTTTCAGCTAGGAATAGTGCCTAAAACGTGACGCAGTAAAATTCCAGCTTAGCCTTGCCAAATGTGAGAAGTGAGCAAATAATTGTGTCTGTGTGTGAAGGGGGAGGGCTCGTTAATCCGCCTCTCTCATAGTTATTCACGATTAAGAATGCGATAAGATAGAGGTGGCTGACAAATATTTTAGAATGGGATAGTCTTTTTATAAGCTACTCCTTCATTTTAAAAGCACGTTTTCTGATATTAAAGGGGTTAAAGGCATACCTCGCCGACAAGCCAAATCTATCCAACTTTACAAACACCCAAGAGAGAGAGAGAGAAAAAAAAAAAACTGTGTACTCGTTTCATCGAGAAAAAAAACTTGCTGTAATCTTAAACTACTAGTCTGGGAATGAAGCTCATTGGCTCATATAGTACCAAAATTCAAACCCGGAGCTTTTTTTAAGCGGTAGAGACTGGGCTGTATTGAACGAGGGAGGGGGCTAAAGAGCCCTCCTAAGATCTCGTCAACCGAAACTCCGATCGACTCCAAATTTGGCATGGTGATATATGTTCATGAGATTTACAATATTGCATAGTAAAGATTTTTTTTTTATTAGAATATGCTAATTAGAGCTAATTAATTATGCAAAAATGGAATTCTTTGTATTTTTTAAATATTTTTCTTTATATATGGTGATTCTTATGAAACAAAAGGTAATTGATATAATTATCCAACTTATGAAAAATTATGATGTCATATTATATCATTAACACGTGTTTTGGTAATGATATCATGTGAAGTCATGAAGGACATGTTTACTTCCTTATGCTGGAGCGCTGGTTTATTTGTATTAATCACGAAAATTGATTTAGTTTTACCGTTTTCTATGTTTTTTTCTTTGTTGTTATCTTTTTCTTTGTTTTTCTTTGTTTTTCTTTGTATTAGTCTTTATATATTTTATTAGTTCATGCAAATGAGAATGTAATAAGTTTATTCACGATGACAAATGGGAATACTAACAGTACATGTGAAAAGATAGGTATAAAACTGCAAAATAAAAGGTGCATTTAAAAACTCTCTATGTTATATATGGAATTATATACCTCACTTTAAAAATCTAGCCATATGATTGGTCGAAAATAGAGTCGTGATTTCAAGCCATGCCTCACTCACAGGGCATAGCAATAGCCCACAGGGCATAGTTAAAAGTTTGTACCCTCATCCTCATCCTCCTGCGATCCCCATTGGTTTACGTGTTAAAATTGTCTTTGTGCGAGCGCGGACACCTAACATTTCTGCGATAATTTAGTCGCTACATTTTAGGTTTTTAATTGCATTGCGCGCGCAGCGCAGACGACCGGTGATCTCTATCGATCGTATATGTGGGCCTACATGTAATTCTCCTAGATTTCTCTTCCTAGATTTCAACTTCTTGATGATGATGAATTACAAGACCTGATTAATTCTGCGGACAGCAAGAACACCAAGAATTCTCCGTAAAAATATTCGAAGACTACCTGCAAGTGATCAACACATATCTCGATAGCGTAAACAAACTGCCGAATTCTGAGCTGGACAACGTACTCCAAAAGTTTTACGCTGGTGCTAGACAGAAGAACGGTTCTCTGTACATGAAGAAGTCAATGTTGAGTATTAGATTCGGACTTCAGCGTCATTTCCTCAATTCTAAGAAAGTTGACATTATAAAGCATGAAGATTTTTCAAATTCGACCAGAGTTTTCAAGTGTTTTTCAGCAAAGCTCAAACAAAGTGGAAAGGAGTGACTCACAAACCAGCTATCTCACAAGAAGACATGAAACAAAATCCAAGATTCGTTTGGATGATCCTGTAGGTCTTCAGGACAAGGTATTTATGGATGTGATGTTGTACTTTTGCAATCGTGGGAGAGCGAATTTGCGCGAAATGACACTCGACAGCTTTGAAATTTGTGAGGAAGGGAAATGCTCCATGATAACTCTCAAAGATAGACTCACAAAAAAAAACCGTGCAGATAAGCTAGAGAAAAGCCAAGGTGGTGTCATGACTCCGACTAATGGTCCACGATGTCCTGTTGCCTCCTTCTTACGCTTCAAAGATAAATTGAACCCCCAATGTAAGTGGTTTTGGCAGAGACCGGCACAGCCCAAGCGTGAGTTGAATCCATCTTGTTCTGGTCAATGGTACTGTAGTATACCCCAAGGGAAAACACCATCGGAGACAAGATGAAAAAATTCATCTCGTGCAGGTACCAGGGCTTACACCAACCATTCCTTAAGGGCAACCTGCATCAGTACCCTACAAAATGTAGGGTTCCGAGATAGGGAGATCATGAGTGTGTCTGGACACCGCTCAGAAAGCAGTCTCAAGCACTGTGCTATGACCAGCAGTGAAGCAAAACAGAACAGTCATGCTATCGCGGCAGCTGTTGATCCGAAATCGGTACCATCATCATCGACATCCACTGGTGGCACTGTTCAGGGGCGGATCCAGCCGGCGGCAGGAGGGGGGCCCAATTCGTATTTTTTTTTTTTTTTTTTTTTTGGGGGGTGCTATTTTGAACCCCCGTAAATGATGTTTTCCTTGCATCTACTAACACAATGGAGACCATAAAAAACAGTGCATGATAACGTCTTTGTGGAGTACAGGATTACGTTTTTGCTTGAAGCCGCTTGAGGGCGTCGTGAATTTTGTGCTGCTGATTCTCCACGTCATGGGAAAGTTTATCGCCCAGAGTTGTTTATGTTTTTTGATTTATTTGTGATACAAGTCCAATGATGTAAGTAGAAATGATTGTGTTATCTTAAAGTTTATGAGTTATATTGTCTTTATAGCCAGGTAACTTGTTGAAATATGAAGTTTATGTCACTAATATGAGGTGATGAAATAATGACATGAATGAGTTGTAGCGGCGAGGCGATTTTTCGGGGGGCTATATTGAACCCCCGTCAGTGATGTTTTCCTGGCATCTACTAACACAATGGTGACCATAAAAAGCAGTGCATGATAACGTCTTTTTAATTAAATCAAGTAACAGTTTAAACAGTTTGACCCAATGACGATGCAGAGCATCGTCCACTAGCCGCGTAGCGGCGAGGCGATTTCTGGGGGGCTATATTGAACCCCGTCAGTGATGTTTTCCTGGCATCTACTAACACAATGGTGACCATAAAAAGCAGTGCATGATAACGTCTTTTAATTAAATCAAGTAACAGTTTAAACAGTTTGACCCAATGACGATGCAGAGCATCGTCCAGGAGCCGCGTAGCGGCGAGGCGATTTTTTTTATGGGGGGCTATTTTGAACCCCCTCAGTGATGTTTTCCTGGCATCTACTAACACAATGGTGACCATAAAAAGCAATGCATGATAACGTCTTTTTAAAGCAAGTAACAGTTTAAACAGTTTGATCGTCCATGAGCCGCGTAGCGGTGAGGCGATTTTTTATTTATTTATTTATTTTATTTTATTTTTATTTATTTATTTTTTTTTTTTTGGGGGCTATTTTGAACCCCCGTAAGTGATGTTTTCCTGGCATCTACTAACACAATGGTGACCATAAAAAGCAATGCATGATAACGTCTTTTTTAAAGCAAGTAACAGTTTAAACAGTTTGATCGTCCATGAGCCGCGTAGCGTGAGGCGATTTTTATTTATTTATTTATTTTATTTTATTTTATTTTATTTTTTTTTTTTTTTTGGGGCTATTCTGAACCCCCGTAAGTGATGTTTTCCTGGCATCTACTAACACAATGAAGACCATAAAAAGCAGTGCATGATAACGTCTTTTTTTAAATTAAGGAACAGTTTTAACAGTTTGACCCCATGACGATGCGGAGCTTCGTCCACGAGCCGCGTAGCGGCGAGGCGATTTTTCGGGGGGCTATATTGAACCCCCGTCAGTGATGTTTTCCTGGCATCTACTAACACAATGGTGACCATAAAAAGCAGTGCATGATAACGTCTTTTTAATTAAATCAAGTAACAGTTTAAACAGTTTGACCCAATGACGATGCAGAGCATCGTCCACTAGCCGCGTAGCGGCGAGGCGATTTCTGGGGGGCTATATTGAACCCCCGTCAGTGATGTTTTCCTGGCATCTACTAACACAATGGTGACCATAAAAAGCAGTGCATGATAACGTCTTTTAATTAAATCAAGTAACAGTTTAAACAGTTTGACCCAATGACGATGCAGAGCATCGTCCAGGAGCCGCGTAGCGGCGAGGCGATTTGTTTTTTAGGGGCTATTTTGAACCCCGTCAGTGATGTTTTCCTGGCATCTACTAACACAATGGTGACCATAAAAAGCCATGCATGGTAACGTTTTTTTAAAGCAAGTAACAATTTAAACAGTTTGATCGTCCATGAGCCGCGTAGCGGTGAGGTGAGGTGATTTTTTTATTTATGGGGGGCTATTTTGAACCCCGTCAGTGATGTTTTCCTGGCATCTACTAACACAATGGTGACCATAAAAAGCAATGCATGATAACGTCTTTTTTAAAGCAAGTAACAGTTTAAACAGTTTGATCGTCCATGAGCCGCGTAGCGTCGAGGCGATTTTTTATTTATTTATTTATTTTATTTTATTTATTTTTTTTTTTTTTTTTGGGGGCTATTTTGAACCCCGTAAGTGATGTTTTCCTGGCATCTACTAACACAATGGTGACCATAAAAAGCAATGCATGATAACGTCTTTTTTTTTAAAGCAAGTAACAGTTTAAACAGTTTGATCGTCCATGAGCCGCGTAGCGGTGAGGCGATTTTTTTATTTATTTATTTATTTTATTTTATTTTATTTTATTTTTTTTTTTTTTTTGGGGGGGGGGCTATTCTGAACCCCCGTAAGTGATGTTTTCCTGGCATCTACTAACACAATGAAGACCATAAAAAGCAGTGCATGATAACGTCTTTTTTAAATTAAGGAACAGTTTTAACAGTTTGACCCCATGACGATGCGGAGCTTCGTCCACGAGCCGCGTAGCGGCGAGGCGATTTTCGGGGGCTATATTGAACCCCGTCAGTGATGTTTTCCTGGCATCTACTAACACAATCGTGACCATAAAAGCAGTGCATGATAACGTCTTTTAATTAAATCAAGTAACAGTTTAAACAGTTTGACCCAATGACGATGCAGAGCATCGTCCACTAGCCGCGTAGCGGCGAGGCGATTTCTGGGGGGCTATATTGAACCCCGTCAGTGATGTTTTCCTGGCATCTACTAACACAATGGTGACCATAAAAAGCAGTGCATGATAACGTCTTTTTAAATCAAGTAACAGTTTAAACAGTTTGACCCAATGACGATGCAGAGCATCGTCCAGGAGCCGCGTAGCGGCGAGGCGATTTGTTTTTAGGGGCTATTTTGAACCCCGTCAGTGATGTTTTCCTGGCATCTACTAACACAATGGTGACCATAAAAAGCCATGCATGGTAACGTTTTTTTAAAGCAAGTAACAATTTAAACAGTTTGATCGTCCATGAGCCGCGTAGCGGTGAGGTGAGGTGATTTTTTTTTTTTTTTTTTTTTTTTGGGGCTTTTCTAAACCCCCGTAAGTGATGTTTTCCTGGCATCTACTAACACAATGGAGACCATAAAAAGCAGTGCATGATAACGTCTTTTTAAATCAAGTAACAGTTTAAACAGTTTGACCCAATGACGATGCGGAGCATCGTCCAGGAGCCGCGTAGCGGCGAGGCGATTTTTTTATGGGGCTATTTTGAACCCCCGTCAGTGATGTTTTCCTGGCATCTTTATTCAAACTGTTGCGATTTTAGGGCAATGTGACTAAACGATATAAATCGAGTAATAAAAAGAACACATTTTGAACTTTATGTCACAATTTGAACTGAATTTAATTTTTTTTCTGCAACATACAAATCAAATTACATTTCAGCGGTACAACAATAAAAGTAAAAATATAACAAGTTCTTTAACGTGTACACAATACAAATACAATAAACTTGTTGAAATTTAAAACAAAGTGTAACTGATAATACACGACCAAGAATTATTCATTTGGAATTCTGCACAAAGAGATTATTTAAGTTTTTTAATCAATTACGGAATCATGGAAATTTCTACTACACTTAAGGTTGATACCTAAGTGCTCCATAATTTCGTTGTTGTTGTTGGTTTGGTGGTGGTGGTGGTGGTGGTGGTGGTTGTTTTGGATTATTTAACACTTGAACCTGGGCAAATGTATTAAACGTTTATGGATACCGGTTACTAGCTTGGACCTCCAGGAAGAAGAGAGTCATTTACTTAATAGCTCTGAACAGAGGTAGTGGATTGTGGAAGTAGGCGCTTCTCATTAAAATTTGAATATTTGCGCCAGTGAATTTTTTAACACTTAACCGTGGGCAAATGTTATTACACGTTTAAGTGTAATGGTTACTAGATTGGACCTCTAGGAAGAACAGAGTCATTCAATTAATTTCTCTGAATAGAGCAAACCAGTCGTATTCTTTTTATATAATTTTCGTAATTTGTGTATGTTCATATTATGTACGCATACATATTTTCTCAGCAATATACAAGAATGTACGGTGTGTCTTTAATAAACTTACAATTCAAGGTTCTATAACTAATCAAGTGAAGGATAATGTGCAAATCATGCCTATACAAACCATTTGGGATTACTTGACAGTGTCATAATCCTCACGTGACATATCAAAGAAACTTTTTTTTAATTCGTTATTGTTTGAAATAAATGCATTTTCTATTCTGGTGAAGCACACTGCCCTACCTGACTTTTTTTCTTCAAAATTCAACGTGTCCATTACCGTTGTACAGAATGTTTGATTCATTTTCTGGATTAAAATAATCATCAAGTATCCTACAAATTATTTCATCTGGTTCTTTCTTTATTGCAATGAGGTTTGCGTGTTATTATTTATAGGCGATCAAAACTAACTTCAACCATAACAAATTACTTTCAATTGCTTTTGTGCAAGCAGCGGGATTACAAGGGGAAAATGACACAGTTGTCATATTTTCCTCATTACAGTTTTTTCATCTTTACTTTAAGAGAAAAACTGTTCTAGCTAAATCAGTTATTTTTTGTCATAATTTATATGGTCACATATGTATTAAACAGGTTAATCGTTTGTTATTTGACGAGCCTTTTTCTGGCCTCTACTACCACATGACTCTGGCTAATTGTGTGAACATAGATAAACATCCCTTAGGTGGTATTCTGAATACGAATTATTTATTATAGTAGCAAAACGATGTTAATTGTTAAAACAAAGACAATTTTTCAAAAGTCACTGTGTCTTCGCAAAGCTGGCTGCATCGGGCTGAAGTAGGAAGAGACATCTGCGCGCGCACCAATGGTCAGTACACACAATTTGAGTTTGTTATGACAACTAAGGCCCATCGCACACTACATGATCCGACTCGATCCGATTTTGGAAGAATTTATAAGAACAATTGATAAAAACATTTAAATATGTAAAATATTAATGATCGAGGATCTAATTAGTCATGTGATTTATAAAATCTAAATTTTAGGGTATTTTAAGCTTCATTGAAGGAGGAAGACTTAAATCGGCTCAGGATCGTAGTGACGTCAAACCAGTAGTGCGATGGTTACGATTTGAAGCCTATTCGGCTTTTATTCTGATAAGAAGAGTTCAATGCCCAAGAATTCCGGTTGTTAGTATTCTTGCAATTATTTAGAAGCTTAATCAGGAAGATGATGTTTGTTTCGATTTCCTATGTAATACAATTTCGAAATTTCGAAAATTGTATTTGCGGTGGGCTTTAACATGATCAACATCATTTTACCTAACGTAACAGACACCATTTTTTCAGAATACGGCCCCTAATCTAGAGGATGTATTATGTAACTGACATAATGTTTAGTGCTTACAATTCGTCTATAATTGTATTTTTTGTTTTCAAAATGAATTAATCACCATTATTGTCATTCCAATGGTCACGGGTATTTTCAATTTCAATTTGTTTTTCTCACATGCTTTATTTATGCCATATAACAACAGAAAGCATGTAAAAACAAAATTTAAGCCCGGGCTTCTGTCTGAATACACAGGACAGTACAAGGCGGACAAATAGTACACATAATTATACATTTAACCAAAAAAGTAAACAGGATAAACATATAATGGAAACAATACAACGAACATGTGATATGGAATCGCTACGTAAGTTTGGGCACTTGGAACATATAGACTCAAATATCATGTACTATAATTATGTTTAAGTAGTATATACAGAAATAATAAAGTTATATTTCGATTAATAACAAGAAATGAAAAAAAGGTGACCTTAGATAAGATATCTTAAACCAGTGAATAAAGATAATACATCTGGGGGTGTTTCACAAAGGCTAAGATCGACTTTAAGTTGGACTTAACTATGGCAAGCCATTCATGCCACTGGTTGCTCTCACCATTGGTCTCTCAATTGTGATCTATATATAATATTTTTTCCTTCAGTAATGAACCATCAAAAAATGTAAATTCTGTAGATTTGTGCCCACGATTTATACGTCCCTTGAGAGACCAATGCCAGTAAATGGTGAGAGCAAACAGTGGCATGCACGGCCTGCCATAGTTAAGTCCAACTTAAAGTCAATCTTAGTCTTTGTGAAACACCCTCTGGCATGTAAATGTGATGAGTGATACCTATATCCTGTCCAAAAATAGAAATATTTATATAGATTGAAGACAACAAATATTCTTAAATTAGAATGAGAAGAAAATAAACATTTTTTTTGTGCAAAATAAGTTCTCACTTCCTCCGCAATGTACAATGCAAGGGCTGAGAAACCCTTGACCTAAGCTAAATAAATATTTTTAAGGATAAAAGGCTAAACGAAGAAGGATAAACATTGTCATAACAGCAGTTAAGACATAAATGTATCCCTTCAGTCTGGAACCATCAATTCTTATGAGTAAGCTTTGGTCAGGTAGTTTGTTACAGTTTATGGCATAATAAAAACGGGGGAGGGGGTTATGAGGACTCTAGATTCTACTCCGAAGCAAATTAGAGAACATTTGAAACCATTATTTTCAATATCAGATACCAGAGAGACGTACTTTGCGGTTTTTCTTTTTCTTGCATTTTAGATGTTTGGTTTATTTATGTACAGGTCTGAAAAGGGACTATTACCAAACTCACTTCAAAACTGGTTTAGATGCAACAGTGATGTCCATAACACCCGAAACTCCAAGATGTTGCATAGCATTTTTGCTACTGGCCAAAGAAGTGTTAAGTATTAGGGTTACATTACATGGTCTGCTTTAGATGACAGTCTCAAACAATCTGCATCATTACGACAATTTAAGTTGAAATATAAAAAATATCTTTGCAATTCTAAATAGTCATTTTCAATTAAAAAATTATTATTATTATGTTTCAAATCGCAATTATGTTTTCATCGGGTCAATTTAATCTAAATATAAAACCAGACATTTAAAGGGAGAGTCTACCCTGAGGATGCGTTTACTCGGCCTTTACCTGGCCACACACATTCTCAGGGTGGACTTCCCCTTCATTGCTACCGGGGCTAGACTCGATCAGCTTCGCCTTTTCTAGTCCCATCTACATTATTTACATTTTTATGTTTTAATGTTGGTGTTTGTTGACTGATGTAGATTTTCATTGTTCTTTTATGCTTATGTATCTGTTTTTCATTTGCTCTATGTGTCAAATGTGTACAATGTATTTTCTTACCTTGTTTATTTTTCTGGTTTTTAATGTGGAAAATAAATGAAATGAAATGAAATGAAAAGGAACCGAAAGTTCACCAAGAACCTTATTCTTCTTCACATTGTTAACGAGAACTATATCTGGCCTTTCAACAGATGTCACAACATTACTAGGAATCGTATCCTCATTCGACATGCATCCCGGGATATCAGCGAAAAGGTGCATTTGATTTTGATCATCTGTTTGCAATTTAGAAACAATACACTCCAGTATACTGTCGTGCCTGCATTTGAAATGTTTCATATTCAATGTCATTTAGAAACATAATAAGTAGAGGCTAAACATACGTTCCATAACCGGGAACAATAAATGATGGTAACATGTAGATGGGTTCATTTTGCAGAAAGTGTAAGATAACATAATGTCCGTTGTAAATGCATGTTTAAACTTCAATATCATGCCAACTTAAACAACAACAACAACAACAATAACAATAATAATAGTAATAGTAATATTAATAACAAAACAAATTAATAATAATGATAGTAATAACAATAATGTTAATAATAATAATCAGTCTAATCTGGATTTATATACCGCTTAAAACGAAATACTGTCTCTAAGCACTTTACATATATTATTACCCCGGTCCTCGGATTCATTCACGCACAATGTGCACCTTTTCTACTTCCTGGGGACTATTTCTGCCATATGGTCACCGTGAGGGCATTGGCAATTACTAAAACAAAGGCTTTTGTCAGCCTACCATGCCCCCATTCCTCTCCTGGGTATTGAATGTCAAATATTGATTAATGCTTTGGCATAGGACATTAGTGTCGTGTTTGCACCCATACATCACAAAGAAACTCTTACAAATATCAATTTATGCATATTCACCTATTGTATCGTAAGTCTAAAAACAATATAATTTACTGTAACGGCGTGAAAAGACATATATAAATTCATTGTTCATTTTAAACTAGGTATTAAATATACCACTGTAATAAAAATTGATTGGTGAATCTAATTAACACTGATATTTTTGTGGCCTTTTTTTGGTTATGATAAATTAAAGGGAAATTCCATTCTGACTCCAATTGTTAATTTATTTTATTTTATTCAATTTTAACTTTCATGGGTTTTGTTTCGCTAACGTATAAATAAAATGTTCTGGGAAAGTTGGCCCCCCAAAAAAAAAAAAAGAAGAAAGTGATAAAACATTGATGCATTTTTTTGATAGCAAAAGGGAATGTAAATAATATGTTGTAAGTCTAGGCAAAGTCATTATGTCACTGAGAGTGAGATAACCTAATGCAATTTATTGAATTTATAGGTTTTTGCGGCTAGTTTCGCATTTTTTTCATTCAAATTCATGAACGTGCATTCAAATTCACATAGAGGTCGCTCGCAGGTGCATTCGGGCATACAAATTCAAAATCCGAGCCATCAATTGCATTAATCGGCACTCTTATTCATGTTCGGTGAAATCAAATTCACGAATGTGCGTACAATTTCCTACTTCGTGCATTCAAATTAACGCGGCGCTCACGATGAGCTAGTTTGGGGCATTCAATTTCATTTTTGGAGACCAATTTCCTACTACATGCATTCAATTTAGTGTAATATTGAGAGGGATTCCAGATAAGAGGGAAACTTTGATTTCTTTAAATTGATTACTTGGAATTATTGTTAATCACTGTTACACGACGTAGTTTCCTCAGTTAAGTTAATGTTCTTTGTTTATCTGTCAATAATTGTTGCCTTTGATCATGTATTTGATTACAATATCGCTAATTATATAATTATATATATGAATATCACGTACTACACCTTTATTTCAATGCAATTATATGTATACATGTTCTAAATAATTGGAACCATTGATAGAGTTTTAGAAATCATAACTAGTGATTTGGAGGTGACGTCTGCTTGTGCTGCGGAAACGCATTTTCCCTCAATTAAAAAAAAATCAATTACTTTGAAATGCATTTCCACAAACTTGAATGAAAAGACCTTTTAATTGAAATTGTTCTTTTGTATGTTGTAATATAGGATTTCTCGGTCAATTTCGTAAGCTTTTCATTCGTTTTGATACAAAATTCATTCAAATTCGCGAAATAAAGCTGCCGGTGTGTAAATTTCATTCAAAATAACACTGTTTTCATTTGATTTACTTATTCGGTCAATGGATTTAGCACTTGTTTCATTCAATTTAACAGCCGCTTACAATTGCGCAGTTTGCATTCATTTTCGTCAACAATGACAAATAGGATGTCCGTACCATTCAATTTCACTTTGGGTCATTCTAAATAACAAAGTTTTCATTCATATTCGCCTATCTTTACAAACCTATGGTATACATGGTATATGCACATGTTTCGCATCTAAATTAAACAAATGAGTTATTGGTAATTGTGACTGTGATCACGATCGTGACTGTGATTCAGTGTGATGGTGATTTAGATTTTGATGTGATTGTGATTGTGATTGAACTGATATCATAGATTGTTCTTAACATGTTCAATACAGACTAAATATAATTTACACAAATATAAATGGCTTCAAAGAGATTACGAACATCGAATAAATTATCAAAAACAAAACAAAACAAAACATAAAAAAATAAATCAATGTATAGAGTATTGATACCCCCCACCACCATTATGGTACGCCACTCCAATAAATACAACTGTAGTCTGTGAACACACACTTTGCATGCACTTATATCATTGCATATTCATACAAAGACACTCTTGCGTTCCATGCTAATTTTTGTTGATGTGGCTAGGTTATATCTACTTAACATATGATCGTTCAGTTGCTAAATAGTGATGATTTAGTGGGTATACACCCCTAGTGAGGACAAATAACATGTTTGTTGCTTACCAACCCACACAATTTGAAATGGAGTTAGCATGGAACTAAGCTTGCGGGGTTCTATATATGATCATACTGGGTAAGATTTACATGTTTAATTTGTCTGCAAAACGTGTGAAATTGTATGCAAAGAAACGAATTTGAATTCACGGAAGACGCTATTACGTAATCGCGAATCGTCTCGCTTTAAATTGAATGAACATTTTACGAAAAAGAAACACGTTTTAATTCGAATGAAAATAAAATGTTTTAAATGATCGTTTTATAAAAAACGAATTTGAACGAAAAATAACAGCTGCGGTGACAGAATCGGCGAAATGGAATGAACATAAAATGAATTTGTGTGGCCAACTTACGAAATTGACCGAGAAATCCTATAATATCTTTGTGTTCCTCTCTCTTTCTTTCTCTCTCTCCATTCCTATCACGCCCTTTCTCTCTCGCTCTCTCTCACTCTCTCTCTCTCTCTCTCCCATGTCACCCTCTTCCCATTCTCTCTCTCGCGCTCTCTCTCCCTCTCACACCCTTTCTCTCTCCTTTTCTCTCTCTCTCTCTCCCATGTCACCCTCTCTTCATTCTCTCTCTCTCTCTATCGCTCTCGATCTTTCTCCCTCAACTTTTATCACCTTTTTTGTTCTACCAGCCCCCCCCCCCAATTTTTCTTTATATATATTTGTTTAAACTTTTTTTTGTAGGCCAATCAGATATGATAAGCTGAATACCAGTCACCTATTGATCCAAAAGCACTTCCTATAAAGATACACTTTGCGGATGAAATCACACATAATTAAACACGGATAACACCCCCTACAAGAACAAGTATACTTCACCCATCCTAAGATTAGCATATACAATTTTACAATACTCAGACATAACACCGAGTCCACCACAAAATAAACAAAACTTTCAAATTCTGCATATCTTGGTATGTGCATTCATATATTTTGAACATGCCACGAAAAGTGTGATATTTGTACAATATGTGATGAGTTGAAAGGGAAAAGGTAACCAAGTGTCATTTTGGATCCAGTGATATGACACTATGTCTTCACAACAAATTCGACCACAGTTCTTAGGCAGTTTTGCAGTTTTCATTTACACTGTATACAGCTTTTTTTTATGTGTGTGCCATGAGTAATATGGCAAGTTATATATTCATGTGTTTAACTTTTTGTTAGCAAATGAGAATGAACAAAGATAATGCAAATGTCATGGTAATGAAGCCTACATTATTCACAAACTGAGCAAAAAAAACTTCTCAAAGACCCCAAAGAAACTAAACGCAATATATTTTTTGAAATTGAATGCACTTATTTCAAACATGCTTGCTCATTCACGAATTTGAATGACCACCGAGGTACCGCAGCAGGAATTAGAAGAATTTGAATGCTCTTTGCACGAAAAGCACGCTTTTAAGCCCCCATCACACCAAAGTAGTTCTCACTACGTTCTCGAAAATGTTGCCAAACGGGCTCAAACTGTGTGCGAACGGAGCTGAACGTAATAGCAACTGTTTACGATCTGTTTAAGGACTTCATGGACGGGCTCGGACTACTGGACTAATGTCTATAATACGATCCTAGTTCGTTCATTAACAGTCCACAATACGTCCAACTCGTCTGTACCCGTCCACAGTCAGTTCATATCAAGTTCAGATCGGGTAAATTTGACATTTCCAAGCAGTCCAAACCATTCTTACTAGTTCGCAACTTGTTCTAACTAGCTTATAACCCAACCACCCTGTTCAGAGACAGTTCAACTTGTCCTCATCTCGTTCTTAATGCGTTCGAACGCGCTCCTATCGTGCGTGTGCAATCCCGTCCTTGTTCGAGGGCTATACAAACCCAACGCGTTCTTGTTAATTGATGCTCGACCACATCACGTGGTAACACGTTCCTAGTAAGATCGAAGTACGGCAATTCCGTTCATCGTACGGCAATTCCGTTCGCAGTACGTCTATCTCGTTTTAAGTTCGTTGTCACTCCGTCTAATTGCCGGACGGGGAAAATTTTGAACAGGCTCAAGTTCTAGAGCACCCTTCCCGTCCAAGCCAGTCTGAGCCCGTCCATGAAGTTCTTAAACAGATCGTAAACAGTTGCTACTACGTTCACTCCGTTCGCATACAATTTGAGCCCGTGTGGCAACATTTTACAGAACGTAGTGAGAACTAGTTTGGTGTGATAGGGGCTTCACTTGAATGTCTTGATCTGCAAAGCTTGAAGCGTTGAAGTTGAACGGGAATGAGGAATGGCGAGAACGCGCTAGGTATTTATAGTTCCCGAGCCAGGACGGGATTGCACACGCTCTAGGAGCGCGTTTGAACGCACTAAGAACGAGATGAGGACGAGTTGAACTGTCTCTGACCGGGGTGGTCTGGTTAAAAACTAGTTAGAACAAGTGGCGAACTAGTTAGAATGGGTTTGGACGTATTAGGAACGAGGTAGAACTAGTTAATAATGGGTTTAAACTGACTACGGACTAGCTTGGTCTGCCTGGAAATGGCAAATTTCCCCGATCTGAACTTGATATGAACTGACTGTGGACGGGGTACAGACGAGAAGGAAGTATTGAGGACTGCTTATGAACAAACTAGGATCGTATTATAGACATTATTTACACATTCTGCCCTGACCACAACCCGTTTTACGATTTTCTAGGACGGTTCCAGAACGTAGTGAGAACTAGTTTGGTGTGATGGGGGCTTTAGTTAAGATTTGAATGACCCGATTTAACAATCGATTGCACGGATAGTAAATTTGAATGAAGGATTTTGAATTTGAAAGCTGATTCAACGCTGCGAGTTCGATTTGCGCGAATTCGAATGCTCGGAATATGAACTTGAATGAAAAAAAGTGTGAAATTGGCCGCAAAAACCTAATATTACAAATGTCAAATGATGGTGTCTTTGGTTAAGCTAAGGAACGGTGAGGCAATACCTCCTTGTAATCTTAATAGATTTCCCTATAAGTCTCATAAGCGACTAAAGCTGTGTGAATGGTATACAAACTTATTATGGGTTCGAGAATGAATCCTACAATCCATCCCACCTCTTCACTAAGAAATAATCGCAACTCAATCCACGGATTAATCGCGGTGTTTTCAATAATCCAGAAAGTTGCATTAAAAAAAAATGTACAGCAGGCAGATCAACGTCAACCTGGTTGTTTTCAGATCTTCAAAGTGTTGTCTTTGGTTTATAAACAAGAATAGTGTCGTCATCCATGACTGATGAATCTTGAAAAGGCCATAGACGATCCTGAAGTATGCTAATGTCAGCTCTTCAGTGGATGACTGTAAGGTGCGAAGGAAGATAATAATTGACTCGATGAATCGTAAGATGTTCAGAATAAATATCCCGCCTGATGCCAAGGATAGGATGCGATCACTACTCCCGAGTCCACCGGGTTCTGAAACGCCACGTTTAAGAGGGATTTATTACCCGCCAGATACGCGTGAAAATGAAGCAAGCCAATAAGGCGTGGCGTCAAAAATGTCTTAGCATGCTACACGCCGGGGGTATGGGTTGCACGCCAATGGCATGGCATTATCTTTCATGCCGCACACATCCGGCTTGCTTCACTCGATCAACTGATTACCCTATGCCGCCTGCGTCCGCACGAAAGTCTGAGCATGCTGCACGCAGCGAGCATGCGTAGCTTAGCGCTGAAGATTATCCCCGTGCGCCTTTACCCGGCTTGCTCCACTCAATCAACTGATTACCCATGCCGCCTGCGTCCACAAGAAAGTCTGAGCATACTGCACGCAGCGAGCATGCGTAGCTTACCGCATGGGTCTTTAAATATCCTAATATTGCGTTCCGCACGCAGTCGGCACGCGCATATATTACAATTTAATAAGCATCTGCGAGTTGCAATGATTACCATTATATCAGCGGGCCCATTTATCATGTTTATAGCTTTCTAGGCGAAATTTTCTTAAGAACTTAATATAATAATAATAATAATAATATTGGTTTCTTATATTGCGCACGTATCGACCTTGCAAGGTTCTTAAGGCGCTCCAACATTACCCGGCTATGCTAGGCTGCCGATTTCGGCGCTCACAGCATTCAAGGAATTCCTTCCTACCGGTACCCATTTAACACCTGGGTGGAGAGTGGTAAGTATAGATTAATTAAGGCAATGATCGCATTTGTTCCGAACATTAATATGAGATAATAAGGAGAAGGGTTTCGAAATCACCATTGTCATTTTAGAGGTTTTAGAGATTTCATAAACCAATCCGATTGTATGATATTTGGCCTTGAGGGGGCGCAAAATAAATCTGAAACTAAGGGGATGGAACACTAATATTTATTGAGGGAGATTCAAAATGGATCTGAAACTTAGTGGACGAAAACTAATCTGAAACTAAGGTGGGACGGAACACTTACATTTTAATGAGTGGGCACAAAATTGATCTGAAACTTAGGGGGCGGAAAATTTATATTTTCTTGAGGGGGATTCAAAATGGATCTGAAACTTAGGGGGCGAAAATTAATCTGAAACTAAGGGGGCGGAACATTTATATTTTATTGAGGGGGCGCACAATTGATCAAGAGGGACCCTAAAGGATTCCCTACTTTAAGGATTACTATACACACACAGCAGGCAAACCTATCGCAAAACAGAATTTACCCTTTCTGACGTAGATATCGTCGTAGTACGCGTTGAAAAGGTTTATCCCCAAAATCGCCATGCTGACGGAAAAAATATTCAGGATAGCCTGAAAACGAACGACACTTTCCTGTAATATGTTTCGCTAGAGTAGAAAATACATGCGATATCCCCTGTTACCAAGAACAACATGCTGGTCAAGCTGACAATTGCCAAAATAGTGAACATACGCAAAAGAGATCTATGCGGACGAGTAAAGAGTGGTTGACAACGACCATCTGCATGTGTGGAGTGGCTAGCTTGGCGGGTTTCGGTCTCTTGATCACTAGTCGGAATTTAAATCGGGGTGGTTCTGCCAGATTCACGCTGGATATGAGTTACACAACCAGGTATCCTTTGGTCATGCGATAATGACTGATACTCATCTGTCGAATACTCTGTCGAAGATTGTGCCTCATGGACAGATCCATCCCTCCTGGAGATCAAAGGTGGAGAACTGGTATTAAGGTATCCTTTGATCAATTGCCCGTTCATGTGGATATTTTCCAAAGAGTGATCAGGTGTCGTTTCTACATTGTATGATATGCTCATCTCCTGGTTAACGGCCGGAAGCGATGTCTGAATTCCGACGTTGTTCTGTTGTTTGATATGAGAGATAGGTTTAAACCCTAGTAAGTCTTTAAATGAAGTCGCACCTTCAGGGATTCCAACAACCCTGGCGCATTGACGGCAATGCAATGGCCAGAAAACCTCTTGGGATCGATGGTACAAGGTCCTGCGTCAGAGAAACCTAACAATATGTATTTCAGAAACTACGATGATCAGAAGCAGCAAACAACTTGTGGCAGAATAAACCAGACTACCGAGATCAGAATTGCCAGATGGTCTGGCAGTTGTCGATGCCACAAGACCACAGGACAATCCCACACTGATAAAGAAACTTATCATTAAAACGGTTATTAAATGGCTGTTGCTGTGCAAATCTTCTAGCCATTTTGTTCGTGGATTGCTTCTTCATTTGTAAGCCGACGGTCCACACATGTATAATTGATATGGGACCTTTACTTTCACATTTGCGAAAGAAACTCACTCGTGAGATGCTGAGTAGCATAAAACCGAAATAGATCTTATAATTCATAGACACTAACTCAGCGTTAAAGGCCAGGTTCATTGATTTTGAAATCGACTGAATTTGGTATCATTGTAATCAGAACATTACACTGAGCAAAACTGTCACATTTGTGTAACTTGTAAATTCGTGCGAAAATTATAAAAGTTGATTAAACTTGACGAAATATCACCCCACTCGAGACCCCGAAAACATCGTAAGTCAGGTGATTTTTGAGTGACGTAGCACAATGAACAATTAATACAATGGGCCGCTCAGCTGATCGGTGCGCGATGCAGTTTGCGTGCAATTCACTTGTATTGCATTGACTCTTGAGGACCGTACCCATTCTTACCCAACGTTGTTTACCTTCATCAAAGTCACCCTGAAAATATCGATATGGACGAAAACATACTTGATTTGAGTTTTGAGGAGATAGAAGAAGGAAGTACCTCGGACAACGACAACGACAATGGAGATTTGGGAGATCTAGACTTAGAAGAAGATCTGGAAGATTTTGCCGAAGTCGATGGACAAGCACAAGCTGTCGGGGCAGCCGCAGTCGCTGCGTATCTACATGAGCCCGCATATCACAGCCAGGCCAGCCGGCCCGGCGCTTGATCGAGCTAGCTGTAAATCGCGAACCGGACTGATCTAAGTCTTCTCTCGACTTCCACTTTCCCCATTTATCTATCAAAAATCTAAACTAATCGGCCTAATCAGACATTTTCGTAATGAATATTTGGACAACTATATGTAAACTTGTCGCATATTTTGCCCCAGAAGAGTGGTTAGTTCAGCATGCAAAATGTCTTAGGCACTCCCAGATCCGACACATACACGCTGAGCTGCCCTCAGAATATGTGATTATTTTCCCGATTTTTATGGTCAAATGTGACGGTAAATAACATAAAAATCGAATACACATTTGTAGAAAGTATTATTTACTCAGTGTATCTCATTCAAAGTGCCTAAAATAAAGGAAATATCACAACTGGCGTTAAATATACAAACAACGTTAACCCATATCTAAAAATTGCAATGGGTATCCAACATTGTCCCGAATGTGTGATTGCAGGTTGTTCATAATGTGACGTCATTTCATCGCATGTAAATAACGCCGTCATTTCACTTTTTGAGTGGGTTTTGGAAAGGGTATCAAAATTGCAATTAATTTATTCCTCCAAATTTCAATGAACCTGGCCTTTAAGTGTGTTACACTTGAAACTGTCAAGTGACACACGCCAAAGGGAAACTGTCTCTCTCTTTTAACATATTGTAACGAATGTTGATATGATTGTATAATGTGCAGTATCCATGAATTAGAATCACACATACATGCATAGTTCATTATTATTTTGGTATAAATTGTGGCTTGTTGTGCAAGTCTAATTTTGTTACAATCTTCTAGACTGGTGGAACGAAGTTAATATGATATTAATTGAATAAATAATTCATATACAATCATTTAACCGTCCTCTGTAAATTCCAAAAATGTGGATGATGATGTTTATAAGTCATAGGCTTCTCGATTTTAACCCTTAGTTTAAACATGGACCTATTACGGATGGACATTCGACGTGATTCTTTCTTTGATCCAATGAGTTCCACCGCCTTCTGATTATGTGCATCTTAATGAGAACATTCAGCTGTTCTAACAATAACGACTGCTCACGCATTATCGGTCATTGACAAGGGAGCAGTTTCCCTCTTTTGGGTTTTGTTTGGATGGTGTGCTCTGTAAGAGTGTGTCTTTTAAAAAGCATCCCCAATGGGGAGCAGCAAAGTGGAAAAGCAGACGATTTTGGTGATATGAAATGTATTATTACTGATTCGCACACTTTCGCACACACCCATGACCTTATAAAACAATTAGAAGGCCATGATCTTTATAAGCCCTGTGCATTGTAACTTTGGAATATTATGAGGAAATTGGGGGAAACGGGATTTTAAATCACAACCAATCCAAATATAACCTCTATCTGGAAATATAAACGTGTTTTTCAAATTAAAACTGCACATCGATTTTCCATGATTTAAGCGAGTTATTATCTTCTGCGCATGATGATTAACATGTGTAAAATCACTATCTTGATTCTGTCCCGGCTTTTTGGCGGTGGACCTCATGAGATCAAAGTGAAGAAACATGTACGGAATGTTATTGAAACGACATTGACGGAGACAATCACAATGAATTCGTTAAGAAAACGACGAATGTCCATCCGTAATAGGTCCATGGTTTAAAGTAAGCTTGTCCTTGTGTAATTTGAAGGGTTTAAAATACTTTGTGTACTTCCACAATTAGAGTCTGCAAATCGGCCGGAGTTGTCTTTATTAACTGTATTACAGGCTTCACAAATGTTGTGTGCGCCAAGAAAATGCCCAGATAAGGTACCTCAATCAGGAGAATTTTTGGTTTTGTCACTGCGCTGAGCACAGAAACGGAATTCACCGACAGGTTCTCAAAATATTATTTGTTTTCTTCAAAACTATTGTCCACAGTAGGCTACTAGTAACACTGGATTGTGCGAATGAATGGGGGCCCGAATTAGTCGTATGCGCTCTGTAGTACTGTTCGTACACAAGCCAGGCTTTTAGATAAGTGCGACCGTGCATGTCAGGACCAACGCTAATTTCGTGAAAAGAGGTCAGAAAAAATCCAACTTCATGGGCAACAATATATTAGATAAACAGTCAAAAGCACCCACCCCTTCCAAGTTAATTGAAGCGCCAAAGAAAATAGCAAATAGGGCCGTAATAATTCATGTATGTAACAATCAATGCATGAATTCGATGGTCAACATGAACGCATTATGGATACAAAATATAGTATTTCAAAAAATCCACATCATATTTTGATAAAACAGTCAAAAATACCCCCTAAATTAAATGGAGGAGTCAATACAAAAACCAATGCAACACACGTCAACGTATTTTGCTGCGTACTTTTAACGTAACTACCATACAATATTTAGGAACTATAACTGATATCTGATACCTTCTCTCGTCGTTCAAAGGTAAGAATAATTCGTTGCTTTCTCCTCTGATTTTAATAGAAAATAGGCCTAAATATTGTCATGAATTATGTGAATGTGGATTGTGAAGTAACAAAAAGTGACCTGTCGGCCAGCAACCGGTTCCTATGTCGCTAACCCTTGCGAGAGTTTCTGAAAACATACTTCCTAGATGTAAAGTTTTGAGTTTAATCCGGGTTCGAACTTAGTATACTGAAATGAGTAATGAAAACACTAATTTAACAGTTGATGTCACTATAATTTAGAATGGATTCAGTTTAAAGGAGTGATCCCTAATATGACTTCCAGAAAGAAAGAAAATCTATGCGTCAAAGTATTTGGTTGACTTGTTTATTTCATCTCATAGTGTGGAAATATACCTTAACGCACTTAAAAAAAAACATATAATTTTTAATGTAGAAATGTTATTACTTGCATTTCAACCTCTTTTCCTTATGGATTTCGGTTTAATCGCATTTATATTTGCTACGCTACTACATATTTTCAAATGTATACATTCTCGTTTGTAATTGATTAGATGAATTACAAAAAATCTCATATCAATGCGCATTGATTTCTGTGATTGACTCTTTTTGGTCATAACTGTTTATGTTGATTGTTCTTTCGGAAATTAAATTAAGCTGAACATTAAAAACTAAAAACTGAAAAAGTAAATAATTAAAAAAACAGAAGTAGGCGAAGATCTGGACGGCAAATGCTTGTGTAGGGAATGCCCATTACACTTAAGGACAAGATACTGTTAAAGCACTGGCGTACTGATAAGGGGCTTGGGGGCAGTTGACCCCCCAAATGAAATTCAAACGTGGTTTATAACCAGTGTTATACAAATGTTGCTGAAATGACATGATTTTCCGGGTTTTTTTCTCTCAATTTTGCCCATTATGACAGAGGCGGCCCCCACTTTTCAGGTAACCCCAAAAAGCCCATTTTTACATAGGTCAAGTGCCCCTTTTCTTTTCTAATAACTGTCCTTTTCCCCTCTTTTCATCTCTGGTGAGTACGTCTTTTCAGGTACGAGAAATAACTCTTTTCACCTCTGATACATTTGCTCTTTTTATTTTGACTCGTGCCCCTTTTCCTTTTTAATTAGTGTACTTTTTTCTTCTTAATAGGAGCCCCCTTCCCTTTCTCTTAAATGCCACTTTTCACCTCTGATAAGTGCCTCTTTTATTTTAACACGTGCCCCTTTTCTTTTCTAATAAGTACCATATTTCCTTCGGATAAGTGCCCTTATTCCTTTTTTATAAGAGCCCCTCCCCTTTTCAAAATGCCCCTTTAACATCTGATACATGCCCCTGTCAAAATCTGATAAGTGTCCTTTTCCTTCAACAGATTCCCCAAATCCATTCTCACAAGTACCTTTTTTCATCCCTGTTGGGTGTCCCTTTTCAGGTGCAAGAAGTTCCATTTTCACCTCTGATAATTGCCCTTTTTACTTTGACATGAGCACCTTTTCTTTTGAATAACTATCCTTTTCCCTTTTGATGAGTGCCTACTTTTCCTTTCTCCATAACATGCACCTCTGATTCAAGGCGATTTAGAGCCCCTTCTTCTTTATATTTCCTAGATCTCGCTCACTACGCTCGCTCGCATTTAAATATGTTATAATTATGTTTCAGTCTGTCTTTACTAGATTGTGCTTAATACTCATCAGAGTACATATGTAATAGTAATAATATTATAGTTGTTTTTATCCCCCCCCCCCCTCTTCAGTATTTTTGATTGATTTTTCTTCCCTTCTTCCCTCGCTCTCTCTCTCTCTTTATTTTGTATAGGTATTCTGTAGATTATAATAATTATTATGTTATTTATATGTATGTCTGTTTTGTTATGGCGACCCAAGTCACCCCACCACAAGCTTTTTCCATGCATTGTGAATACGTATTCCATGAATTATGTTCATTTTGATTTTGTGAAGGAAATAAATGTCTATTGAATTAATATTAGTATTGGGTTCTGGTATAGTGCTCATATCTGTCAGACTTGACACTCCTGGCGCTACCGATTATTACCCTGGCTTTAGCATGGCTGCCATTACCGCGCTCTAGCATATCAAGGAATTAATTAATTAAATACATTGTTTCAAGCTTTCTATACAAGCTCCAGTAACAGACGCACTATCTACAATGTAGTATCTTTTTTAACACTGATAACTGTGGGTTGCATGCTGTGAGCCGTGGTAGTATATTTATCATACGCTGAGTTCTGCACCTTTTGTCAATAGATATGAAAATCACTCAACGATGTCAAATATTCAAAAGGGAAATTAGGCCACTATTATATGCAATCGCAATGAATGAAGTATTCACAGACAATACAATTTCAATTCAATAGGCATACAGTAAATTCTGCAGTACAGTAGGTACAGTACGCCGTACACAGACAAAACGTATACCAGAGCTCAACATTCTCTTCTCTATAGGGCTAAATTGTTTCTGGTAAATTCCTAAATGTGCTCTCATAATAAGGACCAACAAAGAAGACATGGTCGCGAGTATTTTGTGGGGGGTGGGGCTTGGGAGAAAGAGGAGGTAGCGACGTATCACTATATTGTTATAATTATCTATCACTTTTTTGTTATAGTTTTGTTCATTATTCCAAGTTATAAGATGGCTGAATGTTTATTACTTTCATCGTATTATATGAACATTGCATGCTCCGTTACAACATGATATAATGAGCCAACATAATTTTCCGAGAAAGAGGTTGAAATATAACGACATAAGAAGAGTCCCTTATTTGGAGCTGTATACAACGGTGGATATACCATCCAGCATAGAGTATTCCTCATGCATTGAGTGTGGGTGAGAGAGAGAGAGAGAGTTGGGTATAATGTCGGTTTCGCCCTATTCAGAAGTATACTTGGTATAGTAGGCTATGGATACAGGCAGAGAAATTATGAAAGATATCAAGTCCTGAAAAGGACCGGTGAACCCGGCAATGAATGCGGGGAGGAGAGAGAGAGCGAGAGAGGCTAGACGTTCCGGTTTATAGCCGTTTGGTCTACAACTATTCACATATGGTCTACACTCAGCCAGTCTACTATCCAATCGATCAAATAATCATTTCGTCTACTTATCATCCGGTCTAATGACCATTTAGGCTAATAGTCATATGGTATAATATCCATTTGGTCAAATCTCCAATATTTCAACAACCATTTGGCCTGTCACTCATTTGGTCTAATTGACAATCGGTATAATACACCGTTTGCCTAATGACCATTTCGTTTCCCATCCATAGCGTCTCATAATCATTCGATTATCATTATTTATGAGTAAATGATTATTAGACCATACGGATAGTAGACAAAACGGGCATTACACATGATAAGCAGACAAAATGATTTTGAGACCATGTGGATAGTAGAACATATTGGAATGGGAGTGATATGTTCACAATAAAGCCTCATTCAGATATGACGCGGAAAAACAGCGACGTTTTTCTAATGATGATGTAAAGTGTAATAAAACATTTTCAATTTCTGTATATTAGAGATGTACAGAAAATCCAGAGAACTTAGTGAATACGCGCATAACCTTGATTGCAAGCAGTTGTCAGTCATTTACATGCAAAAGAAAAATAAACGGTGTTTAGTGTTCTACAGATCTTCGTAATGGGCTTCATAGCCGGAAGAAGGAGAAGAAGAAGAAGAAGAAGAAGAATAAGAAGAAGAAGAAAAAGGAGAAGAAGAAGAAAAGAAGAAGAGGTTGAGCTGCGGTTCTTAAGACGCAGATGGAAGGTAGCGGGTAAAAATAAAAAGCCGGTTCTGGCCGACTGACGGGAGAGTCTAAGTAAGAAATAATCTTTTCTTAGACGTGCTGAATTACAGCGCAACAAGAAAAGAGAAAATAGAGGTCTAGGAAATCGACTTGTGAGATTCCTTATCGGTTCACTAAAAAAGTAGTTCGAGCAAAGCAAGTGTGGTCATCTAAGTGTATCCAAGTAAGAACTTAAGGAACACCTGGTAAGAATCTACTTGGACGATAGGAAGGCCATTCATATCCCAAATATGGCAGGCCTGATCAGACTTACTAAACCAGGAGCGCCCTTTGATTTGGCAGAGCCTAGGCTACCAGAAGTAGAAGAGTTCATCAGAAAGGCTAGGGCTGGCGCATTACCCAGCCTTAAATAATTGGCTATCGTACAAGAAGTGTGAAAGGCTGAGAAAGTTATTGTGGTGTCCGCTCAAAGTGGTATGGAGACACGGTGTTGTCCCTCTTTCTTGGATTAAGGCTCTTTGATGAATGTCGAAGGCAAAATCGTATTCTTTGCTGAAGGCAGGAATTTCTGGTTTCTCTGGTTAACTTGAACATATGAGTATGATGTGGCACACCATGCAAGAGTCAAAGAGGTTGAGAAGGAATTCTGCTGTTATGTGGCTTGATCTGGCCAACGCGAATGGATCTGTCCCCCATGCGTTCATTGAATTTGCTATGGAATTCGTATGGACCCTGCCCAATGTGACGAGATTAGCGATGCAGTATTATCAGGACTTCTAGATGAGTCCCCATCCAGCAGTTTAGAACTAGGTGACAGAGTCTCGAGGCTAAGATACCAATGGGTTATGCCATCTCACCTACCTTGTTTGTGCTTCCCATGGACGTGATAGTGAGGTCTGCAAAGACCATTGGTAAGAATTAGGCAGGGCTTGAGGAGTTGATGGACTGGGGACAAAGATGTCCAGGATCCTAATTGTTCTTCGGCAAGAGAAACTCAGTGACTTTTATTTTCTTTCGTGTGGGAATAAAACCCCATTCATTCAATAACAGCCCGTTTTTAAGCTTAGGGCGGTGGTACACGGAAGAATTGTAAGTCACAAAGATAATTCAAGAGACTAATTAGCAGATCGTCAAAAGCACTATGGCTATTGATAAATGTGGCCTTCCAGGTAAACCTAAACACTTTGGTGTCTCCAGTAGGGTTTCATGCCATGCGTCACATGGCCACTTACTATGAAACTAAGATCAATGACTTCGTTAACCAGTGGCTTGGAGTTCCAGACTGCCTGACCAATCTTGCCCTCCAAATTAGCCAGGCGAAGACTACCATCCCAGTTAAGTCCCCAGTTGAAGAGTTTAAGATTGCGAAAGCTAGATCATTCATGATGCTTTGCGAGTCTCGAGACCCGGTCATCAAGAATTCTCAACCAGAAGTCAGGTCAGGCAGAAATGGCGCTGCGCAGGTGGCAGTAGAGGAGGCAAAGACTTGGTGAATACCGAAGGCTTCAAAAAAATATAGACAAATTACATACCAATCGAAAGAGTGAAGTCCACAGATTAAAATAATAATCATTTTAAATCTTTGACACGTCATATTAAGATGTATAAAACAGAAGAAAATCCCCCTTTTGTAGCTGCTAAAACCGGAAGAAGCTATCTTCAGAACGGGAGTTCAATATTCGTCACATCATGTACGACTTGGAGTTGTCAACAACAAAAAAGGGTGATATTTGCATGTGGCTGAGTGGACTATTGTGCCGGTGATTTAGTTGATTACATTTGTTTAAAAGTGATCTTCATGAATATCTTGAAAGAACATAAATGTAAGGAAAGAACATGTCCTTCATATCATGAATCCTTTTTACTTTGTATTTTAATTGAAAATACCTTAAATTCCCTGCAAAAACAACTTCTGAGCATGAAGATTCAAGGTAAACCGTATAGTCAGAATGCGCCGGCCGGCCGGCCAGAACTTACTCAAGTTACTAAGTTTGTTCATGTTTTATTTATGTCTACCCTGCCAGCTGGTTCTCAGTTTGAAGGAAATTTAACTCACTGTATAATAAATCTGCCTCAGATTTCTCCAAAATTTATTAAAATGCCATTAATATGTGAAAAAATCGTGGTAATCTGCCGACAACTGCGTTTGTTTTGATGTGGTATCGCAAGTTGTATTGCGCGGTACGGTCGTGTATAGCCATTCACGATTGACTGATGAATGATGGGCATCGTTTTTTATCACAGAGAAAGTATATCAATGTAGAATCATATCTTGTTGACCCAAGATGATATATTTATATAATAAATTTCAACATATATATATTTTTATTCTGCACATTATAAGCTTTCCTTCGATATACATGTATAATGAAACTATTATTGGGGATCAGCTTTAAAACATAAGGATAATGTTGGTGGAATCCAGTTAGGCCGTCATGGACTTGGTTGGACTGCGACCAGAAGATGGTCATCGGCCACAGGCAATAAGCGGCCTGACCTCGTCACGCATTAGATTCGGGGTGTTGAGGAGCAAAAGAGGTTGGCCACAGGAATAGGCCAAGCTTTACAGGGATCCTGGACTAAATGGAAAAGTGTAAAGTCCAGAAAGTTGACCTGGATTTTTGTATGACCGATGGAGCTTATCCGAATCTATTTCCTTGTCAGAGCAGCACATGACCTTTAATCTGCCCACTTCTGTAAATCCCAGCAAGTGAAATGACAAGTCCAACAAGTGTGTTGCATGTGGGGATATAGGAACTCTCCAGCAGATACTGATTTTCTGTGAGGTAAGTTCTGCCGTGGTATGTACACATAGAGGCATAGTCGAGTCCTCAAAGTCATCATATAAGCTGGTGGTGCCTCTGGTGGTGCCTCTGGTGAATCTACGCTCCAGAAAGCTTTTGTTTAAGAGAGGGACAAACCAAACCATGGGAAGACTAGTTTCCAGCAACATGTGGCGTCCTTAAAACTTGCGCCTTGATATTGTTGTTTGGGCAGACTCTGTCAAGGAGGTGATCATCGGGGAGCTCACAGGCCTATGAGAGGACAATACTGTTTATGCCTTCGAGCTCATCACAAGGTACTCCGAGTTGACAACAGAGTGTGCACAAAGAGGACAGAATGTATCTTGCTTTCCATTTGAGGTTGGTGGCCGCGGGTTTATGGCACGGTCACTCCGTAGATGGTTTCGTGATTTGGGTTTTACAAGTAGATAGACAAGGCAGGCTTCTAGAGCTGCTTCTGATACAGCAGAGACAGACTCTGTGTGGGTTCAAACCAAGTATGTCCAAAAGCAGAAAGCAACTGGCAATTCAACAATGTTTTGTTCCATTTTAATTTGTACCAAGAGGTAGGTGTTGCATTGAACTTCGGGCCCACCACCAAGAGGGAGTATTATTCATAATTGGCTGAAACTCCTGACGACTGGTGGAAGAACAACTTATGATCCCTTTAGTAGTGAGACAAATACCACCATAGTCTCTTCATTTTATTAACTTATTATTCTTTACTATAACATACATGTACACAAATTTTGAATATGTTGGTTAGTTTGTGTGTGTATGTGTGCATGTCAGTGCGCACGTGAGCGTGCGCGGGTGTGTGTGTGTGTACACATGCACGTGTTCTATATTAACGTAGACATTGATTAAAATAGACATGGCATGTCAAATGAAAGTTCATGATCTACAGAAAATGAAGGCTTCTTAGTTTCAAGTGTATACTTTTTGTTGTCCTCCTTTTCTTGTTCAAATGTAATTATTTACGAATGTACTATATGATGTTTTATTCGATGTTCAAGAATAAAATGATTTTGAATTGAATTGAATTGAGAAAGTGAAACGTGTTATATCTTTTCCCTAAAAATACATATTTGACAACAATCAGACATTTAAAATTGAATGTTGTCACATGTAGTTGTTACGAGCTCTTGTTTATGTTTTGAGGACATCCACCAATCGCCTACGTCACATTATTTTGGGCGTTTTATTGGTTTTATTTGGGCGAGAAAATGAATGATGACAAAAAGCTTTTTTTTGTTCGGGGATTTAAAACTTAGTTAAGTACTACAAACATCTGAAATAATGTTTTTTCAAATTCCTGAGGTCATAAGCATTCCATTGATATATAGTTATATTTTTTAATAAAATGGCTAGCTACTTTAAGAGTTCCAAGGTCTTACATATGGTAATATAGTACAGTATATAGTTTGCTCACTAAATTTGTTATGGGGTATAATATTGGCAATGAGATGGATTCATTAGTAAATTGGAGCGTGAGCGTGTGAACATCGATCTTCCTGAACTTTACCCATTTCATCTGTTTTTTACTACCTTGGTAACTCTTATCAAAGGTTATGTAAGACCCATTGGACTACTTATTCTTTCAGGAGCGATTTAAGGTAACCTTTCAACATACATTGCATTATATTTCTTGAATATTTGCTGAAAACTCTATCTCGGGACTACTGTCAGTGCTTACAGTACCTACATGTGGTCCCATATCTGCATTCTGGTGTCAGGGGCTATCAACTGTGGTTTACTGTAATTGACTGTTTATTGAACCTGTATTTTAAATCTTCATTCGTGAACATTTGAATGCACGTCTACAGTTCACTGATCTCTATTGTTAACAATGGAGAGCGCACCTGCTACCAGATCTAAAGTGAAAAGATACAATGCAGCACTTATCCAGGAGATACTCAAAGATATTGTCACTGACAAAGGATTCCTGTTACTTATTGAAACATCTGTTAGCAAACGACTGGTTGTCCTACAAGAGGAAGTGGAGAGACAAAAGAGTGACATACTTGAGCTTCAAGTAAGCAATGACAAAAGATTGGGGAGATCACCAGTCTGAAAGAAAGGTTGAAATTCCAGGAGCATCGTATGCAGAAACTCAACAATTCACTTGATGCACAAGAGCAGTACTCAAGAAGGAATTGTCTGAGGCTCTTTGGTTGTCCTGAGCGAGAGGGAGAGAACATCGATGACGTCATCGTAGACATCGCAAGTGATTTGCTGAAGGTCAATCTACAAAGGGAAGACGTTGAAATGAGTCATCGCGTTGGGACAAAGCGAAAGAAGCAGGATGGTACAACAATCCCACGGGGAATCATCATCAAATTCAAATCATATAGAAAGCGGCGGGAGATCCTAGCCAGCAGACGTCAACTCAAAGGCAAAAAGATGATTCTTGTGGAAGATCTTACAGCCAGAAACCAGGAGCTGCTGAAACATGCACGAGATCACGAGAACATCATGTCAGCCTGGAGCATGGATGGTCGTATAATAGCACTGTTGAGAGGAAAAAACAAAGTGACCAAAGTGATTCATGGTGAGAAAGACTTAAAATCTCTCTAAATCATAAACATATAATTCTTACCTGATCTCATGTGATTCATTGATGAACTATATTCATCCTGGAAGAATGGTATCTGCTAATGAACAATCACTGCTATACGTACAGTCTACTGATTTTTATGTAAATAGTTATTTTTTCAGCTGTTTTTATATGTTGTTATAAGTTGTATATATGTTTCCTCACCCCAATCTATGTATTACTTGTCGAAGGCAAATCTCAACTACGTTTACGCATGAATGTTCTACATGCATAGAACTAGATAGCCAGGATATAAATGGCACATCAGATAATACTTCAATTGATAATGTAAATTATGTTCTACCAAATGAATATAATGATGTCGTAAAGGATTTATTTTTGAAAAATAAAAGAGTTTTATCCATGGTACATTTTAATTGCAGAAGTATAAAAAAAAATCTTGATAACTTCCATAGTGTTCTTGCCAGTATTTCTTGCCCATTTTCTTGTATTGCATTATCAGAAACTTGGTTAGCAAGTGCTGAAGAAATTCAAATCCCTGATTATAGGTTTATTGGAAATGGTAGGCAAAATAAGCGTGGAGGTGGTGTAGGTTGCTTGATGAAAAAGGATATGAAATATAAAAACCGTAATGACTTAGAGGTTTTTAATCAGTGTATAGAAACAATTTTTATTGAGATATTTTCTAAAACAAAAAATATCATTGTTGCCATAGTGTACAGAGCCCCTGGGCAAAATGTATCAGACTTTTTTACTGCCTTAGAAGACCCTCTTAGTGTAATAACTCGAGAAAATAAACAGTGCTTTCTTATTGGTGATTTCAATATCGATCTTTTAATGACTAATTCCAAACAAGTTCAATATTTTATTGATCTTTTAATAACTTATTCCTGCACACCCTTGATTTTAAACCCAACCAGAATAACACAAAGTTCAGCAACTCTCATTGATAACATATTTACAAACAATCTGGATAATATTTTAAAAACTGGAATTATTGTAAATGATGTCAGTGATCATCTCAGCGTTTTTACTATTTTTAATTGTGACAATGTTTTATACTCAAAGCCCAAATGTTACAAACGTGTTATGAATGATGACAATGTTACTAATTTCTTGAATTTGTTACAGTCTCTCGATTGGAATGACGTGTATGAAAATACTAATGTTGATTGTAGATTTGATGTTTTTATGAATAAAATAACCAGTGCATATGATCAATGTTTTCCTTTTAAAGAGAAATTAGATAGAAAATCCAATGTAAAACCATGGTTTAATAATGATCTAAAAAAGATTTGTAGGAAAAATAATATCTTGTATCGAAAATATGTAAAGAATCCAACTGACTATAGAAAATTAACTTATACCAAATGTAGAAACAAAGTTACTAGTGCAATACGTCATTATAAGAAACAGCATTATAAGACTCTTTTTTGTAAAGTACATAATAATATCAGAGGCACATGGAAAGTAATTAATGATCTTCTTAATAAAAAAAGGGCAACAGTGCAATATTTTAATATTAATCATCTTGGTAAAGATATATCTGATTGCAAGGAAATTGTTAAATTATATAATGATTATTTTACAAATATTGGATTAGACATTGTTCATACATTGCCTCATACTGTAAATACTTTTGATAAGTTTTTGCCTCCTAGGAACTTTTTAAATTCTTTTATCTCAGCCCCATACAACCTAGTGAAATATTGAAAATTGTGTCTAAACTTAAATTAAATAAAAGTCCTGGGTATGATGGAATTGACTGCAGTATTCTTAAAAGTCTATTCATTATTTAGTTACACCTCTATGTAGTATTTTCTATTTTTCAATAGATAAGGGGATATTTCCTAGTTCCCTGAAGTTAGCCAAAGTTGTACCCATATATAAGAAGGGGGATAAGTCCATTTTATCTAACTATAGACCCATTTCGATTTTATCTGTATTTTCTAAGCTGTTTGAAAAACTTGTTCATAAACGTATATTGTCTTATTTATGTCATAATGATATTATATCAGAAAAGCAATATGGTTTTAGACCTAGATACTCAACCTATATGGCATTAATTGATTTTTGTGATAAAATAGCTAATGCGTTTGAGAAGAAACAATTTGTTATCGGCACTTTCCTTGATCTATCAAAAGCATTTGATTGCATAAGCCATGACATTCTTATACACAAATTGATATACTATGGTATAAGAGGTATTGCCTTAGATTGGTTTAAGAGCTATCTTCACAATCGCAAACAGTATGTACATATTAATGGGTATTCATCCCCAATACAAAATATTAATATTGGTGTTCCTCAGGGATCTGTCTTAGGCCCTTTGCTTTTTATTATGTATATAAATGACTTACAGTTTGTCAGCAATATCTTAGATTCAGTTTTTTATGCAGATGATAGCAATTTTTTATAACTGGAAATAATATACAGGATGTTTGTGCAATATTAAATAAGGAATTATGCAAGATAAACCAGTGGTTTTTAGCTAACAAATTGAAACTAAATACTGATAAAACATCATGCATGGTATTCCACACCAAAAATAAATTTATTGATATAAATCGCATGAATGTAAAAATTGCTGGTTTTGATATTCCAGTTGTAAATACAACTAAATTCTTAGGAGTAATATTAGATAATCATTTGACCTGGAAATATCAAGTAGATGACATATGTTGTAAAATATCAAGAGCAATTGGTGCAATCAGTAGAATAAGTGCAATTGTACCAACACATATCCTTTTAAATTTATACTTTACTATGATCTTGCCTCACCTTATGTATTGCAACATTGTATGGGGAAATTGTGCAAAATATCTTTTAAATCGTATTCATATTCTTCAAAAACGTGCAATCCGGATAATTACGAACTCTAAGCCTTACACTCATTCAGATCCTTTGTTTAAAAAATGAAATTATTAACTATATATGATATTCATAAATTTGTAATCTGCACATTTATGTATCAATATACCAACAATACCTTGCCAAAATTTCTAGAAAATGGTTTCACAAAGAAAAAATATATGCACAATATAAGACAGAACAATAATTTGTATGTTCCTAATTATAAATATAATGTCTCTAGATGCACTGTCAAATACTCAGGGCCGATCATGTGGAATAATCTCTCAAATACCTTTAAATGTACCAAAAGTCTTTCAGTTTTTAAACGAAAATATAAAATCATCTTTTAAATCTATATTAATTTGCCTTCTCCCTTCCTCTCCCATTCTTATTCCTTTTATCCATCCTTTTTTGTTTTGTTATTGTAGTCGCTGTTGTATTGTTACTTAGTTCATGTTCTTGTTAGATTTGACTATCATGTACACACTTAAGGGATTGACCATAGAAAGGCCTGAAGGCCTATTGTCGATTCCACCATTATCTGTTATGTTATATTTATGTTATATTCTTGTCCGTGTTATTTGTCTTTTGATTGTTCTGTATTTTTATCAGACTGTGGAAATAAACTTGAATTGAAAAAACTTGAATTGATATGTATTTTAAGTAGTCTTTACGTACATCAAATTCATATTACGTATGAGGGAGCCACACTAATGTAGCGTTTGGGGTTTTTTCATTGTAACAAAATGTTTCATATGCTTTTATAAATTGAAATAGATAATTCATGCATTTATTCATTCATTCTATCCGATATTCTTGCGCAGGTATGGCCGTGAGGAAATCGCGTTTCTGCATGCTGCTTCTTATGGGCGCTTTGGGATACATCCAGCTCATATACCTGATGATGAGAGTTGATTTTCAACCCAGTGATGGCATCTTTAAAAACACGTTAAATGGACGGGATCAACGGGCAGTTATCCAAAGAAAACAATCGTCGTTTAAAGACAACGCATCGTCAGATTCATTCCGTCTGCAAAACGCAAGTTCCAAAGGCAACATGCCGAAAGATGGTGGTGATAACTACGGAAAATTACAGGCAAATATGACTGTAGCGAAAGAGATTAACGAAGAGAAGCATTCGAATTTGGAAACGTTGCATGGGGCTGAGTCCATCAGCTGTCCCCGCAAGGTTCATCTTTGGGCAACAAATGCCGGTGAGTTGGGATATTCCCGAGGCATCCATGAGATAAAATGTCCCGGAAGTTCTTGCGATGTACAGCTGTCCGTTGATATGACCCTCGAGACCATGCAAAAGAACGAGGCTCTTATCTTATTTCATTGGTCCAATTGGGACTGGGAGACGTTGCATAGTCATCGACCACCGGGCCAAAAGTGGGTGTTTTACACCCTCGAGAGTCCTCTCAACACCAAAAAACACGTCGTTCCTCCCATCCAATACTACAACAACACATATGACTATATCATGTCATTTCGGTACGATTCAGACTTTCGGGCAGATTACGGACAACACCTTGCAGGAAAACCTCAGATCGAGGCTAACGACACGAGAAATTGGGCTCAGAATCGTTCCAGGCTGGTCGTCTGGATGGCCTCGAACTGTAAGGGCACATCCTGGCCAAGACAGGACTTTGTGAATAGATTGGCAAGGCAAGTAAAGCCTCGTTCAGATATGCGATGTCAAACCGTGGCGTTTTTTGTTTTTGTTTCGTTATGATGACGTAACTGTAATACGTTTAACATTTCTGTGTCTTTTACAAACCATTTATAAGAAAAGAGCTCAGTGAATAAGCGCAAGGCCTTTCTTGGGCGCAGTTGCTATTTATTCACATGTAGAAGAGGAATTCGGCGTCCGTTATTTTACTTTTTTGCGGAGTGCATGTCGCCTGTTTGGAACTTGGAGGGCATTAAGCTCACCGTACTTTCACCCAGAGACGACGCCCTTCTGTCCTTGAACAGACGATATAATACTTTTATAATATGGAAAGGAGGGGGAGGGGGGAACACGTCTGAATATCATATACATGTATCGACATGATTTACACGAAACTCAATATCTATTACGTAACGAAAATGTTGATAAGATAAAGTACCCAAGGGTACCGACAAAATGTAGAAATTCTCTGATACACGCAACACATGAAACAATAATGTGATAATGCCAACTGTTCACGATTCACAAACCTCAAAAGTTAAAATTGTTTTGGTCTCTTATACTTTGCTCTGTTTATCTTTCGTTACAGAGACATCCCTGTGGACATGTATGGCCGTTGTGGAAACCAAACCTGCAAAGCCGGTACCGAAGATTGCGACAGAGCGCTGAAGCAGCACAAGTTCATACTAGCGCTGGAAAACAGCGAGTGCACGGACTATATCACCGAGAAGTTCTGGATCCAGGCCCTCTACAGGGAAATAGTCCCAATCGTGTTCGGGCCTCCGCGGAGTGATTATGAAAAGGTGGCACCTCCCAATTCTTTTATCCACATCCAGGACTTCAAAACCACGCGGGAATTAGGGGAATTTCTGAAGAAAGTGGACGCGGACGACGCCCTCTATAACAAGTATTTTGAATGGAAAAAGAAAGGTTCTTTGAAACCGTACGGAGGACCCACGCGAAATATCCTATGTGAGCTTGGAGACCGTCTAGATGCTGACGCGAAAGCAGTTCGAGATGGAACCTATAAGCCAACGAAACAAAAAGACTGGAAAGGATGGTGGCAGGACTCGTGCAAGAAGAAAGGGAGAGTGCCAAACTAAAGGTTCGATTCGTTCCGCTTACCGAAGAAAACATATTAGAAAACATATTAGCATATAAGAAAACATATTAGCATTCTCGTCATAGACCATAGGCCGTTCCCCAAGTTCACACATTTCGTTCTTATTTGATTCAAAGTTGTATTTATATCTCTTATTCTATGTTTAATGTTCTTTTCCATGTAGGTATTGGATTTTCCTCTCTTTCCTTTTCAATGATAGTTTTAAATTAAATGTAACTCTAAAATCATACATGCATTTTAAAGTTAAATGCCAAATGGCTACATGAATCAGGGCAGTTTATTTAGCATTATCTACCCAAATCAATCGAAATGGTCAAATTATTTTTGTTTAAGTACGTTTCTTCACTTTGCGCTTTCCGTGTTTGATTGTATGATTGTTATGCTTCATGGGATTTATATACGATGATATCAACCCTTTATTTTTTATTTGTAATTAATGTTGGATCGAATCAGCTGAATTAAAATGAGTTTAATTGAAATTATACAGTTCATGTAAATTATATATTAGAAATCCTCTTTAACCGGCGCTATAGTTCTCTTTAGAACTAGAAGCTCAAGAAAGATTACCAACAGTCCTTTTCAGGACTACACACACTCAAGAAAGAAAGATTACCGACAGTCCTTGTCAGGACTCCCAAATCCCCCCTCTCTCTCTCACATTATGCAACTGTAAGCCTACTGTACAGAAATTATAAGTTTTTACTTAAATGATGGAAGTGGAGTATGGGTGATTTTCAAATGATGTGCCTGTTTGAATGAAATAAAGTTCATATATTACCCCTCACCGAGCTCCTTTTTAAACACGTAAGTACAAATTATTTACAATGATTGACAGATGCCTGGTTTTTTGAATGACTGAATATTGTTTTTTTCTTCACATAATCAAAGAAATATTTAAGGGCATCGCTTAACAATTTTAAATCTGAGATGCATGGCCCGTGTTATCAGTGTCTGTGATATCGTGTGATATTGAAGCCCTAAACAAATCGCTTCAAAATGAACATGAAGTGCCTGAATATAGTAAAATTCTTTGAATGACCGGTATTACCATACTCAACATACTCAATAGACTGTAGTGTTATAAACACCATTAGGAAAACGAAAAATGAAATTTCGATTACCAATCATAAATATCTTGATAATCAGACAGGCGATCGGCATGTAAAAGTCATGGAATTCCTAACTGAACTAAAGGTTTATAATCATGATTGCAGTACGAGCTAATTCCAGGATTTTGTTTCAGAATCTGAGGCAATGTTACGCAGTCACTTAAAATAAATGTTGAGCTTTACATCAAACTGGTAATAAATGCTCCTGGATTTTAGTTGATATATAAATTAATTATTCCTTGTTGTATAAGACATGGTCTCATGAATATTCAAATCGAGAGATTTAATTTTACATCGAGGTCATTTCCAGCAAGTTTTCCAACATTTGTGTGTGTTGTGGAATATTCTGCATGATTTAATTTTCGAAATGCAAGCACTTAACCTAACTCTCCTTTGAAATATACCAGAACTCACAATTACCATGAAAAATGCCGATTATAAAATGGTTAAGCCAAAAACAATTCGATAAAAGCACTGGTTCTTTGGCAGAGAATCAAATCCAGTGCCTCGTGGTCAATAGACCAAGACACCGCTACTTCATTTAATGAAGTACATGTCTTCTTAGAGAAGAGAGTGCAGCATTAAGGAAGTCGGTAATTTATGATATTTTAGTAAAATACAAATGACTCTTAGCTAGAATATCATCACAGTCACATAACCAGTACGCCGACTGTAGATTCTCGAAAAGTAAGAGATTTTAACTTCGATATCAAACAAGCTAAACAACTTTCACAGATACACTATTATTCCCTATAAGTCTCTTTTTTTTCAAGAATGGAAATAAGAATATACAACAAAAATGTACATCATAACTATGAATCTAAGAATGACAGATAAATTAGTAATATATGTTATATATTAATTCAGTGGCTAGGAGAGTTAATAAGAATTTTTTAAAAAGGGATGCGGGGCCCCTTTTTTGATATTCCTCACCTATGACAGGGGCAAAGCATGCAATTCTCGATGTCAGCTTTCAGCTAGGAATAGTGCCTAAAACGCGACACATTGCCAGTTTAGCCTTGCCAAAGGTAAGAAGTGAGCAAATAATTGTGCGTGTGTGTATAGCGGGGAGGGGGAGGATCTTCCTCTTTCATAGGAATACACACATAAATAGGCGATAAGATAGATATGGCCGACAAATATGTTAGAATGGGATATTCTTTTACAAGCTTCTCCTTCATTTTATACGCTCGTGTTCTGATATTAGAGGGGTAATAAGGCGTACCTTCCCGACAAACCAAATCTGTCCAACCTCACAAACACAGGAAGAGAGTCCATATTTTGTGTGAGATAGCTTAACCATATGAGAGGAATTTCGGATTATTCACACATTTTAAAGAGGTGGGATTAAATTTACTAATACCCCATCTCCTGTTGCGCTGCTGATTGTGATCGAAGTACCGACATCACAAATTCATCTTAATATTTCACCATCCTGCTGCTGATGAATAAAAAAACAACAAGAAATCCCTAATATATTTTCAATCCACATTCATACAAAAGAGTTTAATTTAATTTGATTTCTCGTTCACATGGTGATGCTGATGAAGTCGTTTATGGTTGTTTCGGTTTCGCTGTACAACCTCTATTAGGGATAACAGATATCAGGTGTTTTTATCATCAAGTGACAGGTAATGTTTGTATCAATTACCTATTTCATTTCAAATAACAAAGCATATGCATCAGCTTCTGGATCATTAAAACATTTAATACTCCATGATTTGGCCTAGCTCTAGCAGTCAGTTTCGAAGATTGGGTTGAACAGAAGCTCCGATGTACTATTTTTCAGTCAGCTATTGAGGGTACTTTATACTTTTTTATCGAGTAAAGGAGAAGAGAAACTGAATGACGAACTTGCTCCCAGTATTGAACTCCGCAATAAAATGAAAGAAATGGAGTGTAATTCAAAGCAGGCCGATGCCGGGGTAAAACGGTCTCTCTTACACAGCTCGTTGTTGCTGTGCTTTATACTCAGTTTGGGAATATGCGCCGCTGTCCTCCCAAACATACCGTTTGAACAAAACAACACAGATTCGCCACGTGGATGTTTAACCTACGTCATCACTCGGTCCTGTCTCACAGTCGTCCTGATATTATTTGAACTGTTTGTGTGGTATGTTGTTCGGAAGAGAGACAGTTTTCATAGGAAGCATGAAGTCTTTTGGCCATTGAGATGCCGACACTGTGCCCATGCCGTAGGCCTTCTACCGCACCTTACGGATAACAGTGAAGATGGTGAGACCGAACAGAAGAATATATCTTCACCTCCGTCGTCTTCTCAGAATAGAAGGGCGAATCTTTTCAGTGAAGAACACCAACTGTACCACAAACCACACATGTCTCTGCTGAACACCTTCTACATTTTTGGCACAATTGCCGGGATCAACATTCCCATACCACTCATTGCTAACATCATGTGCCTTATAACGTTGGACAATTCCGTAGTTGCCAATGTTGTCCTTGTAGGGCAAGTGCTGCTAGATTTCACATTCGCCACTATGATATTATTTGCCATGTTATTCTTCAGGAACTACTATGATGCAGCATTCGTCGACGGACAAAAGTTTACTTTCCCCCCAGCAGTAAGTTTCGCCGACTTTTTACAAAACGACATGAGATAACCCTGACTCCTTTCTACGCTGAAAGTGCCATTATTGCTGCTGCAATGATGTGGCAGATGTGGTGCTGTAAACTTCCAGAAGCTCTTCTGAAGAAGGCTAAAAGCACCTCACAGTTTCAGAGTCTCGGTCCAACCTACGTTGGACCATTTTGGGGAACGATCCGTGCTTGGCTGAAGAATATTTTCTGCTGTAGAAAGTTGAAGTTCCTTTGGTTAGGATCATCTAAAGAAGAAAGACGAAGCATCGTGCCAAAATCAAAAAACCGAAAAGAAAGCGAAATCCGAGAACCCCCACTGAACATCACTTTAACAGTGGCCTTCTATGTATTTCTAGGAGTCACTTATTTTTCCTTACGCCAAGTTTTGGAATATTCCAGCTTGGGGTTACAGGAATCACTTCCTTCAACCGAAATTACTCTAACATATTTAAAATGGTTCCTGCATATTGTATGCCGACTGCCCTTGCTGGTGATGTACCACTTTCGTATATTCCTGACTGAAAGCGCCAAGACTTTTCGTCCGAGACACACAGTATCTCTTATATCGGGTTTAATAGGAGAACACGACCGCGTTATCCTGATAAGCTGTGTTGGTATTTTCACATTGAACATATTCCGCTTTGCCAGTGCAGTAGGGATCCTTGCAGAAATATCCCGACCTCGTGAGAACACAGTTCTCGCTTGCTACACTTGTATATTCGCCATCTTCCAAACCTACTCAGCCTGGGTCATGACATCCTTCTTAGTCGTCGTTCAGCGGCAGGAGATTGTTGGTACGGATCAAGTGAGATGGACGCTTATTTGCCTGATCTACACCGGTATCCTGAACGCAACTCAGTGGGCCATTGATAGTTTGGAAATTGCTTCGTGGGTAGAGCTGACAACATTTTACGGACATACCCAAGGAAAGGTCATTGGTGTTCTTCTGGAGCCCCTAACCTCGTTGTATGGCATTCATTCAGCCATGATTGCATATGAAGCCTATAAGACCGTTCGCAATAATTTACAATCAACATACAATGTGCCTACTGAAAAGGAACCCTCGGTTTGATTCTAAAGATTCGATTTTAACATGTTTGGTAGAATTTTGTTGTTGTATTTACATTTCTCCACGTGATCGAGTGAGAAAAAAAAGGCATTTGGCTAAATTTTTCTATTTATATATTTGGTAACAGTGGGGATTTACACAAAAGACGTGCATTTTATTTTTCCACTATGTGATCCGACCTTTTGGGTATATTCGTTCAATCATTGTCATATAATGTACAGCAACTCCCATATACTTAGAAATTATGATAGAAGTCTTTATTTTTCAGTGCCATTTTGTACCGACTAATTTTACTCGGTTTCCTTTAATGTCTTCTCTGAACGAACAACATGAAAACCATCTTCTGCACATGTCTTCTTAGAGAAGAGAGTACAACTTTTAGGAAGTCAGTTAGGAACTAATGATATTTTAGTATCAAACAAATGACTCTTGACCAGAATAACATTCCAATCACATAATCAGTACGTCGATTGTAGATTTTCGAAGAGTAAGAGATTTTAACTTTCAAATTTCACAGCTTTTTTCGCGATTAAAACCTGGGAGTTCAGGAAAAACATTATTATTCCCTATAAATTGTTTTATTTTGCATAATAGAACTAAAAATACACATTAAAAATGTCACCTTAACTTTGGGAGTTCTTTTCTTCCCAAAATTCTCTAGCAAAAAAAGCATTTGAAACTGCAATAAGACATGTCAATTGGTTACTTCTTTCTACCCCTATAAATATGATAAAGCAAACATAAATCGTGGTGAGCGATTTGAAATTGTGTGCCACTTAGAGACTCTTGAAGATCTTGGGGCGCTTCACACCGCCCCCTCCTCCGATAAACGCTCATGCCAAGGAGGCGCTCCTTCACTTCCTTCGATAAAGGATCTTCTTTGTTGTCTATTGATAATCATGACTACTCTCCTCGTTAATGGTCTTGCTCCTGCCAATTAAAACATAGAAGAACATTTGTAATCATAAGGAATTTTTAGCTTTCGCTTTCTAGAATTTGTAAAGAAGTGATTAGAATGAGTCAGAAAAAAAAGAACAAGTCCAAAACATGTACATTTGTTAACAGCTGTTAAAGTTGACATTAAAATTGGATAAGTAGCTTGAACAATTAAGTTCAGTGTGATTTTAACTTTCACTTGCTCGACTAATGAAAGGAAAGGAAGCAACAAGACAAAGATTATTACAAATATCATAATATCATTTTCTAGAATTTGTAAAAATTTGATGAAAGGGAAAGAGAAAACAATAATAATACATTTGTTAACATTGATCATATTAAGAAAAACAAATAAAAATATATCACGAACAGTTCAGTTCATTATGACTTTAAATTTCACTTTCTAGAATTTCTAAAATATCTAATCAAAGGAAAGGAGGCGATGAAGCAAAAATTATTTTAACTATGTAAAAGAGAATAAATAAATGACTACATCGAGGATTAAGTTTTCAACATTCCCGAAATTCTAAAACGTAGAAAGGAGGGCGATTACAAGTCTTATACATTTGGTAATAGTGATTATATTTATATAAATATATGTCGGAAGAAGTTATTTAGGAATTGTTCACAGTTGTAAAAGTAATTCTATTGTGGCTTTTTATTCAACGCTGTATGGTATAGAATGTGAAAGTAACGTTTGAGAATAGGAAATTATCTAATTTTAGAAAAGAGCAATTTTGATATGAATGTACATTGTACAATGAATACTGATATCAATATTTCTATGTTTTGTAGTATCGAGTGAGATTTGTTTGAATGTATACATTGTATATCTTGTTTCAAAGACAGGATGCGAGGACGTCATTTTATTTTGATAAAGTAATCCCTGTGGCTGAAAGTTTAGAGAGAAGATGGTTATTTCTGTTTCATAAAATGAAATCTTTGTGATTTGTGTGTATATAGGTAATGCGATGACACAAGCGGGAAGAAATTGCCCTGTCAGGCAAAACTGGTGTGTATTAGGAGTTTTGTATTTGTATAAGAAAACTAAAGATAGAAATACTGCAAATAATCATATGTTAAAAAAATGTATAAAGTGCACAGAGCAAATTGTGCTGAGTTTGATTCCTATATTGTTTTAGTGTGTTTCAGTTATAGAGCTCAATTAACAAAAGCTATATTGAGGATTTGTACATGTATATGCAGAAAAGTATACAGACAGAAGGATCTGTTTGTGTTTGAATATATAAAAATTAAGAATGTACAGTGTGTATTGATGAAATAGTATGGTTTATAAAGAATCATTCAAGTCGAATGATTTTCAAGCGGGGAAATTGTCAGAAGACAGAAATTCCTTTAAGTAAATAGGAATGACTTATTTGAATCGTAGACAGGTGATCGGAATCGTAAGATGATCGGCCTGATTATTTTTAAGTATCTCAGGTGTTTGATGTCTCTACGCCATAGTAATTTGATTTTATGTTTTTAAATAATGTCTATATTAATTTCTGAAATGGGAAGGTTTCTTTATCAAAGGTTGTTGTCGATGAATTACATGTCAGAGAATTTACTTTTAAGAATTGGATTTCTTGTAGTAGCTCTGGTACTCTGTTAACTTCTGCACATTCCACGGTTTGTACTTTTCTTTTCTGGGTTTCCTTTAACATGATAATAGTTGTGAAACATATTTGGTGATATATAATTGTGTAGTCTGATTGATTTGTTAATTAATATTATCTATTTTCAATTACGAAACAATATGTCTTTGATGTATATTATGTTATCTGTATTGAATCTGTATGTGAAATGTGAAACGAAAACGAAAACTCAAACTCAAACTAAACTATAGGAGCATGATTTTTGCTTGCACGTCACAATTTTATTGTATATAGAAATTTCCGTTGCTGTCTGCACCATCACCCGCTGTCACAACACATCCCATCCAAGTATAGCTTAGATAAGCTGATTCAACGATTACCTCATCAAGGCTCACGGGTGATATTTTGATAGTATATGGGTACATGGTTGCAATGAATTTCGGCACTGTGGTTAGTTTAATAGGTCATTACATGCTCTGATTCTGGTGCAAGTAGTGCATGTAATCGAAGCAGGCCAAGAGAAAAGTCAATGTAAGTTTCTATTTTTTAATATCATTTTTGTGGAGTGTATTATTTATTATGAGAAGTTACATTTTCAGCAAAACTAGTTGTCAAGAAGACTTGTATATTGTTGAATTTCACTTCTTTTCATAGTGATTAATTCTTCCCAGTACTGTCGTATAAGACGTGGTCTCATGAATATTCAAAAGCATTTCTAGCAAGTTTTCTAACATTTGTTTGTGTGTGTAGAGGAATATTCTTCATAATAAAATATTCGAAATGCAAGCACTTAACCCTATTTTCCTTCGAAATATGCCAGAACTCACAATGACCGTGGACTACGCGAATTATAAAATGCTAAAGGCCATAACAATAACAATTCGATAACAGCACTGGTTCTTTGGCAGAGAATCGAATCCAGTACCTCTTGGTCAATATTCTGATGAATCATCTAAAAGACCATGACACCGCTACTTCATTTTAATAAAGTATATCATAACTATGAATCTAGGTATGACATAAAAATTAGTAACATATAGTATATATTAATTCAGTGTCTAAGGGAGCTAATGAGAATTATTTAAAAGGGGGGCTCCTTTCTTTATATTCCTCAGCTATAAACTGGGGCAAAACATGCAATTCTTTATGTCAGCTTTCAGCTGGAAATAGTGCCTAAAAAGTAACACATTTAAATGCCAGTTTAGCCTTGCCAAAGGTGAGAAGTGAAGTTTAAAGTTGAGGTTTGAAGTTAATTATCCAAACAAAAAGTACATCAATATATCAATCAAAAGTAAATGTTTAACATTGAAACGATAAATGGGACCAGAAAATAGCATTAAATGATACTCTTGCCTGGTACCACTAACACACAAAGGTATCACAACAATGACTGGGAATGTAATGAAAACATCTGAATAACCATTGAATACATACTTTAAAGCTACCATCTCTTCTACATCTAGGCAAAAATATGTTCTGTGATTAAATACAAAGATTTTGTATTTGACACTAAATAAAAGACAAAGAATTATATAACATAATATTTACAAAAAGGCAAGGACCTCAGTTTAAAGTTCAAAACAATAATTATATTAATATTTGTAATATTAGATTTCTGCGAAAGCAAGTCACTGATACTATCTCCAGTACAGATAGGGGTAGATCATTCAAAAGCATGCGCCTCTGGATGACACTGTAAATTTACCCTGCGTTGTCCCTACTTAAAGGCCCGGTCACACATATGACGACGCACGGCCCGCGCATTGAAAATCGGAAAAATAAGATTACTGCATCGTTGTGCGCCCAAATTTTGTCAGGATTTGGGAGAAGCTAGCGAGCTGACACCGAATGCATAGCGTGTTTTTAGCGCGCTGCGCGAATACAGGGCGCATACAGAGCGCATACAGACCGTAAACAGAGCGCACATGTTAACAAAATCCCACGAATGCACAGCGTGTTGCTAGCGCGGGGGACGAATGGTCCACGCATGCACCGCGTGCACAACGCACAGCCAGCGCGCGAACGGCAGGGGTCACGTGAGTGTGCCTATAAAAAGCATGGGCTCGTCTTGCTTGCATTTGTCGACATATCAAAGTAGCGCAACGACGAGTGTACAACTGAGCTCTTCAAGATGCCACCCAAGAGAATTAACCCGACATCCCCCAACCCCACTACGCTACGTACACGTCAGGTATACGCTAGTAACGCGCATGAAGAACGTTGGGTGCGCTAGAGACACGTTCAGCACTCGTGCAGCACGCTCATTTTCGCTGGGCTTGCAACGAACAATCACGTATCATGTATCACGTGTCACGTTCACGTTTTGCGCTGTTTTGTAAAATAGGCGACTCTAATTTACGAAGTGTAGGGCTTACCATTCGTTGTTTTCCACGCCGGTAAAACACGAAAGATCACGTCTACCAAAACGTGTCGTGAGTGTTTAATCAATATTTTTAAAATTGCAAGCGCTTGTTACTAAGACTAGTCATGACGTCACCGTGATATGTATGATTTGTGTTTGTACAGTACGTACAGTACGTACAGTATGCGTATCGCCTGCGCCTAGCTAACTGACAACGCGTCGCGACGATATCAATGAGGACGAGGCCGGCACGGTTCGACGACGTGGCGATCGAGGCTAGCCAGCGCCCAGCGACCCGCAGATTATCGATGATACAAAGTGAGAATGTAAGTATGCTTTGAGATGATTATAAGTATAACTTTTCAGCTGCTGTGATTTCAGCTAGTATAGACTCTGCAATGACATGTAATACTATCTACGGCTACGCGGCCACGGCTCAACACGGCTTTGCCACTGCAGTGGACTTTGGGCATGCATTTTTGCATGCATGCATTGGCCTAGCTACTGGCCTAGCCTGGCCGAGCTTCCATGAGTCGAGTGAGACAGAGTGAGAGTAAGACTGGTGATGGCATGGCCTAGTGTTTCATAAAGATGCATGTTTGTAAATCTATGCATGACTTTTTGAATGACTGGAAGTGGAATATGGCATGCCAAATGGGTGTTTAATCATTAATGATTAGCTAAAGTTGAAATATGCAGATGATGATGAACATTCTCACATGTGAGAATGTTCATCCTGTTACACTGTTAAGTCTTAAGACGCTATGACAGTCAACCCCTCCCATAGGGGCATGGAACACTGATATTGGAATACGCGTTTGCGCTTTTCCTGCGATCGTGATCATTGCGCTGTACAATATACTTTATTTTATATTTTTACATTTTATAGTACATTATATATTTTTACATTTTATTTTAGTACAAGAAGTAATGGTAGTAGTATTTGTTTCATCCATTTACTGAATTAGTCGAGCATACAGATACGCAGAATATACCAAAGAGTGACACAACAGATTCTGGCCTGAAACAGCTTTTTTGCCATTAGTCTCTTCTCAATGACAATTTGCATTTTTTTTTTAACGCCAGCGTCAATTTACGTGAGCTTTCGTAGATTGCATATAGCAAATCAACAAATTGTTGGGTCACGTAACCCAACACTTTGTAGATTTGGTTGACCTGTTTCACGAAAGGGCGCAAGACGTGAACGTGAACGTAATACGTGATACGTGACTGTTCGTAGCAAGCCTTTTCGCTGCATGTTCGCTGGGCATGCGTTTGAAGCGCGCTAGGTATACGCTAGGTGTGCAATATGTGTTCGCTAGACCTCGGCCGCCGAACTTACAACGAATACACAGCGTGTGCTCCGCGTAAGTCTGGCGTTGGTCTAGCGCGCTCTGCGCGTGTCTGCGTCCTTTAGGCGTTCACTTTCATGCGTCGAGCTCCGCGCACATTTTTGCGTGCGTCCCTCGTGCGTCCCCTATGTGTGACCGCCCCATTAGGCACACTCAACTTCTGACTTTTTCTTTGCCTAGAAACAGCAAAGAATTGTGTGTTAGTGGGGGGTGGGACTTTTTTAACCAGGAGCTCGTTGATCTCCCTCTCTATCATAGGAATTCACGAAAACGTAGGCGATAAGATAGAGGTGGCCGACAAATATTTTAGAATGGGATATTATTTTATGAGCTACTCCTTCATTTTAAACGCTCGTTTTCTGATATTAGAGGGGGAATAAGGCATACCTCCCCGACAAGCCAAATCTATCCAACCTTACAAATACCCAAGAGAGATTGAGAAAGATAAAACAAAAGAAACTGTGCACTTTTTCATGCGAGACAATGCTTGCTTTAATCTTAAACTACCCTGTAATTCTGGGAATAAAGCTCATTGGCTCGTGTTATACCAAAACTCAAACCCTACGCTTGGTTTCAGCTTTTGTTAAAAATCGGGTTTAACAAGGTCTGTGGTCTGGGGTCGTTTAAGCGAGACAAAACGGGCCGGAGTAAACTGAATGGGTAGACTAAGGGCCGTTTGGATGTGGATAAATAAATTATAGGATCATCAAAATGTGACCACGGGTTGTAATGCAAGTAAAAGCCCACTAAGAAAAAAAGAGTTCATATTTTGTGTGACGTGGCTAAACTATCTGATAAGAATTTCGGTGGGTTTATTGTCACTAATACCCCATCCCCTGTTTTGCTGATGATTGTGATCAAAGTACCGACATTAGAAATTTATCTTAATATTTCACCATCCTGCTGCTAATGTATACCCCAAAAAATCCCTTATATAGGCCTATTTTCAATCCACATTCATATGCAAAGTTGAATTTATTTGAATTACACGTTCACATGGTGATGCTTAACAAGTCGTTTGTGAGAAGAAATACAACATAGAGACAGCAATTGCCATATTCTCAACATTTATTCCACTGGGGTTAATTTCCCCATGTTAACCGTTTGGCTTTCAATATTTTCAACAATATAGCACAATCAATGTACAAGCATTATGGTACAGGAAAAGGGGGCAAAGGCTGACTAAAAACCAAATACCAAGTAGGGAACCCGGGTCACGTGACCAACCGGGAGGAAGAAACCCAACCGAGTCCCAGTTTCCTGGGATTACGGATTCCCTTAAACAACCTCTAGCAATCATAGCCCCTCCTTGCCATCCGGCAAACCGCTTTCCCCTGTTATCAAGAACAATATCAATATTAATAACAAGAAACATGAAAACTTAAACCCCAATCAACCAACCAATCTGTCGTACAACGTCACATCTTATTTGTACACTTCAATCCTGTCATCCTTCTTGACTCCCAATACAAACAAATAACACAATAACACACTTCAGTTATTGTGGGATAGCCTGACAACGGCTACCGGGAGCCGGCCGTCTAATGAATGTTTACAAACATTCTCTCTCGTTTCCATCAGGAAACCAGACGGCACATGGCCCAGGCCTAAAAACCAGAGGTAAAACTCAACGAGAATAAAACTCTGGAAAACCTTATGACCCATGTCGAAACATAACATAACACATAGCACTTTCATTGTAATGAAATGTTTCCTTCTAAAGCACAGGCTAGAACGATTCAATTACACACTAATTAATGCCTTGCCTTAATCTCCGTGGCGGAAGCTCGCACACCTGTACGATCTGCCTATGCAAATTACATTCCACCGGGGCAACCGCCCCTGACCCAAATATGCATTCAATAACGATGTAAAGTTGTAAACAATATTTGCCTGCTATCAATCGTACTGCAGACAAATATTTCTAGCCCAACCAACCAACCAAGTCTAGCCCAACCAACCATCCACTTCTAGCCCAACCAGCCATGTCTAGCCCGACCAACCATCCACTTCTAGCCCAACCAACCATCCATTTCAAGCCCAACCAACCAACCATTAATACATTTCGGTCCAACTTGCGAAGTTCACATTCAAACATTTATACCAGCAAATCGGAGCATTTCTAGCCCAACTAACCAATCATTCGTACATCTCGCTCAAAGCCATGTATGTATGTAAACGTTAATCATAATTCAAAACGTTTCTAGCCCAACCAATAATAAGTACATTCGGTCCCACCTGCGAATATATTCTAACACTTATAACAACAAATTGAAACATTTCTAGCCCAACCAACCATCCATTTCAAGCCCAACCAACCAACCATTAGTCAATTTCGGTCCACTTGCGAAGTTCATGTTCAAACATTTGTACCAGCAAATCGGAACATTTCTAGCCCAACCAACCATCCATTTCAAGCCCAACCAACCAACCATTCGTACACCTCGCTCAACCTGCGAAGTATATATTCAAACATTTATAGTCCAACCAACCCACCATAAGCACGTTTCGGCCCTACCTGCGAATATGGGCGGAAGCAATAGCGAGCTCAACCAATCAACGGGCCGCTGGCTCGGCCCCTCTGCTGAAAGGAATCGACCGGTGCTGGCCGGCCGGCTGGACGGGGAGTGTCATGGCGGCGTATCGTACGCATCCAAAATTCGGGGATATCGATCCCGTTGTCTCTGTTTCAACAGCAGGCGAGCCGAACCAGCGGCCTGCTGATTGGTCGAGCACCGTGTGCGTCGACCATTAGGCTATTTGCATAATTAGCCGAACCAGCGGCCTACTGATTGGTTGAGCACCGTGTGCGTCGACCATTAGGCTATTTGCATAATCAGCCGATAGGCCAATAGGCCTTGTGCATTATTGTTTCCGATTATCGATCGAATTATAGACCGTCGCGCCGGTCCTTTCGTAGAGTATAAAGCACCCTTGCTTACATTAGTTTTTATCACCTGACGAAGTGTTGCAGCGGCGCACGAAACGTCGAGATCTTTTAGATTCCTTTTTGACCACATTGCGAGACAAACGAATATCACCAGCGATATTATTTTCGATATTCAACATTTATAACAACAAATTGAAACATTTCCAGCCCAATCAACCATCCATTTCTAACCCAACCAACCATCCATTTCAAGCCTAACCAACCAACCAACCATTAGTACATTCCAGTCCAACTTGCGAAGGTTATATTCAAACATTTATTACAACCAAGTGAAACATTTCTAGCCCAACCAACCAACCATTTATACATTTAATAATAATAATAGTGTAAACTTATAAAGCGCACACACCGTCCAGGGACGCTAATGGCGCTGGCTCAGCAACAGTTCTCTTTAGTACAAGTAAAGTAAATGTTTATTTTTGATAATAGAGATATACACCATCAGAAACTCAAAAACAATTTTGCAACACCCATGTCGATCCTCAGCTCCGCCTGGTGGGGGCCGGAGCCCTTCAGCTGCTCCGTTCACTGACAATTCGAGGGACTAGCCCAGTCAGCACATGATTTACAGGAGCTCTAGCATCCGAGGCCACCAGGCCCCAACGGGCATCCAATGAGACTAAAGGGTGATAACTAATTAAGTTCAGATGTATCTACAAATTTCGGTCCAACTTGAAGAAAATTCAACATTTAAAACATATTGAAACATTTCTAGCCCAACCAACCATCCATTTCAAGCCCAACCAACCACTAGTACATTCCAGTCTAACTTGCGAAGTTTATATTCAAACATTTATTACAACTAATTGAAACAATTCTAGCCCAACCAACGATGCCTTTCAAGGCCAACCAACGAACCATTAGTACATTCCAGCCCATCTTGCGAAGTTTATATTCAAACATTTATACCAATAAATCGGAACATTTCTAGCCCAACCAACCAACCATTCGTACATCTCGCTCAACCTGCGAAGTATATATCCAGACATTAATAACAAACTGGGGCATTTCTAACCCAACCAACCAACCATAAGTACATTTCGGCCCTACCTGCGAATATATTCTAACCTTTATTACATCAAATTGAAACATTTCTAGCCCAACCAACCAACCATAAGTACATTTCGGTCAAACTTGCGAAGTTTATATTCAAACATTTATACCAGCAAATCGGAACATTTCTAGCCCAACCAACCATCCATTTCAAGCCCAGCCAACCAACCACTAGTACATTCTGGTCTAACTTGCGAAGTTTATTTTCAAACATTTATTACAACTAATTGAAACAATTCTAGCCCAACCAACCATGCATTTCAAGGCCAACCAACGAACCATTAGTACATTCCAGTCCAACTTGCGAAGTTTATATTCAAACATTTATACCAAGAAATCGGAACATTTCTAGCCCAACGAACCATTTGTACATCTCGCTCAACCTGCGAAATATATATCCAAACATTAATAACAAATTGGGGCCTTTCTAGCCCAACTAACCAACCATAAGTACATTTCGGCCCTACCTGCGAATATATTCTAACCTTTATTACATCAAGTTGAAACAATTCTAGCCCAACCAACCATGCATTTTAAGGCCAACCAACGAACCATTAGTACATTCCAGTCCAACTTGCGAAGTTTATATTCAAACATTTATACCAAGAAATCGGAACATTTCTAGCCCAACCAACCATTTGTACATCTCGCTCAACCTGCGAAATATATATCCAAACATTAATAACAAAATGGGGCCTTTCTAGCCCAACTAACCAACCATAAGTACATTTCGGTCAAACTTGCGAAGTTTATATTCAAACATTTATACCAGCAAATCGGAACATTTCTAGCCCAACCAACCATCCATTTCAAGCCCAGCCAGCCAACCACTAGTACATTCTAGTCTAACTTGCGAAGTTTATATTCAAACATTTATAACAACAAATCGAGGTATTTCTAGCCCAACCAACCATCCATTTTAAGCCCAACCACAATACATTTCGGCCCAACGTACAAACCACTAGTATATAATAAGTTATTTATTCCAGCAAATTAATCAATTTCAAGCCTCAACCAACCATCCAATCGATACTACCAGTCATTCACACACAAATTACGTCCATGTTCATTGGTAATCAATATCACGTCAATCCCTCTTCTTCTGACAGGATGTCAACCCTGCAGCCATTTCAACACAAAGTAACTGAACAATGAAACCCCACACTTATAATCTAGTTTATCCTCAAACAAGAGGAATTGAGGGGTGGGAAGGTGGGAAAAGAAACACGTTTTACCCCAGTGGAAGTTGTTGAGCGTGTGAATTAAAATCCAATAACAGTGCGCATGTACTGTACACGGCTAGGAATGCGCGCATCCTGCCGCTATATCGCGCGTATAAACTTGGATGCGCAGCAATTCCGCCGTTTGACCTTTTGCACTGTTTAAAGTTCTGTCAACTCGATTAAACTTTGGTTTGTATTTTGGTCGCATTCTCTCACAAATTGCTGATCCGATAAATCGAACAATCTTATTGTGAGAAGAAATACAACATAGAGACAGCAAATTGCCATATTCTCAACATTTATTCCACTGGGGTTAATTTCCCCATGTTAACCGTTTGGCTTTCAATATTTTCAACAATATAGCACAATCAATGTACAAGCATTATGGTACAGGGAAAAGGGGCAAAGGCTGACTAAAAACCAAATACCAAGTAGGGGGAACCCGGGTCACGTGACCAACCGGGAGGAAGAAACCCAACCGAGTCCCAGTTTCCTGGGATTACGGATTCCCTTAAACAACCTCTAGCAATCATAGCCCCTCCTTGCCATCCGGCAAACCGCTTTCCCCTGTTATAAAAAACAATATCAATATCAATAACATGAAACATGAAAACTTCAACCCCAACCAACCAACCAACAATAGACTATATACATTTTTTTTGTTGCCTTATATAGACGCTACGTCACTTGTTGCCAATTTCATTCAGTTCGACGACCTGTCCAAAGGTAAAATAACATATCAACTATACTCTAAAGTCTTTTGTACCCGACCGACACGATTCGGACTTGAATCGTTAGACACCATCAAGCTACAGCAAGGCCTGATGTAATCCACAACACTCGTTGCTTTATCAGGTAATGATAAAATTGTACTCTTAGATCAAAATTTCGAACTGGATGGACCTTCGATTCAATTCAATCAATATACTCCGTTCTACACTGACACATGTTTCTTCACTTTTTTGCCATCAGACATAACAAGAACAACTCTACTCAGAATGGAATGAACGTGCCACGAACGAAAGACACAACAATTAGTGAGGAGGCATGCTATCGCGAGTTTCATCGCAACAACTTTGCTGAATGAAAATTCGATGAATAGCCTACATGGCCCTCTATCGTGCAATACTTTATTTCCAATTTCTGCTTAAATGTTATTTTGCTTGTTTGTTGGCATTTCCTGTAATATCTTCTATCCGTCTAATGGCATTGAAATGTCTTCCTTGTGATGTGTAAAGCCACCTCGTCCAAACTATCCGACCTCGCTGATAATTCATATATTTGGTTCCGGCCTATGGATTTGTGTGGCGGTCTTCTACTGGCGCTAGCTTATCTCATGAACTGCTGCTACCAGTCGCCCATTGATGAAGGCCCACAACCACCTGCGCCAAAATATAAAAGAAATCTCCCGCCGAGTACGATATTCAAGGAAGAGCACATATGCTGTGCTATATTGGGCCAAAGTGGGTTGCAATTATGACTAAAATTCAGTCCTCCCAACTCCAGGGACTTTGCCTAGTTTAACTTTAGGTAAGCGATCTATATTGCTCTGAAATTTGCAAGAATCATCCCAAGCAAGGCAGAATCACTAGCATACGCAAGACTATACAAATGTAAATAACAAGAAATTGCCTGGTTAATAATGATTTTGCCCTGTATCTAAATTGTTCGCAAGTTCACAGTAATCACGTGAAGGAACTGCTCATTTTGTACTATAGTAGGACTTGCTTTCAGACCTCCTTGAGTCCGTGAACCTCTGTTGTTTCAATTTACTAACACTTTACTTTAATACCATGACTATTTATGCTGGCTATACCGTTAAGATTGTTACATAAATATAAATCCATGGGTCTCTGGATCTACTCTGATCCGGCATAAGTGCTCCATTTTAAATCTCCATAATAGTGTGCCATGCCACTCGGTGGTCTAATGACCGTCAGCTAGAGTAGATCCAACCGAATAGTCAGAGTCTACATTCATGAATTGAAAGCAAATCCTCTGCAACTGTAGTATTGGCAATAGTGTGCTTTCGTTTTGGGCGACGGTGGAGCCTGCGACGGTAAAATAACTGCGACTGTATCGTCGGGCGTGCGAAGTGTCCGTCCTGCGAATTACTCGTTTCGTTTTTCACGACTGCAACGAACTGGCCAATTTGATCACGTGATCACCAACTTGATCACCTGACATGCCTGATCATTTCGATCGCGCGCTATTCGACATGGCGAATCTTCACCGAGTGAGAGAATGTTTACTTCTCAGTTATTGTTTGGATATCATTGACGAGGATGATTTTACTCTTCTTTATGATATCAACAAGCCTACAAATTACGACTTTAGGTACTATGAGTATGAGACTTTTGATCTGGATGATTTTAATGACGACGAGTGTAATTCATATTTCAGGTAAGCCGTAGCATACTGGCGCTGGCATAGCATCTAGCTTAGCAGTAGCACTACTGGGCCTGGGCCGTGGCTTAAGCATAGCGTTGTCGTTGGTTAGAGTTATAGTTAGACTTATTAGTTATAATAGAGTAATAAAGTCCTAACACAAAAAGAAACATTACTATGAGATATGATTATGATTATGAGTATGATTGTTAATGCAATGTTAGATCTAGATCTAGCCTCTAGCAGTCTAGGCTCTAGTCGTCTAGATATACTAGGTTACTATTATTAGTAGACCCTATATTATTGTGTGAAAATGAGAGATATTCGTTTCTAAATAAATAAGCTGAGCTGAGCGCGAGCCCGAACCAAATTAGATTTACTTATTTACATGTAGAGTTCTAGATCTAGATCTTTAAGTCCAACTAAATTAGACAAAATGACCACTTTCAAAAGTAGTGTTTTGTGTCAATTCATAACAACCAGAGTCCAGAGTGATATTTTTTGCCAAAGCACAATCTATGAATGTATATTTAAGAAGCTAACAGGGCTTTGTAGGTACATGTAGGTACATGTAGTGCAGACTCTATCAATCGTGTCTTTCATGAATTTTTGGTGTTGGTGATATGATAAAAATCTATGATTATTGCATCTTTCTGGCTGCAGTAAACACATACAATTTAGCTGCAATGATTATCAAGATTACGCTTGTTCGCATGCTCAGCCCCCACTTTCAAAAACGCTCCGCGGCCCCTGTTTCAGTTAGAAAATTAATGGGCATTTTGGAATCTTGTATGGCATGAAGCTTTTGTTAAGCAGACAAATTAATTACTACTTTACTAGTTAAGACAAAGAAGTAGATCATTGTATAGATCTAGATGTCTGGGGGAAACAAAAAATCAAATTACATGTATATTATTAGCCCATACATTAGAACTTTTTCTCAGAGTTTGTATGAGTATGAGTGGGTTATCTAGTATGATAGCTTATAACAAATACTGAAGAAAATATTATATTATTGTAAATTTCATGCTGATTGTTGCAGTGACTAGAAAAGCCAAATACATGTTTGTTTATTTTGCTCTCTGTGTTACCTTTTCCTCAGATTCCGAAAGAATGACATATTTCGCCTCAAGGCCGCTCTCCAGATTCCTGACAGAATCAGATGCACAAATGCTACCCGTATTGATGGAATAGAGGCATTGTGTATCATGCTATCGAGATTCGCCTATCCTTGTAGGTACGGAGACATGGTGAAGGATTTTGGACGTTCTGTTCCCCAACTGTGCCTTACTACAAATTATATGATTGACCATCTCTACAACAGTTTTAACTTTCTTCTCGACACTCTGGATCAGGAGTGGCTCCGTCCAGGCCGTCTCGAGGAGTACGCCACCGCAGTAAGCGCGAAGGGAGCAGCTCTGACAAACTGCTGGGGCTTTGTGGATGGTACTGTGCGCCCTGTTTGCAGGCCTTCGCAGCATCAACGGGTAATGTACAATGGCCACAAGAGACTGCATGCCCTCAAGTTTCAGGCGGTAACAGCCGCCAATGGCATGATTGCTCATCTATATGGGCCAATGGAGGGACGAAGGCATGATTGCTATCTTCTAAGAATGTCAGGACTTCTCAATCAGCTAGAAGAACGGTCTTTTGATACCGCAGGGAGGGTAATGTGTATTTATGGCGACCCTGCATACCCTCTGAGAGCCCATTTGCAGGCCCCCTTTAAGGGGAATCTTACTCCTCAACAAAGCGATTACAACAAATCAATGTCAAGTGTGCGAATCTCAGTTGAATGGCTCTTTGGAGACATAGTGAATTTTTTTAAATTCGTAGACTTCAAGAAGACTCAGAAGGTATTTTTGTCTGCTTGTGGAAAGATGTATGCCGTTTGTGGACTACTGACCAATGCCCATACCTGCTTGTATAGTAATAACACTTCAAAGTTCTTTGGATTGGAGCCTCCAACACTAGAGGAGTATTTCCAGGCTGGCAACTAGAGAACGTATTCTGAATGGTACATGAATGTACCACAATTAAAGTCCAATATCTGAATTGAGAGTTGCCACATTGACAAAAACTAGGATTCCTTGTCTTGACTGTTTTGATACATGTATGCAAAAATGTGCGTATTAGTCTTGAGGTACAAATTGGTTACATGATGTGTAACATTCAGTATTTCAGGCTTTTTCCAATGGGGGGTGTGTATTTTGGCAATTATTCTGATAAATCAAAGGTAAATGAAAAGTAAAAGGCAGTGTTATTTGGTATGTATCAGTACTAACTTATAATTCAGTTTTGTTGCATTGAAGTATGGAAATGTGGCCAAAGGTTCTATTTTGATATGAGGTTCTGGTCGAGTCAATCAACTAATGCCAGATCATTTTAAGCTTAGGAAAGTAAAGCCTGGAATAGTGACTGAATTATTTTATATGCATTTTTTTCTCTGAGAACCCAAGTGTCATAAATTGCTGCATTGGTTTATAAACAGAAAACCTAAGTGTATTTCAGCAAACAAAATATGCCTTCTTTCATATACATACATGTAGACGAGAGTAGACTTATGTGAGTGAGATAAACTATGGTGGTATATGATATTTATGGCAGGCCATTTGAGTCAAAAGATACATTTATGAAGTCTTTATATGGTTGACTTTCAGGAAACATTAAGGTAATGATTTTTATGTCTGTCTATTCATTCTTTATCCTGATTTAATAAAATTGTGTTAAATGCAGTTCAAAGCGGGTTCTCGCTTTCTTTACTAATACAAAAACACTAATACAAAACTGCTAAAAAAGAATATTTCACTTGGCAAGAATTTATTAATGTAACTCTGTTAAATAATATGTAATATCAGACATTGAACACAAAGAGACAAATGAGATTTCAACACAAAAATGTGGCTCTCTTATGAATGTACCCGTACATAATTCTGAATGGTAGCTGTCAATAGAAGTATAAGTAGTCACACAGTATTGAATAAATATGGCTATATACATGTCGGTGGATATTCTGTAGATCCTTCACACACATTGCACTGTCAGAAAAGTATTCCATTTATATCTCTCTTTGGTTTTACCATTAAAAAAGACACTTTGTACCTGGCTTAGTTATAAATGTCAGTATGATTAAGTGATGAATATCATTCTTATAAGAATAAATTCTACAGAAAAAGATATAATAGTTTCAACAGGGCAATTTGATGGCATTGAAGTTTGTATCAGTTATCAGGTTATTGCTGCTGACGAGTTACTACAAATATTTAAATTGTTTAATTGTTGATGACAGTCAGAGGTAGCAGCCAAAAGAATGTAGAGATTGTTACAAAGGAGAATATTGAATGGAGAAAAACATGTGTCTGGCCAGTGAAGTATATCAACATTTTGTGTCTCTTTGTAGAAAAAGGACAAAGAATTGCACCAAAACAAACATTGTTACCTTTAAATGCAGTTCACAATCTACAAAAGAAACTATCAATGGATGAAATATTGGACAAAAGCCTATGTATGTCAACTGTTCACAGGCTTATGTTTGCATTGCTCTAAAATCCAATTTGTAATTTTACCCATTTTGTCAGTAATGAAAAGGAATGTTTAATAACAAAGAGATTATTTAGTTACTTGGCATAAACATGACCAAACTGATAAGTGTGATAGCATCGAGTATGAAAGTACACAAGTTGGTGTATTGAAATGTTAAATGACAAGATTAACTATGCTTAGATTCAATAGATCCTATGTGCATTATCGTCCGAACTGAAGATTTACTTCTTTTTTTATCATATATTCCAACACATTTTTCATGCTCAATTATTATTACTGCAGAAATAGAATTTTTATAAAAATGCTGGTGTATGGTAAAGCCGTTTTGATCAGTACGATTTAGAGATGTATGGATCTAAATATTATGAAGCATTCTTTGTAAAAATTGACAAGGTGATTTCTGATATCATTAACAGAATAAAGAGAGTATTGTTGTATGAATCCACTCCATTGTCTTCATGAAATTGTGGTTTATTCACATTGAATCTTGTATATTATTAATTCCTACAGTCCACTCTCGTTATAACGAGGCAATTCTCCTGGTCCCTATTTCAAACAGTCGTGTATAAACCTATGTGGTCAGGGCCTTCAGTATAACAAGATTTCATTATAACAAGGTTATTGGTTTGGTCCCGAGCACCTCATTACAACGGGAGTAGACTGTATTAGGTTATTTCCGCACCAATTATCCATACAAAGTAATAATCAACAAATAAAATGATAATCATTACCATTTATGTCGTACAGTACTTTTTAACTGGCATAAAATTGTTTGAATAGGAAATGCCTTGAGCCCTTTTCCCATTTTTTTCTTCCTGACAGAGGTTACACATTATTTTCTCGGAATGTGGAAAAAATAGATCAGCTTTTAAAAGTGGAATGTAAATAACAATTTTTCCTCTACTGAAAATGGAGTAATAGGAAGCACAATGAAGTATAAACAAATGCAATAAGTAAGAAAAACCATAGTGTTAAGAAACTATGAAAACAGTTATTAAATGCACTAAGTAAGAAATACCATAGTGTTAAGAAACTATGAAAACAGTTATTAAATGCACTAAGTAAGAAATACCATAGTGTTAAGAAACTATGAAAACAGTTATTAAATGCACTAAGTAAGAAATACCATAGTGTTAAGAAACTATGAAAACAGTTATTAAATGCACTAAGTAAGAAATACCATAGTGTTAAGAAACTATGAAGTACATATAATTCAAATTCAGTGCATTTCAATAAAAGGGTAATCACCAGGTATACATTTATAAATTCCCCAAAATATTTCTGGAAATGAGTCACCAAACATGATGTACCAACACAGGAAACATTGCATAAACTCTTCCCAGACAAAAATGTCCAATAAAAGAGACTTTCAAACATCCCCAACAAAAGTAGCATCAAAAAGCTACTTTCAGACTATATTAAATTTGTTGCCAACAAAATTTTATCAACATTGATTGTTTAAAATTGAGTTACCATTATATTGAAATGCCCTGTATAGTTTCAATGTTCATAAAAATCTATAAAAAAATTTAAAAAAATTACAAGAATAAAAGTAAGTCCTCCACTTAACTAGTGCATATGTGACTTGATAAATTTTGCCATCAATTAGAAGAAAAAAAGTTGACCAGAGAATAATGAATCATATCAACTTTTGCACGTCTCCCTGATAACCATAAGATTTGTCTTTGCTCAGAGAAATCTCCACAAAAATATACATGAAAAAAAAATAGTAAATACAAAAAGACACTATCACGGTATCATGAATGAAAGTGACACAATATGGATATCAAAAATAAAAATTTTCTTTATGTATGTTACAAAGAATATAACAAAATAATACCTGTAATATTATGCACCTGAGTTGATGGAAAGTTTAAAATTACATAACGTTAATTGGCTCAGCAGGAGTTAGAACATTTATTATCATCCAAAAGTGTCAAATGTTTTTTTGTTAAACACCTTGTACATCAATAATACTCTAAAACAAAAATCCAACATAGTATCACAAATGAAAGCCCCACAAGGTTATGAATATGGGTATTCAAACAAACTTTTCTTTTAAAATTGTATGTTATGGATATCAAAACAAAAAACACATGTAATATTATGTACCTCAATAGATAGAAAGGCGATCAAACTTTTGATCTTTAAAAAGACATCTTCTTAACAATCTACATACAACTCTACTTTCAAACTAACTTACAAAAGACAGCAGCAGTGATATACATATGAAAACTTTGAAACTTGACAATGATGACATGCAGTTAGGACTTGTGACTTGTGATGTTCACCTAGTTTAGTCAGTGTTTTCCTTTGCTTTCATAACCGCTAACATCATTGCCTGCATCTGTGTTGCTTGCTGCTGCATAAACTGCTGCTGTTGCATTAGTTGCTGTTGCATTTGATGCTGTTGTTGTTGCATTTGCTGTTGGTGCTGCAGATGCTGCTGTTGTAGTAATTCAAACCTTCGATCCTTTTCTTTTTCTTCACGAATTCTTCTTTCTTCTTCCTCACGCCTTCTCGTCATCTCGTCTCTTCTGAACTCTTGATCAAACTGCATCTTCTTTTCCAGAATAGTGAAAGCCTCTGTGCCATTATTCCTCCGCTTCCTGTTAGGAGTGTCTTCGTCTTGATTTCGTCTGAATGAAAAGAAAATGCATACAAAATAAGCAACTCAAATATAAATTTCAAACAATCTGAAAGGATGTGGCCAGATCTTGGTTTAAAGCCCCTCTGCACTAGTTTGGCCAGGAGGGATTAGAGGGATTAGCGTGATCACTGACAGGTGGTTATCTCATCAACTCCGCTTTCAAGTAACATAAAAAAGGGATCATGGGGGACCAACAGGCACCTGTTTCTATATAGAGGGAGCAAGTAGCTACAAGTAGTACAGTGGGGCTGTAAAGAGTTTGCCACCCCTGGCAGGTTTGTTAACATGAACTAATGACTGGCCTTCCACAAAAATCATTCTGCCCTTAGCTATTCACAGGTATAATCATAGTTAACCAGTTGACTTCCAAATTCTCTCATTTCCCTTGGCTTAATAATATCAGATCCATCCAGTAGGCAATGTATTAATCAGAGACATACACGTCTTCACTTTAGGGGTAGACATCTTAGTCGTTAAGTTCAGGAACTTAAACTTTAAGCACTCTATTGCTGGTTCAAGACTTTTGTAGAAATTAAAGCTGCTGTTAGTGAGTATTATGAATGTAATAGCGAATTAGCGATGGAATTAAAAACAAACAGAATAGACATCAACAAAAAAAATTGGTCTCTTTATATGATTGTTTGATTCATTTTAAGGACCATTTTGAAAACAAGTTTTACATGACATTTCTTATTTGACCGACAATAGATAGGTACATTTATTCATAATAATAATATTGGGTTCTTGTATAGCGCTCATATCTGTCAGACCTGACACTCCTGGCGCTCCCAATTATTATCATACAACATGAATAAACACATGAATGATAGACAAAAACATTTTCTTTAGAAGAAGCCAAGGTTCATGGTAAAATGATATCCCTTTAACTCCCCATACAACTTATAATTTAAAAAAGATGCTGCTAACCATTTTTAGCAGCTTCATGTAATGTTACCTTTTCTTTGTCTCGGAGAACCTCTCCAGCATAACTTTCTGCATTTCTATGCCATCTTGTTTCTTTTTTCTTCCTCCTCCCTCTTATGCGGTTGAATGGTATCCCCATCTAGTTCCATTTCTTGCAGCTGCTCCACAAGTTCTCTGACTTCCTTCTCCAGCTCCGTCTCTTCAGGGCTTATGCCTGAAGCAGCCCTTTCCTTGTTAGCATTGACCCTGTGCCGGGTCGCCAGGGCCTTGTACCTGTCACGCACAGTCCTTTGGGCGAGGGCACAACTGTGTCCAGATGAGAGCGCACTGGCTACTGCGTCCCACACTTTGCCACGCTCCGTTGACCCATGCCTGTACACGAATGGATTTCTTACTACAAGTTCTTTCAATAAGGCCAACTCCATGGCACCCGTCCATACAGATTTCTTCCTGCAATGATAACAACAATTGATTAAGAAGTAGAAAATATTTTGCAGTATAATATGATTCAGGCCAAATGGTGCTCTGTAGATTTGTATTTTCTAAAATATACATACATGTACACGTGCTTAAGAAAGCTACATTCTCAGAAGCATTACTTTGCGATTGAATATTAAAATGTAGACATCTAAAGGAGTTACTGTGGAGCAGTGAAAACAAAATACACAGGAGCTCAGATCGATTTAGCTCTGATAAGCTCTGAAAAGACCTCTGGTAAACTTTAAAAGAGCTTTAGTAATAATATAGAACACAAAAAAAAAACAATGGCTAATCCAGACAGAGCTCTAGTTAACAAAAAAGTAATATTTACACTGCCCTGAGCATTGCACAAACACAACAAATTCAACTTACTTTTTACAGCATGAGCTTGTGCTAGCTGTCTTTCCTTTCTCACTGTCACCGCCCTTCTCCTCACTCACTTGCGAGTCCTGTTACATTAAAAAAGGGGTTTAGAAAGAAGGAAAAAAATCATTATCACTTCTTCTATGAATTCCACAACCATAACTTGTAATTTGTATTAGCTCCAGATGTGGTGGTAAAAGTTAGTGACTGTCTTCACTGGCGTACTGGTGGGGCAGTTGACCCCACAAATAAAATTTGAATGTGGTTTATTTCTAATTCGATATCAGTGATTTACAAATGTTGCTGAAATGGTATGATTTTTTCCCTGAGCTTCCATGGGGCTCTGTCCTCTTGGACCCAACCAAGGGACTTGAGGCGGGCCCCTCGTAATTTATTGTAATTTATTGCCTAAAACCCCTGAGCTCCGCCCCCTGGAACCCACTCCAATTAGCGACCTACCAGTGTCACAAATAAGGTATCAAAATATGCTCATCAGACCGTTATAAATGCCTAAAACCCATGAGCTTCAAACTAGGGCTCCGCCCTGGACCCCACGCCAATTTACTCTCCACTTGCTTCGCTCTACCTGATCGTTGAGACTTTAGCCGGTAGCCCCACTTACTACTTAGATAATTTCACGGGGCCTACATTTTTTTCCTTAACCCCCGCCCCCCCCCCAAAAAAAAAAGTTTTTGCTCATTAATTATGCCACTAAAGAATAGACTTCAGATCGACTTCACTTTCTTTATAAATTCTAACATTCTACATTTAAGAGTTTAGACTATCTGTAAAACAACTAGAGATTCTAGACTCTACTCTCTAGTAGTTCATGAAATAATTAATAGTATCAGAACAAAGTGTTTGGAAATTTATTTAACAAAATAACACACTGTATTTCCATCGTTTAATGCCCAGGCATGAAGCTCACCGGTATAGCCGAATAAGGCCTAACAGTAGGCCGGCCAAGTCCCCAGAAAACATATCAAGTCATGGGACGGAGTGAAAAACGCCCGTCATGAACATCTTTAAAAAACTTTTTTTTAAAGACCATAATTAATCTGATTTCACTCAACATGGGTCATTTTGCTTGCAGGAATTTGTAATATATATAGGTCTAGTCTAGATTGAAACTTACGGAATGCATAGCTGAAGCTCTGTAATTAATCTTGGTCAAGTTTGCCTGTGAGAAAGTCATTCGTACCTAGAAGTCTATAGTTAATTTGGCAGCATGTCGTTGCGTTTTCGGGGCGACGGTAAAACACCCTGAAACCCGTCGTAGATTTTCGATGACCGACGTACCTCCAGTTACGAGCATGCGCAGACGGGTCCAATACCTAGCTTTACCGTCGCAGGCTCCGCCGTCGCCCAAAACGAAAGCACACTAATACTCTAAGTCCAACAGTCTAAGCGAAGACCAAATTCAGTCTATTAAAGCGTAAGAACTAAGATGATGCCCAAGGGTATGACCAAAATGAAAATTAAAATAATACTTGAAACTACCCCGTTCCAGATGGATATTTCTGTCTTCAGACATTGCTTAGCCTGTATACTACTAGTACTGCAGACTCTAGCCTACAGCCTATAGCCAGGGACTGTTGAGGAAGACCCTACTGCCAGACTGTAATGTTTGTCTAACTTAGCTCAACAGTACGGTAGATATCTCGTCCTTTGCGCATTGCTCAAAATCTAGTATTATTATTTAAGGCTCTGTACTGTCTGTAGTCTGCAGAGTCTACTGTCTACTACATAACAATATTGATTCTAGACCTTCCTTCATATCTAGATCTCTATTCCTAATGTCATGCAAGCTATACCGGTGCCTATGTGTTAACTCACCCGGTTGCGGCTGATTATGTATTCTGCACTGGACTTGCTGGAGCCGCCTCCATCAACATCACTGCGGCTGTCTGGGCTTGCTTCTTGTCCTATGTCTTTGCAGGCTCAGGCACCTTGTCATTTGTCTGTTGTGCTGACGGAGTTGACTCGGTCGTTTAGTCTGCGTTTGTTCGATTGTCCTTGTGTGTACCGAAGTCGTAAACTCGTAAAATCTAGCCTAGTCTAGGGTCTAAACACAACATTACAAGGTGATTACAAGGTCCCGTCTCTTGTCTTGAAGTTGAAGCCGCCGTTCAGCTAGAAATCTGGAATCTCTATGCTGAAGTAGTTAGTATCTTGACGAGAGGCAAGACTAGAGCTAGTCCACTATAGTTCTCTGTATTCTAATCTTGCTTGATCTTCTGCCGACTGTGTTTAGCTTATAATATAAACGTTACACTTGGTCGGCCTATTTCCAATCAATACTTCCAGTGCAGACGCTACTGCCGGTACCGGTATTACGAGCTGATAATAGAACTGGATCAGGGCAATTACACATTGCTATGTTCAAATGATTTTCGAATAAATCAGATGTATATTCCCCGTAGATCCACTATCTCCGGACCGACAAAAAGAAACACGTTTTACCCCAGTGGAAGTTGTTGAGCGTGTGAATTAAAATCCAATAACAGTGCGCATGTACTGTACACGGCTAGGAATGCGCGCATCCTGCCGCTATATCGCGCGTATAAACTTGGATGCGCAGCAATTCCGCCGTTTGACCTTTTGCACTGTTTAAAGTACTGTCAACTCGATTAAACTTTGGTTTGTATTTTGGTCGCATTCTCTTACAAATTGCTGATCCGATAAATCGAATAATCTTATTATGGATGTTTCGGTTTCGCTTTACAATCTTTATTATGGATAACAGATATCAGGTGTTTTTATCATCAAGGGACGTGTAATGTTCGTATCAATTACCTATTTCTTTTCAAATGACAAAGCATGTGCATCAGCTTCTCGATCATTAACAGTTAATACTCCATGATTTGGCCTAGCTCAAGCAGTCACTTTCGAAGATTGGGTTGAACAGAAGCTCCGAGGTACTATTTTCCAGTCAGCTATTGTTAGTACTTCATACATTTTTTGTATCGAGTAAAGGATAAGAGAAATTGAACGACGGACTTGCTCCCAGTATTGAACTCCGCAAGAAATGAAAGAAATGGAGTGTAATTCAAAGAAGGCAGATGCCGGGGTAAAACGGTCTCTCTTACACAGCTCTTTGTTTCTGTGCTTTATACTCAGTGTGGGAATATGCACCGCTGTCCTCCCAAACATACCGTTTAAAGAAAACGCCAAAGATTTGCCACGCGGAGGTTTAACCTACATCATAACTCGGTCCTGTCTCACAGTCGTGATGATATTCTTACTAATGTTTGTGTGGTATGTTGTTCGAAAGAGAGACAGTTTTCATAGGAAGCAGGAAGTCTTTTGGCCATTGAGATGCCGACACTGTGCCCATGCCGTTGGTCTTTTACCGCACCTTACGGATAACGATGAAGATGGTGAGGCCAAACTGAAAAATATATTTTCACCACTGTCGTCTCCTGAGGATAGGAGGGCGAATCCTTTCAATGAAGTACATCAACTGTACCACAAACCACACATGTCTCTGCTGAACACCTTCTACATTTTTGGCACAATTGCCGGGATCAACATTCCCATACCACTCATTGCTAACATCATGTGCCTTATAACGTTTGACAATTCCGTAGTTACCAATGTTGTCCTTGTAGGGCACGTGGTGATAGATTTCACATTCGCCACTATGATATTATTTGGGATGTTATTCTTCAGGAACTACTATGATGCAGCATTCGTCAACAGACAAAAGTTTACTTTCCCCCTAGCAGGATTGTTTGCCGGTTGCCTCTGGATCGCCGCCGACCTTATATTATATCCCTTAGGTGAATTGGCGTCTTAAAAATACGTGCAGCCGGACTTTCCTTGTGTCCTTCCCGGCAACTTCGGAGCTTTTAAAAAACGACATGTGATAACTCTGTCTCCTTTCTACGCTGAATGTGCCATTATTGCTGCTGCGATGATATGGCAAATGTGGTACTTTACACTTCCAGGGGCTCTTCTCAAGACGGCTCAAAGCACCTTACAATTTCAGAGTCTCGGTCCAACCTACGTTGGACCATTCTGGGGAACGATCTGTGCTTGGCTGAAGAATATCTTCCGCTGTAGAAAGTTGAAGTTCCTTTTGTTGGGATCATCTAAAGAAGAAAGACGAAGCCTCGTACCAAATTCAAAAGACAAAAGTGAAAGCGAATTCCGAGCACCCCATTGAACATAAGTTTAACTGTGGCCTTCTATGTATTTCTCGGCATCACCTATTTTTCCTTACGCCAAGTTTTGGAATATTCCAACTTGGGATTACAGGAATCACTTCCTTCAACCGAAATTACTCTAACATATTTAAAATGGTTCCTGCATATTGTATTTCATCTGCCTTTGCTGGTGATGTACCACTTTCGTATATTCCTGACTGATAGCGCCAAGACGTTTCGTCTGAGACACACAGTATCTATTGCATCGGGTTTAATAGGAGAACACGATCGCGTTATCATGATCAGCTGTGTTGGTATTTTCACATTGAACATATTCCGCTTTGCCAGTGCAGCAGGGATCCTTGCAGAAATCTCCCGACCTCGTGAGAACACAGTTCTCGCTTGCTACACTGGTATATTCGCCATCTTCCAAAGCTACTCATCCTGGGTCATGACATCCTTCTTAGTCGTCGTCCAGCGACAGGAGATTGCTGGTACGGATCAAACAAGATGGACGCTTATTTGCCTGATCTACACCGGTATCCTGAACGCGACTCAGTGGGCGATTGATAGTTTGGAAATTGCTTCGTGGGTAGAGCTGACAACATTTTACGGACATACCCAAGGCTTGGTCATTGGTGTTCTTCTGGAGCCCCTAGCCTCGCTGTATGGCATTCATTCAGCAATGATTGCATATGAAGCCTATAAGACCGTTCGCTATGATTTACAATCAAGATACAATGTGCCTACTGAAAAGGAACCCTCAGTTTGATTCTAAAGATTCGGAATTAACAACTTTGGGCAACTTTTGATGTTGTATTTACATTTCCCACGTGCTCTAGTGGAAAAAAATCATTCGGCTAAACCTTTTTATCTATCGATTTTGTTAACAGTGGTGCTTTACACAAGAGACATGCATTTTTTTTAAACACTGTGTGATCCAACCTTTTGGAAATAATTATGTGAATCTCTCCTGTGTAAATTCGTTAAATTACTGTCATATACTGTACAGCAACTCCCATATACTGTACTATTTAATTATAATATAATTTTTTCTTTTGTCAGTACCATTTTGTACGACTTATGTTACTCGGTTTCCTTTAATGTCTTCTCTGTAGGAACAACATGATTACCATCTTCTGCACATGTCTCCTTAGAGAAGGGAGTACAACGTTTAGGAAGTCAGATCAGAAGTGATGATATTTTAGTATAAAACGAATAACTCTTGACCAGAATAACATCACGACCACATAACCAGTACGACTATTGTATATTCTGGAAGAGTCAAAGATTTTAACTTTCAAGTTTCACAGCTTTTTCGCGATTTAAACCTGGGAGTTCAGGGAAAAGAATATTATTCCCGATAACTCATTTTATTTCGCAGAATGGAAATAAGAATATACATTAAAAATGTCACCATAACTTTGGAAGTTCTCTTCGTTCCAAATTCTCTTGCCAAAAAACAAACAGTTGGAACTGCAAAAAGATATGTAAATTGGTTACTTTTTTCTACCCCTATGAACATGATAAAGTAAACATAAATCGTGGGGTGATTTGAAATTGTGTGCCACTTAGAGACTATTGACATTCTTGGGGCGCCTCACACCTCCTCCTCCGATTTCCGCTCATGCCAAGGAGTCGCTCCGGCTGTAACTTTCTTTGACAGAGGATATTCTTAGTTTTCTATTAATAATCATGAGTACACTCCTTGTTAAAGGTCTTGCTCCTGCCATTTAAAAAATAGACGAACATTTGTATCCATGAGGGGATTTTAGCTTTCGCTGTCTAGAATTTGTAAATATCTGATTAAAATGAGTGAGAAACAAGTCTAATACGTGTACATTGGTTAACAGTTCTAATAGTTGAAAGTTAAATAGGACAAGTAGTTTGAACACAATAAAAGGAGGCAACAAGACAAAGACTATCAGAATTATCATAAAGAAAGAAAGATGTTTTAATAAAATTACTAAAGGGGATTTAGGTATGCTTGACTTACAGGAAAAGGTCGGTTCTCTGAGACTTTCTTGGATAAGGAGATTTTTGACGATGAGAAAGCTACATGGAAAATTTAGTATTGATTAAATAGGGTAGGTGGAATTCCATTGGTGTTTTTAGTTGAATTGTAATAACAGAATGTCTATGATACCCTCATTTTTACTTTGATTTACTTTGTACTCAGTCAGAATTGAGATATGTAAATACACCCTTGGTTGCACATATTATGGAATAATAGTTATAATACTTTGAATAACCAGGTATTGCATTTCAAGTTATCGGAAAAATGTGGGATTTTTAAAGTAAAACATATTATCAGTGAAGGACAATGGAATAATTTGGATTTCATGTGTCAAAAATATAAATTTTAAAAACTGTTGTTTTCTTTCAAATTTTCAAAAGTGAAGAAATCCTTTCAAAATTGTGGGTTGATCAATTAAGTAATGATTTGTATCAAACACATCACTCTAATTTCATACAAATATCAACTGATGATTAAATTAATATTTTAAGTAGGAAAGCTAACCAGTTCTACTTATCTTTGTGAAGAAAAACATGAAGAAGTCTTTTGTATACAATGTTTGGCAGCAAAGATTAGCACTGTCGTCCGATTTTAATTGTAATTCGGTATCATTTTTTAAGTTCGATACTATACGGGATAACAGAATCAAACAATATAATTTTAAACTTTTGCTTACATTTTTACCTTCAAAATATAACCTATATCAATGGAAAATTAAAAAAAAACTATGAAAATTGTAATACCATTGAAATAGAGTTTAAAAGGATAATTGTGTTTCGGAAAATTGTAACTTGTTTGATATATCATTTTGGGGGATTAGATATTAACATAAATGAGAAGGCTTTAGTAATTGGATATGATATAGGCCAGTTTGATTATTACTTGGTAAACATTTTGATTAATTATGCTGAATATGTTATATATAAGAACTACCTTAAACATTTAAAAACAAAAGGCAAAATAAATAGTAAAACTCTTTAAACTGATTTGAAATATGAATTGATGTCACATTTAAATTCGAAAACAAAAGAAAAGATTAATGTAAAAAAAGTAAAGCTTTGATCGATTTGTTACGAATTTGTTTTATATTCTTACGTATAGATAATATTGTGAACGTTGTAGATATGTGAAATAAAGTTCCCTCAGAGGGTTAAGAAAATATTAAAAAGGAAGATAAAATATTGAATTAAGGGTTATAGTTTTCATTTTCTAGAATTTGTAAAACTTTATTATTTTGAAAAAGTTACCACTTCTAGCTGAAGGTTTAGAGAGAAGATGGTTATTATGTGAATTACACGTATTGTGAAATGGAAATCTTTGTGAATTTTCTGTAGGTAATGCGATGACACAAGCGGGGGGAAATGCCACTTTTAGGCTAAACTGGTGTGTTTAAGGAGTTTCATGTGTGTAAAAGAATCAAAAGGATTAAAATACTACAAACATTATTTGTTGTAAATATTTTACGAAGTGCACATTGCAAATTGTGCTGAGTTTGCTTCTTAATTTTTGTTTAGTGTGTTTCAGCTATAGAGCTCAATTTACAAAAGCTATATTGATGAATAGTACGTGTATATGCAGAACAAATATAGAGTGTACAGACTAGAATATCTGATTGTGTTTAAACATATAAGAACAAAGAATGTACAGTGTGTATTGATGCAATGGTATTGTTTATAATTAATCATTCGAGTCAAACGATTTTCAAGTGGGGAAACTGTCAGAAGACAGAAATCCCTTTAAAGATAATAGGAATGATTTATTTGATTTGTAGACAGCTGATCGGAATTTTTAGATGAATGGCCTGATTATTTTTAATTATCTCAATTGTTTGATATCTCTACGCCATAGTTATTTAATTTGATGTTTTGATATCAATTTCTATATTAATTGCTGAAATAGAAAGGTTTCTTTATTAAAGGTTGTGATCGATGAATTACATGTTACAGAATTTATTTTGAAATATTGGATTTATTGTGGTTGTTCTGCTATTCTGTTTGCTCCTGCACATTTCACAGTTTTGTACTTCTCTTGTATGGATTTCCTTACAGAGTGTAATATTTCAGGATATATAATTTTGTAGTCTGATTAATTTGTCAATTGCTATTATCTTTTTTTTAATTATGAAACAATATGTATTTTATGTATAGTTTGTTATCTGTATTGAATCTGCATGTGAAATGTGAAACCAATAAACTAAAACTAAAACTTAACTATAGTAGCATGATTTTTACTTGCACGGCTAATAGTCTAACTGCCTTATGGAATTTGAAAGCAGGGGATCTATCGTAAGAATAATGAATACTCTATTTAAAATCGCGAGCCATTTTTGAAGATCGCAAAGACTTCGAAAAATCAACATGAGGCAATTTCATTTGTCTTGTCAAACACCCTTACATTTTGATTTTTTTTCATTTTGTAAGTGTTTTGATATTATACATGATAGCCCCCCCCCACACACACGCACACAAATATACACCATTTACGCACATAGAAAAAACACGTAATCCAAACCACTTTCTTAGTACTTGGACAAACAATTATAAATAAAAATGAAGAAGAAGAACTTAACAAGATGGCATTGGAAAATTATGTTTAAATGAAAGCTCTTCTTCATTTCTTAAATGTACTGTGTCCAAAAATAAAAAGGTTAAATTCCAACGGCATTTGAAAGACAATAATAATTTAGAACTTCCCTCAAAACGAAAGAGCTTAAAAATAGCTTTTAGTGGGAAAAGAACGACCATTAGTTGTCGAATCGACTTAAGTGATTGCAATCACCTAAGTAATAGTCTGATTTTCAGACCCTTTTACCGAATGGTCGTACGTTTTGTGCTGCACAAAGATTCAATCAGTTTAGTTTTGGCCATTACAAGTAGTGGGTTATTGATGTAGACAAATGCTCATGTACCTGTTACAGCTCGTTTTATGTATGTATATTACCAAAGATAAAAGATGTCAGTAAGTCACTCAATAGTGAGGTCTAGAAGTTAAAAAAATGATTTGGATCTAAAAAAAGGTTTTTGATGAGTAAATTAAACACTGAATTCGCAAAAAAGGAGCTTCTTTAATTAAAGAAGGAAATAACGAGATGAATAGGTTTTATTTTTTTTTTATCTTATTAGTTGTCAGGGCTTCTTTAGTTGATAAAGTTCTATTTCTCTCACACTCACATCGTATGACCAGGACTCATCTTCAGATGATAATGTATGACAATGATTTTGATAACTAACTTATCTTGTTAATTTTGGAAATGTCAGGAGCATTAATGCTGTTATTACTGAGCGCCCTGCAATTTACCCCAGCAATTACCAGCAAACTATTAACATCCGGGTGAAAAGTAGTAAATGGAAATTAAGGTCTTGTCAAAGGACATTATTGCTTGGCTGGCATTCGAACCCTCAACCCTTGGATTGAGAGTATTGTCAATAAAACAAAATACCAAACACTTCCTCATGTCAATTGTCTGGAGCCAGAAGGGCGTTAACCCATATACGTCATCACACAGAGTTAATGCGATTCTGGCTCTAAACAGACGGATTTTGTTTCTTCTTTTCTACCAATATTATTGCAAGGGTTGCTGGTGAAGAAATGAAAGTAGCTTACTCGAATTTGGGGTACGTCGGGCAGTTATCCCAACCTTATGTTAGTCATGCTCCAAACAATCAAGAAGAGGTAGGATTTGAATTCAACAAATATTTTATGGACACCTTATTGTTACTTTTGATATGGAGACTAGCCCTCGAATTAAGTTGTTAGTACATTAGAAGCAGAAATACCAGAGAAAAACACCCCCTCGAGAAAAAAAAAGAAAAAATCAAGACATCTGGAATAAGATTTTGTTATAATTATTCTATGTGCAATCATGAATATCAATATATAGTTCTGTATATTGAAGGCAGAAAAGGAACTCGGTCTCGTCCATACAAACTGCTCTGGGGGAAAGCAAAAGTATGAGAGAGGCAGCAGGAACGCATACTTCAAACTGTCATCTATGTGTTTCTTTGTTTTTTTGTTTTCTTCCAATTCAACCTTGATTGATGTGTAATACACATCAAAATAATCTGTTTGAGCTTGAGGTTTCAATGTATTACAACATTGTTAAAACCATTTAGAATACGTGGTTATTTCCTAAAAATGCACTTTTCATAGCCTATTACTGTCATGCATTTGATTCTTACCAATAGTTAATTTCCATTTTATGACATGTTTTGATTGCCATTACGGAGTTCCGTTTCTGTATCTGAAACCTGGAAGAATAGCTTGGCAAACTCCATCTTGCAAAGAGGAACTAAACGGAGAAGGTGGACACCTGATTGTGCTTTTAATATGGAGCTTAGCTCTCGAAATAAGTTGTTAGTTTATTAGAAGCAGAACATATCAGAGAAAAACATCCCCTCGAAAAAAGGGGGGTTAGTTATCCAAAATCTAGAATGAAGATTTTGTGATTATTATTCTATGAGCAATCATGAATATCATTATCTAGGCCTGAATATTAGAGGTAGAACAGAGACTCGGTCTCGCCCATAGAAAAACTGCTCTGAGGGAAAGCAAAAATATGAGAGAAGCAGCAGGAAAACTAACTTCAAACTTTCATCCATGTGTTTCTTTGTTTTTCTGTTTTCTTCCAATTCAACCTTGATTGATGTGTAATATACATCAATGTAATCTGTTTGTGCTTGAGGTTTCAGTGTGATACAACATTGTTAAAACAACTTAGCATCAGTGGTTGCTTGCTGTAAATGCACTTGTTATAGCCTATGACTGTCATACACCTGATTCTTACCATTATATTGTTGATCTCCATTCTATGATATGTTTTGATTGCCAATGCGGAGTTCCGTTTCTGTATCTGAAACCTTGAAGAATAGCTTGACAAACTCCATCTTGCAAAGAGGAACTAAAAGGAGAAAGAAAAGAGGGGCAGCCGAACTAGGAAATTGACTGATAACATCAAAAAGTGAAATGTCATTTGAGCAGCTAATTAGAACACTTTTAGAACACTTTTTTGTTTGAGTACGTTTCTTCATTTTGCGCTTTCCGTGTTTGATTGTATGATCGTTATGTTTCACGGGATTTATATACGATGGTATAAACCTTTTATTTATTTGTTTATCTGTAATTTATGTTGGATTGGATCAGACGAATTGAAATGAATTTTATTGAAATTTTACAGTTCATGTAAATTAGAAATGATAAGATTTTGCTTAAATGATGGAGGTTGAGTATGGTTGATATTCAAATGATTTTTGGTTGAATGAAATAAAGTTAATATATTACCCCTCACCGAGCTCCTTTCTAAACATGTAAGTAAAAGTTAGTTACAATGATTGAAATATGCCTGGGTTTTGTCGATGACGGAATGTATTTTTTTTCTTCACAGAATCAAAGGAGACTTAAAGCCCCACTGCACTAATTGTAGCTACTTGCTCCCTCTATATATAAAACAATGCCTAAGCGGTACCTGTTGGTCCCCCTTGATCCTTTTTTTCTTATGTTAATTGAGAGCTGAGTTGATGATCCTGTCAGTGACCACGCTAATCCCTCTTATCCCTCCTGGCCAAACTAGTGCAGAGGGGCTTTAAAGTAAATGTTGAGCTTTACATCAAACTGGTGATATATGCCCCAGGATTTTGGTCGAAAAAGAGATAATTAAACAAATGCAAGCACTTAACCCAACTTTCCTTTCAAATATACCAGAACTCACAATTACAATGTACTACGTGAATTATGAAATGATGAAGAAAATAAATTTGATAAAAGCACTGGTTCTTTGGCAGAGAATCGAATCCAGTACCTCCTGGTCAGTACTCTGATAAATCATCCACCAGACTACTCCAGTCACCGCTACTTCATTTTATGAAGTACATCACAACTATGAATCTAAGTATGACATGTAAATTAGTAACATATGGTATAGATTAATTCAGTGTTAAGGGAGCTAATGAGAATTTTAAAGGGGGCGGGGCTCCTTTCTTTATATTCCTCACCTATAACTGGGGCAAAACATGCAATTCTGTGTGTCAGCTTTTAGCTAGGAATAGTGCCCAGAACGTGAAACAGTAAAATGCCAGTTTAGCCTTGCCAACGATGAGAAGTGAGCTAAGAATTTTGCTTGTGTTTGTATCAAGAGGGGGTAATCGGGGGATCGTTAATCCCCCTCTTTCATAGGAATACACTAATACGTAGGCGGTAAGATAGAGATGGCTGATAAATATTTAAGAGTTGGATATTCTTTTATAAGCTACTCCTTTATTTTAAACGCTCGTTTTCTGATATTAGAGGGGTAATATAGCATACCTCCCGACATGCCAAATCTCTCAACCTTACAGACACCAAGAGACAGAGAGACCGAGAGAAAAAAATAATTGTGTACTCATTTATGCATAACAAAACTTGCTTTAATCTAAAACTGACCTGGTAGTCTATGATTGAAGATAAATCGCTCATATTGTACCAAAATTCAAAAACGATGTTCGATTTAAAGGTAAAGACCAGTTTTGGAAACGCCCCTCTCTCAAAAAATTGAAATGGAAGCTCTCATTACCAATCATGTGAAAGAATATGTTTTGACTAATACGTGATGATACAAATTTTGCCAAGAAAGTCGGGAAACCGCCTACTAATTGATATATTTGGTAAATTATTATATCTATTGGGACCAAATACATATCTCGCACGTGGTCGCGTAGTCCCATATACATCTTTTTGTGTACAGTGGTTGTAACTTTACCAAGACTGGGCCAAATTTCTTATCATTTAGATGATTCCAGAAGCTTGCAGTACACACCAATACTTATATGCTAGATGATCAACCTTTTCTGATCGATTCCACAACGTTTCTTTCACAATGCAAACGCATGACCAGAACTGGTCTTTATCTTTAAGCTTTTCTTAAAAATCGGGTTGAAAGCCCCACTGTACTGCTTGTAGCTACTTGCTCCTCTATATAGAAAACAATGCCTAAGCGATGCATATTGGTCCCCCATGATCCTCTTTTTCTTAGGTTAATTGAGAGCTGAGTTGATGAGATAACCACCTGTCAGTGACCACGCTAATCCCCCTTATCCCTCCTGGCCAAACTAGTGCAGATGGGCTTTAACAAAAGTCTGGGGTCTAACTTTTCTTCTGGTAAACGTGATTATTGACCCAGGGCTGGGTAAACTGAATAAGTGTGACCACAGGTTGAAATGAAAGTAAAAGCCAACTAAAATAAGAGATTCCATATTTTGTATGACGTAGCTAAACCATCTGGGAAGAATTTCGGATTTTTAGACATTGTAAAGAGGTGGGATTAAATTCACAAATACCCTATCCCCTGTTGCGCCTCTGATTTTGATCGAAGTACCGACATTACAAATTTATCTTAATATTTCACCATCCTACTGCTGATGAATAAAACAAATTATATACAAGAATCTTTTACATATTTTTTATAACGAACGTTTTATTTATTTGAATTTATTGTTTACATGATCATGCTGAACAAATTGTTAATGGGTGTTTCGTTTTCGCTGTACAACCTAAATAAGGAATATCAGATATCAGGGTTTTATTTATCATCAAGTCACAAGTAAATTTTGTATCAACTACGTATTTCCTTTAAACAAACAAAGCATATACTATGCATGAGCTTCTCGATCATAAAAGCAGTTATAACTCCATGATTTGGCCAAGATCAAGAGTCAGTTTCGAAGATTGGGTTGAACGAATGCTCCGAGATACTATTTTCCAGTGAGCTATTGTTAATACTTCATACATCTTTTTTTATCAAGTAAAGGAGAAGAGAAACTGAACGACGGACTTGCTCCGAATATTGAACTCCGCAAGAAATGAAAAAAATGGAGTGTAAATCAAAGCAGGCCGATGCCGGGGTGAAACGGTCTCTCTTACACAGCTCGTTGCTGTTGTGCTTATACTCAGTTTTGGAATATGCGCCGCTGTCCTCCCAAACATACCATTTGAAGTAGACGACAAGGATTTGCCACGCGGGGATTTAACCTACGTCATCACTCGGTTCTGTCTCACAGTCGCCCTGATATTCTTTGAAATATTTATGTGGTATGTTGTTCGGAAGAGAGACAGTTTTCATAGGGAGCAAGAAGTCCTTTGGCCATTGAGATGCCGACACTGTGCCCACGCCTTAGGCCTGCTATCGCACCTTATGGATAATGATGAAGATGGTGAGGCAGAACAGAAGAATATAACTTCACCGCTGTCGTCTTCTCAGGATAGAAGAGCGAATCTTTTAAATGAAGAACATCAACTGTACCACAAACCACACATGTCTTTGCTGAACACCTTCTACATTTTTGCCACAATTGCCATAATCAACCTTCCCATACCACTCATTGCTAACATCATGTGCCTTATAACTTTGGACAATACCGTAGTTGCCAATGTTGTCCTTGTAGGGCAAGTGCTGCTAGATTTCACATTTGCCACTATGATATTTTTGGGATGTTATTCTTCAGGAACTACTATGATGCAGCATTCGTCGACAGACAAAAGTTTTTTCCCCTAGCAGTAATGTTCGCCGCTTGCTTCTGGATCGCCGCCGTCAAGATGTTATATCCCTTAGGTGGATTGACGACATCGAAATATGGGCAGCCGGACTATCCTTGTTTCCTTCCTGGAAACTTCGGACTTTTTACAAAACGACATGAGATAACTCTGACTCCTTTCTACACTGAATGTGCCATTATTGCTGCTGCAATGATGTGGCAGATGTGGTACTCTAAACTGCCAGAAGCTCTTCTGAACAAGGCTAAAGCACATCACAGTTTGAGAGTCTCGGTCCAACCAACGTTGGAACATTTTGAGGAACGATCCGTGCTTGGCTGAAGAATATCTTCCGCTGTAGATATTTAAAGTTCCTTTTGTAAGGATCATCTAAAGAAGAAAGACAAAGCCTCGTGCCAAAATCAAAAGACCGAAAAGAAAACGAATTCCGAGAACCCCCATTGAACATCACTTTAACAGTGGCCTTCTATGTATTTCTAGGCATCACTTTTTTTTCCTTACGCCAAGTTTTGGAATATTCCAGCTTGGGATTACAGGAATCACTTCCTTCAACCGAAATTACTCTAACATATCTCAAATGGTTCCTGCATATTGTATTTTATCTGCCCTTGCTGGTAATGTACCACTTTCGTATATTCCTGACTGATAGTGCCAAGACTTTTCGTCCGAGACACACAGTATCTCTTGTATCGGGTTTAATAGGAGAACACGACCGCGTTATCCTGATCAGCTGTGTTGGTATTTTCACATTGAACATATTCCGCTTTGCCAGTGCAATGGGGCTCCTTGCAGAAATCTCCCGACCTCGTGAGAACACAGTTCTCGCTTGCTACACTGGGATATACGCAATCTTCCAAAGTTACTCAGCCTGGGTCATGATATCCTTCTTAGTCGTCGTTCAGCGGCAGGAGATTGTTGGTACGGATCAAGCGAGATGGACCCTTATTTGCCTGATATACACCGGTATCCTGAACGCGACTCAGTGGGCCATTGAAAGTTTGGAAATTGCTTCTTGGGTAGAGCTGACAACATTTTACGGACATACCCAAGGCATGGTCATTGGTGTTCTTCTGGAGCCCCTAACCTCGCTGTATGGCATTCATTCAGCCATGATTGCATATGAAGCCTATAAACCGTTCGCAATGATTTACAATCGAGATACAATGTGTCTCCTGAAAAGGAACCATCGGTTTGATTCTAAAGATTCGGTATTATCAAGTTTGCTTAAATTTGTTGATGTATTAACATTTTCCACATGGCTCATGGAAAAAAGAAAAAAAAAATCGCATTTGGCTAAACTTGTCTACCTATCTACTTAGTAACAGTGGAGCTTTACACAAGAAGAGACGTGCACTCTTGTTACACTGTGTGATCCAACCTTTTGGAAATAATTATGTAAACTTTTTATATGTACTCTGAATGAACAACATGATTAAGATCTTCTACACATGTCTCTTTAGAGAAGAAGGTACAACTTATAGGAAGTCAGTTTGGAATTTATGATACTTTAGTATATTTTAAACCAAATGACTCTTGACCAGAAAAACATCACATTCACAGTCACATAACCAGTACGCCGATTGTAGATTCTCGAAGAGTAACAGATTTTAACTTTCAAATTTAACAGCTTTTTCGCGATTAAGACCTGAGAGTTCAGGAGAAACACTATCATTCCCGATAACTCGTTTTATTTTTCAGAATAAAACTAAAAATTTACATTAAAAATGTCACCATAACTTTGACTTTCAGTTCTTTTCTTCCCGAATTCTCCTGCCCCGAGAAAAGCTTTCGAAACTGCCAGAAGACATATAATTGGTTACGTATTTATACTCCTATGAACGTGATAAAGCAAACATGATTCGTTGGGAGTGATTTGAAATTGTGTGCCACTTACAAACTATTGACAATCTTTGGGCGTCTCACACCACCCTCTCTTTCTTCTATTTTCCCTCATGCCAGGCAGTCGCTATGTCACTTCCTTCGATGTAGGATCTTCTTTGTTGTCTATTTATAATCATGACTACACTCCTCGTTGAAGGTCTTGCTCCTGCAAATTAAACAAAAGACGAACATTTGTATCCATGAGGGTATTTTTACTTTCGATTTCTAAAATTTGTAAATATTTGATTAAAATGAGTTTAAACAAGTCTGATACATGTATATTTGTTAACAGTTGTACGCGTTGCAACTTAAATAGGAAATAGTTGGGGAAACAATTGAGTTCATTGTGATTTTAACTTTCACTTGCTCGACTAGTGAAATTAAAGGAGGCATCAAGACAAAGATTATTAATAACATAAACAAGAAAGAAACAAAATATTGAGTTAAGGGTTTTGTTTTCATTTTCTAGAATTTGTAACAATTTAATGAAAAGGGAAAGAGAAAACAAAAATAATACATGTGTTAAAATTGATCCTATTTCGATAAACAAATATAAAAATAGCACAATTAATTCAGTTCTTTATGTTTAAATTTCACTTTCTAGAATTTGCAAGGTCCTAATGAACGACAAGGAGGTGATGAAGCAAATACTCTTTTAAAAATGTAAAGAGGATAAATAAATGACTTAATCGAGGTTTTAGTTTTCAAAATTCCCGACATTCTAAAACTATGATAGAGGGGAGGGCGAATACAAGTCTAATACATTTGGTACTAGTGATGATTTTTATATAAATATGTCGGAAAAGGTTATTTAGGAATTGTTCACGGTTTGTAGAGTAATTCTTTTGTGGCTTTCTATTCATTGCTGTATGGTATAGAATGTGAAAGTATGGCTTGAGAATAAGAAATTGTCATAATCTAGAAAAGAGCAATTTTGATATAAACAATGAATACTGATATCAATATTTCTATTTTTTGTAGTATCGAGTAAGAATTGTGTGAATAAATACGCTGTATATCTAATTTTAAGACGGGTTGCGAGGACGTCATTTGAATTTGAAAAGGTAACCCATGTAGCTGAAGATGTAGAGAGCAGATGGTTTTTTCTGTGAATTACATGTATCATGAAATGGAAATCTTTATGTATTTTCTGTAAGTAATGCGATGACACGTGCGGAGAAGAAATCGCCCTTTCAGGCAAAACTGGTGTGTTTTAAGGAATCGTTTGTAAAAAAGCCTTAAGTATAGAAATACTGCAAATAATCATTTGGTGAACATATTTATAAAGTGCACAGAGCAAATTGTGCCGAGTTGGATTCCCATTATGTTAGTGTGTTTCAGTTATAGAGCTCAATTTTCCAAAAACTATATTTAGGAATTATAGTACATGTAAATGGAGAAAAGTATGGACAAGAGGATCTGATTGTGTTTAAATATATAAAAAACAAAGAATGTACAGTGTGTATTGATGAAATAGCATTGTTTATAAAGAATCATGCGAGTCGAACGATTTTCAATCTGGGAATTTGTCAGAAGACAGAAATTCCTTTAAGATAATGGGAATGACTTATTTGAATCGTAGACAGGTGATCGGAATCGTAAGATGATCGGCCTGATTATTTTAAGTAGCTCAGGTGTTTGATGTCTCTACGCCATAGTAATTTAATTTGATGTTTTTATATAATTTCTATACTAATTGCTGAAATAGTATGGTTTCTTTATCAACGGTTGTTATCGATGAGTAAAATTTCAAAGAATTGTCTTTTAAATATTGGATTTCTTGTAGAAGCTCTGCTACTTTTTAATCATGAAACAATACGTCTGTTATGTATATTTTGTTATTTGTAGTGACTCTGCATGTGAAATGTGAAACCAATAAACTCAAACTTAGACCCAAACTAATCTATAGTAGCATGATTTTTACTTCCACGTTACTATTTTATTGTATATAGAAATGTCCGTTGTTTTCTGCACTATCACCTGCTGTCACATCACATCCCATTCCAGTATATCTTAGACAAGCTGCTTCAGGGATTACCTCATCAAGGTTCACGAGTGATATTTTGATAGGATATGGGTACATGGTTGCAATGGATTACGGCAGGGTGGTTAGTTAGGACATTACAGTAGAGTTACAGTAAAGTAGGGCTTGTAATCGAAGTCGGCCAAGAGAAAAGTCCATGTAAGCTTCTATTTTATCTCATTTCTGTCGAGTGTATTAGTGAAATGTTATTATCATAGCAAGTAAAATTTTCAGGAAGACTAGTTGCCACGAAGACTCGTATAATGATGAATGTTATTACTTTTACTTATAGAAAGATATTGGTTCAAAGGTCAACATGACTGATTACATTATGCGGAATATTTTCAAGAGAATCTAGATTAATTGCTTATGTGCACCTTCATATTATCTATAGAGTAAAGTATTGGAAAATGAGGTATGATTATTTGGAGTGTCTGCTTGTGACATTTGATTTTCTTTTATTGATTCGAAGTATACCAGTATTTCCTTCGAAGTATACCAGAACTCATAATTACCATGGACTAAGCGAATTATAAAATGGTAAAGGCAAACAAAAATCGATAAAAGCACTGGTTACGTGGCAGCTTCTATTTTATCTCATTTCTGTGGAGTGTATTAGTGAAATGTTATTATCATAGGAAGTAAAATTTTCAGGAAGACTAGTTGCCACGAAGACTCGTATAATGATGAATGTTATTACTTTTACTTATAGAAAGATATTGGTTCAAAGGTCAACATGATTGATTACATTATGCGGAATATTTTCAAGAGAATCTAGATTAATTGCTTATGTGCACCTTCATATTATCTATAGAGTAAAGTATTGGAAAATGAGGTATGATTATTTGGAGTGTCTGCTTGTGACATTTGATTTTATTTTATTGATTGAAAAAACTTAAACAATTAGATAATTCGGAAGCTAGTTATTTTCAGAGAGATTAATTCTTCACAGTTGTATAAGATGTGGTCTCATGAATATTCAAAAACATTTCCAGCAAGTTTTCGAACATTTGTTAGTGTGTGTTGAGAAATATTCTGTACGATACAATTTTCGAAATGCAAGCACTTAACCCTACTTTCCTTCGAAGTATACTAGAACTCATAATTACCATGGACTAAGCGAATTATAAAATGGTAAAGGCAAACAAAAATCGATAACAGCACTGGTTACGTGGCATAGAATCGAATCCAGTACTTCGTGGTCAATAGTCTGATGAATCATTTACAAGGCCGAGACACCGCTGCTTCATTTTATGAAGTATATCATAACTATGAATCTAAGTATGACAGATAAATTAGTAACATATGGTATAGATTAATTAAGTGTCTAGGAGAGATAATGAAAATCAAAATAAATGGGGGCAGGCCGGCAGGGCTCCTTTCTTTATATTCGTCACCTATGACTAGGGCAAAACATGCTATTCTTTACTTCGGCTTTCAGCTAGAAATAGTGCCTAAAACGTGACTCATTAAAATGCCAGTTTAGCCTTGCCAGAGGTGAGAAGTTAGCAAAGAATTATTTTTTTGTGTGTAGGTGTGGGGATATTTTAACCGTGGATCGCTAATCTACCTCTCTCAAAGGAACACACTGATAAGTAGGCGATAAGAAAGAGGTAGCCAACACATATTTTAGAATGAGATTTTTGTAATAATCTACTCCTTCATTTTAAACGCTCGTTTTCTGATATTAGAGGATACTATTAAAGGCAAACCTCCCCGACAAGCCAAATCTATCCAACCTTACAAACACCCAAGAGAGATTGAGAGAGAGAGAAAGAAAAAAATGCGTTCTCTTTAATACGAGACAATGCTTGCTTTAATCTTAAACTACCCTGTTAGTCTGAGAATAAAGCTCATTTGCTCGTATTGTACCGAAATTCAAACCCTACGCTTGGTTTAAACTTTTGTTAAAAATCAGGTTTAACAAGGTTTGTGGTCTGAGGTCGTTAATGCGAGACAAAACACCCCCAAAAAAAAGACTTTTATTTTGTGTGACGTGGATAAACTATTTGCGGAGAATTTCGGATTTTCAGATATTGTAAAGAGTTGGGTATATCATCACAAATACCCTATCCTCTGTTACGCTGCTGATTGTGATCGAAGTACCGACATTACAACATCATCTTAATATTTCACCATCCTGCTGCTGATGAATACAAAACAACAACAAGAAATCCCTTATATATTTTTAATCCACATTCATACAAGAAAGTGTAATTTAATTTGATTTATCGTTTACATAGTGATGCTGATCTAGTCGTGTATGGATGTTTCGGTTTCGCTGTACAAACCTATTATAAGGATGACAGATATCAGGTGTTTTTTATCATCAAGTGACACGTAATGTTTGTATCAATTACCTATTTCTTTTCAAAAAAAAAGATATGCATCAGCTTTTCGATCATAAAAACAGTTATAGCTCCCTGATTTGGCCTAGCTTGAGAAGTCACTTTCTAAAATTGGGTTGAACAGAAGCTCCGATCTACTATTTTCCAGTCAGCTATTGTTAGTACTTCATACATTTTTTTATCGGGTAAAGGAGAAGAGAGGTTGAACGACGAACTTGCTCCCAGTATTGAATTCCGCAAGAAATGAAAGAAATGGAGTGTAATTCAAAGCAGGCAGATACCGTGGTAAAACGTTCTTTATACCACGGCTCGTTGTTGCTGTGCTTTATACTCAGTTTAGGAATATGCGCAGCTGTACTCCCAAACATACCGTTTGAAGAAAACGATAAAGATCCGCCACGCGGAGGTTTAACCTACGGCATCACTCGGTCCTGTCTCACAGTCGTCCTGATATTCTTAGGAATTTTTGTGTGGTATGTTGTTCGGAAGAGAGACAGTTTCCATAGGAAGCAGGAAGTCTTTTGGCCATTAAGATGCCGACACTGTGCCCATGCCGTAGGCCTTCTACCGCACCTTACGGATAACAATGAAGATGGTGAGGTCGAACAGGAAAATAAATGTATAAAACTGTCCTTTTCCCTGGATAGGAGGGCAAATCCAATCAGTAAAGTATATCAACTGTACCACAAACCACACATGTCTCTGCTGAACACCTTCTACATTTTTGGCACAATTGTCGGAATCAACCTTCCCATACCAATTATTGCTAACATCATGTGCCTGATAACGTCGAAAAATTCCGTAGTTGCCAATGTTGTCATTGCAGGGCAGTTGTTGGCAAATGTCACATTCGCCGCTGTAATAATATTTGTGATGTTATTCCTCAGAAACTACTATGATGCAGCATTCGTTGACAGACAAAAGTTTACTTTCCCCCTAGCAGTAATGTTCGCCGCTTGCTTCTGGGTCGCTGCCGCCCACATTTTATATCCCGTAGGTGAATTGGCGTCTTCAAAATACGTGCAGCCGGACTTTCCTTGTGTTATTCCTGGAAACTTCGGACTTTTTATAAAACGACATGTAAAAACTCTGACTCCTTTCTACGCTGAATGTGCCATTATTGCTGCTGCAATGATATGGCAGATGTGGTTCTTTACACTTCCAGAAGCCCTTCTGAAGACGGCTCAAAGCACCTCACAATTTCAGAGTCTCGGTCCAACCTACGTTGGACCATTTTTGGGAGCGACCCGTGCTTGGCTGAAGAATATCTTCCGCTGTAGAAAGTTGAAGTTCAATTTGTTGGGATTATCTAAAAAAGAACGACGAAGCCTTCTGCCAAAATCAAAAAATCGAAGAGAAAGCGAATTCCAAGAACCCACACTGAACGTCACTTTAACAGTGGCCTTCTATGTATTTCTAGGCATCACTTATTTTTCCTTACGCCAAGTGTTTGAATATTCCAGCTTGGGATTACAGGAATCACTTCCTTCAACCGAAATTACTCTAACATATCTAAAATGGTTCCTGCATATTGTATTTTATCTGCCCTTGCTGGTGATGTACCACTTTCGTATATTCCTGACTGATAGTGCCAAGACTTTTCGTCCAAGACACACAGTATCTCTTGTATCGGGTTTACTAGGAGAACACGACCGCGTTATCCTGATAAGCTGTGTTGGTATTTTCACATTGAACATATTCCGCTTTGCCAGTGCAGTAGGGCTCCTTGCAGAAATATCCCGACCTCGTGAGAACACAGTTCTCGCTTGCTACACTTGTATATTTGCCATCTTCCAAACCTACTCAGCCTGGGTCATGACATCTTTCTTAGTCGTCGTTCAACGGCAGGAGATTGTTGGTAGGGATCAAGCGAGATGGACGCTTATTTGCGTGATCTACACATGTATCCTGAACGCGACCCAGTGGGCGATTGAAAGTTTGGAAATTGCTTCGTGGGTAGAGCTGACAACATTTTACGGGCATACCCAAGGCATGGCCATTGGTGTACTTCTGGAGCCCCTAACCTCGCTGTATGGCATTCATTCAGCCATGATTGCATATGAAGCCTATAAGACCGTTTGCAATGATTTACAATCAATATACAATGTGTCTGCTTTAAGGGAACCCTATGTTTGATTTTAAAGATTCGGTATTAACAACCTTGGTCATTTTTCGTTCATTAAAAAAAAAACATTTTCCACGTGGTCCAATGGAAAAAATCGCATTCGGCTAAACTTTTCTAACTATCTATTTTGTAACAGTGAAGATTTACACAAGAGACATGCGTTTTTACACTAAATGATCCAACCTCGGTTTTTGCTGGGTTTTTATAGCCCTAGAGCCAGGACGGGATTGCACATGCTAGGAGCGCGTTTGAACGCGCTAAGAACGAGATGAGGACGAGTTGAAATGTCTCTGAACGGGGTGGTCGGGTTACAAACTAGTTAGAGCAAGTTGCGAACTTGTTAGAATGGGTTTGGACGTACTGGGAGCAAGGACTAGTTAAGAACGGGCTTAAATTGACTACGGACGGACTTGGACTGCTTGGAAATGGAAAAGTTACCCTATCTGAACGATAAAGCAAATATTATTTCAAATTGTTTATTGTTTATTGTTATGGGGTAGCCCATTCAACAACAGTTGGTCTCCCATGGGGCCCCTCTAAAAACATACACAAAATAATACAATATAATATGTAAGAATAGAAGCAATTAAAATACATATACAATAATGCCAAGTAACTAGTTAAAAAGAGCGTCTGAACAACATTGAAATACATGTATATCAAAGTGAATGTTTGCGATTATAGAATAATCAAGTATGTTAAAGTACAATAACGAGTAACAAGAAATTATAATGATTAAGCAACATATGAAACAGACTACCGGTGAGTATGTAGGTGCCTAAAAATCCTTTATACGTCCAGTGACTTGAGATACTGTTTAAGATTATATTTGAAAGATAACAAAGAGGGCAACTCCCGTATGATAACCGGCAAATTATCCTACAATTGTGGACATAGGTAATACAAAGAGTGTTTGCAGTACTCAGTGCGGCATTTGGGAACGACGAGATCGTGTCTGGCGTATTGCCTCGTATTTTTATCATGTATTTTACTCAAATACGTAAAAGGGAATAAACAAATGACTTCATCGAGGGTTTAGTTTTCAAAATTTCCCGAAATTCTAAAACTATGAGAGAGGGGATGGCGAATACAAGTTTAATACATTTGGTAATAGTGATGATATTTATATATATACATATATGTCGGAAGACGTTATTTAGAAATTGCACAAGGTTTGTACAGTAATTCTACTGTAGCTTTTTATTCGGTGCCAGGTAAAAATGTCAGAGGTAAACATGTCAGAGGTAAAAATGTCAGAGGTAAAAATGTCAGATGTAAAATGTCAGAGGTAAAAATGTCAGAGGTAAAAATGTCAGAGGTAAAAATGTCAGAGGTAAAAATGTCAGAGGAAAAAATGTCAGAGGTAAAAATGTCGGAGGTAAAATGTCAGAGATACCAAAAATGTCAGGTACCCAAAAAATGTAGGGGTAAAAATTGGTGCCATCATAATATCTCAGCACTTTATCACACAAAATTTCTAGACGTAAGTTACTGGGCTAGTCTATTATATTTTATAAATGACTGTGTATTGTACCTCATACATGTCCTGAGGATAATACAATGTGGAAAATAAATTTGAAACTTATATTTTGTGATCAGGTTTGCATATATAAATTTCGATTTTTATCATTTTTCGATGTTTTAAATTGGTTGATTTTTTAATGTTTATTTGGTTTTGAGGAAGTAGGCCTACGTACATAGAGTATTAAGATTGATTGAGATTAAAAAAAAAAGGGAATCAGTTATAAAGATCGCACAGAAATTTCACAAATTCAGTAATTAGAGCCATCTTCATGTCCATCCCAGCAAAGACTGTTATGACAAGAAAAAATTAATAAAAAGACACGGATGCTTTGTCCCCCTCATCAATACTTTATTACAAAAGTTTAACAAACAATATCAAAGCTTCGCTTAACCCTTTGAGAGCGAGCCCGCGCACGGCGATTAGGGACTTTTAGATTTTACACGACGTGGCAGTCCACGTTCTCGTCGTGTAAATCTAAAAGTCCCTAATAGGACTTTTAGATTTGCACGTCGACGTAGTGGACTGCCACGTGTGCCATTCTTTCAAGGCACTGACCCGTGCCTGGCAGTGCCTTAAAAGGACGTCACATTACCTTAAAAGGATGTCACCGTGGCAGTCCACGTTCTCGTCGTGTAAAATCTAAAGTCCTAATAGGACTTTAGATTTGCACGTCGACATAGTGGACTGCAACGTGTGACGTCCTTATAAGGCACTGTGATGTCCTTTTAAGGCACTGCCGGGCACGGGCCAGTGCCTTGAAAGAATGGCACACGTTGCAGTCCACTACGTCGACGTGCAAATCTAAAAGTCCTTAATAGGGACTTTTATGATCATCTAATTTTATTTAGGAGTAAGTCGAAACGCGATCTCATCAAAAATCGCGGAACAGAAAACACTATGAGAGATGAAGATAGAAAATGACATTTAGAAAACGAGAGAGAGAGAAAAAGTTGGACGTATTGTTATTAGGTGGGCTGTATATCATACAGACCACCTTATAATTTTGTTAAAATCGCCTTTATTATTTATTAGGTGGGCTGTATATCATACAGACCACCTTATAATTTTGTTAAAATTGCCTTTATTATTTATTTATTTATTTTTCTTATTTCGACCCACTTTTTTGTTAGCGTACGTCCGCGCGTTAGCGCGCGCGCAAAATTTTAAAATGCTCAAAATCGTCTCAAATTCATTTTGCACACGTTTCAGGCCATTTAAAGCATTTTATAAAAAATAGCGCACACGTACATGCGCGCACGTTTTCGCGCGTAACACCATTACACGACATAGAATCGCCATTTTTTTTTCTTGCATGATATTTCCCATATTTTTTCGAACAATTTGATACCATGTTTATCTCTTTATGACCATTTATAACAAGATGAGCGTCCATTCAAGCTCTTGTAATACATAGCATATATGGGCAAAAACATGCCTATACAAAATTGATTGTAACTCTTCAGAATGGATGGGAACTCCCAATTTTTTTCATATTTGGATAGATTATGAGTCGGAGATATGATTTCATGTCTCATTTGACCCTCAATTAACTCATGACGTCATCATAATGGCCTCTGAACTCAAAATTTCAATTTGCATATTATGACGTCAGCATATTTTTGGAAAATTGATTGTATCTCTGTAAATATTGATCGATTTTCTTCCAAATTTTGATATGTTCTAGCTGAGACAATTCTCTACAAATGCAGTTGGCACGATTTTTCATTTTGACAAAGGCATCATGGCGTATTTTTGCGATTAAAGGAGGCATGTCAATTTTTCACATTTTGCGTGTATTCTCTATGGGACATGACTTTTTCAAAACTGGATTCTACATTCCGTCTTTCGCGAGCAATATCTCCGTCGTTTTAGTTTTGTTTTCGCTGAGCTTTGAGTATGTTGTAGCTGAGACAATAAGCTATCACAAGTGTGCCCTTTATTTTTCGATCAGATGCCGGGATCATGCTCATATTTCACTTGCAAAGTGGGATTTGAGAATTCCATTTTCCGTTCACGTGTAATGTCTATGTGGATTATTTTGGTATAGTGGTCATAGCACTTGCCTCCCATTCCGGCGACCCAAGTTCGATTCCTGGTGGGTCATTTTTTTTTTTTTTTTTGCCGTCGTTTTAGATTTGATTTTATGATCTTCTTCGACTATTATAACATATTATCATATACAATCACAAACAATGTAATAAAATGCCTAATTTTGCGTGTTATATCTATGGGAGAAGAATGTCAATCGTTTGAGTACAACCCTATGGGAAATCTGAGTCCTTGTCGTGTATTAATTTTTTATTCATAGTTGGATAGAGTATGAGTCGGAGATATGATTTCTTTAAAAAAACAAAATCTAGAAAATGCATATTTCATTTTGATATTTAGATTTGAGGGTCAAAGGTCAAATATATTGTACATGGTTTCTCTAAAACCATGCATTGTATAGACTTGAAATTTGGCACACTAATAGACCTGAATAAGAGGATTATTTCAAAAATAATGTCAAATCATGCCAATGTTATCTTAAATACTTAGTATGTCACTAAACATGTGTGGCATGCACTTGGAACAGCCCACCTATACTTGTTATTAACAAGTATTAAATGTCTAGTTTATTTTTCTTATTTCGACCCACTTTTTTGTTAGCAAGATATCTTGAAAATGGTTAAATCGAATACCTTGAAATTTGGCACACATATGTATAGGCATATGGAGAAAACACAATAAGGTTTTCAACCTTGACCTTGACTGATGACGTCATCTAGGCGCCATTTTGTAAAATTTTCTGAAAATCTACTCATGATCATATCTTCATAACGGAAAATCATTTCTCACTCATATTTATCATGATCAAGGTCAATATCCGTCCGGTCAATTTCAGGTCAATAAACGCGCGCATGCGTACGTCCGCGCGTTAGCGCGCGCGCAAAATTTTAAAATGCTCAAAATCGTCTCAAATTCATTTTGCACACGTTTCAGGCCATTTTAAGCATTTTATAAAAAATAGCGCACACGCACATGCGCGCACGTTTTCGCGCGTAACACCATTACACGACATAGAATCGCCATTTTTTTTTTCATGATATTTCCCATATTTTTTCGAACAATTTGATACCATGTTTATCTCTTTATGACCATTTATAACAAGATGAGCGTCCATTAAAGCTCTTGTAATACATAGCATATATGGGCAAAAACATGCCTATACAAAATTGATTGTAACTCTTCAGAATGGATGGGAACTCCCAATTTTTTTCATATTTGGATAGATTATGAGTCGGAGATATGATTTCATGTCTCATTTGACCCTCAATTAACTCATGACGTCATCATAATGGCCTCTGAACTCAAAATTTCAATTTGCATATTATGACGTCAGCATATTTTTGGAAAATTGATTGTATCTCTGTAAATATTGATCGATTTTCTTCCAAATTTTGATATGTTCTAGCTGAGACAATTCTCCACAAATGCAGTTCGCACGATTTTTCATTTTGACAAAGGCATCATGGCGTATTTTTGCGATTAAAGGAGGCATGTCAATTTTTCACATTTTGCGTGTATTCTCTATGGGACATGACTTTTTCAAAACTGGATTCTACATTCCCGTCTTTCGCGAGCAATATCTCCGTCGTTTTAGTTTTGTTTTCGCTGAGCTTGAGTATGTTGTAGCTGAGACAATAAGCTATCACAAGTGTGCCCTTTATTTTTCGATCAGATGCCGGGATCATGCTCATATTTCACTTGCAAAGTGGGATTTGAGAATTCCATTTTCCGTTCACGTGTAATGTCTATGGGATTATTTTGGTATAGTGGTCATAGCACTTGCCTCCCATTCCGGCGACCAAGTTCGATTCCTGGTGGGTCAATTTTTTAAATTTTTTTGCGGTCGTTTCAATTTGATTTTATGATCTTCTTCGACTATTATAACATATTATCATATACAATCACAAACAATGTAATAAAATGCCTAATTTTGCGTGTTATATCGATGGGAGAAGAATGTCAATCGTTGAGTACAACCCTATGGGAAATCTGAATCATTGTCGTGTTTTAATTTTTTATTCATAGTTGGATAGAATATGAGTCGGAGATATGATTTCATTAAAAAAAAAACTAGAACATGCATATTTCATTTTGATAATTAGATTTGAGTGTCAAAGGTCAAATATACTTGACATGGTTTCTCTAAAACCATGCATCGTATAGATTTGAAATTTGGCACACTAATAGACCTGAATAAGAGGATTATTTCAAAAAATAAGGTCAAATCATGCCAATGTTATCTTAAATACTTAGTATGTCACTAAAAATGTGTGGCATGCACTTGGAACAGCCCACCTATACTTGTTATTAACAAGTATTACATGTCTAGTTTATTTTTCTTATTTCGACCCACTTTTTGTTAGCAAGATAACTTGAAAATGGTTAAATCAAATACCTTGAAATTTGGCACACATATGTATTGGCATATAAACAAAGCACAATAAGGTTTTCAACCTTGACCTTGACTGATGACGTCATCTAGGCGCCATTTTGTAAAATTTTCTGAAAATCTACTCATGATCATATCTGCATAACGAAAAGTCGTTTTTCATTCATATTTACCATGATCAAGGTCAATATCCGTCCGGTCAATTTCAGGTAAAAAAAACGCGCGCGCATGCGTACGTCCGTGCGTCAGCGCGCGCGCAAAATTTCAAAATGTTCCAAATCCTCTTAAAATTTATTTTGGATACGTTTCAGGCCATTTTAAATATACTATGTCCCTTTTGCAGCCAACATCAAATTCTGCAGAACTTTGCAGGAATTAAGAATATGTCATGTATGTCCTATCTGTGAAATTTAAACGTTAGCAGTGTCCTAATATTCAAATTATGCAAGGAAACCCGTTTACTTGCTAGACTTCACTGTCAGACACTATTGAGTGACTGACTGGCTTTTTCATCTTTGGTAATAACATACATAAAATGAGCTGTAAAGGGTACATGAGCATTTGTCTACATCAATAACCCACTTCTTGTAATGGCCAAAATCAAACTGATTGAATCTTTGCGCAGCATAAAATGTACGACCATTCGGTACAATGGTCTGAAAAATCAGACTATTACTTACTGGCTCTATAGCTCCTAAGTCGATTTGACAACTAATAGTCGTTTTTTTCCCACTTAAAGACATTTTCAAGCCCCCTTTTTTTTAGGGAAGTTCTAAAATAGTATTGTCTTTCAAATGCCGTTGGAATTTAACCTTTTCATTTTTTTGGCCTGCAAATGGGACATAGTACCTTTAAGCATTTTATAAAAATCGCGCACACGCACATGCGCGCGCGTTCTCGCGCGTAACACGATTATACAACATAAAATCGCCATTTTTTTTTCTTTCATGATATTTCCCATATTTTTCAAACAATTTGATACCATGTTTATCTCTTATTGACCATTAATAACAAGATGAGCGTCCATTCAATATAAATGTCCGTGCGCGCGAGCTCTTGTAATACATAGCATATATGGGCAAAAACATGCCTATACAAAATTCATTGTAACTCTTCAGAATGGATGGGAACTCCCAATTTTTTTCATATTTGGATAGATTATGAGTCGGAGATATGATTTCATGTCTCATTTGACCCTCAATTAACTCATGACGTCATCATAATGGCCTCCGAACTCAAAATTTCAATTTGCATATTATGACGTCAGCATATTTTTGGAAAATTGATTGTATCTCTGTAAATGTTGATCGATTTTCTTCCCAATTTTGATATGTTCTAGCTGAGACAATTTTCTACAAATGCAACATTCACAATTTTTCAATTAGACCAAGGCATCATGGCGTATTTTTGCAATTAAAGGAGGCATGTCAATTGTTCACATTTTGCGTGTATTCTCTATGGGACATGATTTTTTTTCAAAACTGGATTCTACATTCCCGTCTTTCGCGAGCAATATCTCCGTCGTTTTATTTTCGTTTTCGCTGAGCTTCGAGTATGTTGTAGCTGAGACAATAAGCTATCACTTATGTGCCCTTTATTTGTTGATCAGATGCCGGGATCATGCTCATATTTCACTTGCAAAGTGGGATTTGAGAATTCCATTTTCCGTTCACGTGTAATGTCTATGTGGATTATTTTGGTATATTGGTCGCAATTAACTTAAAACATTGCATGTTGATAGGTAAGAAAAAATATTTCATATAAAAACACAAATTGAGAATATGCATATTTCATTATGTTATTTGGATTTTAAGGTTAAAGGTCAAATATACTGTACATGGTTTCTCTAAAACAATGCTTTGTATAGACATGAAATTTGGCACACCATTAGACCTGAATAAGAGGATTATTTCAAAAATTTAGGTCAAATCATGCCAATGGTGTCTTAACTACTTAGTATGTAAATTAGGGTCAAAGGTCAAAACATTTCACTGATCACTATCTCACTAACCATGTGTGGTATGCACTAATTGGAACAGCCCACCTATACTTGTTCCGAAACTAGTATTACATGTCTAGTTTATTTTTCTTATTTCGACCCACTTTTTTGTTAGCAAGATAACTTGAAAATGGTTAAATCAAATACCTCGAAATTTAGCACACATATGTATTGGCATATAAACAAAGCACAAAAAGGTTTTCAACCTTGACCTTGACTGATGACGTCATCTAGGCGCCATTTTGTAAAATTTTCTGAAAATCTACTCATGATCATATCTTCATAACGAAAAGTCGTTTTTCATTCATATTTATCATGATCAAGGTCAATATCCGTCCGGTCAATTTCAGGTAAAAACGCGCGCGCATGCGTACGTCAGTGCGTGAGCGCGCGCAAAATTTCAAAATGTTCCAAATCGTCTCAAATTCATTTTGGATACGTCTCAGGCCATTTTAAGCATTTTATAAAAATCGCACACACGCACATGCGCGCGTTTTCGCGCGTAACACGATTATACAACATAAAATCGCCATTTTTTTCTTTCATAATATTTCCCATATTTTTTCGAACAATTTGATACCATGTTTATCTCTTTATGACCATTAATAACAAGATGAGCGTCCATTCAATATAAATGTCCGTGCGCGCGAGCTCTTGTAATACATAGCATATATGGGCAAAAACATGCCTATACAAAATTCATTGTAACTCTTCAGAATGGATGGGAACTCCCAATTTTTTTTTCATATTTGGATAGATTATGAGTCGGAGATATGATTTCATGTCTCATTTGATCCTCAATTAACTCATGACGTCATCATAATGGCCTCCAAACTCAAAATTTCAATTTGCATATTATGACGTCAGCATATTATTGATTGTATCTCTGTAAATATTGATCGATTTTCTTCCAAATTTTGATATGTTCTAGCTGAGACAATTTTCTACAAATGCAGTTTCCACAATTTTTCATTTTGACAAAGGCATCATGGCGTATTTTTGCGATTAAAGGAGGCATGTCAATTTTTCACATTTTGCGTGTATTCTCTATGGGACATGATTTTTTCAAAACTGGATTCTACATTCCCGTCTTTCGCGAGCAATATCTCCGTCGTTTTAGCTTTGTTTTGCTGAGCTTCGAGTATGTTGTAGCTGAGACAATAAGCTATCACAATGTGCCCTTTATTTTTTGATCAGATGCCGGGATCATGCTCATATTTCACTTGCAAAGTGGGATTTGAGAATTCCATTTTCCGTTCACGTGTAATGTCTATGTGGATTATTTTGGTATAGTGGTCATAGCACTTGCCTCCCATTCCGGCGACCCACGTTCGATTCCTGGTGGGTCAATTTTTTTTTTTTTGCCGTCGTTTTAAATTTGATTTTATGATCTTCTTCGACTATTATAACATATTATCATATACAGTCACAAACAATGTAATAAAATGCCTAATGTTGCGTGTTATATCTATGGGAGAAGAATGTCAATCGTTTGAGTACAACCCTATGGGAAATCTGAGTCCTTGTCGTGTATTAATTTTTTATTCATAGTCGGATAGAGTATGAGTGGGAGATTTGATTTCTTATAGAAAAACAAAATCTAGAAAATGCATATTTCATGTTGATATTTAGATTTGAGGGTCAAAGGTCAAATATACTGTACATGGTTTCTCTAAAACCATGCATTGTATAGACTTGAAATTTGGCACACTAATAGACCTGAATGAGAGGATTATTTCAAAAAAATGAGATCAAATAATGCCAATGTTATCTTAACTACTTAGTATGTCACTAAACATGTGTGGCATGCACTTGGAACAGCCCACCTATACTTGTTATTAACAAGTATTACATGTCTAGTTTATTATTACATTCACAGCAACAAAATTAAACGGAATGCGTTTTTGCGGGTACTTGAGATTTAATAGAGGATGGAATCTTGTTACCCTGAATATCAACATCATGACAATAGCAACAACTACGACACAAACTTTCCCAACTGAATATAGGATACTTTTACTTGAAATGTTACACTGCTCCAATCCACCCCGGGGAAGGACCCGGGTATTACTTTCGAATCTTTTAATCAATTTATACAAGTATCTGCACCTAAAAACAACCCAAAGTACTCTCTGCATAGGGGCCACCAACAGACGAGAACTTGTGTACACCCCCACAGCCCGTAAAAAGGCGACAATGTTCCCTGCATTAAACAGGCGAACAGAGTTTACCTTCTCATCTGGAACTGTGAGTACAGGATGTACGTATAACACCCCACTGCATCAAAGAAGGCAAACAGTTCCACTGCATAAAACAGGCGAACAGATGCCTACTTTACAGGCGGGTACATGTTATAAATAAACGACAGGACGGAATGCCTCTTATCATCGGGGCCCCAACCGGAAACCAATAAATATTGAGCTCTGCAAGATACAATGGCCAACTAAAATAATCCAATTCATATTCTCAAAAACACAACCCTCCCATGAGGTATTTTGGAGCAGTGTGTAATACACATAATAACCTTTATATGTATATATCAACATATATACGCATACACATATATATATGCGAAGAGGCAAAAAATGACAATTTCCGCCACACGGGCACCGCCCGCCGCCACTGAGCGTATATATGATGTGCACGTACATTACGTATTCGATTCAAGACTTTCATCAGCGTCAATTATCTGAATTAACTTCAACATGAAATTTCTTCCAACAACTTAACATGCAGGTATATTCACGTCTGCAAACCTTTTACTTGCACTAAAGTGCCTAAGTATTCGCATATATTATTATTATTATTATCACGTATTCAATTCAAAATATTTATAAGCGTGAGCATCTACTGTATTAATGCAATAATCCAACCAAAACGTAATACGCTGAAAAAATTGCTTTCATTATCGATACTTTAAAAAGGGGGTGTAAATATTAATAATAACCGAATTTTATATCATCAATTTTAAATTCAATTTCTACAGTCCAATCAACATTTAATCTAACTTCACTAATTAAGTTTTTATATTGTGCCATAATATAACAACCCCACCAGGTAGATGAGCTTAACATATTAATCTCAACCCATCACCTAATTGGCTAATTTCATTTAACTATATACCTTTTAGCGATTTGAGGCTTGAGCAAGTAGGCCCATTAACAAAATTAATCGTGAACAATTATCTTTCGTTTTAACAATAACATGAATAAATTTTAAAACCGAAAACAGTATTAAGTGACAGACGCCGTTATGAACACGGGCGAGACCAAGCTCATGAAAACAGTCTACAAATAATTTAATAACAAATTAGAGTGAACCACAACAAAGAACTGGAATGCAGTCTTTCCAACGTTCGTCGACTCGCGAATAAGGCTTTGAAGGAACAAGTCATTTCCTGCCAAAAGATGTATTCCATCGGCATCACTAGGAAACAGCTCGTGTCGCTCGTGCGCGAAGCCCGAATAATCCAATGAACGACCCCGATTCTGCGGCATATATTCCTGGCATGCTTGTTAAATACTAGCCGCGTTCCAGAATTATGTGGCTGTTCGTCATTGTCGAAACCTGTGTAAGTCCTTCGTGGCAACACACTGGACCAAATGCTGCGGGCATCGGGGAGGAGCGCGAAGGCGGCTAACCAGTGTACCATATCAACCTACGACAGGAATAAAAAGAAAAACTTCCAGCAGCTTATTGTTCACCACCATTCGACTTGTGTCACATCTAAAACCCTTCCCACTCACTATTGTCCATAAGCGCCCGCTTATTCAAACTTATTCAAACCCAATCAGCTGTAGAGGGATCTGGTAACTTTGTCTTAGATCCTTAAAGCTAACATTAACATTACAAAATTCCCTAAACCTGTAAATCAATCCATTTTTGGCCAGTAAAGACAAATATATATCTAAAATCTGTAAGAAACAATTTTCCTATTATTTGGAACTCTATTCCTCCTGAAATATCCTCATGCAAGTCTTTAACACTATTTAAAAGAAACTTGAAGCAGCATCTTATATCTAAATATCAATGATTCTTGTACCAGTAATTATATTTTACAACATTACCTATAACTGTAATAATGGTTTTGTCTGTATATGTAAATCTCTTAATTACTGTTTGGGGAACTATGCCTCCACAAGGCCAAATGCATATGCTTATTTATATTGTATATTTATCTTTGTATTGTTTTTATTGAAAATGGAAATGAATAAAACGAATTGGATTGAATTGAATTGAATAGTCGCTTTAATAGGGCTTAAGTCAAATCACTGCCATGCAATTTATTCGTTCAAAATTAAAATGATATCTAACATCGTTGATCTTCGTCCGCCTTATGAAACATATACCAATTAATTCATACTGGTTATACGAACGTAAAAAAGTGAATATGGATAAACCATCGTCATACTTAACTTTCCTCTCGGAGGTACCTTTGTAGATTCCGAGAAGACGTCCCAGTATGAACTATCCGCTACGCCGTATACTCTGTAGAACCAAGTCCAATTAAATTGAAACTTTTCCTCTATTAAAATCCGATGTGAAATCCACGTATAATAATTTTCCAGTACGAAGTTCCCTCAGGCTCAATAAAGCCCAACTAAATTAAATTAATTTGCCACCGATTAATGTCTACATCCATCCTCTACAAAATCCACAAGGTGAATGAGAATTCTCTCGCCAACACCGTGGGAACCCAATCCATCCCGGCCAATTGAATTCCATACATACATTCAAAACATACCTCGCGCAAATTCCGATATAGCTACGCGTACATGAAAGATACCGCGCGGCTGACAACAAAGGGGGCTGGTATGTTATTGTCTCCTCTAAAGATGCCGCCAAAACTCATCACAAAAGAAACGCCGCCGCTGACGCGTGCTGTCACTGATGAATGTAAATCATTTATATCGCCCTACGTGCGATAAAATTCCTTATGCTATTTGTCTCTCCGATCAACACCAACCGCCCCCGCTGTGGATTCCTTTTCAGTTTCTTTTTTTTTAAATCATGATTTACACTCAACATATTACTTTTTTTATAATTATTGTACAGTAATATTCTTTTATTTCGATATCATCAGGCGCTCGTACCGTGTTTTCCTTCTTCATATCGAGGTTATGGTATAATAGTTTATATCAAGATCGAAAGGAATACTTTCGGAATAAAAGCAAATAGCGGAACGGAAAACAGTACCAGAGATGAAGATGGCAAATGGAGCTGAAAACGCGAGCGAGAGAGAGAGAGAGAGAGAGAGAGAAAGAGAGAGAAATACAGAGAGAGAGAAAAAGAGAGAAAAGGAGAAAGAAAAAAGCTATAAAGAGTGAGAGACAAAGAAAGAGAGAAATAGAGAGAGAAACGATCCTTTATTATGTCATCTTTGCGTCTGTGACATTTTACTAAATCATATTTGTATTATTCCTTTATCTTTCCATGGTTGTTATATATTTGAATGAATATTTCAGATAGTCAAGAGTCAAATTTGGTTCTACGTTATAATTATGATCAGTTATTTGGGAGTACTTCGGAACGTGATCCCGTAAACATTCTTTGAAAACAGTAACGACAATTGCAAAACAACAAGACCCCCCCCCCAAAGGGTTATCTGAACCCGATATACATGTACACTTGTACAGTATACAAGGATCATTGTGAATAAATCTATAGACTATACCCTTACCTTATTTCCGCTCTTCTATTGTTGGAGTTTATAACCATGACAACGACCTTTACCCTCGGCCACGTCTATTATTCCTCTTACGTAACTTAGCTGTATAGCTGGGCCAGTTTTCCAAATGATCTGCGCATGCGCTATGTTCCTGCTCGTCGAAGCAAGAATCCTGGCAAGAATTTAGAACGGACGCACGCGTACGCGTCCGCCTCCAGCTGTATGGGTATTTCGAGGGCCCGAACACTAACTTAGGGTAAAGTTGAAATGATATCACCTTTTCTCGATTTTTTTCTGCGTAACTTTATTATTTTTTTAATAGATGAGATGAATGAATATATCTAAATAATACTTCAAAGAACTTTAGCACATAATAGCTAATAATAAGCTGGAAAACTTTATCAACATATTAGGGATATATCTCGGCTTCTGTAGAAGCCCGTCGTCACAGACTTAACAACTCGCTCGGCTTCTGTAGAAGCCCGTCGTCTCCAAAGTGTTAAAGAAGGTCAGATAATAGGCCTACAAGTGGTAAACGTTGAAACATATCTACCCAGGTATTTTGTCATGTGCTTTCGACCATAACACTGTGTAACTTTATATATTAAAAAAATCATGTTTGTGATTAAGAAACGTGGGAGAAATACAGTATAGGTTCCTCAATTTCAACTGTTTTTTTTTTCTGCCAAATTCATGATGCATTTTGTTTAATGTGTAGTTGTACGAATATGTACCTCCTGGAAACTGTCGTATACAGTGTATGCCAGCACACCTTTTATAAATCCTGCACCAAATATCCTTCTAACAATATTATCATGTATACAAGCAGTGTATCATGATGCTATAAATGTGTACAGTAAAACTATTTTTCTGATATGTTACTCATGAATAAATATTTGTAAATTTCAGAGTTTGATCTTATTCTGTTCTTATAAAAGACCAGTTAGAGAGCTTTGATTGAACTAATAAGTTGTAAAGCTTTATTGAGGCACTGTCAGTCAGACATTTTTGTCATGTATCCATGTATAATACAAGTACTCATTGTTTCATAACATGACCTGGCATGGGTCATGGGTTGCAGGTCATTCCATATTTAGCTATACATGCTAGTCTGTATTTGCAGACTCTGTTAACTAGCTATCACTACACCTCCCTTTCTTTAAAAGAGGTTTACATATACATATATATAAACATTCTTAAACTGTACAGAGTGACAGGGTGGACTACCTGTGCACTCGCGACTGTATTTCCCTTAAAGCTGGAGTACTGTCGCTTTCAAATATATAACTTATTACGCGACAGTCCATATCTTTCAAGGTTGCGATTCACGATACTGCAATTCTCCGTTGAGGTTGAGTGATATCTGTTGATTTTCGTTATCAAAGTGACTGATTAAATCCGGCTATACTGATAAACTATAACATGCAAATGTATATACCATGCTCATGTTATCCTGTAGTTATGTTTTAGAGTCCAAGATTAACTCTGTAACCATAAACTATTTACAAAACGCGAAAGTCTTTCTCTTTGGTTCGCTTTCATTTATTTACAAGTTCAAGCGATCTGGCGGTTTAATAACGCGTCCGCTTCTGGTTCTGGTTGATGGTGTAGTAGAGCTTTCTTTAGATGCTGGTTGCTCTGTAGCTCCTGCACTGTCATCTCGCTCGAAGTCATCCTGTGTTGGTAGTGGAATAGACTCGGCTTGTTGTTCACGTGGGACTGGCCTGAGGTGACGTCTGTTTCTGCGACGTATCTCGCCTGTTTCTGTGTCGACCTGGTATGACCTGTTTTGATCCTGGACAGACCTGATGATACCACGTTTCGACCAGGTGTTGGGTTTCATGTCTTGGAGTATGACATGATCTCCAGGCTTTAGCTTTGACAAGTCTCGAGCATGTTGATCAAATCGCTCTTTTTGCTTCACATTATGCTCCTCCTTTCTTCCCCTCACTGATCGAGTATCGATCCGTTGGTTTTCGAGTAAACTGTCAAGCATGGGGAGATTCGATCTAAGTCGACGATTGTATAGGAGTCCCGCCGGAGATTTTCCGCATGCTAGTGGTGAACTGCGATATACGTGTAGAGCCCTGTGGATATCTTGTCCACTGTGCTGTGACTTTGAGATGAGATTTTTTACAATCTTCACAGCATTCTCTGCGAAGCCATTGGATTGTGGATAATATGGGCTCGATGTAGTATGGTGAAAATCCCAATCTTTTGCAAAGCTCTGGAACTCTTGGCTTGCAAATTGAGGACCATTATCCGACATCAGTGCACATGGTGTTCCATGGCGAGCAAATACTGCTTTCATGTGGTTGATCACGGCCTTGCTACTAGTTGTCATAGTACATACTTCAATGAACTGTGAATAGTAGTCGACGATGACCATGTACTCTCTATTGTTCAGCGTGAACAAATCAACAGCAACTTTTTCCCACCGGCGGTTCGGCACGGCATGAGGATGTAGACTTTCAGCCTGCTGTTTTAGTCTGTACTTTAGGCATGAAGTACAACTTTGGACCATTTCAGTGATGTCTGTGTTGATTCTGGGTCAATAGATGACCTCTCTAGCACGTTTCTTACACTTCTCGATGCCTAAGTGTCCTTCATGGATTTTGTTTAGAATGAACCTTCTCATAGTAGTGGGAACTACTATTTTGCTGCCTTTGAAGATGATGCCATCTGCTTCAGAGAGTTCACTCCTGATGTTCCAGTATTCCCTGACTCTAACTGGACATTGTTGCTTCGTTTCTGGCCAACCATCTCTGATGATGCCTAGCAGCTCTTGCAGTTCATCATCTTTCTTTGTCTCTTCGACAATCTGATTTCGTTTGTTCGATGTAAATGGCATGCTCTTGACAATAGCATCTACGTAGACTCTGATGTCTTCCTCTGAGTATTTAACTCGGCCTTTGGATCTACTGCTCGGGACAATGTATCAGTAGTATACATGTACTTCCCAGGCATGTACAAGACCTTGAGATCATATCTCTGTACCCTGATAAGTTACCTTTGAATGCGTAGGGGACAGTCACCCAGTGACTTGACAAACAGTGGAATAAGTGGCTTGTGATCAGTCTCCACTTCTACTTGTTGTCCATAGATGTATTGATGGAATCTTTCACATGCATATGTGATTGCCAGTAGTTCTTTCTCGATCTGTGCATATCTAGTCTCTGCATCAGTCATTGATCTAGATGCATATGCGATCGGGACCCAATTTTGATCATATTGCTGTAGTAGCACTGCACCAATACCATCCTTTGATGCGTCTGCTGACAGCTTGGTTGGTTTCTCGGAGTCATAGAAATGTAGGACTGGCTCTTGGATCAGAGCTTGTTTCAGCTGATTCCATGCATCTTCTTGTGCATGATCCCATGTCCACACATTCTTTTTGTCAAGTAGATGTCTCAGCGCCGCTGACTTGTTAGACAGATCTGGGATAAACTTCCCTTGGTAATTGATCATACCCAAGAACCTTTGGACATCTTTCCGACATTTTGGTCTCTCCATGTTCAAGATAGCAGACACCTTCTTTGGATCAGGTTGAACTCCTTGATCACTGATCAAGTCACCAATGAATGTGAGTTTCTTGACATTGAACTCGCATTTGTCTCTGTTCAACTTGAGATTCATTTTTCTCACAATGCTGAGAACCTCTCTAAATCTGTCATCATGCTCCTGTTGGGTAGGTCCCCATACAATCATATCATCCATCATTGTGTTAACTCCCGGAATGTGTGCAAACATTTGGTGCACTATCTTGTGATAGACTTCCGGAGCACTACAAATACCAAAAGGTAGTCTCAAGAACTTGTACCTTCCGTATGGCGTGATAAACGTACAAAGTTTGGAGCTTTCGTCATCTAGTTGGATCTACCAAAAACCACTAGATGCATCCAATTTGCTGAAGTATTTGGCTCCTGCAAAATGTGCAGTTATTTCAGCTCTTGATGGCAATTGATAGTGTTCTCTCTTGATTGCTCGGTTCAGGTCTCTTGGATCTAGACAGACTCTGAGTTGACCGTTATTTTTCATCACCACCACGAGAGAAGAAACCCAACCAGTTGGCTCATCAACTGGTGTGATTACGTACATTCGTTCCATCTTATCTAACTCGTCTTTGAGTTTACTTTGAAGTGGAAATGGAACTTTGCGACATGCATGTTGAATAGGATGTGCGTTCTCGCTCAATGTGATGTGGTATTTACCAGGAAGACAACCTAGACCTACAAACACATCTTGATAGTCTTGCACTACACTTTTACCTGTTCCTTGTTCAATTTGTTTTTCAATGTGATACACCCGTTTCACAAGATACAAGTCTTCACTCGTCCGTAATCCAAACAAAGGCTGACGATTTCCAGGAATGACAAGACATGGCACACTGTGTTTGATCCCTTTGTACTCAACTTGTACACAACAACGACCTTTGACCGGGATATCTGTCTCATAATAGCCTGTCAACATCACTTCGGCTTTTTGCAGCTTTAGTTTTGGTTTCAATTTGTGAAAGACTGTCCCAGGAAGAAGATTCGCCTGAGCACCAGTATCAATCTTGAAGTCAACCGGCTGGTCATGGACTAGTAGATTAACTATCCATTCGTCCTTGGATTCTTTTGATTCGACAGAGCAAATCATGAAACCTTCTGAATCTACCTCCAAGTGCTGCAGTTCATTGACCTTGGCTACTGGGGTTCTACAACATTTAGCAAAATGGTTTTGCTTACCGCACTTCTTGCATGTTTGACCTTGTGCGGGACATTTGTCTTTGCTTTGCTTTCTTTATCCTCGTCATAGACCATAGGCCGTTGCACAAGTTCACACTCTTCGTTCTTATTTGATTCAAAGTTGTATTTCTATCTCATAAGTCTACGTGTGTTGTTCTACTCCATGTAGTTATTGGATTTTCATCTCTTTCCTTTTCAATGATAGTTTTAAATCAAATTTAACTCTAAAGTCATACATACATTTTAAAGTTAATGGGCTTTATGAGTTAGGGCAGTTTATTTAGTACTTTGTACCCAAATCTATTGAAACGGTCAAATTCTTTTTGTTTAAGTACGTTTCTTCATTTTGCGCTTTCCGTGTTTGATTGTATGATTGTTATGCTTCATGGGATTTATATATGATGATATAAACCCTTTATTTTTTATTTTTAATTAATGTTGGATCGAATCAGCTGAATTAAAATGAGTTTAATTGAATTTATACAGTTCATGTAAATTATATATTACAAATCCTCTTCAACCGGCGCTATAGTTCTCTTGAGAACTAGAAGCTCAAGAAAGATTATCAACAGTCCTTTCAGGACTACACACACTCTCAAGAAAGAAAGATTACCGACAGTCCTTTTCAGGACTCCCAAATCCCCCCCCTCTCTCTCATTATGCAACCGTAAGCCTACTGTACAGAAATTATAAGTTTTTACCTAAAGGGCAAGTCCACTCCAAAAATAACTTACTTTCAATAAAAGCAGAAAAGTCAGACAAACCATCAAAAAAAGTTTTAGCAAAATCGGATAACTAATAAGAAAGTTATGAACTTTTGAAAAAGTATGTAAAACTATGGAACAATGAGAATCACAACACAAATTGCCAAGATGGTTATCAGTTTGTGACGTCATGTCCTCACAACTTATCAATTGCTTTATATAGTTTAATCCCAAAACTTGATTTCCCCATGCCTTTGCCCAGGTTATATGATTTGTATCATATTGCGTGCATGACATTTCCCAAAAACTTTTATGAATTTTGAAGAAATTATACTATTTTCTGAATATTGTATTTCATAATTATTGATTTTTATATAAATAGTTTATCAAAATGCAATTTTTCATGATATAACTGGACAAAAATTACTCTTTATTTGTGCATCCACAAAAAAACATATTACTAACAATCTAACTTGGATGCTGATGTGAAGAAATAACATTCTTAGGGTGAAAATAGGAAATTTATATTATCAATATAAAGAAAATAATTAGTGGATAAAGAGGACCATACGTCACAGACTCATGAGTGAGTTGACAATTTGTGTAGTGATTTTCAAAGTTTTTCATGTCATTAAAAATTCATAACTTTCTTATTTAGTTATCCGATTTTGCTCAAACTTTTTTTGATTGGTTTGTCTGATTTTTCTGGTTCTATTGAAAGTAAGTTACTTTTGGAGTGGACTTGGGCTTTAAATGATGGAAGTGGAGTATGGGTGATTTTCAAATGATGTGCCTGTTTGAATGAAATAAAGTTCATATATTACCCCTCACCGAGCTCCTTTTTAAACACGTAAGTACAAATTAGTTACAATGATTGAAAGATGCCTGGTTCTTTGAATGACTGAATATTGTTTTTTCCTCACAAAATCAAAGGAATCTTTAAAGGCATCGCTTAACAATTTTAAATCTGAGATGCATGGCCCTACGTGTTATCAGTGTCTGTGATACCGTGTGATATTGAAGCCCTAAACAAATCGCTTCAAAATGAACATGAAGTGCCTCAATATAGTAAAAATCTTTGAATGACCGGTTTTACCATACTCATTATACTCAATAGACTGTAGTGTTATAAAAAACATTAGGAAAACGTAAAATGAAATTTCGATTACCAATCATAAATATCTTGATAATCAGACAGGCGATCGGCATGTAAAAGTCATGGAATTCCTAACTGAACTAAAGGTTTATAATTATGATTGCAGCACGAGCTAAATCCAGGATTTTGTTTCCGAATCTGAGGCAATGTTACGCAGTCACTTAAAGTAAATGTTGAGCTTTACATCACACTGGTAATAAATGCTCCTGGATTTTAGTTGATATATAAATTAATTCTTCCTAGTTGTATACGACATGGTCTCATGAATATTCAAATCGAGAGATTTAATTTTACATCGAGGTCATTTCCAGCAAGTTTTCCAACATTTGTGTGTGTTGTGGAATATTCTGCATGATTTAATTTTCGAAATGCAAGCACTTAACCCAACTCTCCTTTGAAATATACCAGAACTCACAATTACCATGAAAAATGCCGATTATAAAATGGTTAAGGCAAAAACAATTCGATAAAAGCATTGGCAGAGAATCAAATCCAGTTCCTCGTGGTCAATAGACCAAGACACCGCTACTTCATTTATGGAAGTACATGTCTTCTTAGAGAGAGTGAAGCATTAAGGAAGTCAGTTGGTAATTTATGATATTTTAGTAAAAATACAAATGACTCTTAGCTAGAATATCATCACAGTCACATAACCAGTACGCCGACTGTAGATTCTCGAAAAGTAAGAGATTTTAATAACTTCGATATTAAACAAGCTAAACAACTTCCACAGATACACTATTATTCCCTATAAGTCTCTGTTTTTCAAGAATGGAAATAAGAATATACAACAAAAATATACATCATAACTATGAATCTAAGAATGACAGATACATTAGTAATATATGTTATATATTAATTCAGTGGCTAGGAGAGCTAATAAGAATTATAAAAAAGGGGGATGCGGGGCCCCTTTTTTATATTCCTCACCTATGGCAGGGGCAAAGCATGCAATTCTCGATGTCAGCTTTCAGCTAGGAATAGTGCCTAAAACGTGACACATTGCCAGTTTAGCCTTGCCAAAGGTAAGAAGTGAGCAAATAATTTTGCGTGTGTGTGTGTAGCGGAGTGGGGACGATCTTTTAACCGGGGTCGTTAATCTCCCTCTTTCATAGGAATACACAAATCAATAGGCGATAAGATAGATATGGCCGAAAAATATGTTAGAATGGGATATTCTTTTACAAGCTTCTCCTTCATTTTATACGCTCGTTTTCTGATATTAGAGGGGTAATAAGGCGTACCTTCCCGACAAACCAAATCTGTCCAACCTCACAAACACCGGAAGAGAGTCCATATTTTGTGTGAGGTAGCTTAACCATATGAGAGGAATTTCGGATTAATCAGACATTTTAAAGAGGTGGTATTAAATTTACTAATACCCCATCTCCTGTTGCGCTGCTGATTGTGATCGAAGTACCGACATCACAAATTTATCTTAATATTTCACCATCCTGCTGCTGATGAATTAAAAAATTCTATAAAAGAATCTCTTCCATATTTTTATGAACATTCATAACGAGAGTTTAATTTATTTTAATTGATTGTTTACATGATGATGCTGAACAAATTGTTAATGGGTGTTTCGGTTTCGCTGGACAACCTCTAGTAGGGATATCATATATCAGGGTTTTATTTATCATCACGTCACGAGTAAATTTTGTATCAATTACTTATTTCCTATCAAATAACAAAGCATATGCATTCGCTTCTTGATCTTAAAAACAATTATAACTCCATGATTTGGCCTAGCTCAAGCAGTCAGTTTCGAAGATTGGGTTGAACGGATGCTCCGTGCTTCATACATCTTTTTTATCGAGTAAACTGAGGAGAAGAGAAACTGGACACGGACTTGCTCCTAATATTGAACTCCGCAAGAAATGAAAGAAATGGAGTGTAATTCAAAGCAGGCCGATGCCGGGGTAAAACGGTCTCTCTTGCACAGCTCGTTGTTGATGTGCTTTATACTCAGTTTGGGAATATGCGCCGCTGTCCTCCCAAACATACCGTTTGAACAAAACAACACAGATTCGCCACGTGGAGGTTTAACCTACGTCATCACTCGGTCCTGTCTCACAGTCGTCCTGATATTGTTTGAACTGTTTGTGTGGTATGTTGTTCGGAAGAGAGACAGTTTTCATAGGAAGCATGAAGTCTTTTGGCCATTGAGATGCCGCCACTGTGCCCATGCCGTAGGCCTGCTACCGCACCTTACGGATAACAATGAAGATGGTGAGGCCGAACAGAAGAATATATCTTCACCTCCGTCGTCTTCTCAGGATAGAAGGGCGAATCTTTTCAGTGAAGAACACCAACTGTACCACAAACCACACATGTCTCTGCTGAACACCTTCTACATTTTTGGCACAATTGCCTGGATCAACATTCCCATACCACTCATTGCTAACATCATGTGCCTTATAACGTTGGACAATTCCGTAGTTGCCAATGTTGTCCTTGTAGGGCAAGTGCTGCTAGATTTCACATTCGCCACTATGATATTATTTGGGATGTTATTCTTCAGGAACTACTATGATGCAGCATTCGTTGACAAACAAAAGTTTACTTTCCCCCTAGCAGTAATTTTTGCCAGTTGCTTCTGGATCGCCGCAGTCAAAATATTATATCCCTTAGGTGAATTGACAAATTCAAAATACGGCCATGTGGACTATCCTTGTTCCCTTCCTGGAAACTTCGGACTTTTTACAAAACGACATGAGATAACCCTGACTCCTTTCTACGCTGAAAGTGCCATTATTGCTGCTGCAATGATGTGGCAGATGTGGTACTCTAAACTTCCAGAAGTCCTTCTGAAGATGGCTAAAAGCACCTCACAGTTTCAGAGTCTCGGTCCAACCTACGTTGGACCATTTTGGGGAACGATCCGTGCTTGGCTGAAGAATATCTTCTGCTGTAGAAAGTTGAAGTTCCTTTTGTTAGGATCATCTAAAGAAGAAAGACGAAGCATCGTGCCAAAATCAAAAAACCGAAAAGAAAGCGAATTCCGAGAACCCCCACTGAACATCACTTTAACAGTGGCCTTCTATGTATTTCTAGGAATCACTTATTTTTCATTACGCCAAGTTTTGGAATATTCCAGCTTGGGATTACAGGAATCACTTCCTTCAACCGAAATTACTCTAACATATTTAAAATGGTTCCTGCATATTGTATGCCAACTGCCCTTGCTGGTGATGTACCACTTTCGTATATTCCTGACTGAAAGCGCCAAGACTTTTCGTCCGAGACACACAGTATCTCTTGTATCGGGTTTAATAGGAGAACACGACCGCGTTATCCTGATAAGCTGTGTTGGTATTTTCACATTGAATATATTCCGCTTTGGCAGTGCAGCAGGGATCCTCGCAGAAATATCCCGACCTCGTGAGAACACAGTTCTCGCTTGCTACACTGGTATATTCGCCATCTTCCAAACCTACTCAGCCTGGGTCATGACATCCTTCTTAGTCGTCGTTCAGCGGCAGGAGATTGTTGGTACGGATCAAGCGAGATGGACGCTTATTTGCCTGATCTACACCGGTATCCTGAACGCGACTCAGTGGGCCATTGATAGTTTGGAAATTGCTTCGTGGGTAGAGCTGACAACATTTTACGGACATACCCAAGGAAAGGTCATTGGTGTACTTCTGGAGCCCCTAACCTCGCTGTATGGCATTCATTCAGCCATGATTGCATATGAAGCCTATAAGACCGTTCGCAATGATTTACAATCAACATACAATGTGCCTACTGAAAAGGAATCCTCGGTTTGATTCTAAAGATTCGATTTTAACATGTTTGGTATAATTTTGTTGTTGTATTTACATTTCTCCACGTGATCGAGTGAGAAAAAAGGCATTTGGCTAAATTTTTCTATTTATATATTTGGTAACAGTGGGGATTTACACAAGAGACGTGTATTTTATTTTTCCACTATGTGATCCAACCTTTTAGAAATAATTATGGTAATCTCTCATGGGTATATTCGTTCAATCATTGCCATATAATGTACAGCAACTCCCATATACTTAGAAATTATGATAGAAGTCTTTATTTTTCAGTGCCATTTTGTACCGACTAATTTTACTCGGTTCCCTTTAATGTCTTCTCTAAACGAACAACATGAAAACCATCTTCTGCACATGTCTTCTTAGAGAAGAGTACAACTTTTAGGAAGTCAGTTGGGAACTTATGATATGCTTCCGCTTTCTAGCATTTGTAAAGATCTGATTAGAATGAGTCAGAAAAAAGAACAAGTCTAAAACATGTACATTTGTTAACAGCTGTTAAAGTTGACATTAATATTGGATAAGTAGCTTGAACAATTAAGTTCAGTGTGATTTTAACTTTCACTTGCTCGACTAATGAAAGTAAAGGAAGCAACAAGACAAAATTATTACAAATATCATAAAGAAAGAAAACAAATATTGAGTGAAGGGTTTTAGTTCTCATTTTCTAGAATTTGTAAAAGTTTGATGAAAGGGAAAGAGAAAACAACAATAATAATACATTTGTTAACATTGATCATATTAAGATAAAAATATAAAAAAAATATCACGAACAGTTCAGTTCATTATGACTTTAAATTTCACTTTCTAGAATTTCTAAAATATCTAATGAAAGGAAAGGAGGCGATGAAGCAAAATTTTTTTTAACTGTGTAAAGAGAATAAATAAATGACTACATCGAGGATTTAGTTTTCAACATTCCCGAAATTCTAAAACGTAGAGAGGAGGGCGAATACCGGTCTATTACATTTGGTAATAGTGATTATATTTATATAAATATAATTATGTCGGAAGAAGTTATTTAGGAATTGTTCACAGTTGTAAAAGTAATTCTATTGTGGCTTTTTATTCAACGCTGTATGGTATAGAATGTGAAAGTAACGTTTGAGAATAGGAAATTATCTAATTTTAGAAAAGAGCAATTTTGATGTGAATGTACATTGTACAATGAATACTGATATCAATATTTCTATGTTTTGTAGTATCGAGTGAGATTTGTTTGAATGTATACATTGTATATCTAGTTTCAAAGACAGGATGCGAGGACGTCATTTGATTTTGATAAAGTAATCCCTGTGGCTGAAAGTTAAGAGAGAAGATGGTTATTTCTGTTTCATAAAATGAAATCTTTGTGATTTGTGTGTATATAGGTAATGCGATGACACAAGCGGGGAAGAAATTGCCCTGTCAGGCAAAACTGGTGTGTATTAGGAGTTTTGTATTTGTATAAGAAAACTAAAGATAGAAATACTGCAAATAATCATTTGTTGAAAACATGTATAAAGTGCACAGAGCAAATTGTGCTGAGTTTGATTCCTATATTGTTTTAGTGTGTTTCAGTTATAGAGCTCAATTAACAAAAGCTATATTGAGGAATAGTACATGAATATGCAGAAAAGTATAGAGTATACAGACTAGAGGATCTGTTTGTGTTTGAATATATAAAAAACTAAGAATGTACAGTGTGTATTGATAAATAGTATGGTTTATAAAGAATCATTCAAGTCGAATGATTTTCAAGCGGGAAAATTGTCAGAAGACAGAAATTACTTTAAGATGATAGGAATGACTTATTTGAATCGTAGACAGGTGATCGGAATCGTAAGATGATCGGCCTGATTATTTTTAAGTATCTCAGGTGTTTGATGTCTCTACGCCATAGTAATTTAATTTGATGTTTTCAAATAATTTCTATATCAATTTCTGAAATGGGAAGGTTTCTTTATCAAAGGTTGTTGTCGATGAATTACATGTCAGAGAATTTACTTTTAAGAATTGGATTTCTTGTAGTAGCTCTGGTACTCTGTTAACTTCTGCACATTCCACGGTTTGTACTTTTTTTCTGGGTTTCATTTAACATGATAATAGTTGTGAAACATATTTGGTGATATATAATTGTGTAGTCTGATTGATTTGTTAATTACTAAACAATATGTCTTTGATGTATATTTTGTTATCTGTATTGAATCTGTATGTGAAATGTGAAACGAATAAACTCAAACTCAAACTCAAACTAAACTATAGGAGCATGATTTTTGCTTGCACGTCACAATTTTATTGTATATAGAAATTTCCGTTGCTGTCTGCACCATCACCCGCTGTCACAACACATTCCATCCAAGTATAGCTTAGATAAGCTGATTCAACGATTACCTCATCAAGGCTCACGGGTGATATTTTGATAGTATATGGGTACATGGTTGCAATGAATTTCGGCACTGTGGTTAGTTTAATAGGTCATTACATGCTCTGATTCTGGTGCAAGTAGTGCATGTAATCAAAGCAGGCCAAGAGAAAAGTCAATGTAAGTTTCTATTTTTTTATATCATTTTTGTGGAGTGTATTAATTATTATGAGAAGTTACATTTTCAGCAAGACTAATTGTCAAGAAGACTTGTATATTGTTGAATTTCACTTCTTTTACTTATACAAAGATATCTGTTTAAAGGTGTTTAAATGTCCCATTTGCAGGCCCAAATAATGAAAGGGTTAAATTCCAACGGCATTTGAAAGACAATACTAATTTAGAACTTCCCTCAAAACGAAAGGGCTTGAAAATGGTTTTTAATGGGAAAATAACGACCATCAGTTGTCGAATCGACTTAAGTGATTGCAATCACCTAAGTAATAGTCTGATTTTCAGAACCTTTTACCGAATGGTCGTAAGTTTTGTGCTGTACAAAGATTCAATCAGTCTAATTTTGGCCATTAGAAGTAGTGGGTTATTGATGTAGACAAATGCTCATGTACCTGTTACAGCTCGTTTTATGTATGTTATTACCAAATAAATAAAAAATGTCAGTCAGTAACTCAATAGTGTCTGACAGTGAAGTCTGGAAGGTAAACGGGTTTCCTTGCATAAGTTGAATTCTAAAGTCCTACATAATTTTCAAGAGAATCTAGATTAATTGCTTATTTGCACCTTCATATTATCTATAGAGTAAAGTATTGGAAAATGAGGTATGATTATTTGGAGTGTCTGCTTGTGATATTTTATTTTATCATATTGATTTAAATCACTCAAACACTTAGATAAATTGCAAGCTAATTATTTTCATAGTGATTAATTCTTCCCAGTACTGTCGTATAAGACGTGGTCTCATGAATATTCAAAAGCATTTCTAGCAAGTTTTCTAACATTTGTTTGTGTGTGTAGAGGAATATTCTTCATAATAAAATATTCGAAATGCAAGCACTTAACCCTACTTTCCTTCGAAATATGCCAGAACTCACAATTACCATCGACTACGCGAATTATAAAATGCTAAAGGCAATAACAATAACAATTCGATACAAGCACTGGTTCTTTGGCAGAGAATCGAATCCAGTATCTCTTGGTCAATATTCTGATTAATCATCTAAAAGACCAAGACACCGCTACTTCATTTTAATAAAGTATATCATAACTATGAATCTAGGTATGACATAAAAATTAGTAACATATGGTATATATTAATTCAGAGTCTAAGGGAGCTAATGATAATTATTTAAATGGGGGCTCCATCTTTATATTCCTCAGCTATGACTGGGGCAAAACATACAATTCTTCATGTCAGCTTTTAGCTAGAAATAGTGCCTAAAACGTAACACATTTAAATGCCAGTTTAGCTTTGCCAAAGGTGAGAAGTAAAGTTTAAAGTTGAGGTTTGAAGTTAATTATCCAAACAAAAAGTACATCAATATATCAATCAAAAGTGAATGTTTAACATTGAAACGATAAATGGGACCAGACAATAGCATTAAATGATAATCGTGTCTGGTACCACTAACACACAAAGGTATCACAACAATGACGGGGAATGTAATGAAAACATATGAATAACCATTGAATACATACTTTAAAGCTACCATCTCTTCTACATCTAGGCAAAAATAAGTTATGTGATTAAATACAAAGATTTTGTATTTGACACTAAATAAAAGACAAAGAATTATATAACATAATATTTACAAAAAGGCAAGGACCTCGGTTCAAAGTTCGAAACAATATTTATATTAATATTTGTGATATTAGATTTCTGCGAAAGCAAGTCACTGATACTATCTCCAGTACAGATAGGGGTAGATCATTCAAAAAGCATGTGCCTCTGGATGACACTGTAAATTTACCCTGCGTTGTCCTTACTTAATGGCCCGGTCACACATATGACGACGCTCGGCCCGCGCATTGAAAATCGGTAATAAGATTACTGCATCGTTGTGCGCCCAAATTTTGTCAGGATTTGGGAGAAGCTAGCGAGCTGACACCGAATGCATAGCGTGTTTTTAACGCGCTGCGCGAATACAGGGCGCATACAGAGCGCATAGAGACCGTAAACAGAGCGCACATGTTAACAAAATCCCACGAATGCACAGCGTGTTGCTAGCGCGGGGGACGAATGGTCCACGCATGCACCGCGTGCTCAACGCACAGCCAGCGGGCGTGCATTTGTCGACATATCAAAGTAGCGCAACGACGAGTGTACAACTGAGCTCTTCAAGATGCCACCCAAGAGAATTAACCCGACATCCCCTAACCCCACTACGCTACGTACACGTCAGGTATACGCTAGTAACGCGCATGAAGAACGTTGGGTGCGCTAGAGACACGTTCAGCACTCGTGCAGCACGCTCATTTTCGCTGGGCTTGCAACGAACCGTCACGTATCACGTATCACGTGTCACGTTTACGTTTTGCGCTGTTTTGTAAAATAGGTGACTCTAATTTACGAAGTGTAGGGCCTACCATTCGTTGTTTTCCACGCCGGTAAAACACGAAAGATCACGTCTACCAAAACGATATTTTTAAAATTGCAAGCGCTTGTTACTAAGACTAGTCATGACGTCACCGTAATATGTATGATTTGTGTTTGTACGTAAGTATAGTATACGTATCGCCTGCGCCTAGCTAACTGACAACGCGTCGCGACGATATCGACGAGGACGAGGCCGGCACGGTTCGACGACGTGGCGATCGAGGCTAGCCAGCGCCCAGCGACCCGCAGATTATCGATGATACAAAGTGAGAATGTAAGTATGCTTTGGGATGATTATAAGTATAACTTTTCAGCTGCTGTGATTTCAGCTAGTATAGACTCTGCAATGACATGCAATACTATCTACGGCTACGCGGCCACGGCTCAACACGGCTTTGCCACTGCAGTGGACTTTGGGCATGCATTTTTGCATGCATGCATTGGCCTAGCTACTGGCCTAGCCGCGCCGAGCTTCCATGAGTCGAGTGAGACAGAGTGAGAGTAAGACTGGTGATGGCATGGCCTAGTGTTTCAAAAAGATGCATGTTCGTAAAGCTATGCATGACTTTTTGAATGACTGGAAGTGGAATGGCATGCCAAATAGGTGTTTAATCAATAATGATTAGCTAAAGTTGAAATATGCAGATGATGATGAACATTCTCACATGTGAGAATGTTCATCCTGTTACACTGTTAAGTCTTAAGACGCTATGACAGTCTTAACCCTTAAAACAGGCCAGTCCGGGTTTTTTTTGGCTATGATCTGGCGGGGGGGGGGGATTCAACCCCCCTCCCGTAGGGGTATGGGACACTGATATTGGAATACGCGTTTGCACTGTACAATATACTTTATTTTATATTTTTACATTTTATTGTACATTATATATTTTTTACATTTTATTTTAGTACAAGAAGTAATGGTAGTAGTATTTGTTTCATCCATTTACTGAATTAGTCGAGCATACATATACGCAGAGTATACCACAGAGTGACACAACAGATTCTGGCCTGAAGCAGCTTTTTTGCCATTAGTCTCTTCTCAATGACAATTTGCATTTTTTTTTTGAAACGCCAGCGTCAATTTACGTGAGCTTCCGTAGATTCCATATAGCAAATCAACACGTAACCCAACACTTTGTAGATTTTGGTTGACCTGTTTCACGAAAGGGCGCAAGACGTGAACGTGAACGTAATACGTGATACGTGACTGTTCGTAGCAAGCCTTTTCGCTGCATGTTCGCTGGACATGCGTTTGAAGCGCGCTAGGTATACGCTAGGTGTGCAATATGTGTTCGCTAGACCTCGGTCGCCGAACTTACAACGAATACACAGCGTGTGCTCCGCGTAAGTCTGGCGTCGGTCTAGCGCGCTCTGCGCGTGTCTGCGTCATTTAGGCGTTCACATTCATGCGTCGAGCTCCGCGCACATTTTTGCGTGCGTCCCTTGTGCGTCCCCTATGTGTGGCCGCCCCATTAGGCACACTCAACTTCTGACTTTCTCTTTGCCTAGTCTCATATTTGTGTTCTATGAAACAGCAAAGAATTGTGTGTTAGTGGGGGGGGGGACTTTTTAACCAGGAGCTCGTTGATCTCCCTCTCTCTCAAAGGAATTCACGAAAACGTAGGCGATAAGATAGAGGTGGCCGACAAATATTTTAGAATGGGATATTATTTTATAAGCTACTCCTTCATTTTAAACGCTCGTTTTCTGATATTAGAGGGGGGATAAGGAATACCTCCCCGACAAGCCAAATCTATCCAACCTTACAACTACCCAAGAGAGATTGAGAAAGATAAAACAAAAGAAACTGTGTACTCTTTCATGCCAGACAATGCTTGCTTTAATCTTAAACTACCCTGTAATTCTTGGAATAAAGCTCATTGGCTCGTGTTATACCAAAACTCAAACCCTTCGCTTGGTTTAAGCTTTTGTTAAAAATCGGGTTTAACAAGGTCTGTGGTCTGGGGTCGTTTAAGCGAGACAAAACAGGCCGGAGTAAACTGAATGGGTAGAATAAGGGCCGTTTGGATGTGGATAAATGAATTATAGGATCATCAAAATGTGACCACGGGTTGTAATGCAAGTAAAAGCCCACTAAGAAAAAAAGAATCATATTTTGTGTGACGTGGCTAAACTATCTGATAAGAATTTCGGATTTTGAGACATTGTAAAGAGGTGGGTTTATTGTCACTAATACCCCATCCTCTGTTTTGCTGATGATTGTGATCGAAGTACCGACATTAGAAATTTCTCTTAATATTTCATCATCCTGCTGCTAATGTATACCCCAAAAAATCCCTTATATAGGCCTATTTTCAATCCACATTCATATGCAAAGTTGAATTTATTTGAATTACTCGTTCACATGGTGATGCTAAACAAGTCGTTTATGGATGTTTCGGTTTCGCTTTACAACCTTTATTATGGAAAACAGATATTAGGTGTTTTTATCATCAAGGGACATGTAATGTTCGTATCAATTACCTATTTGTTTTCAAATGACAAAGCATGTGCATCAGCTTCTCGATCATAAAAACAGTTATAACTCCATGATTTGGCCTAGCTCAAGCAGTCACTTTCGAAGATTGGGTTGAACAGAAGCTCCGAGGTACTATTTTCCAGTCAGCTATTGTTAGTACTTCATAATTTTTTTGTATCGAGTAAAGGAGAAGAGAAACTGAACGACGGACTTGCTCCCAGTATTGAACTCCGCAAAAAAATGAAAGAAATGGAGTGTAATTCAAAGCAGGCAGATGCCGGGGTAAAACGGTCTCTCTTACACAGCTCTTTGTTTCTGTGCGTTATACTCAGTGTGGGAATATGCGCCGCTGTCCTCCCAAACATACCGTTTGAACAAAACAACACAGATTCGCCACGTGGAGGTTTAACCTACGTCATCACTCGGTCCTGTCTCACAGTCGTCCTGATATTGTTTGAACTGTTTGTGTGGTATGTTGTTCGAAAGAGAGACAGTTTTCATAGGAAGCATGAAGTCTTTTGGCCATTGAGATGCCGACACTGTGCCCATGCCGTAGGCCTTCTACCGCACCTTACGGATAACAGTGAAGATGGTGAGACCGAACAGAAGAATATATCTTCACCTCCGTCGTCTTCTCAGAATAGAAGGGCGAATCTTTTCAGTGAAGTACATCAACTGTACCACAAACCACACATGTCTCTGCTGAACACCTTCTACATTTTTGGCACAATTGCCGGGATCAACATTCCCATACCACTCATTGCTAACATCATGTGCCTTATAACGTTGGACAATTCCGTAGTTACCAATGTTGTCCTTGTAGGGCAAGTGCTGCTAGATTTCACATTCGCCACTATGATATTGTTTGCGATGTTATTCTTCAGGAACTACTATGATGCAGCATTCGTCGACAAACAAAAGTTTACTTTCCCCCTAGCAGTATTTTTCGCCGGTTGCTTCTGGATCGCCGCAGTCAAGATATTATATCCCTTAGGTGAATTGACTACTTCAAAATACGGCCATGTGGACTATCCTTGTTTCCTTCCTGGAAAATTCGGACTTTTTACAAAACGACATGAGATAACTCTGACTCCTTTCTACGCTGAAAGTGCCATTATTGCTGCTGCAATGATATGGCAAATGTGGTACTCTAAACTTCCAGAAGCCCTTCTGAAGATGGCTAAAAGCACCTCACAGTTTCAGAGTCTCGGTCCAACCTACGTTGGACCATTTTGGGGAACGATCCGTGCTTGGCTGAAGAATATCTTCTGCTGTAGAAAGTTGAAGTTCCTTTTGTTAGGATCATCTAAAGAAGAAAGACGAAGCATCGTGCCAAAATCAAAAAAAACGAAAAGAAAGCGAAATCCGGGAACCCCCACTGAACATCGCTTTAACAGTGGCCTTCTATGTATTTCTAGGAGTCACTTATTTTTCCTTACGCCAAGTTTTGGAATATTCCAGCTTGGGATTACAGGAATCACTTCCTTCAACCGAAATTACTCTAACATATTTAAAATGGTTCCTGCATATTGTATGCCAACTGCCCTTACTGGTGATGTACCACTTTCGTATATTCCTGACTGAAAGCGCCAAGACTTTTCGTCCGAGACACACAGTATCTCTTATATCGGGTTTAATAGGAGAACACGACCGCGTTATCCTGATAAGCTGTGTTGGTATTTTCACATTGAACATATTCCGCTTTGCCAGTGCAGTAGGGATCCTTGCAGAAATATCCCGACCTCGTGAGAACACAGTTCTCGCTTGCTACACTGGGATATTCGCCATCTTCCAAACCTACTCAGCCTGGGTCATGACATCCTTCTTAGTCGTCGTCCAGCGACAGGAGATTGTTGGTACGGATCAAGCGAGATGGACGCTTATTTGCCTGATCTACACCGGTATCCTGAACGCGACTCAGTGGGCGATTGATAGTTTGGAAATTGCTTCGTGGGTAGAGCTGACAACATTTTACGGTCATACCCAAGGCTTGGCCATTGGTGTTCTTCTGGAGCCCCTAGCCTCGCTGTATGGCATTCATTCAGCAATGATTGCATATGAAGCCTATAAGACCGTTCGCAATGATTTACAATCAAGATACAATGTGCCTACTGAAAAGGAACCCTCAGTTTGATTCTAAAGATTCGGAATTAACAACTTTGGGCAACTTTTGATGTTGTTTTTACATTTCCCACGTGCTCTAGTGGAAAAAAAATAATTCGGGTAAACCTTTTTATCTATCGATTTTGTTAACAGTGGAGCTTTACACAAGAGACATGCATTTTTTTTAAACACTATGTGATCCAACCTTTTGGAAATAATTATGTGAATCTCTCCTATGTACATTCGTTAAATCACTCTCATATACTGTACAACAACTCCCATATACTGTACTAGTTAATTATAATATAATTTTTTATTTTGTCAGTACCATTTTGTACGACTTATGTTACTCGGTTTCCTTTAATGTCTTCTCTGCAGGAACAACATGATTACCATCTTCTGCACATGTCTCCTTAGAGAAGGGAGTACAACGTTTAGGAAGTCAGATCAGAAGTGATGATATTTTAGTATAAAACGAATAACTCTTGACCAGAATAACATCACGACCACATAACCAGTACGACTATTGTATATTCTAGAAGAGTAAGAGATGTTAACTTTCAAGTTTCACAGCTTTTTCGCGATTTAAACCTGGGAGTTCAGGGAAAAGAATATTATTCCCGATAACTCATTTTATTTCGCAGAATGGAAATAAGAATATACATTAAAAATGTCACCATAACTTTGGAAGTTCTCTTCTTTCCAAATTCTCTTGCCAAAAAACAAACAGTTGGAACTGCAATAAGATATGTAAATTAGTTACTTTTTTCTACCCCTATAAACATGATAAAGTAAACATAAATCGTGGAGAGTGATTTGAAATTGTGTGCCACTTAGAAACTATTGAAATTCTTCTCATGAGGGGATTTTAGCTTTCGCTTTCTAGAATTTGTAAATATCTGATTAAAATGAGTGAGAAACAGGTCTAATACGTGTACATTGGTTAACAGTTGTAATAGTTGAAATGTAAATAGGACAAGTAGTTTGGACACAATGAAAGGAGGCAACAAGACAAAGATTATCAAAATTATCATAAAGAAAGAAAGATGGTTTTAATAAAATTACTAAAGGGGATTTAGGTATGTTTGACTTACAGGAAAAAGTCGGTTCTCTGAGACTTTCTTGGATAAGGAGATTTTTTGACGATGAGAAAGCTACATGGAAAATTTAGTATTGATTAAATAGGGTAGGTGGAATTCCATTGGTGTTTTTAGTTGAATTGTAATAACAGAATGTCTATGATACCCTCATTTTTAATTTGATTTACTTTGTACTCAGTCAGAATTGAGATATGTAAATACACCCTTGGTTGCACATATTATGAAATAATAGTTATAATACTTTGAATAACCAGGTATTGCATTTCAAGTTATCGGGAAAATGTGGGATTTTTAAAGTAAAACATATTATCAGTAAAGGACAATGGAATAATTTGGATTTCATGTGTCAAAAATATAAGTTTTCAAAACTGTTGTTTTCTTTCAAATTTTCAAAAGTGAAGAAAGCCTTTCAAAATTGTGGGTTGATCAATTAAGTAATGATTTGTATCAAACACATCACTCTAATTTCATACAAATATCAACTGATGATTAAATTAATATTTTAAGTAGGAAAGCTAACCAGTTCTACTTATTCTTTGTGAAGAAAGAACATGAAGAAGTCTTTTGTATACAATGTTTGGCAGCAAAGATTAGCACTGTCCTCCGATTTTAATTGTAATCCGGTATTATTTTTTAAGTTCGATGCTATACGGGATAACAGAATCAAACAATGTAATTTTAAACTTTTGCTTACATGTTTACCTTCAAAATATAACCTATATCAATGGAAAAATTTAAAAAAAACTATGAAAATTGTAATACCATTAGAATAGAGTTTAAAAGGATAATTGTGTTTTGGAAAATTGTTACTTGTTTGATATATCATTTTGGGGGATTAGATATTAACATAAATGAGAAGGCTTTAGTAAATGGATATGATATAGGCGAGTTTGATTATTACTTGGTAAACATTTTGATTAATTATGCTGAATATGTTATATATAAGAACTACCTTAAACATTTAAAAACAAAAGGCAAAAAAAATAGTAAAACTCTGTAAACTGATTTGAAATATGAATTGATGTCACATTTAAATTCGGAAACAACAGAAAAGATTAATGTAAAAAAAGTTAAGCTTTGATTGATTTGCTACGAATTTGTTTTATATTCGTACGTATAGATAATATTGTGAACGTTGTAGATATGTGAAATAAAGTTCCCTGAGAGGGTTAAGAAAATATTAAAAAGAAAGATAAAATATTGATTTAAGGGTTATAGTTTTCATTTTCTAGAATTTGTAAAACTATTGAGAAAAAAAATAATACAACATGCATGGACAATTCAATTCATTACGACTTTAAATTTCACTTTCAGAATTTGCATAATCCTAATTAAAGGAAAGGAGGCGATAAAGCAAATATTATTATAAATACGTAAAAGGGGATAAACAAATGACTTCATCGAGGCTTTAGTTTTCAAAATTTCCCGATATTCTAAAACTATGATAGAGGGCATGGCGAATACAAGTCTAATACAATTGGTAGTAGTGATGATATTTGTTGGAAAAGGTCATTTAGGAATTGTATACGGTTTGTAGTGTAATTATACTTTGGCCTTTTATTCATTAGTGTTTGGTATAGAATGTGAAAAGAACAATTTTGATAAACATGTAAATTGTACAAGGAATACTGATATACATATTTTTATGTTTTGTAGTATCGAGTTAGAATAGCGTGAATATATACACTGCATATTTAATTGTATTACAGGATGCGAGGGCTTTATTTGATTTTCAAGTTCAGTTTCAAGTTCAGTTTATTTCACATCCAATAAAGGGTAACATTTTGAATTCATTGTTTTTATGGCCTGTTACTAACGCAGATTTTATTATTTTGAAAAAGTTACCACTTCTAGCTGAAGGTTTAGAGAGAAGATGGTTATTATGTGAATTACATGTATTGTGAAATGGAAATCTTTGTGAATTTTCTGTAGGTAATACGATGACACAAGCGGGGGAAATGCCACTTTTAGGCTAAACTGGTGTGTTTAAGGAATTTCATGTGTGTAAAAGAATCAAAAGGATTAAAATACTACAAACATTATTTGTTGTAAATATTTATGAAGTGCACATTGCAAATTGTGCTGAGTTTGCTTCTTAATTTTTGTTTAGTGTGTTTCAGCTATAGAGCTCAATTTACAAAAGCTATATTGATGAATAGTACATGTATATGCAGAAAAATATAGAGTTTACAGACTAGAGTATCTGATTGTGTTTAAACATATAAGAACAAAGAATGTACAGTGTGTATTGATGCAATAGTATTGTTTATAATTAATCATTCGAGTAAAACGATTTTCAAGTGGGGAAACTGTCAGAAGACAGAAATCCCTTTAAGATAATAGGAGTGACTTATTTGATTTGTAGACAGCTGATCGGAATTTTTAGATGGTCGGCCTGATATTTTTTTTAATTATCTCAATTGTTTGATATCTCTACGCCATAGTTATTTAATTTGATGTTTTGATATTAATTTCTATATTAATTGCTGAAATAGAAAGGTTTCTTTATTAAAGGTTGTTATCGATGAATTACATGTTACAGAATTTATTTTGAAATATTGGATTTATTGTAGTTGTTCTGCTATGCTGTTTGCTCCTGCACATTTCACAGTTTTGTACTTCTCTTGTATGGATTTCCTTACAGAGTGTAATATTTCAGGATATATAATTTTGTAGTCTGATTAATTTGTCAATTGCTATTATCTTTTTTTTAATTATGAAACAATATGTATTTTATGTATAGTTTGTTATCTGTATTGAATCTGCATGTGAAATGTGAAACCAATAAACTAAAATTAAAACTTAACTATAGTAGCATGATTTTTACTTGCACGGCTAATAGTCTAACTGCCTCATGGAATTTGAAAGCAGGGGATCTATCGTAAGAATAATGAATACTCTATTTAAAATCGCGAGCCATTTTTGAAGATCGCAAAGACTTCGAAAAATCAACATGAGGCAATTTCATTTGTCTTGTCAAACACCCTTACATTTTGATTTTTTTTCATTTTGTAAGTGTTTTGATATTATACATGATAGCCCCTCCCCCCACACACACACGCACACAAATATACACCATTTACGCACATAGAAAAAACACGTGATCCAAACCACTTTTTTAGTACTTGGACAAACAATTATAAATAAAAATGAAGAAGAAGAACTTAACAAGATTGCATTGGAAAATTATGTTTAAATGAAAGCTCTTCTTCATTTCTTAAATGTACTGTGTCCAAAAATAAAAAGGTTAAATTCCAACGGCATTTGAAAGACAATAATAATTTAGAACTTCCTCAAAACGAAAGAGCTTAAAAATAGCTTTTAGTGGGAAAAGAACGACCATTAGTTGTCGAATCGACTTAAGTGATTGCAATCACCTAAGTAATAGTCTGATTTTCAGACCCTTTTACCGAATGGTCGTACGTTTTGTGCTGCACAAAGATTCAATCAGTTTAGTTTTGGCCATTACAAGTAGTGGGTTATTGATGTAGACAAATGCTCATGTACCTGTTACAGCTCGTTTTATGTATGTATATTACCAAATATAAAAGATTGCAGTCAGTCACTCAATAGTGAGGTCTAGAAGTTAAAAAATGATTTGGATCTAAAAAAAGGTTTTTGATGAGTAAATTAAACACTGAATTCGCAAAAAAGGAGCTTCTTTAATTAAAGAAGGAAATAACAAGAAGAATAGGTTTTATTTGTTTTTATCTTATTAGTTGTCAGGGCTTCTTTAGTTGATAAAGTTCTATTTCTCTCACACTCACATCGTATGACCAGGACTCATCTTCAGATGATAATGTATGACAATGATTTTGATAACTAACTTATCTTGTTAATTTTGGAAATGTCAGGAGCATTAATGCTGTTATTACTGAGCGCCCTGCAATTTACCCCAGCAATTACCAGCAAACTATTAACATCCGGGTGAAAAGTAGTAAATGGAAATTAAGGTCTTGTCAAAGAACATTATTGCTTGGCTGGCATTCGAACCCTCAACCCTTGGATTGAGAGTATTGTCAATAAAACAAAATACCACAACACTTCCTCATGTCAATTGTCTGTTTGGAGCCAGAAGGGCGTAAACCCATATTCGTCATCACACAGAGTTAATGCGATTCTGGCTCTAAACAGACGCAAGGGTTGCTGGTGAAGAAATGAAAGTAGCTTAATCGAATTTGGGGTACGTCGGGCAGTTATCCCAACCTTATGTTAGTCATGCTCCAAACAATCAAGAAGAGGTAGGATTTGAATTCAACAAATATTTTATGGACACCTTATTGTTACTTTTGATATGGAGACTAGCCCTCGAATTAAGTTGTTAGTACATTAGAAGCAGAAATACCAGAGAAAAACACCCCCTCGAAAAAGAAAAAAAAAAAAAAACATCTGGAATAAGATTTTGTTATAATTATTCTATGTGCAATCATGAATATCAATATATAGTTCTGTATATTGAAGGCAGAAAAGGAACTCGGTCTCGTCCATACAAACTGCTCTAGGGGAAAGCAAAAGTATGAGAGAGGCAGCATGAACGCATACTTCAAACTGTAATCTATGTGTTTCTTTGTTTTTTTGTTTTCTTCCAATTCAACCTTGATTGATGTGTAATACACATCAAAATAATCTGTGCTTGAGGTTTCAATGTATTACAACATTGTTAAAACCATTTAGAATAAGTGGTTACTTCCTAAAAATGCACTTTTCATAGCCTATTACTGCCATGCATTTGATTCGTCTAATTGTTGATTTCCATTTTATGACATGTTTTGATTGCCATTACGGAGTTCCGTTTCTGTATCTGAAACCTGGAAGAATAGCTTGGCAAACTCCATCTTGCAAAGAGGAACTACACGGAGAAGGTGGACACCTGATTGTGCTTTTAATATGGAGTCTAGCTCTTGAAATAAGTTGTTAGGTTATTAGAAGCAGAACATATCAGAGAAAAACATACCCTCGAAAAAAAAAAAAAGAAAAGAAAAGGGGTTAGTTATCAAACATCTAGAATGAAGATGTTGTGATTATTATTCTATGAGCAATCATGAATATCATTATCTAGGCCTGAATACTAGAGGCAGAACAGTAACTCGGTCTCGCCCATAGAAAAGCTGCTCTGAGGGAAAGCAAAAATATAAGAGAAGCAGCAGGAACACATACTTCAAACTTTCATCTATGTGTTTCTTTGTTTTTCTGTTTTCTTCCAATTCAACCTTGATTGATGTGTAATACATATTAATGTAATCTGTTTCTGCTTTAGGTTTCAGTGTGATACAATATTGTTGAAACAATTTAGCATAATTGGTTGGTTGCTGTAAATGCACTTGTTATAGCCTATGACTGTCATACACCTGATTCTTACCATTATTTTGTTGATTTCCATTCTATGATATGTTTTGATTGCCAATGCGGAGTTCCATTTCTGTATCTGTAACCTGGAAGAATAGCTTGGCAAACTACATCTTGCAAAGAGGAACTAACAGGAGAAAGAAAAGAGGGGCAGACGAACTAGGAAATGGACTGATAACATCAACAACTGAACGGAAATGTCATTCGAGCAGCTAACTAGAACACTTTTAGACAGAAAGTTACGGAGAACCTGTGTCTCAAGGTCCATTTCATTGTCGGCCCGAACGGCCCCCTAGCTATGGTAGATAATTTATGGATAAATAGAAAGATCTGAACCCTAAATTGAAGTATTGATGCAATTTTGTTCTTTTCATTTTTTTCACAGCCACATACTTCCATGGGAGCTCAGATTTGGCTTCGAGAAAGTGAACCTCAGTCCATCTTCTGATTAGTTTTATATTCTTTTTTTTTAAGGGTTGTATTCTGGGAAAGGTGAATGATAGGTTTGAGATTTTCATTCATTTCAATGTAAGTTTGATAAAGCATGAACGAAAAATTGTCCCCTGAAAGGGATGGCTCTTCAAATGCCCCCATAGTCACAATATGACAAGTTACAGCCAAATGTCGCGTACACACTTTTATGACACATGTTTGTGTAGTCCCATTAACACATTTCTGTGCACAATGCATGTGACCTTTAGCAAGACTAGGGCCTAAATCTGATAATTTTGATGATTCTGAAACTCTACAATGTATACCTAATATCTGGTACATGATCAACATTTTCCAATCGCCTCCATACAGTTTCTTTCACAAAGCAATCACATGACCAGAATTGATCTTTATAACAACCACATATTTCCCTTTGGATGTTAGGGGTTTCATGCCGCTACTATTACAAGAGATATTAGGCCATACACCAAAAAATAACGTGTTTCTCGTCCCCACCCGCCTCCTTTTTGACCGCCGCCTCTTTTCTTTTAAATATTTACTATTCAGAAAAAAAGAAGAATAAAAGGCTGTGATGTTCATTTTTAAATATATAAATAATAATAATAATAATAATAATAGTTCGTCCTTATATAGCGCATTTCAGGACCGCAGGCCCTCTCAATGCGCTTTACAGATATATATTACTACCCCGGTCATCGGATTCATGCTTACTCGCACACAATGTATGCACATTCTCCACTCCCTGGGGAACATTCCAGCCAGTCGCCATTTGAACAGCGGACCTTGTGATCCACAGTCCGGTGACAAATCCACTCGTCCACGGCACTTCTAAATAGCTTCTATAGCCAATTCAAGTTGAACACACATGCATTTTCACTGTTTCTGAATTTTGAAACTTGCTTAGCAAGTGGACTAAAATGATACAAATCATTTGTTTTGGCATACATTGCATCAGTATACTCCAACTTGGTTTCAGGATTACTTGACAGTGTCATAATCCTCAAGTGACATATCAAAGAAAGATTTGTTTGTATTCGTTATTATTTGAAATAAATGCATTTTCTATTATGATGAAGTACACTGTCTTACCTGACTTTTTCAAAAATTCAACGTGTCAATTACCGTTGTACAAAATGTTCCTTACATTCTCTGGAATAAAACCATGCGGGAATTAGGGAAATTTCTGAAGAAAGTGGACGCAGACGACGCCCTTAAAAATCATACATGCCTTTTAAAGTTAATGGGCTATATGAATTGGGGCAGTTTATTTAGCATTTTCTACCCAAATCTATTGAAACGGTCAAATTCTTTTTGTTTGAGTACGTTTCTTCATTTTGATTGTTACGCTTCGCGGGATTTATATACGATTGTATAAACCCTTTTTTTCTGTAATTAATGTTGGATTAAATCAGACGAATTGAATTGAGTTAAATTAAAATTATACAGTTTATGTAAATTAGAAATTATGCGATTTTGTTTAAAATGATGGAGGTGGAGTATGGTTGATTTTCAAATGATGTGTGTTTGAATGAAACAAAATTAATATACTACCCCTCACCAAGCTCCTTTTTAAACATGTAAGTAAAAGTTAGTTACAATGATTGAAAGATGCCTGGTTTTTGTTGATGACGGAATTTGTTTTTGTTTTTCACAGAATCAAAAGAGACTTAAAGTAAACGTAGAGCTTTACATCAAACTGGTGATATATATGCAAAAAAAAAATTCATACTTTTACCTATAAATCATATATTCTTCATATTTAAGCTTTCTTTTCCTCTACATATATTTGTTAGACCATTTGGAATAATAATACGAAAAAAAATTTGGAAAGCTAGGTTATATCTTATGTTATCTCTTGTTTTGATAATTTCTTATGTAATTCATTGTTTTTTTTAACTTATGTATTTTATTGTTTTTGTTGTTTTATTTCATTTCTAACTATAATTTAACTATTTTGACCCCAAAACAAACACCTAAACTTTAAACAAGACCAAATAACCAATGTTTTATCTCTTTTAGGAAAAATGATATTTCCATATGTTTTGTACACAAATCACGAAAATGAGCGATTTTCGGGCCGACATGTAAAGACAAAAGGTCACGTGACTTTGTAACGGTAGGTCCGATTTTCAAAAAAATTGTTTTAAAAGATGCGCAAGACTCGAAAGAATAAAGTCATGAAGCGGCGGGGCGTCATCCGTATGTGTTCCCGAACAATCAGAAAAATCGCGGAGGGGGTCCATGATGGCCCCCGGCCTTATTAGGGTTAAAATATACCAGAACTCACAATAACCATGAACAACGCGAATTATAAAATAGTAAAGGCAATACCAAATCGATAAAAGCACTGTTTTTTTGGGGGGGGGCAGAGAATCGAATCCAGTACCTCGTGGTCAGTATTCTGATGAATCTTCCACTACACCACTTAAGACACCGCTACTTCATTTTATGAAGTACATTATAACGATGAATCCAAGTATGACATGGAAATTGGTAACATATGGTAACAATTAATTCAGTGTTTAGGGGAGCTAATGAGAATTTAAAAAGGGGAGGGGGGCGGGGCTCCTTTCTTTATATTCCTCACCGATGACTGGGGCAAAACATGCAATTCTCTATATCAGCTTTGAGCTAGGAATAGTGCCTAGAACGTGACACAGTAAAATGCCAGTTTAGCATTGCCAAAGGTGAGAAGTGAGCAAATAATTGTGCGTGTGTGTTTAGGGGGGGGGGATATTTTAACCAGGGGAACGTTCATCCCCCTCTTTCACAGGAATACACAAATAAGTAGGCGATATGATAGAGAAGGCTGATAAATATGTTAGAATGTGATGTTCTTTTATAAGCTACTCTTTCATTTTAAACGCTCGTTTTCTGATATTAAAGGGGTAATAAGGCATACCTCCCCGACAAGCCAAATCTGTCCGACCTTACAAACACCGAAGAGAAAGACAGAGAGAGGGATAGAGAGAGAAAAAATAACTGTGCATTCGTATATGCATGACAAAAAAATTCTTTAATCTTAAACTACCCTTGTAGTCTAGGATTAAAGCTCATCGGCTCACAATATTGTACCAAAATTCAAACCCGTTGTTTGGTTTAAGCTTTTGTTAAAAATCGGGTTTAACAAAGGTCTAGGGTCTAACTTTACTTCTGGTAAACGTGATTACGGACCCAGGGCTGGGTAGACTGAATAAATGTGACCACAGGTTAAAATGAAAGAAAAAGCTCACTAATAAGTCCATATTTTGTGTGACGTGGCTTAACCATCTCGGAAGAATTTCGGATTTTCAGACATTGTATGGAGGTGGGATTATAATCCCTAATACCCCATCCCCCGTTGCGCAGCTGATTGTGATCGAAGTACCTACATTACAAATTAATCTTAATGTTTCACCATCCTGCTGCTGATGAATAAAACAATTTATATACAATAATCTTTTACATATTTGTTATCCATTTTCATAACGAACGTTTAATTTATTTGAATTTATTGATTACATGATCATGCTGAACAAATTGTTTATGGGTGTTTCGGTTTCGCTGTACAATCTTGATCTATTAGGGATATCAGATATCAGGGTTTTATTTATCATCAAGTCACAAGTAAATTTTGTATCAATTAGGTATTTCCTTTAAAAATCAAAGCATATACTATGCATGAGCTTCTTGATATTAAAAGCATTTATAACTCCATGATTTGGCCTAGCTCAAGCAGTCAGTTTCGAAGATTGGGTTGAACGGATGCTCCAAGATACTATTTCCCAGTGAGCTATTGTTAGTACTTCATACATCTTTTTTATCGAGTAAAGGAGAAGACAAACTGAACGACGGACTTGCTCCGAATATTGAACTGTGCAAGAAATGAAACAAATGGAGTGTAAATCAAAGCAGGCCGATGCCGGGGTAAAACGGTCTCTCTTACACAGTTCGTTGTTGCTGTGCTTTATGCTCAGTTTTGGAATATGCGCCGCTGTCCTCCCAAACATACCGTTTAAAGTAAACGACAAGGATTCGCCACGCGGGGATATAACCTACGCCATCACTCGGTCCTGTCTCACAGTCGCCCTGATATTCTTTGAAATATTTGTGTGGTCTGTTGTTCGGAAGAGAGACAGTTTTCATAGGAAGCAGGAAGTCTTTTGGCCATTGAGATGCCGACACTGTGCCCATGCTGTAGGCCTGCTACCGCACCTTTCGGATAATGATGAAGATGGTGACGCCGAACAGAAAAATATTTGTTCACCTCCGTCGTCTTCTCAGGATAGAAAGGCGATTCCTTTCAGTGAAGTACATCAACTGTACCACAAACCACACATGTCTCTGCTGAACACCTTCTACATTTTTGGTACAATTGCCGGGATCAACATTCCCATACCACTCATTGCTAACATCATGTGCCTTATAACTTTGGACAATTCCGTAGTTGCCAATGTTGTCCTTGTAGGGCAAGTGCTGCTAGATTTTACATTTGCCACTATGATATTATTTGGGATGTTATTCTTCAGGAACTACTATGATGCAGCATTCGTCGACAGACAACAGTTTACTTTTCCCCTAGCAGTAAGTTTCGCCGTTTGCTTCTGGGTCGCCGCCGTTAAGATATTATTACCCTTAGGTGAATTGACGACATCGAAATATGGGCAGCCGGACTATCTTTGTTCCCTTCCTGGAAACTTTGGACTTTTTCAAAACGACATAAGATAACGCTGACTCCTTTCTACGCTGAAAGTGCCATTATTGCTGCTGCAATGATGTGGCAGTTGTGGTACTCTACACTTCCAGGAGCCCTTCTGAAGACGGCTCAAAGCACTTCACAGTTTCAGAGTCTCGGTCCTACCTACATTGGACCATTATGGGGAACGATCCGTGCTTGGCTGAAGAATATCTTCCGCTGTAGAAAGTTAAAGTTCCTTTTGTCAGGATCATCTAAAGAAGAAAGACGAAGCCTCGTGCCAAAATCAAAAGACAGAAGAGAAAGCGAATTCCGAGAACCCCCACTAAACATCACTTTAACAGTGGCCTTCTATGTAGTTCTAAGCATCACATATTTTTCCTTACGCCAAGTTTGTGAATATTCCAGCTTTGGATTACAGGAATCACTTCCTTCAACCGAAATTACTCTAACATATCTAAAATGGGTCTTGCATATTGTATTTTATCTGCCCTTGCTGGTGATGTACCAGTTTCGTATATTCCTGACTGATAGTGCCAAGACCTTTCGTCCGAGACACACAGTATCTCTTGTATCGGGTTTAACAGGAGAACACGACCGCGTTATACTGATTAGCTGTGTTGGTATTTTCACATTAAATATATTCCGCTTTGCCAGTGCAGCAGGGATCCTTGCAGAAATATCCCGACCTCGTGAGAACACAGTTCTCGCTTGCTACACTGGCATATACGCAATCTTCCAAAGTTACTCAGCCTGGGTCATGACATCCTTCTTAGTCGTCGTTCAGCGACAGGAGATTGTTGGTACGGATCAAACAAGATGGACGCTTATTTGCCTGATCTACACCGGTATGCTGAACGCGACTCAGTGGACGATTGATAGTTTGGAAATTGCTTCGTGGATAGAGCTGACAACATTTTACGGACATACCCAAGGCATGGCCATTGGTGTTCTTCTGGAGCCCCTAACCTCGCTGTATGGCATTCATTCAGCAATGATTGCATATGAAGCCTATAAGACCGTTCGCAATGATTTACAATCGAGATACAATGTGTCTCCTGAAAAGGAACCCTCGGTTTGATTCTAAAGATTCGGTATTAAACAAGTTTGCTCAAATTTTGTTGTTGTATTAACATTTTCCACGTGGTCCAGTGGAGAAAAAAAATCGCATTCGGCCAAACTTTTGTACCTATTTTTTTATTAACAGTGGAGCTTTACACAATAGACAATAGACGTGCACTCTTCTTACACCGTGTGATCCAACCTTTTGGAAATAATTATGTAAATCTCTCATGGGTATATTCGTTAAATCACCGTCATATACAGTATTTAAAAAAATAGAAAGAAAAACATTTCAGTGCCATTTTTTTACCGACTAATTTTACTTTAATTTAAAGTTTACTTTAAAGTTTCCTTTAATGTCTTCTCTGAATGTACAATATGATTAACACCTTCTACACATATATTCTTAGAGAAGAGGGTACAACTTTAGGAAGTCAGTTTGATATTTAAAACAAAATGACTCTCGACCAGAATAACATCACATTCACATAACCAGTACGCCGATTGTAGATTCTCGAAGAGTAACAGATTTTAACTTTCAAATTTAACAGCTTTTTCGCGGTAAAGGCCTGAGAGTTCAGGAGAAACACCATCATTCCCGATAAAATCGTTTTATTTTTCAGAATAAAACTGAGAATATACATTAAAAATTTCACTATAACTTTGAGAGTTCTTTTCTTCCCAAATTCTCTCCCCCCCCCCCCGAAAAAAAGCATTCGGAACTGCAATAAGATATGTAAATTGGGTACTTCTTTCTACCCCTATAAACGTGATAAAGCAAGCATAAATCGTGTGCCACTTAGAAACTATTGAAAATCTTTGGGGCGCCTCACACCACCCTCTCCTCCGATTTCCGCTCATGCCAAGCAGTCGTTATGTCACTTCTTTTGATATAGGATCTTCTTTGTTGTCTATTAATAATTATGACTACACTCCTCGTTGAAGGTCTTGCTCCTGCCAATTAAACAAAAGACGAACATTTGTATCCATGAGGGTATTTTAACTTTCGATTTCTAAAATTTGTAAATATTTGATTAAAATGAGTTAAAAACAAGACAACATTATTAATAACTTTTAAAAAAAAGAAACAAAATATTGAGTTAAGGGTTTAAGTTTTCATTTTCTAGAATTTGTAACAATTTGATGAAAAGGGAAAGAGAAAACAAGAATAATACATTTGTTAACATTGATCCTATTTAGATTTAAAAAATTATAAAAATAGCACAAACAATTCAGTTCATTATGACTTTAAATTTCACTTTCTAGAATTTGCAAAATCCTAATGAAAGATAAGGAGGCGGTGAAGCAAATACTCTTTTAAATATGTAAAAGAGGATAAATAAATGACTTCATCGAGGTTTTGTTTTCAAAATTCCCGAAATTCTAAAACTATGATAGAGGAGGGCGAATACAAGTCTAATACATTTGGTACTAGTGATGATTTTTATATAAATATGTCGGAAGAAGTTATTTAGCAATTGTTCACGGTTTGTACAGTAATTTTTGTGGCTTTTTATTCATTACTGTATGGTATAGAATGTGAAAGTATGGCTTGAGAATAAGAAATTGTCATATTTTAGAAAAGAGCAATTTTGATGTAAATGTACATTGTACAAGGAATACTGATATCAATATTTCTATGTTTTGTAGTATCGAGTAAGAATTGTGTGAATATATACGCTGTATATCTAATTTGAGGACGGGTTGCGAGGGCTTCAATTGATTTTGAAAAAGTAACCCCTGTAGCTGCAGATGAAGAGAGAAGATGGTTATTTCTGTGATATGCATGTATATGAAATGGAAATCTTTGTGAATTTGTGTAGGTAATACGATGACACAAGCGGGGAAGAAAGTACTCTTTCAGGCTAAACTGGTCTGTTTAAGGAGTTTTTCTGGTAAAAGAAAACAGAAGGATAGAAATACTGCAAATAATAAATTCGTGAAAATATTTATATAGTGTACAAAGCAATTGTGTCGAGTTTAATTCCCATTTTTTAGTGTGTTTCAGTTATAGAGCTAAATTCACAAAGTCTATATTGAGGATAAGTTCATGTATATGCAGAAAAGTATAGAGTGTACAGACGAGAGGATCTGATTGTGTTCAAATCTATAGAAGGAGAGAATGTACAGTGTGTATTGACGAAATAGTATTGTTTATAAAGAATCATTCGAGTAGAACGATTTTCAAGCGGGGAAATCGTCAGAAGACAGAATTTCCTTTAATATAATAGGAATAACTTATTTGATTTTTAGACAGGTGATCGGTATTGTTAGATGATCGGCCTGATTATTTTTAATTATCTCAGTTGTTTGATATCTTCACGCCATAGTAATGTAATTTGATGTTTTTATGTTTACTTTTATATAAATTGTTGAAATAGGAAGGTTCTTTTTCAAAGGTTGTTATCGATAAAATACATGTAAAAGAATTTACTTTGAAATATTGGATTTCTTGTAGTAGCTCTGCTACTCTGTTTACTCCTGCACATTTCACAGTATTTGTACTTTTCTTATCTGGGTTTCCTTTCACATGATAATGATTGTGAAGCATATTTGGTCATATATAATTTTGTAGTCAATTACTACAATAATCTTTTGTATTATGAAACAATATGTCTTTTATCTGTGTTTTGTTATCTGTATTGAATTTGAATGGGAAATGTTAAACCAATAAAGTCACACTCAAACTACAAAACTATAGGAGCATGATTTTTAATTGCACTTCACTATTTTATAGTATATAGAAATGTCCGTTACATTACATCCAATCCGAGTAAAGCTTGGAGAAGCTGCTTCATGGATTACCACATCAAGGTTCACGATTGATATTTTGATAGGATATGGGTACATGGTTGCAATGAATTTCGGCAGCTTGGTTAGTTAGGTCATAACATGCTCTGATTCTGGTGCAAGTAGTGCATGTAATCGAAGCCGGCCAAGAGAACAGCCCATGTCAGTTTCTATCTTATCCCATTTTTGTGGAGCGTGTTAATGAAATGTTATTTTCATAAGAAGTTACATTTTCAGGAAGACTAGTTGTCATGAAGACTTGTATAATATTGAATTTCATTATTTTTGCTTGTAGAAAGATATTTGTTCAAAGACAACATGGTTGATTACCTAATGCGAAATATTTTCACGAAAATGTAGATTCATTGCTTATTTGCAACTTCATATTATCTTTAGAAAGTATAGAATTGAGTATTGGAAAATTAGGTATGATTATTTGGAGTGTCTGCTTGTGACATTTGATGTTTTTGTATTGATTGGAATCACTCAAACACTTAAATAAATTGAAAGCTTGTTATTTTCATAGAGATACATTATTCGAAGTTGTATAAGACGTGGTCTCATGAATATTCGAAAAAACATTTCCAGCAAGTTTTTAACATTTCGTTTGTGTGTGTTGAGAAATATTCTGCATGAAACAATTTTCGAAATGCAAGCACTTAACCCTACTTTCCTTCGAAATATACCACAACTCACAATTACCATGGACATTGCGAATTATACAATGGTAAAGGCAATACCAAATCGATAAAAGCACTGTTTTGGGGGCAGAGAATCGAATCCAGTACCTCTTGGTCAATAGTCTGGCGAATCATTCACGTGACCAAGACACCGCTACTTCATTTTATGAAGTACATCATAACTATGAATCTAAGTATGACAAATGAATTAGTAACATATAATATATATAAATTCAGTGTCTAGGGGAGGTAATGAAAAAATATTAAAAAAGGATGGGGCGGGGCTCCTTTCTTTTCATTCCTTACCTATGACTCGGGAAAAAAACATGCAATTTTCTATGTCAGCTTTCAGCTAGGAATAGTGCCTGAAACGTGACACATTAAAATGCCAGTTTAGCCTTGCCAAACGTGAGCAAAGAATTATGTGTGTGTGTAGGTGGGCGGATTTTTAAACCGGGGGATCGCTAATCTACCTCTCTCATAGGAACACACATATAAGTAGGCGATAAGATAGAGGTGACCAACAAATTTTTTAGAAGGGATATTTGTTTATTATCTACTCCTTCATTTTAAACGCTCGTTTATTTTTTTTTTCAAAAAAATACGGTGACCGTTAATTAATTAATTAATTAATAATAACAATACACGGGCCGGCTGGTTGTCCGTATTATAACCAACACGAAAAAGCAAACAAAGGCCAACATCGGAATTGGCTGGAATAAAACGTTCAAGCGGTCTCTGAACCGATTTTAATCAACCAAAGATGATTTTGTCATTTAAATTGTATGTTCTTTCAAATTTGACACTCAGTATTTCATTATATCACACACACAAATATTTTATGTAGCGCCCGCTGCAACAAACCTCAACTATCACTTTAAGCTTTTGTTAAAAATCGGGTTTAACAACGTTTGTGGTCTGGGGTCGTTTATGCGAGACAAAACAGGGCCGGGGTAAACCGAATGGGTAGAATACGGGCCGTTTAGATGTGGATAAATGATTTATTGCTTCATCATCAAAATGTGACCACGGTTGTAATGCAAGTAAAGCCCCCTCAAAAAAAAAAAAAGGAGTTCATACTTTGTGTGACGTGGCTAAACTATTTGAGAAGAATTTTGGATTTCCAGATATTGTAAAGAGTTGAGTTTATCATCACTAATACCCTATCCTCTGTTAGGCTGCTGATTGTGATTGAAGTAAATATATTAACAATTCATCTTAATATTTCACCATCCCGCTGCTGGTGAATAAAAAAACAACAACAAGAAATCCCTAATATATTTTCAATCCACATTCATACAAAAGAGTTTAATTTAATTTGATTTCTCGTTCACATGGTGATGCTGATGAAGTCGTTTATGGGTGTTTCGGTTTCGCTGTACAACCTCTATTAGGGATAACAGATATCAGGTGTTTTTTATCATCAAGTGACAGGTAATGTTTGTATCAATTACCTATTTCTTTTCAAATAACAAAGCATATGCATCAGCTTCTGGATCATTAAAACAGTTAATACTCCATGATTTGGCCTAGCTCTAGCAGTCAGTTTCGAAGATTGGGTTGAACAGAAGCTCCGATGTACTATTTTCCAGTCAGCTATTGAGGGTACTTTATACTTTTTTATCAAGTAAAGGAGAAGAGAAACTGAATGACGAACTTGCTCCCAGTATTGAACTCCGCAATAAAATGATAGAAATGGAGTGTAATTCAAAGCAGGCAAAAGCTGGGGTAAAACGGTCTCTCTACCACGGCTCGTTGTTGCTGTGCTTTATACTCAGTTTTGGAATATGCGCCTCTGTCCTCCCAAACATACCGTTTAAAGTAAACGACAAAGATTCGCAATGCGGGGATTTAACCTACGTCATCACTCGGTCCTGTCTCGCAGTCGTCCTGATATTCTTAGGAATTTTTGTGTGGTATGTTGTTCGAAGAGAGACAGTTTTCATAGGAAGCAGGAAGTCTTTTGGCCATTGAGATGCCGACACTGTGCCCACGCCGTAGGCCTTCTACCGCACCCTACGGATAACGATGAAGATGGTGAGGCCGAAAAGAAAATTATATTTTCACCTCTGTCGTCTTCTCCGGATGGGAGGGCGAATCCTATCAGTGAAGTACATCAACTGTACCAGAAACCACACATGTCTCTGCTGAACACCTTCTACATTTTTGCCACAATTGCCTGGATCAACCTTCCCATACCAATAATTGCTGATATCATGTGCCTCAAAAAGTTGGACAATTCCGTAATTGCCAATGTTGTCCTAGTAGGGCAATTGCTGCTAAATTTAACATTCGCCACTGTAATAATATTTTGTATGTTATTCCTCAGAAACTACTATGATGCAGCATTCGTTGACAGACAAAAGTTTACTTTCCCCCTAGCAGTAATGTTCGCGGGTTGCTTCTGGATCGCCGCCGCCCATATATTATATCCCTTAGGTGAATTGGCATCTTCAAAATACGCTCAGCCGGACTTTCCCTGTGTCCTTCCAGGAAACTTCGGACTGTTTAGAAAACGACATGTGATAACTCTAACTCCTTTCTACGCTGAAACCGCAATTATTGCTGCTGCAATGATATGGCAGATGTGGTACTTTACACTTCCAGCAGCCCTTCTGAAGACGGCTCAAATCACCTCACCACTTCAGAGTCTCGGTCCAACCTACGTTGGACCATTCTGGGGCACGATCCGTGCTTGGCTGAAGAATATCTTCCGCTGTAGAAAGTTGAAGTTCCTTTTTTTAGGATCATCTAAAGAACAAAGACGAAGCCTCGTACCAAAATCAAAATACAAAAATGAAAGCGAATTCCAAAAACCCCCACTGAATATCACTCTAACAGTGGCCTTCTATGTATTTCTAGGCATCACTTATTTTTCCTTACGCCAAGTTTTGGAATATTCCAGCTTGGGATTACAGGAATCACTTCCTTCAACCGAAATTACTCTAACATACCTAAAATGGTTTCTGCATATTGTAATTTATCTGCCCTTGCTGGTGATGTACCACTTTCGTATATTCCTGACTGATAGTGCCAAGACTTTTCGTCCGAGACACACAGTTTCTCTTGTATCGCGTTTAACAGGAGAACACGACCGCGTTATCCTGTTAAGCTGTGTTGGTATTTTCACATTGAACATATTCCGCTTTGCAAGTGCTGTAGGGATCCTTGCAGAAATATCCCGACCTCGTGAGAACACAGTACTCGCTTGCTACACTGGTATATTCGCAATCTTCCAGACCTACTCAGCCTGGGTCATGACATCCTTCTTAGTCGTCGTTCAGCGGCAGGAGATTGTTGGTACGGATCAAGCAAAATGGACGCTTATTTGCCTGATCTATACCGGTATTCTGAACACGACTCAGTGGGCGATTGAAAGTTTGGAAATTGCTTCGTGGGTAGAGCTGACAACATTTTACGGACATAACCAAGGCAAGATCATTGGTGTTCTTCTGGAGCCCCTAGCCTCGCTGTATGGCATTCATTCAGCCATGATTGCATATGAAGCCTATAAGACCGTTCGTAATAATTTACAATTAAAATACACTGTGCCTACTGAAAAGGAACCCTCGGTTTGATTCTAAAGATTCGGAATTAACATCTTTGAGCAACTTTTGATGTTGTATTCACATTTCCCGTGCTCCAGTTGAAAAAATATCATTCGGCTAAACTTTTCTAACTATCTATTTGTTAACAGTAGAGCTTTACACAAGAGACATGCATTTTTTTAAACACTATGTGATCCAACCTTTTGGAAATAATTATTTGAAACCCTCCTGTGTAAATTCGTTAAATCACTCTCATATACTGTACAGCAACTCCCATATACTAATTCATTATGATAGAATTTTTTCTTTTGTCAGTACCGTTTTGTACCGACTTATGTTACTCGGTTTCCTATAATTTCTTCTCTGCAGGAACAACATGGTGACCATCTTCTGCACATGTCTTCTTAGAGAAGAGAGTACAACGTTTAGGAAGTCAGTTAGGAATTTATGATATTTTAGTATAAAACAAATAACTCTTGACCAGAATAACATCACGGTCACATAACCAGTACGACTATTGTATATTCTTGAAGAGTAAGATATTTTACATTTCAAATTTCACAGCTTTTTGCGATTAAAACCTGGGAGTTCAGGAGAAACACTATTATTCCCGATAACTCGTTTTATTTTGCAGAATAGATATAATAATATACATTAAAAATGCCACCATAACTTTGGGAGTTCTTTTCTTCCAACATTCCCTTGCAAAAGAAAAGCATTTGGAACTGCAATAGGATATGTACATTGGTTACTTCTTTCTACTTCTATAAACATGATAAAGCAACGATAAATCATGGGGATTGATTTGAAATTGTGTGCCACTAAGAAACTATTGAACATCTTTAGGCGCATCACACAGCCCCCTCCTCCGATTTTCGCTCATGCCAAGGAGTCGCTATATGTCACTATGTCACTGTGTCACTTCCTTCGGTATAGGATCTTCTTTGTTGTCTTTTGATAATCATGACTACACTCCTCGTTGAAGGTCTTGCTCCTGCCAATTTTAAAAAATTAACATTTGTAGAGGTTTTAAGCGTTCTATTTTTAGCTTAAAGATCTGATGTAAATGAGTTAAAAACAAGTCTAATACATGTATATTTGTTAACAGTTGTAATAGTTGAAATGTAAAGGTCCTATGTCCCATTTGCAGACCAACAAATGAAAATTTAATTCCAACGGCATTTGAGATAATACTAACTTCCCTCCAAACAAAACGGCTTTCCATCGCTTTTTGTGGGAAAATAAACCGTTAGTTGTCGAATCGACTTAATTGATTGCAATCATTTTAGTAGTCACTCAATATTGTCTAGAAATGATGTCTAGAAATTAGACGAGTTTCCTTGCATAATTTAAATACTAGGACACTGCTAACGTTTAAATTTCACAGTTAGGACATACTTCACATATTCATAATTCCTGCAAAGTTCTACACAATTTGATGTTGGCTGCAAAGGGATGCACTACCTTTAAATAGAACAAGTAGTTTGAACGATTGAGTTCAATGTGATTTTAATTTTCACTTGCTCGACTAATGAAATGAAAGGAGTCAATAAAACAAAGATTTTTACAAATATTATAAAGAAAGAAACAACCTATTTAAGTTACGGATTTTAGTTTTCACTTTCAGAATTTGTAAAAATTCGATGAAAGGGAGAGAAAAAAAGAATATTTCATTTCTTAACATTAATCCTATTTAGATTTGTTTTAACTACAAAATAGCACGAACAATTCAGTGTATTATGACTCAAAAATTCATTTTCTAGAATTTGCGAAATCCTAATGAAAGGCAAGGAGGCGATAAAGCAAATATTATCTTAAAAACATATAAGGGCATAAACAAATGACTTCATCGTGGTTTTAGTTTTCAAAATTTCCCAAAATTTATGATTAAAAAAAATTATGATTGAGGAGAGGGCGAATACAAGTCTAATACATTCGGTATTAGTGATGATATTTATATATATATATATATATATATACGTGTCGGAGGAAGTTATTTAAGGAATTTTAAACGGTTTGTATTGTAAATCTACCGTGGCTTTTTATTCATCAGTGTTATGGTATAGAATGTGAAAGTAAGGTTTGAGGATAAAAAAAATTCTTATTTTAGAAAAGAGCAATTTTGATATACATGTACTTTGTACAAGGAATACTGATATCAATATTTCTATGTTTTGTAGTATCGAGTTAGAATTGTGTGAATATATAAACTGTATATCTAATTTTGAGACAGGATGCCAGGGCTTCATTTGATTTTGAAAAAGTAACCTTGTAGCTGAAGGTCTTAATAGAGAGAATATGGTTATTTATGTGAATGACATGTATCATGAAATGGAAAACTTTGTACATTTTCTGTAGGTAACACAAGCGGGGTAAAATGGCCTATCAGCCAAAACTGATGTGTTTTAGGAGGTTTTTTTGTAAAAGAAAACAAAAGGATCGAAATACTACAAATATTAATTTGTTGTAAATATTTATGAAGTGCACATTGCAGATTGTGCTGAGTTTGATCTCTTATTTTGTTTAGTGTGTTTCAGCTAGAGAGCTCAATTTACAATAGCTATATGGAAGAATAGTACATGTATATGCAGAAAATATAGAGTATATAGACAAGAGGATGTGATTGTGTTTTATTTATAAAAACAAAGAATGTACAGTTTGTATTGATGAAACAGCATTGTTTATATAGAATCATTTGAGTCGAACGATTTTCAAGAGGGAGATTTTCGAAGACAGAAATTCCTTAAGACAATAGGTATGACTTATTTAATTTGTAGACAGGTAATCGGAATTTTTCAGTTATATAGCTCAATGTTTAAAAGCTATATTGAGGAAAAGTACATGTAAATGCAGAAAAGTTTAGTATACAGACGAAAGGATCTATTTCTGTTTATTTCTATAGAAGGAAAAACGTTCAATGTATACTGACGAAATAGTATTGTTTATAAAGAAACATTCGAGTCGAACGATT